>CAMAPE010000010.1:28140000-29340000 GCA_945859875.1 Cuscuta europaea
GTACCACTTCTCATGTGCATCAAATATTGATGGTTGTGTGATAAGTAAGTGTTCTTGTGTGTGTGGTAGCTAAAACGGTGGTTCAGGTGGTTTATTGTACACATATTGTACTTATTTTTTTAACTAAAAATTATATATGCAATATTGGTGTCATATGAAAGGTAATAAAAATTATTTAATTTGATATACTTCAATTTTTTATATATGCAATATTGGTGTCATAGTAATTTTTTATAAAATTGGATTATAATTTAAAAAATTAAATCAATTTTAAATTAAAAACATTTTATATTATTTGTTTCTTTATTTTAACCTACCTTTTCGGATAGTGGCATTAAAGGAAATTGCTTGGTTAATTACCATTTTGCCCTGTCTTATTTGCACGCACCTATTTTTTATTCTAAGAGATAGTTTACAATGTGTGAAAGTGCATGGTTTTGTGATGCACCAATTACGTAATAGCCGATCATTTAATAAGATGATTGGTTAGGATTTGTTCTCACGTTCTCACGTTAAGAATCGTTCTCACTCGTGTGTGTGTGTGTTAGTTTATAATTGTGACAAATAAATGTAGCAATTAGTTAACTATAAGTAAAATATATTGTAAAAAGTATATAACATGCTTAATAAATCAATGTATGTATATGTAATGTAAGTGATAAGATAATATAATTGTGACAAATAAATGTAGCAACTAGTTAAATCTTAGTATAAACTATAAAATATGTACTATATTTAATAAATTAATGTAGGTAATTAGATAAATAGTTAATATATTTAATATATAATATAATGTTCATAATATATAGTGGAGTACATAACTATACTACTATAAAATGAGTAGTATAATTATATTTAATACTCTAATATATATACTTAATATTATATATTTAAATATAAGTAGGTATAATATTATTTAAATCTAAGTAAATATAAATATATGTAAATATGATGTAGAGAGAACTAGAGAATAAGAGTAGAGAGCAAAGAGAATTAGAGAACGAAAGTAGGAGAGAATAGGTGTAGGAAATTTCTGAAAAATTGGTGGTAAATACGTAGTATAGATTTTTTTAACCACCACCCGACCCCCCAAACCCCACCCCCAACGGCATTATAGTCTTTGCAACAGCTATATTGACCTTCCCCCCCCCCCCCCCCCCCCCCCCCCCCCGAAAATTCAAAAAACCAAAAAAATCAATTTGATCGTTGGGAACGAGATTGGGCCCACCAAGTACCCGATTGGGTACCGATACTGAACTGGAACCAACCAAATGGTCCTGGTCCCATTCCCGGTCCAAGACAGCCAGCGGGTTCACCCGAGGTGAATCAACCCTAAGCACGACATGAAGTTGGCATCCAACATTATAGTTCACCTTCCTTTGATCCCTACTTCCTACAAAGGAAAATGCCTAAGAGTTGAGACTCTGAGGTACACTTAGGAGTGGACTCGGGCCGGGCCAACCGGCCCGGAACCGGACCGGCCCGCTACTGTGCGGGTCCGGACCGGCCCGCTACTGTGCGGGTCCGGACCGGCCCGGTGAACCGGTTGGTGCCCGGTTTGGGCCAGCCGGCCCGGTGTGGTAGGCGGTTCTGGCCCGGGCTTGCTAAATAGTGAACCGGCCCGGCCGGTTCGGGCCAATTTTTTTTTTTTTTTTTTTTGAATTTTTTTTAAGTTTTTGGGTTGGGCTGGGTATGATGGGCCATTTGAGGTGGTTTGGGGGTGAGGGGGGAGGGTTGGGGGTTCATTAGGAAAAGTCGGGGAAAAAAATTGCATGAACCGAGACCCAGCCCGCTCCGAACTGGACCGGACCCGGGGGTTACCCGGGCCGGTTCCGGGCCTCCTCTTTCATGAACCGAGGCCCGACCGGGCCCAAGCTCGAACCAGACCCGAACCGGAACCAGACTCGAACCACCCCTACGACATACACTAATTATGATGTTTATGATTGGACTACTTTATTATTCTAATCTAGTTTGATCTGTCTGACTTGAACTGGTCTACTTTATTATATACCCCCTCCACCCCCTATAATTGTCTCATTTTACCATTTTTGGATGTCCCTCTATTATTGTCTCATACCATATTTGGTAACATTTGTGTTGCTCTAATTCATTCTTACTTTATTTCCACTTTATAAACTCATTATCAACCACATAATTCTATTTTTCTTAATAATCACATCCTTAATGACTTGGCTATTGTCAAACTACATATCCAGTAACTATATAACAAGGAAATAGTACAAATAAGGTAAACAGTTAATGTAAACAGTTAACCATTACATTGCTAATTCAACAAGGAAATAGTACAAAGAATGTTGCCTTTCTTTTCTCGCACTGCTTTGCTTCCATCAACACGTATCATATTGCCAACATACTAGGACAATGCAGCTCTAGGAATCAAGGCACTTTATTGTTCACTACACAATCTAAATTAGCACATTGTAATGATAGTTTGACAATATTCATCGATTGCTGCAAGAAAATTATAGCCTTGCAATAATGTTTTGTGGAACAACTATTACGCATATCAAGAAGTGCTTTGGGTAGGATAACAGCTAACTTCTTCACACGAATATCATGGAAGTTACTCTCATTAGTCTAACTGGAAGCTGACAACGCTCAAAAGTCCTGCACAAACCATAGTGAAATGAAGGCACATATAAAATATCTCAGGACGTTTCAATTCACTCCGAACCTTCTAGTAATGTTTTTAGAGTATAATTTATTCTCAACACCTAAATACCACATTTAGCAACGAATTTCACAAAGAGTCTGCATAAAAGAAGTGCTATTAAGTATGCAAAACTCTATTCATTCCAATGGGCTTTTGACCAAGAGTATAAACCTGCGGTTGGTATAAAAAAGTACCAAAGAGGAAGTGGGAAGAGTAAACCCAACAATAAACAATGCATTTTTCACTCACATATGAAACTGTAGATGCTGGTATAGCAAAGCACATTTAGGGAGTTTGAGGAATAAATAATGAAATAGAATTATGTGAAATGATTTTTTTTTCAAAAAGCAATGAATCAAAAGATAGTGCAAACTTCACAGGCATACATAAAATTGTACTGCAGGATATAAACAAAAACTATTACGTGAAGATGACTACTGTTCGGCGTAAGCTTAACAAGGGGTTAATAAAGGAAGTCCATGCGGTATACGTTGTAGCCTTTTTGAAAGTAAAATATGTAAGAAAACAGCATTATGCAAGAAATTCTGAAACAAGCAGCCGTAGTACTATGATCCTTACTTGGATTAATTTAGGTTTGGCATGACTTTTAAGAAATTAAGGAGATTACCATTGTTGTAACCTTTTAAAAAAAGAAAAACAATACCGGTCCCAACAAAGGTAAAAGAATGAAAGACTGAAAGGATATCAGGGTAGATAAAAGGGATGTCTTGGGAACATAAAAAGGATGTGTATCTACAAAATGAGATTTACAAACACCATAAGACTTCAGAGATACTCCAACAAAGCATGCTTTGAGTGTATACTATCATAGAAGCATAAATAGAAGCATAAATCAAATGATACGCAATGCTTATAAATGCTTGCTATAGCAATCACAAACCAATGACAAAACAAAGCTGATGTTTGAGGAAGAAAATCTACAATAGGAGATCATGTTTCACACAAAGACTTTTTTAGTAGTCAAGAATCTAGAAAACTAGGCATATGTTATAAGGCTGTATGGTGAAGGTTGTTTGGCTGAAATGATCGACTCTTCTGAATTTTCTTTAAGGAAAAATATATTAAACTAATTACAACTACATACTTTTTCTACACAATCACTTATTTCTCCTTTTTCTACATGACTAAAACTAAACCCATACACAATAGTTTCTTTCTTCTCCTTCCTAATCTTACATTTCTATCGACATTTTTATTATCAGATTGAAGCCTCAGGTTAGTTTGATTGATTCTCCAATAATGCTATTCTCTGACGTTCTTGAACACATTTCATTAGGATTTACTTTTTTGGAGCATTACCAAAGAACGTTTATGACATTACGTTCTTTATTAGTCTTGAGTTAGAAATTTAGAATGCATGATCATTGGTTCATGTGGTCATGGTTTTTGCAGTGGTGTGTGGAGTATAATAGTAAATACTCCCTCCGGTTCTTATTAAAGTTCCCACTTTCCTTTTTGAGATGTCCCTTATTTAAGTTCACACTTCCATTTTAGGAAACAAAATAATGCAAAACAGTGCCAAACAGTGTCCAAACAGTGTCAAACAGTGTCAAACAGTGTCAAACAGTGTCAAACAGTAAAGTCAAATTCATTTTCTTAATACGTGTGAAGTCAAACTGGGAACTTTAATAAGAACCGGAGGGAGTATGATATATCATTTCTATTTTATGAGAGATACAACTTTTTATTTCAGTCACAGGTTTTAAGAATCCACTTGATTAATGCTAGGAAACAGGGTGTAATAAGAACCTACCATTCACATCAAAATCATTGCAATATAAACCTGTAATTTACTTACTAACCCATATCACTAAAACCCACAAAAAATACAGAGTACAATCCAACTACAATAAAGCATCCTTACTAAGGGGTGAAAATGCTTTAAAGAAACAAATAGGAACAAATTTTACCTGGTTGAGTTTTCTATGCAAGGGTAGGGATCATCCCCGTCTTCCTAGCGTAGGCAAAAATCCCACCAGCATCAATCACAGGGCCAGCATCCCCAATGGGTTTCAGCTTGTATTCCTTTCCACTAGTATGGTTGATCAACCTACTCTCACCGAGCTCAAGAGTTATCACATCTCCAGTCTTACACTCCTCGCATATCCTCACATCGCATTCCACAGGATATATTTCCCCTGTAGACACCGAGTTCCGAAAGAATATACGGGCATAAGACTCAGCAACCACAGCAGAAACCCCGGCAGCGCCGAGGGCAACAGGGGCATGTTCACGGGAGGACCCGCATCCAAAATTATCACCCCCAATAACAATTGAATACTTGGATTTGTATTCACCAGGATCTATGAATCGAGTTTGGTACGAAGCTGGGAGACCGCATAGGGCGTATGAGCCGAGCTTTTTGTATTCCTCCTGCTTGGAAGGGACTAGGGTCAGGTATTCAGCAGGAATGATTTGGTCAGTGTCGATGTTATCTCCAAGAACATAGCAGAGGCCGTGGAAGGTGGTAGATGTAGCGGAAGCAGTGGATGCATCAGAGGTGGAAGCGGATCGGAGAGGAGTGACGAGACCGTGAAACTGGGAAGGAGTGTAATGGGAAATTAGGGGCTGAGAGGGATAATTTCGGGTAGATGAAGCAACCTTCACAGAAGGGAAATGAGAAAGAATAGCGGCGGTGTTGGGTTTGATGGAGGATAGGTTGAGAGGGCAGGTGCGGAAGGAGGTTGTTGAAGCCGCCATTGAAACTTTGATCGAGCAGTCTAGCGCTCTCTGCAGGTGCAGATCTAGCTTTGACATAAATTAAGTCAAAATTTCATTAAATAAAGTGTATTGGCACAAAAACTCAAAATGTTACTCCCCCGGTCCCGCTAGAAGTTCCCGTGAACGGTTTACGACGCTTGACTGTCGATAAAGAAACTTAATCCCTGTTCACAATCTATTTATTTTTAGTAAATAAAATTAACATATTCAGAAACTATATTAAAACCGCTACAAAGCCTGGTAAAAAAATGTAAATTTGGCAAAAATTTAATTTATAAAGTAAAAGATTAAAAATGATTTAAGTTGACCATGAGAATAGTGGACGGGAACCTTCTAACGGGACGGAGGGGTATGTATTTATATGCTCCGTATAAGAAAGGAGTAGACTATTAAAAATACAATTTTACCCCATTATTATGCAACGTGTCTAACTACCAATGTTTGAGAGCATTGCTCTACTTATGCCACGTTGCTTCATCTTTTGCATTTGTGTTTGCTTTACAAAAAAACCAATTACGGAGATAGAAAATATAAAAATATGGCTTAATAATATACTACCATTATTAAAGTATTATAAACCTTATTCCTTCCTATTGGGGGTGGGCACGGGCCGAGCGGGGGCAGGTTATGCAAAATAATATGGAACCGCTGATTCCCTTATACGGGTCGGTCCGGTCCGGGTATTGAAATTTTCAAAATAGGAACCCGACCTTACCTGGCCCGTTTGAAAAGGGTAGGTCCGATCTCAGTTTTTCGGTTCCTATTTCCATGTCTAAAAAATAGTAAAAATAAACAAATTATCTTTAACAGAAAGATTCATGTCAACCACTCAGTGTTCTTAAACACATTTTAAGATTCATGTCAACCACTCAGTGTTCTTAAACACATTTTAAGGAAAATTTACAAAAAGCGGGGGACCGATGTACCATAGCTGCTCAATGCCGATACTTTTACAGTGTTATTATCTCTAATGAAAGAGGCTCTAATAATCATAACTCAGAAAGTAATGCATACCTAAATCGGCAGCAAACAGTAATAATTGTACTCCCTCCTTCCCGCAAAATAGTTCCCGGTTTTCTTTTTGGGCCGTCCCAAAAAAATAGTTCACATTTCCCTTTTTGGAAAGTTTTGTGTGGCTTATATTCATTTACTTTTTTCTTACTCAATCACAACCATACATTTCCACTTTATTACCACTTTCTTAAACTTCAATTCAAGTCAATGCGAGAACTATTTTATGGGATAGAGAGAGTATCAAAGTGTGTATATGCAGTCTATATCTTAAATTCCAAAATTAGTATACAAAAAATCCAGATAAGGGTATGAAATGTTGAATACTTCAATGTAAGACAGAAATTCGAGTTCACTTTAATGTCTTAACTACCTAGTACTCAACATTGTATCATGTTTCTATCAATCACCCAGGAAAATCAGTAATATAAACTATAAAGTCATTCTCTAAAGTAAAGATGGGTCGCTAAAACCTGATTCCCTAACGTTTCTACTTTCTATATGGATAGTACTTAGATACAATAAGAATATAAGAAGTATGCTTCAACAGTTTTGAGCTTTTTTTTTAAACCAGGAAGGCAAACCACCAAAATCAGTGGGGTAAATGCCGGAGAACATTTAACGTGTTTTATTAAAAATAGAGAGATACAAAAAAGAAAGGGGGACTAGGCCAATACCTTTCCGGGGAAGACATCCTTCCCAAAATAACACGAGAGACAAAATAAACTCAAAAACTGATGGGGGGGCTAACCTGACCCATCAGAAGAAATAAAAACTAAACAAGCCATCTAATATAAGGAATATTGAACAAGTCAAAATTAAATTCAATTCGGACTGGGCTAGGCAACAAATTAACAGAAGTCCAAGACATGAAATGGGCGGGATGTAAAGCTGCTAGATAATGGACTGGTCTATTACCTTCCCTGAAAATATGTCTGAACCTGACCCCTTTCCTGAATCAAAGCTGCCTGAACGAAATAATATCCTCAGACCTAGCGACGTTGAATCCATCTGAAAGGAAGCTAAGAGCAGCTTCAGCATCGATCTCAACCTGAAAATCCCGATGGCCTTCACTAATTACCCATCGCGTAGCCGTCATCGCAGCAATTAGCTCCGCATCAAAAGACGAAGAATCAGAAATCGGAAAAGCAATGGCGCATACCAACTCTCCCCTTTGATTCCTCAAAATCGCTCCACCTGAGGCCGAATCTGGTATGTAAGCTGCATCAATATTCAACTTCAATCCTCTGTTAGGTTTCAACCAACTAATGGGTTTTAAGAGTCTCTGTTTAAGCTTAAAACCAAGGGGAATTAGTCGTTCTTCGTATAAAATGGTATCAATCTTGCCCAATTTCTGATTCGAAAGACTTAAAACCCAGTTCTGAGACAGTTTTGAGCATAAACAAGTAAAACAACAGTTTTTTAAACCCAAACATAAAATCAATATAATATGCAACCCACGATTCTAACAACCTTACAGAAGTCAGGAGTACTTCGGAGACGATAGACGGTGGCGGTGGGCAGCGATTTTTTGTTCGATGCTTTCCCGCTGGCCGGAGAGTATAGTTCGACCATTCAACGATTCAACCTCCAGGTAATCGAACTACGTGTAATCGAACTCCTACACAAACCAGAGACGGAGATGGTAGATGCTAGATACAGTGAGTGAGTCTGAGAACCTGATATGGTTTTGGCCTTAGGGGATTACGGGACACGGGTAATGGGCAGAAAACTGAGGAGCTTAAAGGCTAATGGAGCTAATGGACTCAGCTGCCAGAGAGGCCCAATGGCAAAAACATTTAGAAATTACACATATAACGGGCCTGGCCGGATACCCGACAATTTTATATTTTGGAACCGGTCTGGACCTAAAAAATTGATGTCTGGCCCTCCCGGACCGTTTTCTAGCAAAAAGAATTTGGAACCAGCTTGTTCTTCACCTGAACCGCCATTTCCCTGACCGGACTGCGGTTCCAAGACCCGTTTGCCTACTTCTACTTCTTATCATAATGTCACTCAGAGATTCAAAAATTAGCAAATGAAAATGAATCAATAAATAATAACCACATCAAGTGCTAAACTGCTATTCCCTCCGTCCCGAATTGAATTGCAAACTTTGACCGACACAAGGATTAAGGAATGACAATAAATGATGTTTGCTTTTTACACTTTTGCCCATTTTTCAAAAAGCAGATGCCTTTAAGTTAATGGAAAAAAAGTAAAAGTAAGGGTAAATTTGTCACTTTATCTTTATTTATATTCCTAAAATAGAAAGTGGAAAACCATCTTGGGACAACCAAAATAGAGAATTTTGCAAATCAAATTGGGACGGAGGGAGTAATTAATAAAACTGCTAAATTGTATTCAATTTAATATTCTTTCCTTTTCAGAAAAAGGGACAAATATGAAAATATTGGTTTAACATTTTTGTATGTTTTATGCTTATCTGTTTATGTTTAGCTTGTTTGAAGTAACTTTCTAGCCTGAATTGGCTGAAATTATTGTAGATGATCATTTTTAACTGAAGAGAAGAGAAGACAGGAGAAGGGAAGGGAAGAGAAGGGAAGGTAAAAGAGAAGAAAAATGAGATGGAAAAAATTAACCGGCTTCATCGAACAAATTAGAAGGTATGTGCGGTCGCCGGAGATTGGAAAAGACTGGCGGCGGTGACTATTGCTATGGTATCCACGACCAACGGCTTCTAGAAGATCACAAATCGCGCGAAGGTTTCTGCGCAATTTCTCCATTGCAAATGACCTCTGCCTTTGTGCATATGGGTGTTGGAGTCAGTGTTCCAGGTTTTAAGTAAATGCAGTTTAATTAAATCAAGGGTAAAATGTAATCGGTAGTCCTACAACAACAACAACATCCAAACCTTATTCATAAGATTTTGAAATTCGTGGCTTGGGGGAATCGAACCCGTGATCTAGGTTATCTCTATCATGAGATCATTTTTTGGTATGATGTCTGTCCCAAATCAAGATAAAGGAAAGAGGTGATGTGGTAGGCGCGTGACAGTCAACAATATCATTTAGTCACACCATATGACATGAATCGTAATTAATAGTCTTATTTAGGAAAAAATAAATTATAGTTGTAATTTAGGAATTTTAACCATGTTTAGGTCTAGGACAATTTCTTTTTCCTTTATAGATCCGTGTATATTTTACTAGGGTAATTTTGATTTAAATTGAAGTTAACTCAAGGTAGTCAAAGTCGAAAGGCGCACTTGAAGCGCTAGGGGCCTTCCAGTGCCTGAGGCGCAAATAAAGCGCTCGCCTGAATCGGGTGAAGCGCATTACTCAGATATAATGACATATACTATTCTATAAATACCAAATATGATGTATGTAACATCATATTGAACCAAATGCATATAAAATCTAGGATTCACCAAAATAAAGTCATGATTTACAAAAAATAAAACATCAAATTCAGAATTTATGGCTTTAATACTAAAACTTTAAGTAAAAGACAATCAAATTCGAGCATATTTCCCCTTGTTAAACTTGTGAGCCTACATAGTACTATTACTTTATTAATAACATAGCAATATACTAGTGTTGTGGGTAACATAGAGTAATACAGAGTATTATAACTATTATATACAAAGCAATATACTAATGCTATGAGTAATATAGAGCAATACCGAGTACTATTACTTTATTATATACATAACAATATGCTAGTGTTGTGAGTAATATAGAGTAATGCAGAGTATTAATACATTATTATGAGTAATATAGAGTATTGTATACATAGTAATATACTAGTACTTTATTATATACATAGAAATATACTATAAGAGTATTTGGATGAAGAAGACTGCATGAACAAGAGCACATATCTTGTTTAATGGTATGAGGGAGAACTGAGTTTGCTTAAGATGATGAAGAAAACTGAAAAAACTGACTGGTGTAGAGAAACGGGAGTGAGAAGAGTGAGTAGGCTGAAGAGCCGATGATGGCTAGCGATATAACTTAGTGTTCTACGCAAGGTTTTACGTTTTCACGTAAAACCTATTATTTAGATGGGCCGAGTGTTATTAAAGATATGGCTTAATTATTTTTTAAAGTTTTAAACCAAAAAAAGGCATATCAACGTTTTCCGGATCAGGCGACCCGGAGGCGCTTCATGTGCTGATTCTGCGCATGACCAAGATACGTGCGCCTTCCCTTCTCCCAAGCGTTGAAAGCCCTGCTCGCTGCGTCTGGTGCGCTTAAGCGCTCAGGCGAGCGCTTTTGACTACCTTGAGTTAACTTCTCTTTATAACGTTCGACATGATCTGAGGTCGACATGCGACTGTTCGGGCTTTATACTCGTACGTGTAGCACAGAGTCGGTCCTGAGAATTGGGTTATCTACTCGGCGAGTTTCTCAACTCGGTGAAGTTTTCAACTCGGCGAGTACTCGATCTAACTCGGTGCCCCTTTAAAATTGGAAAACTAAGTTACAAAACCTAGATTAAACGGAGTTCCTACATCTACTATCCCCCAAAGTTGTGACTATGATCTTTCAATAAGTTCCCATCCTCTTTCTTGTATCTTCCCCTCCCCTCTCTCGTTTCTTCTTCTTCCGCCCTCCCCATCCTTCTTCGCCAATTGTTCTGTTCTGCATTCTTAAAATATAACCATCTCGATTGTTTAATATTGATGCACACGTATTTGTTGATATAAATAAATTATTTTCACTGGTATGACAATATATATTATACTTCGTAATACGTAACTTTAAATTAATACCACTATATTGATTGTTTATTATGGCACATCATTGATCGATACACATTGATACACATCATCTAATTGACAGAATATGCTAATACAACACTTAAGAGAAAATCAGATGATTTAGGATGGACATGGGGAGAGAACAGAGATCCTAGAAAATTATTAGATGATTGAGTTTTCTAGAAGACTTAGAATGTTTATGACTTTTGCTACTCCATCATTAGGATTTCTATCATTTTATTCATTTCTATGCATTTTAAGACAAATTTAAGACTATTAGATTTCTATAATCTCAGGCACCTGTGCTATTAAATTTAATAATTACAAGACCGAGTAGTCACCGAGTAATCCCGAGTAATCGGTCCTCCTCACTACTCGGCCCTTGACCGAGTTACTACATAGTAGCGAGTTAACTACCTAGCCTGAGAATATGAAGGCCCAGTGCAAAATTAAAAAAATGGACCTTTTTTCTAACACAAGTACAAATTTTATACAAGTAAAGATGATAATAGTGATAAATTACTAATAATTAATATCAAAATATAATATATTGATTAACAAAATAGTCAAAATAAGAGTACTAGTCTACAGAATGCACTTCATTTATAATCAAACATTCTTCGAGCGTATGTAAGGAGTATAAACTGTAAACCCTAAATTTATTAATGTATTATAGTGTAAACAATTGCAAAAGCAACAATGCAATAATATAATTATATCAATTTGTTAAAGAAAATTAACAACAGAATAACCAAATAATATGAATTTGATTACTCGGTAAACTCAATCACAAATTATCCAGACTTAATAATTAATCACATGGCCAGGCTGGCCTCAATCATATAAGTAGTATTTACAGATAACTAATTAGTTAATTAACAAATGATCCAAATTAAAAGAATATGAGATAAAACATTAATAAATTATCAGTTTATTACTCATTAGTTGATGAGAAGTGAAAAATTTACCTGGAGACTGGAGTAGTGGTCTAGTGGAGTCGCCGATTGGAGATTTGCAAGTGAAGAAATTCAACTGAAGAAGACAAGAACTCAAGACGTGAAGAACTGGAGGCTGTAGCGGAGTTCACGCACCGCCGTAGGATGCACCGCTGCTACGCCTTTTGCCCCTTCGGCCTTCGCACTTCGTCGATTCGCAGTTAGCCTCTACCCTTCGCAGCTTCAATTCACGCCTTCAGCCCTCCTTCACTCCCGTACTTTTGTTTTAATTTTGTTTTTGGGCTAACTAATACTCTCTCCCGTCTCTATTAAAGTTCCCGGTTTGACTTTACTATGTACTGCACTGTTTGGCACTATTTGGACACTGTTTGACACTATTTTGCACTATTTTGTTTCCTACAATGGAAGTGTGAACTTAAATAAGGAACATCCCAAAAAGAAAAGTGAGAACTTTAATACGGGTCGAAGGAGTATAGAGCAGTAGACTATAAAAAGTAATACTAATACTAATTTTTTTTAGGCTCTCAAACTTTTCGGGCCCTATGCGTTTCGGCTGCCCACACTCCCTTTGGGCCGGCCCTGGTGTAGCACACTTGCTTTATGACACAATTATTCAAACTTTTGATGGAAATGCTAGCCGTGCATCACCAAGCGATTAGGGGTGTGTTCAAGCACTTAATAAATTATTTAATACTATCCTTCCGTTTTACACTACATGTTGAATTTTACATTATTCAACACGTTGAATTTTACACTATTCATATGTTATACTTTGACTACAGTTTACGCTATTGTTTATCAAAATTACTTCTTTTTTTTAAATATTGTTCAATTCATCTCATTACAAATTTTCAAAATCTGATTTTTAATATTTTTTACTAATAGAATTAATATATAATTGCGGTCAAAGATGTGCCTTGGCAAATGTGAAATGTTGACCGTTGAAACTAAAAAAAGAACGGAGGAAGTATTAATCAGTAAAATTCAGTTATAAGTATGAAATATGTAGATTCATCATTTTTTCGTCAGTCCTTTGAGTCTTCTTTTACTCAAATTGTTTGGGTAATTAGTTATGTTGTTTTAAATCAAATATTAAGTTTATTTATAATTTGTATTACACTATTTAATGAATATTCAATTAATTTGAGTATAACTATTTAGATGAAGATATTTTTAATTCTCTATATTAAGGAATGTTTGGATCTGGTTCTTAAAACTGTTTCTGCTCCTTGAAAGAGCAGAAGCAGGAGCAGAAGCAGAAGTTGAAATGTTTGGATGAAAGTGTGAAAGTACTTCTCGTGCTCTAATTTATTAATGGAAGCAGTTTTTTAGAAGTTGGAAGAAACCAGCTTTTGAAGCAAATCAGTTCCAAACGCCCTTTAACGCCTGCCTCTCGGATTTCCATTGTTCCAATAAAGGTGGAATCTCCCACCCCAGGAGCCCCCCACCCCGACCCGACAGGATGGTGGAGAGGTTAGTCACGGTGACTCAGTCAACAGAATGGTAGTAGGCTCATACACCCGTGCACACCAGAGTCCCAGCCTTATTTCAGGTTCTGTGACCTCCACCTGATCGCTGCGGGGATTCGAACCTTGGTCCATTGTTCCAAATCTCCCACCACTCGACTAACTAAGCTACCCGTGCGGGTACCTTTCGGATTTCCAATTTTGATACTTAGACCTCCAAATTCACGGCTCTCATTTTCCTTTATGCGTTATGCCTTTCCATTTTTTTTCCATTCAGTAGAAGCCGTGTTATTCCTAACGTGTTCGTCCAGAGAAGTGGGCGGCGACCCTAGGCCCCTAGCTAGCTATTCAACTTGATCGTGGTAAAAATAACATTTTAAAAGACTGGCCTACACGATTAAAAGCTTTAACAGGACGCCACCGCGTATATATGCATGCATATATATACATGTTGATAGTTTCTTTCTTGCCGTTGAACCAAAAGATAAACTCCGTATAAATTAATTGATTAATTCGATTCTTTTGCTCTTAGTTATTTACTAATTAAATATTCATAATGGCTACTGCTGCCGGCGGCGGCGGCGGCTCAAGCTCCAAGAAGAGGCTGCAATGGCCGTCTCTTCTCCGATGGAACCGTACCTCCACCGACCAATTAATCACAGCTGAGAAGTCTCTACTTTCTCTTGCCAAGTAAGTATATATATTCCAACTTCTGATGAATAATCTACTTGAACGATCATACAATTTTATCATCTACAAGTTACAACTACATCAATAGAATCACAAATTATTCTTAATCGTCAGTATGAAAAAAAATAATTGGTTGGAAATTTATATGGAATACTTGTTTTAGTTCTATTTAGGAAATTTTTTGTAACAAATTTGTACGCACGTAAATGCCTGATTATGCATGCATGTGTGGATCTCAAACTACAAAAAAAACACGGATTTGACAGGGTTCCTTTTGGTAGCGATTTTTCCAAAATTGGCAAGGATTTTGAAAATGCCTAATCCGCGCTCAAAACAATTTGTCATGATCTATTTAGCATGAAATCATTGATAAATCCGTGTCAATCCCGTATTTTTTGTAGTGACATTTAATTTGGAGCGTCCTAATGGGCTTAAAATATACTCCGTATATAAATTATATTCAGGACTCCATATGCTCAAGAGCTAGTTTGGATAGGCAATACTTCTAAACGGACCAAAACTGGATGGTGTACACACACATCAAGAGCTGAACCAAATTTAATAAATACAGTCACTTTTGAGACCAGCAAGAAAAAAGGGTCTCCTGCTCCTACTCTAGTTATGCTTCATGGATATGGTGGTTCTCTAGCTCAATTCTCTCGGAATTTTGACACCCTTGCCCAACACTTCACAGTCATAGCCATTGATCAGCTCGGGTAATTAATCAAGTACATATGTATGTTTACATATATATATATATATATATATATATATATATATATATATATATATATATATATATATATATATATATATATACTCCCTCCGTCCCACAATGAACTTCACAGTTTTGACACTGTTTCGACACTGTATGGCACTGGTTTAATTTGCACTGTTTTCCACTGTTTGACACTATTTTGATGTAGATTAACTTGCCATTTAAGGAAATGAGAACTTGTTTCCGGGACATCCAAAAAAGGAGAGTGGGAAGTTCATTGCGGGACGGAGGGAATATATATATATAGCTAGGTTTGGTTCAAATAAGAACATGATCTTAGGAGAGAAATGAGAACGAATCTGGACCGTTAGATTTGCTTTAAGTGAAATCCGATGTGCATTAGATGAAATAGTAATGTGCATTAAGTGAATTGAAATGTGCAACACAAATTGTACAATACAGTGACATTATGTGAAGCTGAATTGTGCATTATGTGAAATTGAAATGTGCATCATGTGAAACTGGAATGTGCAGAATAAAAAGTGCGATGTGAGATTATTTTTTTACCTTTTATTTCACACATTTCAGTTTCATCTAATGCACATTTAAGTCTAAATTTTTATTCTACACATTTAAATATCATCTAATGCATATTTCAGTTTCACCGAATGCACAATTCAGTTTCACACAATCCAATCCAACGATCCATATCCGTTCTCATTTCTCTCCTAAGATCCGTTCTTACCGGAACCGCTCCCTATATATATATGTGTGTGTGTGTGTGTGTGTGTGTGTTTCTCATATATATATCTATATGCGGCATGCACAAATTTCTTTCGAATACTCCCTCTGTCTCGAAATGGGATGATGTTTTCAGTTTGACCTACATACATATTTATGTAAATAAAATTTTGTTTGGCTTTCCAAGTATAATCTTGCTTTATGTTTTCAGTCTCGAAATATAACTAATTAACTAAAAATAGATTTTTTTTGGACAGAAGTTAAAAGGCGAATATAATAAGAGGGTTTTAATTTCTAAAAATATTACTAAGAGGAGTAGGATTTAATTATGGTTAAAAATTGACTAAAGTTACTATGAATTGAATACATCCCTATGGTCAAGTTAATATAGTTAACGTGAATTTGAACATAACATATCATGGTCTTTAAAGTATAATGTGAAAAAGAACTTTTGTGATTACTCAAGTATAAAAACTCACATGTGTCCATTGACTTTAAATTGTTTAATTTTTTTTTGACTTTAAATTATTTAATTTATCCATACTTATTTCATATAAGTACATCTACTTCTAAAAAACAATCAAATGAGTCATAATGACCTATTTAACACCTCTTAATCCCGGTTTCAACATACTTCTGACCATCTTTTTAGAATACACTATACGACATATGTCGAATATTTAACTAGGATTGGTAGTCAAAAAAATTGACATGTAAGCTAAAATCGGGATTAGGAGGTTAAATAAGCCGGTATGACTCATTTGATTGATTTATACAAGTAGAAGTACTTATATAACACTTTATTGAGTACATGGTCTTAGATGACTATTTCGTAATAGTAGAAGACCTTATTTGACCCTTTTCTCTTAATTTAATGATCGGCCTGGTTGATTAATTTGTTCATTGTGCGTTCCCTATAATTTGTAGTACTGGGAATTGAAGCATGCATATATATATTTATATCCATGTTTTAACATTTCAATTAGTATGAAATTAGAAGGCTACGTACCATGCATAATTTCTGATCTAGCTAGCTACAACTTCAGGTTCGGTAGATCAACTAGACCCAACTTCACTTGCAAAACTACTGAAGGTTAGATTCGTTATCCTGGTGTGAGAACTTGACCACTTTACCTGCAATATACTCCCTCCGTCCTGTTGGAATGTTCTCGCTTTCCTTTTTTGGATGTCCCGTTGGAAAGTTCCCATTTCCCTAAATGGAAAGTTATCCTACATCAAAACATGGCCAAATAGTGCAAAATAGTGTCAAACAGTGTCGAAAAAGTGCTAAACAGTGTCGAAACAGTAACATTTACCTCCTGGTAAATTTATTTTCTTAATATGTGTGTAGGTCAAATCGGGAACATTCCAACGGGACGGAGGTAGTATTAATAAGATTATCTCAAATTAACGTTTACATATGCGGTCTAGTTTTCATCATATGCACTATGCGTACAGAAAGTGATGCATGGTTCATTGATTCTTTCGAGGCGTGGCGGAAAGCCAAAAAACTCACAAAGTTTATATTGCTCGGCCATTCATTAGGAGGTTATGTTGCTGCTAAGTATGCAGTCAAGGTGATTTTTGTTTTTTCAATAAAAATAACCAACTCTTAATCAAATAAATTCCACTTTTAGTCCTTCACTTCACGTCTTTGACTTCGACCACTTTTTGTATATGACTATTGTGCTTTCGTCCATGCATATATGGTCCTTTCGGCGATAATTCAGAGGTCTAAAATCGCCGGAGAAGGACAACCAATGGTCAAGAAACACTAGTGAAGTACCAAAAGTGGACAATCAACTATAACGCCCCCACCCCCCACATATATTCAATCAATGTTGTAATACTAATATAGTGTATGTAGTATCCTGAGTATGTTGAACACTTGATACTGGTTGGAGTTGTTGGAATGACATCGTACCATGAAAGAAAACACGAGTTAAAGTCTTCACATAAACCATTCAGACAAAAATGTGAAGGAAGTGTTGAGAAATATGTATGTGAATACAATATCACCCCTCAGAAATTTGTCAGGTATATATATGCATGCATTTTGTTTCTTGAAAGAAATTAAAAGGAATCCTAAGTACTAGACAACTCAATTAAATATAAGTTTTATGATGTTTAAAGTGCACAAATTAGAGAATCTAAAAATTATATTCCTTTTGGAATCTTGAATAATACATAATATCTATAAAATTAAACTTATAATAATTAACTAATACGGAGTATTACATTCTAAATTTTTGGAGGCTTCCTACATGAGCGGGGCCTGGTGCCAAGCACCTATTGCACCTCCTAAAAGACGGTCCAGGTATATATATATACATCAAGGAAGAATCATATCTTTAAGATTTACAAGCAAAGAATGCATAATGTAAGATCAGTTTAGGTAATCATATTTTATGGAATTACCAATATTACATATGCAGACAAAAACACAAACAAGACAAAAGAAACAAATTTGACTAGCTAGATTATCACAATATAATTTTATTATGTACATGTTTATATTTATTCTAATTATTGTATTAATTGGAGCAGATGGTTAGGTCCATTTGGCACACATGCAGTTAATTGGCGGATAGGTTCTGTTATGCGTGGTGGAGTAGGTTTAACCGAGGAGGAGGCCCAAAATTTTACAAGTATATACTCAGCACTATATATTGCCTCAATGAATTGAACCTCCTATAATTTGATTGGTTTTTATAATAGAGAAAAAAAAACTACTCCGTATATACATATATAGTATTTTTTCTTTTTTTTTACCCGGGGACGGAGGGGATGGGGGACCTAAGGAAATTTGGGCTCAAACTCCATCCATGGAGTATTGAACTCGGGACCTCCCGGCCATGAGGGAGAGTGAGTCGGGGACGAGTTGAACTGTACCGCTTCCTCACAGAGAAAAAGCCTATTTATGTCTTAGTCCTGGTTGAATTGTATATAAGAAATTATCTTAAATAGGAGTAAATTAAAAATAATATGATTATGTAATTAAAATAGAGGTGGTATATTTTCCCTAATTATTGTTATGCTTCATAAAAATGCAAATTATCACACATATGTTTGGGATTGCCAAATTATGGTAGTATGATTCCAAGATGTTATTAATTTATTCATATTTGAAGAAACCATTTTTCTTAATCTAATGAAAGGAAATATTTTTTTTCTTTTTGAAAATGTATCCCATTATATTTTTGCTTGATAATAACATCTCTTATACCACTTTTTTTACTAAAGAATTGTTGGAAGATCTTGTATACCACATTTCGGCTGCCAAAGCAAGTGGGGAGCTTTGCTTGAAATATACTTTGTCTCATGGAGGGGCATTTGCTCTGAGTCCTCTTTTGAATCGGTCAGATTGCAGTCTTTTATTTGATCCTTCCTTACTTTGTACTCAATGCTAAGAAGTAAGAACTAGGGGAGCCGCTTCTAAACTCTAAACGCTCCAAAAAGTTCCGCTAATGAGCAGTTTATTTTATTATTACTCTGAAAATAATCCTACAAATTAAGTGTTTTTAAAAAGGACCAGATTCTCGGGTACCTTATAAAACATTAAAGTCTACTTTAAAAGATAAAATATCACTCAAAAAGTGTTTTTCCAAACATCATTTATAATGTTTTCAATTGAAATGATTTCAGCCTAGACAAGACTGAGTTAGACTTGAACAAATTAATTCACCCCAAATTTAAACAAATCATATTAAACAGATCAGACTAAAACAATAGTTAAAGTAGACATAAACATGGCGTTTACTAGATCACATATCGGACCATACCAAGTTAGGAAATTTCAGTCAAAGTAAAAAAACATCCTTATTTTATTTTATTATTCATTGTTCATAACTTTTCGGCACTAGGTGTGGTAGAAAAAAATTACTGGGAATTTGATACTTGTTTTTTAGCTTAATAGTCTCATTAACTAGATTTTTTTGGTAAATATTACTCCGTAATTCCTAACACACTAAAAATGGCTTAAATGGTTTTTCTAATTTGTTGGGGGTTATATTTAGAATATAATGAAGTTATTGAAGAAACATTTTTAAATTTCTACTTTATTAATAAAATATATTGTTATTTTTTATAATTCCTCGGATAATTTATCTAATTAAGCTATTTGAACTATAATGTGAGTAATTCCACCAAATTAAGCATAATTTAGTCCTAATAAATAAGATCTTAATCCAAAAAGATTGTATATTAATATAATGTGAAGGATTAATAAAAGTATATAATTAAACTTTATTTATAAATACATACATACATACACACACACACATATATATATATATACATATATATATATATATATATATATATATATATATATATATATATATATATATATATATATATATATATATATATATATGATTCTAAGAGAATTAAGGTAATTAACCTCTATCATATTAGACCTAGTAACTCAAAACATAAATTTACATACTTTGTAAAATGGAGCATAAAGTTAGAATGTGTACCTCTTTATTTGATATGATTGAATTTCCTTTTCAATTGAATATTAACTTATTAATATGTACACTAATATATGTGCAGTATAACGGAATGGAAGGTGAAAACCACATTTATATATGGTCATTATGATACACTTGGGACTTGCAAAGAAGCAGTTGACGCACGCAAGAAAATGGATGGCAGTTTTCCATGTCAAATCATTAAAATTTCTGAGGTCACACCATGCTTAATAATAACAATAATAATAATAATAATAATAATAATAATAATAATAATATAGTGATGATGATTATAAATACATATGTCAGTTTAAGCTTTTAATTGATATGGATTATCACATTATTCAATTATATTCCATACCATGAACACAAAAAACTTGCCTGAATATAAGGTTAATTATCAAAATAGAATTAAAAGTCACTCACTTTGCATAAATAGGATCAAAAAATAAACTATGTTTTCAAAGGACTAATTATGTGTGTCTTGGATATATATACCCTTATAGCTATATTGAAATGTTTTAATTCATAATAAAAATAATAAAAAATAATAACAAATTCGTAAAAAATACTAAAAAATTAATAAAAATATTTCGATAAAAAATAATTTATTTATTTATTTTCAAAACAAATTAAAAATATAAAAAACTAAAAAAAAATCACCGCCACCTCTGCCGCCTCTGCACCACCACCTCCCTTCACCAGGGAAAAAAATGCCAAGTTCATTACGAATATCATATTTATGGCAGAAACCAATGAAAATGTTGGCATTCTCAAAGACAAATATGTCATGTTTTTTGCATTTTCAGAAAAAATGGGAGTTTTTTAGGGAAAATGACATTTTTCACTGCCTGGAGATGGTGGTGTAGGGAGGTAGTACAGGCGGTGGGAAAGGCATTCATTTTTTTTTAATTTTTTTATGGAGTTTTATTAATTTTTTTAAAAAATAAAAAAATTATTTTTTTTTTAAAATTTTTATTTTATACATATTTTATAAATTTTTTAATTATTTTCCTACGAATTTTTGAATTTTTTCGAATTTATTATGAATTAAATATTTAATTAACTCATATTTAAAGGAAGGGTAAGAATGGAATGAAAAAATAGGTATGTTTTCAATAGGATTAAAATGGTCCTATTTTTGAAAAGAAATATAGTAAGTCCTATTTTGAGTTTTTAATATAACTTTCACACTCGACTTCATATCATACTACACTTATTCTAAATCCAAATATCTAAAGTGCCTATGTATATAATTAATTATTACTCCCTCCGTCCCGCTAACAATGGGACAAGAGGGAGTGACACGCAAATTAATAAAAAGTAGTTCACGTGGTTGATATTGAATTGATAAAATAAGAATGATTTAGAACCACACAAATTTTACCAAATTTGATATGAGACAATCTTAAAGGAACGGACCGATAAAGTAAAATGAGACAATCTTAACGGGACAGAGGTAGTACTACGAAATCAATCAATTAATTAATGTGATATCTGTTGGGTTAAAAAATGGTCACTGATGGAAAAATTATGTCTATGCGTAAAACTGCAGGGTGGCCATGAAGTGTATATGCAAAATGCCCCCGCCTTTAACTCTGCTGTAGTTTATGCTTATCGTAGATTTCATCCAGACGGCCAAAAAATTGATGAACTTCCACCAGGAATCGAGTTGATTGATGATTAATTAAAAAGTGTATATATGTTACACTAAATATTATTATTGTTTAATGTTTTCTAGTTACTCAGTGTTGAATGAGTGCACATATACACTAGCTTTTCATGAGTCTTGATTCGTCATGAATGATTGAATATATTCATCCCTTGCAGGTTCAATTATTTATTTATTTATTTTTTGAATATATTACGTAGTGTTTAAATTTGAATAGTGTTTGTGTTTCGAATACACTAGGAGCCCGTTTGGTAGCACGAAAATCGGCTGTTTTGGCTGATTCTGCTGAAATTTATGAAGTTCTGGCTGAAGTGGCTGTTTTGGCTGATTCTGCTGATTCAAGAAAAAAAAATTAAAAAAATATTTTATTAATAAATTAAAGAAAAAATTATATGTAAAAATAGCTAAAATGGTCCTCTGCAGTAACTTCAGCCAATACAGCCAGAAAAGTAACTCCAACCTTACTTTTTCTGCTTATTACACAATTCAACACACGAAAGTAAAAGTTACGTGTTTGATGAAAAAGCTGGCTGATAAACCTGATAAGCCGAAAAAAGAGGTCTACAAACGGGCTCTAGATCTATGGTTAGCTAAACATGTCATAGCTTTGGTTGTCACGTCATTTTTTTCTTGCTAATTCATGTGATAGTCCAATACGGAGTATATGGTTAGCCACATTGCTTTCATCTTGAATACGCCCCACAAATCAATCAATTTTGAAAATATACATTGTGAATGAATTGATATATTAATATAATATTTTTTCGAAATATTTTCAAATCGATCAAGTTGACAAGGAAACGTAACCAAACTTCTGACAGATGGATCAAGTTGGTCATCAACTATGACTTTGACCAAACATTAATCCAGCGCCAACATTAAGAATCGACTGATTCTTTTTAAAATTTATGAAGTTCTGACCGAAAGGGTTATATTGGCTGATTCTACTTGTTTATGAAAAAAGTATATTTAAAATATATTTTTTTAACAAAATAAAGAAAAAATAAAATGAAAAATAGATCAAGGTCATCTAAACTTCAGCCAATACATCCTGAAAAGTAATTCCAAATTTACTTTTTCTTATTATTACACAATTCAGAACATGCCACGTGTTTGGTTAAAAAGTTAGCTGATAAGTTTGATAAGCCGAAAAACAGAGTCGTCAAACGGGCTCTAAGCCGACAAGGGTGAAAATGTATATTATTAAAATTAGCACAATAATATGCATTTTGTTAAGTTAATTAAAAAAAATAAGGAATATCAAAATTTAACAACCCATACATACTGAAAAATACAACTTTTGCATAAATATTTCATGAGTAATACTTGTTGTATGGATTTTCATAGTCCTCCATTTGAAGACCTTATGTATGAAAAATAAGAGTAGGAGAAAATATTGTATAACTTCATTTTCCAAGCATTCACTACATATAATTAATGGTACGAGATTAAACTTACTTTTAATTGAGTTAATATATCAATTACAAATAAATTAAATATATTTGGTAATTGTCATTTTAATTTAAGTTTCTCTCATTTCCAGCAATTAGCTTGTTTTGGCTAATTTGCTTGTCCAAGCTAGAAGGATAGATGCGCTCCAATGTTAGGTAGACTAGTAGCTTGAAAATTGCAAGCACGTGTCTAGAAGCAACCACCGGAGATGCTCTAAAATATCAATCTAATAGAAAAAGTAATTCAATATCTTAATATAACACTTTATTATTTCATATCTTTCCGGTATGGCCGGACTTCAACAGTTTGATTATACTTATGATGAGAAGTAGTTTATTCTCGACAACAATACATAAAAAAATGATTAATAGTAGAAATTGGAGTACATGTTTGAAAAGAGAAATGTTGTTAAAAACTACCCCGTAAAAGTTAGTGTTGTGAAAAAATGTTTGTTGTGTATCATAGGGAAATAGTGAAAACTTTTTGATCATCTCCCTGCTATTTAAATTTTAGTTTTAAATTACTTAAATTAACTTTAATTAGAACTGAAGCACCTCGGTCTTTCTTTTGAACGAAAATGGCTTGTATTAAACTATCAGAATCCGCACAAGTAACACCAAGACTAGAGAAAACTGATAATCTAGTAAGACCAGAAATCATAGCTCGATCATATGCCCTAGAATAGTCTTAGAATCAATCACCTCACCAAAAGCAATGTGATTTGCTAATCCTCATACACACAATTGTAAGGCGACCAAGATCGATCTAGAATCTTTGTCACTTATCCTATCTTGAACATTACCCTCGACAAAAATAAAGACTAAAACAGATTCACCCTGGGCAAAAAAACACCTAGCCAATTCAAAACAACAATCTGTGTGAGATGTGTGATGTGAGCATTCACACACCTGCAATGGAGGACATACCTGATGATGAAGAAGATTTGGGGAGTCAAGAAGACCTTCCTATGTCTGAGATAGGTTCTAATATGGGTGCACAATCTGAGAATGATGAGTTTTTGGATAGTAGGGAGCAGAATAATGCAAACTTTGAAGTTGAGGATGATGACTATGAAGATAGCACGGTGATGTATCCTTCTGATAATCCTCCCACTTATACTTCAGATACCAATGCTATTAATGATGATGAAGTGCAATCCAACCTGAACGATTATCATCCTTCATAGAATCCACAGATTGAACCCCTTTTATTGAGTTGGGAATGCTTTTTGAGGACAACATTCAGTTTAAGAGTGTCATGATCAGGTATGCAGTGCACCATAAGAAAAACATTTTCTTTAAGAGGAATGAATCTAAAAGAGTCCGGACACAATGCATTCAAAAAAACTGCCTCTTTTCTTGTTATGCCAGCTGGGAAGATAGGTTCAAATGCTTCCAACTGAAAACCATGATCACCACACACAGATGCAATCCCAAGTTCAAGTTGAGAGTTGTGAGTCAAAAATGGATAGAAGATAAATACGAAGACAAGGTTAGGGATGACCCTTGTATTGGGTATGTGACATTAAAAGAGCACATAGAGACTGAGTTGGGAATTCACATTTCTATTAGCATGGTGAGGAGGGCTGTGAGATGCATTATTGGTTTGTGGTGGGGTATGGGTTATAGTCTTTATTCGTTCATGCAGCTTTAAAGGTGGGGTGGTCTTTGGTTTTTTAAAGAAGCCAAGTACTTCACTCACATGGGATTGTTTTGTGCATTATTGGTTTTAGCTTTTGGCTCCTTACTCTTTTTGTACACTAGCTTCTTCAAATTGGAATTGTGTGACCGTTTGGTTTACATTTTTTGTAAACATAATTGTTGACATGGTCAAAGATATGTGGTAAAAATGGTTCTTCACATTGGGTTGTCTATATATTTTGTACATATGGAAGTTTATACTTTTCTATAATGTTCAAAATAGAAACATATCTAAATATAAGAAAGCTGCAATTAGTTTAACATAATAACAAGTTGTATTATAACAAAGGTTAATTGATTCATCATTAATACCCATACATTAACAACTTCAAATTACTAACCAAGAGTACTTTGAACCAGTAAACAACACTAAATCTACCAATGGGTAACAACTACATTCAATACCCTCACATTAAGAACAACAAAACAATTATTAACTAACTCCAAACTATTACAATCTCTTAAGAATAACAGCTGCAACAACAAATATCAGAAGTCCTTGCCACATTCTCTTTCAGAATATCTTCTCTTTAGCTTCACTTTCAAGAACCAGTTTGATGCATTCTATATCACGTTGCATAAGTAACATCAACCTCTTCAGATCCTGAATTGAGGATTCCTTGATGCCAGTAACACCCATGTATGTTTCATTGTCTTCATGGAAAGAAAGTAGATCATCTTTCCATAAAAAATATCCACACCCTAGCCCATCCTACAATCACATTCACTGTAAACAAGTATCCAAACCCTAACCCATCCAAATTGTAAACAAAATTTTCAAATTTACAGCTTCTTAAAATAATACCCACACAATCACAATCGCATACATACAAGACCAAAAAGTTTTGCAAAGTTACAGCTTCCAAAAATAGTACCCGCCCCAAAATCAAAGATTTTAGGGTTTTTTGCATCAGAAAACAAACCCAATACACAATTCCAGACAATTTCGCCAAAATTTGTTATATCTTCCACAATGAAAACAAACACCCCCTGAAAAGCCCTAAATAATTTACAAACTTTTACCTTCCATCTTTGGCATCCATAAAACTTCCGCCGCTATCCCGGGTTGTACACAAATGAGCTTTCACACCACACAGACAGTTCGGGTCGTACGCACTCACTTTTCTTCCCAGCGCAGAGGAAGATGACGAAAACATATCTTTCTATCTTTGACTTCTTTGTAGCTCGTACGCTTCCTTGGTCCGGAGATTTTAATGGAGGAGGTTGGGGTTATTAATGACTCAACATTAAATAGGAAGATAAACATGCTAAGGGCATTTAAGGGGGACAAACAGGAGGTAACTGGGTGGATGTGGGGATTGAAGTATTTAATTTGGTTGGTGGGCTGGATCAGAGCTTTTTTGGGTTTGGGGTGCCAATTGAGCAATTCGTATACGTTCAGGGGCCTATTTGACCATTTAGCAAAAAATGTATGATAATTAAGGGGCTAGAAGAGTTCGAATTTTATATTGACGAGATAAAAGTTTAAAACTTTGACATATTTTCTCAAATTATAAATATTTACTTATATATATATGTGCATAAGATACTAGTATGACATATGTAAATTAAATTGCAGGTATCAACATATCATCTCCATTATGTAAGCAATAAATTAGATTAACAAAAACACATTAAATAATTAAAGTGGAAACTAAAGTCCCTAAGTGTAAATGCACTCTACAGTCTAGAGTCTAACATTCTTCTTAATATATATCCTACCATAATATTTTTCTCACCTCTAAATAAATTTGAAAAAAATATACGAAGTATATATTTTCTTAACTTTCGCTTCCAATGAAATGGGGAGCTTATTTAGCGACCGACCTAAGGTGTAATATATTTTAATAAAGAATACTCCGTATTAGTTATTAATATTTGGTTTCAAGTATAAATAGAAGTATTATATGACTACTTGAATTGGGATCTAGGATGTCTTTACTTAGATCAGACCAGACTACATCAAACCAACTTAAATAGGCAAAACAAGATCAGCCTTTAACAGAACAGAAAAGACTTAAACGGATCAGACCAGATCACATCAAACTTGAAAAGTTTAAAATACACATAAACAGGTCAGACCATGTCATATCATACCATTTTTGACAATTTTAGTTCACTTAGAAACATCCTTAATCTCATACATATGTTTTCCTCTATTTGAACATGTCATGTAGTAGACAGCAATGTGCTCAAACATTTCAATTTGTTAGCGCCAAGCGCATCCCCGACAACATGACTGCTACAAAGCTAGTTCACCAGGCACCAGCCCTCAAGTCCACAACACGAACGTGTGGCACGTCCGTAGGCGCATCCGTTCCTTCGATGCCCCCACTTAAATTGACCAAGAGGAAGTGGGGACACAACTCATGGATTTTACATCAATGTGTGGTCAAATTTCAATTTACATCAATGACATCAGGGATGGGATATTATCCTTTTTTGTTGATAGGAATTGACTCTAGGTGAATATACAGCACGAGCCACCATCTTTCGAGTTCCCACATAATAAGTAAATAAGGGCTCAAACGGTGAAACTTGCCCCGATTTTAACAAGCCGAGTAACATTCATCTATCCTAGCAAACTTTAGTAGTTTAGAATTCATGTTTGCAACATTATTCCTTTTTCTTAAATGATTTTAACTTATCAACTTTCGAATATGGTTATATTCAATTTTGTGTCTTAGAAGAGTTTATAACGTAGTCTCTAAATGTGCAAGATTTTAATATTAACACTAATTAAATACTCCATCCGTCCCAAATTGTTTTACAAAGTCAATATTTTTTGGTCAACCAATAATAAAAGTCAATGCTTCATATCAATAATTAATTCAATTTTTAATAATTAAAATTTACATATTTAGAAACTACATTAAAATCTCTTCAAAGTTGCAAATCCCAAATTAGAATATAATTACAAATTGACATCCTAATTAAGTCAATAAAATGAAACGATTTGACTAAGAAAAGTCAAATTTGCAAATCAATTTGGGACGGAGGTAGTACTCATTAAACAATATACAAATTTTTTGAAGCTCTACACTGTTAGATTGGTCTAGGGTTGTTAACGAACCGAGATTTTATTGAACTGTTCGAGTTCGAGCTCGGTTTCGAACCTAACGAGCCGAGGTTAACGAGCTTTCGAACACGAACCTGAGCTGAATTTTAAGTTCGAAAAATTAATCGAGTTGAGCTCGAACATAGTAGTATTCGGCTCGGTTCGAACTCGAGCCTATCGAACACCCTAAAATTATAAATATAATTAAAAAATTAAATATAATTAGCATTTTTTATGAATTTAAATATGATTATTAAAGAATCGAATACTTGTCGAACCATTCGAGCACGAGCCTATTAACGAGCATCACCTAAAATTTTAAATTCGAGCATATTTATCGAGCTTATCGAGTGCTCGGATCGAACATCGAACGCCTATCGAGCCGAACATGAGCCTCATTTGTAAAGCTCGCTGAGCTTCGAGCTCGAACCCGAACACCACTAATTCCTCATTGAGCCGAACTCGAGCTTTGGATGTTCGGGCTCGGCTCGGCTCGTTAAAAGCTCTAGATCGGTCTAATCATTCCGTCAGGCGTCAGCCTTGAGAAATTGATGATTGTTGCGGTACCTTACAAATACTCCGTAAAAAAAGTTACCGTACCGGCCTACAATACATTTGATTGATCTAAATACCTATTTCATTGTTTTTGATATTTAAATTGTTAAATAGCCATAATCTAACTGATTGAGGTAGACAAAATAGGGGTTTTTCAAAAATACTACTACAAAATAGGAGTATTTATAATTAACTTTAGTGTAGTGTCATGGTAACTTGTGTCTAAAAATTGAATTTAAGTCAATATGATTTCATTATTACTCTAGTCACTCATCATATTTTTGTAAACCATTTTCATTTTAGTCTTATATACCCCTTCTGATTCTTAATTAACTTTACACTTTTCTTTTTGGATCGTTCCACGTTTCACTTTACACTTCCTTATTTGTCTTATTTGGCAAACAAATTTACACCAAATAATGCAAAACAGTGTCAAACAGTGTACTCTATAGTAAAATTTACCTTTAAGTAAATTTATTTTCTTAATATGTGTGAAGTAAAAATGTAAACTTAATTAAGAACGAGAGAGATCTAATTATTTCGACGGGGACATAGTCCAATTTACATCCTTCCAATTTATGGGTGTCATCCTTTTTTTATCTAATTACTAGCACAACACCCGTGCATACGCACGGGAAAAAATAGTTGATCCTTATATATTTTTGTTCATGATCTAACTAAATACGTAATTTAAAAATGTTTTTTTTTACAATTCTATAGCATTTAAAAAATGGAGTACAATAAGTTAATATCAAAAAGTATAAATCCATACAACAAATATTCAAAGTAAAAGAAAAATAAAGTAAAAAAATCAATAATATCCATTAGAATTTGCTACGTAATAATTAGTATTGTTGACAACAAATAATGAAATATTGAACTTAATTGTTAGAGTTCAGAAAAACAACTTTAAGGAGAACTTTTAGTGGTAATACATATAAGAGAGAAAATTTTTCCGTTCAATTATTAATCCGCTTATATTATACTGCGTATGTAACAACAGAGAGAAAATTTTCTCATTCAATTATTAATCCGCTTATATTATACTGCGTATGTAACAACACTTCATATGAGAGATAGAAAATTTTTTCGCTCAACTATTAGTCCACTTATCTTCTATCAAAAAGCACTACACGTGAGAGCGAAAATTCTCCCACACAGTTATTTGTCTGCTTATCTTATACTCCGTACTTCGTATCTAAGAGTACTACGTATGAGAGAGAGAATTCTCCCGCTCAATTATTCGCCCGCTTACTTTATACTACCTCCGTCCCAAAAAAACTTTTCCATTTCAAAAAATTTGAACATTGATTTTGATTAGTATAATATTATGGAAATTATAAATTTTATACTTTTATGAAAGTACTTTTAACAAAGAACGTTTTCATATAATTTTTATATTATAAATAACTAGATTCTCACCCGCGCGATGCGCGGGATATAAGAATGTAATAGTCATATGATATTATTTGTAAACAATGTACGCGTGTGAAATGTTTGGAAATTGTGTTACTCGTAACATGCATTAGAACTTTTAATTAAATATTGAAAACTCAGAGATAGATAGTAAGTATGTGTTGGAATAAGTTGATAAAAGGAAATGTTAGATAGATTTTCACAGTTTACACATTGCGAAAAACTTCTTTATAAACAACATTTGTGGTATGGTACGTTGGTTGGCCATCTTCATCGCATATTAATATCTTCAAACCCTTAGAATTTGTTACCCTTGACACTGCAACATATAGTTGACCATGTGTAAACACCGACTTTTTCAATAATAGTCCAACATGAGTCAAAGATTGTCCCTGACTCTTATTTATAGTCATCGCATAAGAGGTCATGACGGGAAATTGTCTTCACTGAAACTTGAACGGTATTCTTGAATCCGAAGGAGTTAAGCTCAACCTCGGAATGACAACTTCATGTCCCGCATATTTCCCGCCCATGATTTTTGCCCCTAGGATGTGATTTCCAAGTCGTGTAACAATTAACCTTGTTCCATTGCAAAGCCCCATCGAAGGATCAATATTCCTTAAAAGCATTATTGGAGTACCAACCTTGAGGGTTAACTCATGGTTTGGAACTCTAGACGCTCTTATTTTGTTCAGAAATTCTGGAGTATGTAAATCAGCCATAAAATCAGCATTGGAGTCTGACTTGCAAATGCTATCTGAACTCAGATAGGTTCTTGACTCTTCATTAACATTCAGAGAAGTCATGTATTCATTGATTGCATCTACAATATCGAGGGTTGGAGCCAGGATTGCGCGGTGTTGCAAGTAAGTAGGGTCATTGACAATATTCTCAAAGTTTGGGTAGGTGCTCTGGACAATAGTGGCAATGGGGTCGCTTCCACACTCTAACAAAAACTTTTCGAATTTGAACATCGGCAAAACCATCATTATCTTCCCCCGCATTCTCATCCCCTAAACTCGCAATCCACTTTGCAAACTCAAACAAATCTTCGTATTCACGATCATCAGTCAATGATTGCAACCTCATGTTCTTCGTCAAACGTAATACCAAGCACTGTTGCCAAATATTGGAAGAATTAATCGTGGCATTCACAATGTCTTGTCTAGTACCTTTTGTAACGACATGTAAAATTTGTCTGAAATCTCCCCCGGATACCACAGTTTTCCCTCCAAATGGTTTTTCATCACTATTTGAATTAGTGAATCTCAAGATGTCCCGCAAACTTCTATCTAAGGCCTCGAAGCAATAATTGTGCATCATCGGCGCCTCATCCCATATAATCAGTTTGCAACGAATTATCAATTGAGCAAGTGCACTACCCTGTTTGATGTTGCACATTGAGTTTTCATTAGGGCTGATTGGTATTGCAAAGCGTGAATGAGCCGTCCTACCACCCGTAACAATAAAGTTGCTATGCCACTTGAAGCAACATTCAAAACAATTTCTCCTTTGGACCTCAAAGCAGCTGACAACGTCTTCCACACAAAAGTTTTCCCTGTACCTCCATAACCATATACAAAGAACACCCCACCACTATTTTTTTCAATAGATTGCATAATGGTTGTGTACACCTCACGTTGTTCATCATTAAGACTCTGTATGCATCTGTCATGCTATTCACGTAGGGCAGCACGGTCGTATTACAATTCATCAAAAATCAGTCTGTTTTGATACATGGCAGTATCACTTATCATGGGAAATGGCATTGATGGATAGTCCTTTAAAGTCCTACCAATCCTTCTCAACATCATTTCTATTTCAGTCAATGCATAATTCTTAATCTCATCCTCGGTCAACTTCAAATCTGATATTACACGTATGAAAAGACCATTATCAAATAACATGTGTAATATATAATGTATGGTTTTGAATATACATGCACACACACATGTGTATATATATATACACACACAGTCACACACACATGCATACTTGTGTATAGGTAATGTATGTGTGAAATTAAAATTGTTTAGTACCTAGATGCATTAACGCTCTTCTTTGCCTCTGTAGAATGTCATGTGACATAAATGTACAACACTTGTCACACACATATTCTGGTCTACTCATTGTATCTGTTGCCAATAAGATCACAAACAACTTTCTAAGTAACCATGCAGTAGCCCAATAACTACCTTCTGAAAACCCTTCAACGTACTCCTTATCATCGTCCAACAACCCTAAAGCGAAACATGTCTCGCGGTATGTATTATGAATAATTCCATCCACAGTTCTCAGATCATCATAGCTTGTAGCCCCACGTCTCAAATTAAGCACACACCGCAAATAATAAGACACTCCTGAACCCGGTGGCACATACATTAGATGGCCTATTGCAAACCCTTTTTGTCGAGGTACAAATTCTCTTGTTTTTGCTTTCCAGACAAACTTTTGTGGGAATTCCACATAAGTTAGATCCCTTGCCTCGGGGTACTTAGCATTTGCTTTCATCCATGCAAGAAACATACTCTCCTTAACAGATTCACGCAACACGACGTCATTAACTGGTGCACCATCTTCAAAATACACATATTGTTCATTGTGGAAGTGAGATCTCAATCGTTCAACAGGTGGATTCTTATACTGAATTTGAAATCCATAAATTCTCCACATTGCCTCACATGGAGAAATATACCGACAATCATAGTACAGTTTTATTTCATCAACAAGTTTGTCAGTGTGATCTTTACCAGTTGTTTCATAAAATCCAGTTGTGACACGATCATGTCCCTTGTTGACGTATTTGAATATATACTTTATAGACCTGGATTGGTTGCACCACTCGACATTTAGATGAGCACCGTACCTCATTAATAACGATCGGTTGTGGGGGACAACATATCTATTGTCTAGTGGAACGCCACCTTTGACAATTGTTCTTCCATCATTTCGCCTCCTATATTTAGGATAACCCTCTTTATCAACATTAGTTTCCTCATTGAAATTCTTTGGGAAGTGCTCCGAACACTTAGACTGAACCATGCAAGGGGCTTTCTTTGCATCAGTGCCACACGGTCCGTGCATCATATGTGTGCACACTGCTTTGAAATAGTCAGGATCACCCTTCTCGTCAGGAATTTCAGCTGATATAATGTGGTCAATGTCTGCTGGCGTGGGATATTTGTCTGCGTTCCCCATGAATAATAAAATATGAGCATGAGGTAAGCCACGCTTCTGGAATTCAACCGTGTAAATGACTGCAAGAAGTGAATGTAACAATTTTTTCACACACACACATACGCATACATGTAAATGTGTAATCTATAAAAATGTATAAACATGATATTTAACATACCTGCTCGAATTTCTCCAAATATCTTACCTTGTCTTAGATACTTGATTAAGCCATCCAACTTCATCTTAAACACTCGACAAAATATATCTGAACGATCTTCGGGATTCAAATTCTTTGAAGAAAGGAATGTATTAATCTCTGGCCATCTCGGGTTACATGTGAACGTCAAAAATAGATCTGGGTATCCTGCCCATCGACATATAGCCATGGCATCTTGATAATTTTGAACCATGTATCGAGCACCCCCAACAAATGTAGGTGGAAGGACAACACGCTTGCCCTGTGTTGACGCATCACTCTCACCGCTCAACAAAGCATTTGATAGTCCTTTGTACATTTCACACCTCAGTTCTTTTTGATGAGTTCTAATATACATTAGCCTTGATGACTCAACCATTGTGTATCCATCTACCGTGAACTGTTGGAACAGTCTTCTACTCTTAAGGATAAAAGAGTCCTCCTTTGCTCGTTCATGCAATCTGTAAGAAAGGAGCTCTCTAATGCTAACACTTCATCGACCGCCAATGTTTGACACTTTGTCCTCAGAAAAGGCTATATCCTCCCTGTACCCATCCTCACCATACGGAAACAAAAGTGGATATTGCAATCCCAGATAAGCTGGATTTAGCTCATTTATTCTTTTCAAGTACCCTCCTTGAGTTTCAACCATTATATCCCTTTGCTGAAACAAACCTGTTTTGATCAATAATTCAGAAACTTTTTTTAAGTGTAAGATAACATCTAAGTCATTAATTACTTAAAATGTTTGTGATCTTATTCCCTAACTTATGTTGTTTGCAGATAATGCACAATTCTTGATTCATGTGGATGCTTTGGTTTAGATTTCTGACTTAGAAAAATGTTTAGGGATAGTTCAGGGACCTTAGAGGGTTGCCAATAATGTACTATATTTAAGGGGTCTGTAATATTAATTAGTCCAAATAGGAAATGCAGGTGGTGTTCTAAGGCTGTTTCAGGTACGCACTCCATTCAACAACTCACTTGTCATTTTATTTCTATTCTTTCTTGACAGTTGTAACTCATACATGTGTATTCATATGAAATATTCTAACGCATTAAGTGCAAAACCAATATCACTTTTCCATTAAAATCATTGCTTTACAACAATAATAATATTAACATTTTCAACTTAATATAAAGGTCATGCTTAGTGTCTCCTAGATTCCCTCAGTGGACTTTAGAAGGTCCATTGTCCTTGACCTTAGCCTCAACTCATCCTAATGTTCTCCCATCACCTGAAAATTAAATTCATAGGACCTGCAGACAGTGATTTATAAACATTGAAGTATTATTTTTTAAATCTATTCTCACAAACTGCTGAAGTGTTGCCTGTGTCCTGCAAAATATACATATGACATCATCATATAGATAATACAATCTTTCAAAATAGTACTTAGTTCCGATAGGAGAATTATAGTGTCATTGCTTAGTTTCTCCACACTGCCGAAAGTAAGACACAATAATGCCCAAAATAGTGTTTAAGGCTACAACCCAAAACAAAATATATAAGTCCAAGGATTTCAGCACAAAATATAAGCCCCGACCAACAGACCGGCCCTTGTTCTTCAGAATGGTTCTTCTTTGATTTTTATCTTCAGCTTCTTCACGGCACCACTTGTAGAGAATTCATCTATCAGATTCCTTTTGAGTTTTCCATCCATTTCCACCACCACCTCCTTCTGCGTACCCAGTGGGGGTGAGTCTGGGAGGTCAATTGCCTCGACAACCTTTTTAAGAAAAATGTAAGAATATTTGTTTAATATATAACCCTACTTATATAAGAGTATTACAGTCGGTATACCTCTTGTTTTTGGACATCTTTCCCTTTTTTCCTCGCTGTAGAACTTTCACCATTGTGGAGACTTGACCCAATCTAAATTTAAGGTATTGTTCATTATTTTCTATTACACGAAACATATACTTTTACTACGAAGCACCCATAAGTAAATTTCTATAAACTCCAAAACCAATGAAAATACCTTCTCAGTTGGAGTGTCATGAACCAATTGCTGTTCCTTATCCGTTTCATACAATGCCAGAACCTTAGGGTCTCGTATCATGGTCACCACAGTAAATGACTTTGTTATCTTGTAAGTATTCTCCTCACTTTTTGTCTTTGGTTGAATTTTAAACAGGCCCTTTTGGTCAACCAAACTTTCTATGTCTTCTGGAAATCGAGTTTGGTCTTCAGTCTACTGTTTTATTCAGACCTTTTACATTAGTCATAAAGTTTTTTATTTTGATAATTTAAAATTTAAAATTTATATTGAAATCAAGCTTTTGCCTTCTCCATCTCAGCCATTAGATAAGCAAATGTTTTTCCAAAAACTTCAATACATTCTCTGTCCCACATAATGAAGGTTAAATGACCAGTCTGGTCCATGATGCAAATGCTGACTTTGTACCTAAAATGAATGCCAAATATTTTCAGTGGACTCGATTCATACAAATCATAGCTACATACAATAGCAATTCTCTTACCGATACACCCCATCTGCCATTGTGACATGGCAAATGGTACACATGAACCTATCATCCTCTGGTTTTAGTTTTTTGTGGCATGTGGGGCAGCCTAGGTAACATCATTCTCTATAGTTTTCAAGAGACACAATGTCTCCGATGATCCAATAAACCTCATCCTGTTTGTAAACACAATATTTGACATAAGCGTTGAAAATTTCGTCACCTAAAAGAATATGTCATCTTGTACACACCTCTGTAGCCTTAACCAATTCCTGAATAGTCGTTATGACAGCCTTGCTCGCAAGGACATCTTCACGGCTCCCATCACCGTGGGAAGATTGTGAGACGGCTATGGTTGTGACGCTGTCATCACCATCTGAAGGAAATCTGTATCACAGTGTTCAATTCATTATGAGTATACTTTTTATAAGCCTTCATAACAATGCCTACTTTTTAAAAAAATCTTACTCGCTTTGAAATTCAATAAACTCGCTAGAGTTTCCATTGATGATCAGTTTTGACACATCAAATGAAGATGATACGGACAGGGTGCCTGTGAGTAATTAATTTTTTTTTAGAATCATATTGTTTTGTCTTAATAGCAGGAGTCCTAAACATCCCTACAAAAGGGATAACCTTGGTATCTCTTTGGCCTGCATAGCTGAAAAATTACATACACAGGCACACCAACATTCTTAGTCACATACTCCATATACTGGTCTATGTACTTGTTCCACAACACACATCCAAGTCTGTTCCCTCTGCAATTTATAAAAGTTATTTAACAAAAAAATTATTCATCCTTTCGCTTCTTCCGCTAATGATATGGTTTTGAACGCCGCTCTTACATATGACTTTCCCTATGACATCTATAACCAAATTCCAGCATAAGATATGTATTTCTGCAAATTAAAACATAAAAGTTTTTTGTTGTTCTCACCAATCAATTTTTTGTCGTTGACGATGCGTTGAGCCTGAAGCATGTCAAATGGCTGAAAGTCGTACACCATCATTGGCAATTCTGTCCTCGTGTCTTCGGTGAACTGAGTTTTGCTGATGAATTGAATCAGATAAGGATGATCACTTGTTTTGACAGTTTGGTAGTTGTCCAGGACCAAAAACGTCCGTAGAGCGTAAATTTTGTTTTCCTTGATCATGGTCTTGTAAACCTCCGACTGTGGCCTTTTTATGATAGCGTGAATGCGGTCTCCCTAAATATCAAAATGTGGGCAGTTTGAATAATAATAATAATAATAATAATAATATGATATTATATGTTTTTGATATCAAAATCAAAATCAAAATGATATCAAAATTATAATCTGTGAATGTTTTTCTACCTGCTCATCATGCAACACCATCTCGAGTGTCGCCCCCCCCCCCCCCCCCTTTGAGTGAGGTGGGACTTCGTATGCCCTGACCACCCGTACCCTTAAGGCCCAAGTGGTTTTGGTATGATCAACATCCTTGATCAGGGACCACATGCCTCTTTGTGTTGAGGAACCTGTCATAGCTCACAAATTACTTAGGAAACTTGAAAATACAGAGAATGTAAAAGAGATTAGCTTGGTTGTGGTGTGGTTTCTGAAGCCTGCAATGGGTATTTATATTGGGAAAGGAAGTAGTGTAGAACAAATTGTGTAATAACCATTGGTCAAGGCACACACAATTCAATGTGAATTTGTCATTTACTATTAGAGCTAGTACATTGTATTTAATGTTGTGTGGCTCAAGAAAGGCAAAAAGACTAAATGTGTGGCATGTGGAATTTCGAGTACAATGCCCCCATTTTTTTAGAATTACAGCACTCTATTCAATGTAAAGTTGCCATTTACTATTAGAGCTAGTACATTGTATTTAATGTTGTGTGGCTCAAGAAAGGTAAAAAGACTAAATGTGTGGCCTGTGGAATTTCGAGTACAATGCTCCCCATTTTTTATTATAATTGCAGCCTCTATTCAACATTATTTCATTGAGCCAATAAAGTAATTTCTTGAGCTAATAAACTGCATTGGTCATTGGGCCACATTTACAATTACCGAGCAGCAACACACAGATTTAGCATGACCTGATTTTAGACCCACTTTAACAGGCCCGACCCATTACTGTACATTGTTTGGGCGGGAACACTGTGCAGTTTTTATTTTGCTTTTGTATAATAAAAGATTTTCAATAAAAAGATATAGTCGGTCAAAGTTTTGAAAATGGCAAAGTTTTTTGGGACGAAGGTAGTACATAAGAGTACCACATATGAGAGAGAAAATTCTCCTGTTTAATTATTAATTCTCTTATTTAATACCTAAAAGCATTATATATGAGAGACAATATTTGCTCGTTCAATTATTAATTTGTTTATCTTTTCTTATATCCAAAAGCACTACATATATGAGAGGAAATGTCTTCGCTCAATTATTAGTTCGCTTATCTAGTATACTTAAAAGCAGTATATATTAGACAGAAAATTATTACGCTCAATTATTAGTTCATTTATCTTCTTCTTTATTTTATTTTATACATAAAAACACTACGTATGAGAGAGAAAATTATTCCGCTTGGCTACTTGTTTATTAGTTCGCTTATCTTATACCAAAAAGCACTACCTAGGAGAGGAAATGTCTTCGCACAATTATTAGTTCGTTTATCTAGTATACTTAAAAGCAGTATATATTAGACATAAAATTATTACGCTCAATTATCTATTGTTATTTACCATATTGAAGTTCAAATTTACCTATTTGAAATGTCATACACTAATAATTAGATAATAAAGAAATATAATGTTGTAAAAATGCTCATATGTGAAGTTTCATATTTTTACCAATAAAGTGATATAACATTTGATTATTTTGACATTATTTAAACATCGTGACATTTTCTTCAAGAATGAAAAGAAAATAACAAATTGTTATTTTCCAAGATTATTACAATGCAAGTAGTATTTATAAAAACATCTGTTTTTTAAAGTGTTGCAACTTTTTCATTTGTACTTTCATTGTTAAAAAATATCAAAGTTATAAATTTTTATTATCTTTCACATGACACCAATATTTTTTATATAAATAGATAAATAAATACTACGTAACACTTTAAAGAACATCTATTTTTTAAAGTGACAACTTTTCAATTTTTACGTTGATTGTTAAAAAAATATATCACAATTCTCAAAAATAATTTAACACTTTAACAAAAATGTGTTTTTTAAAGTGTTTAACTTCGACAAAATATGGTACACTGGAATTTGCTTTGAAAATCCCATTTCCGTTGCACACGTCGTCCCAAACCGTCGCCAGAGACGAATAATTTTCCACAGCGGCGGCTCAGTGGTAATCGCTTACGTGGGCGACTTCTTCCATTTCGTCATCAGAAAGACTAGAAATTAAATAAATGAATAAAAGATGAAGAAGTAGATTCTGCGAAGGCGGTAGGATCGATTCGTCAGGGGTAAACGCTCTACGCGGACCCAAATATATAGGGGACGGAGACGAGAAAGGGGCGTGAGAGCTTTGAAGCGAATTCGATTATTATTTAATTTTGCAAAAGCAGAAGAAGAAGAAGAAGAAAGTCATTTACTTTGATTCTGCAACTTGAATTCATCCACCGTCCTTTTTGTTTCTTAGATTTGAGGGTAATTGTATGAGCATAGGGCTGAGGAGGTGCTGGAAACCGGTGGTTAAGATGGCGGAAGAGATTAATTCATCGCCTGCAGCTGCCACAGTTGCCGGCTCCGGAACAAATAAGAGATCGCTATGGCCGTCCCTTCTCCGGTGGATCCCTACTTCCACGGACCAGATCATCGCCGCAGAAAAACGCCTACTTTCTCTTGTCAAGTAACAATCCTAAAACCCCCCAATTTTAAGATTGGCGAATTTTTCTTGCAATTCAACGCATTCTCCATTTCAGTTTACCCCCCAAATAAATGAACTGAATAAAGAGCTTACTAGCTGCGAAATTCTTTGTGTTGATCTCTTTTTAGATATTTCTGCTTTTTATACCTCTTGAGCTTTTTGTGAACGTTGCAAATATCTCAGTATTTGATGTTATGTGTCTCGTTTGGATTGTGGAAATTGTTTATAATCAGGACTCCATATACTCAAGAGCAAGTTAATATAGGTTCTGGTCCGCCAGGGTCCAAAACTAGATGGTTTAGATCAACAAGCAGTGAACCTAGGTTCATAAACTCGGTCACTTTTGACAGCAAAGAGGGATCTCCAACTCTTGTTATGGTTCATGGATATGGTGCTTCTCAAGGTTTCTTCTTTCGCAATTTTGAATCTCTTGCCAAACACTTCCGAGTCATAGCCATTGATCAGCTTGGGTGAGTCTAATGTCACTCCGATTTTATGAATATTTGCAGTTAAATGTCCTACTTTGTTATTTCAGTTGTACTAATCGAAAAGGATTGTTTTGCATTTCGATTATTATGGAATAAAATATTCCCAAACATGCCATTGAATATCTACTTGGTGCAGGTGGGGTGGATCTAGCAGGCCTGACTTCACATGCAAAAGTACTGAAGGTTAGATGCATTCTTCATACTAGATTTTACTCACTTTTTGTGAAACAAGTTACTTTTTGGTTGGTTAATGTAGAAGAGTCCGTTTGGTAAGGGTAATAAGTTCAGCTTAAATTGCTGTTTATTATTCTTTATGGAACAATATCTGGATGAAATTAAGAAAAACATGGAAGAAGGTTAAATTGATTTACATCAGTAAATTCTGCCAAAAAGTAAATCGGGCGTATTTGTCCATTAATAAATAATAACCAATTCAGTGCATGGACTTTAAGGGAGATAAAATGAAAAAGTAGTCACCAAATGGCTGCTATGTGCTAACATTATTAAACTCAATAATGTTTATTTATTGTGTATTGTCATTTCTTTCATTTGCATTGTCTTGCAATACAGAAACTGAGGCATGGTTCATTGATTCTTTTGAGGAGTGGCGCAAAGCCAAAAATCTGACCAATTTTATTTTACTTGGTCATTCATTTGGAGGCTATGTTGCTGCAAAATATGCACTTCAGGTAACTTGCTTTTCCTAATTTAATTTTTGAGCCAATGAAATTGCTTCACTGGTCAATCACCGTCAATGTTAATTTGTTGCTATTCTAGCATCCGGAGCATGTTCAGCACTTGATACTGGTTGGTTCTGCTGGGTTTACATCTGAAACAGACATGCCTGAGCGGCTAACACAGTTCAGAGCAACATGGAAAGGAGCTATTTTGAATCATTTGTGGGAGTCCAATTTTACCCCTCAGAAGCTTATTAGGTATGTGGATTTAATAACCATCTCAATTTTACCCCAAGTGAATACGTGAGGGTGAGATAATTATCAGTAGTTCAGAGATAATTTCACCATTCTTTGAACCCTTCCTAACCCTCTCCGTAACTGTATCCTTGTCTTGTTTTGAACTATTGCTACTCACTAGTATCTTGTTAATGCTTTTATTTCACTTTTTGTCTTCACAGATTTACCAATGTTTCCATTTTTTGGGATTTCTATATATGATTACATTTATATTAATGGACTGATTGATGCAGGGGTTTAGGTCCATGGGGACCGAATCTAGTTCGCAGATATACTGGTGCTAGGTTTGCTGCGTATTCAAGTGAAGATGCTCTGACCAATGAAGAGTCTAAGCTACTCACAGGTAGCGTCAGATGAACCTACTTCATTTGGTACCCTGAGTTTATGACATTTTCTGAATTCAGAACCTTTTTCTGTTGTTGGAAGATTATGTATACCATACTCTGGCAGCCAAAGCAAGTGGGGAGTTATGCTTGAAATATATATTCTCTTTTGGAGCATTTGCTCGTAGTCCTCTTTTACACAGGTAAGGTTGAGGTTGTCCCATTGCGTGAATGGAGCGATTCCATCATCTTTTTGTAATCCTATAATTCTTTGACTTGTAGACTAACTGCTCATTTGGTACACGAAGCATTGTCGAGAGTCATACTTATGTTAGAGTCAGACATAGCAGTCTAGAAGGTCTTGAGTTGAACTAGTTAATTAATTGGATTCTATCTTGTAATAAAATTTGACCTAATTATTTTATGGCATAGTTTAATAACACAAACCTAATACTGAATTCTATTAGATGAATAGAGGAATGCAGTTTAATTTTGTGTTTGGGAAATGAAAGAGGAATGCAATTTAAATTATGTAGTTTGGTTGATTACAATCACGGAGGAAAGGAATAAAGAGAAAAATGCCTTTAGAATAAAAGCAAAACCCTCACAAAGCATGGGAATTTCAGTCCATTGAACCATATTTTTGCTGTCAAATAGCAAGGGAAAGTTATTCTAAATGTGTGGGTAAGGACATTCTTTTTCTTTTTCACATCTACGAAGTAAAGTTTTTTGACTTCTTTCATATAGATTTTTTTCCGGACATAGGATTTTAGGGAACTTCTACGTCGGGAATTAACAAGGAATAAACATTCCCGAGTACCAAAAAGACCTAATATACAGTTTTTAAAATGGAATTAGAGAAATTTAAATAAAGCCTACAACATTCGTGGTTTTGAGCTTTAGATATGAAATCATATTACTGGCCTTATATAGTTGCATACTTGCATGTTTGCAATATTAAATTGGATCTTGTGTCTGTCTTATGCAGAGCACCTGAGTGGAAAGTGCCCACAACATTCATATATGGTTTTGAAGATTGGATGAATTATCAAGGAGCCGTAGAAGCACGCAAGAACATGAACGTTCAATGTGAAATCATAAGGGTACCTCAGGTCAGTCCCACACCTTCTTTCCTTCTTACTAAGACTTATAGTTCCGAATTAAAAAGTGGACCGGTTAGAATGGTCAATGCCTTATATGTGAGTTTGAACTTGCCTGTGTTGGATGACTTGACAATTCCACGATCACATTCGCCTAATGTTTTGATATACAACATTGATAAAAGTTTGTTATTTTCGGGAATTGCAGAGTGGCCATTTTGTCTTTATAGAGAATGCAGTTGGTTTCCATTCAGCTGTATATTATGCTTGTCGTAGATTTCTTTCACAAGAGAAAGACAGTCGTTCGCTTCCAGAGGGTCTGACGTTGGTTTAATTTAAAAGGTTGTGGTGCTAATACGGACTAGTATAAAATGTACTAATATCCTGTACTGAATTTCAGTGCTGATTATTTATTTGTGTTGATTCATTCTAGCATTCATCATCCCTCTATGAATAATAAATAAATAGAGAAATTGACCAAACCACGATTCCACTCTTATATAGGGGCACATTAAAACTTCCCAAAAAGCCAAAATAGTACTACGTATTAAATTATTTCAATTCTTCGGTTGATTTTATCTCAAATCAGATCACATCCGACCTACCCATCGGATCAAACTAGAGATGGACTCGGGCCGGGTGGCCCGACCCGGAACCGGCCCGGGACCGGTACTGTTCCGGCTCGGCCCGACCCGGTGGCCCGGTCAGTGACCGGTCCGGGTAGGCCCGGCCCGTGGGTTTTCCGGTCCGGGCTCGGGTCACCCAAAACAAGGCCCGACCCGCCCGGGCCCGGTTCGGGCCAAAACCTTTTTTTTCAATTTTTTTAAATTTTCGGGTTGGGCTAGGTATTTTAGGCCATTTGGGGTGGTTTGGGGGGTTGAGGTGGGAGGGGGGTTGATTAGGAAGAGGAAAACAAAAAAAATGATAATGGGCCCGGCCCGGACCCGGTGGTTACCCGGGCCGGTCCCGGGTCCACCATTTCTGAACCGCCGGCCCGCCCGGGCCTAGGCCCGACCCGGACCCGGCCCGGACCTGAGTCAATCCCTGGATCAAACTAGACTTAAATAATATTATCTCCATTTCCTTAGACATGGTTAACTTTGTATCGAGTGTGAAATAAGAAAATTAAAGTTGTGTTGTTGAGGTTGCGTAGATGAGAGAGTAAAAAGTTAATCACAAATTGTTGTTAAAATCTAGATTTAAATCGTAAAATCGTACGATTTTATGATTCTACATTAGTATATCGATTCAAATCGCAGGTAAAATCGTAAAATCATAAAATCATACAAAATCGTAAAAATCGTTCAAAAATCATATAGAATCGTTTAAAATCGTAGGAAAATCGTAGCAAAATCGTGATAAGTTTTTTTTTAGTGAAAATGGTTCAAATTTATTAAAATTAACTACTACAAATTGATACATAATTAAAATAGTTTATAAGTCATGTTTTGGACCTTGGTAGGTATAGTTTTATGTAACGAAATGATATAATACCATTAACTTGCATCTTAATATTAATATTTATTTATTTATTTATTTATTTATTTATTTATTTATTTATTTATTTTATACTACCTCTGTCCCTTGAAACTTTGCCAAAGTTGACCGACACAGAGAATAATAAAGTAAAAACGGTGTGATTGAGGTTTGTGCAGATGAGAGGAAAATAATAGAAACCACACAATAATTGATTAAAATGGAAAGTGACAAAGTTTTTTGAGACACAAAGTTTTAAGGCACGGAGGGAGTAATTGTTAAGATATGTTTGATAAAATCTTACGATTTGCGATTTGATTTTACGATTCGATTTTCAAAAACTTCTACCGATTCGATTCAAAAATATGATTTTAACAACCTTGAATTCATTACTTCAATCTTGGAAAGGGTAGTGTCAAAGTTTTTGGGAAAAGGGGGCAAATAAGTCCACATACTAACCAAAAAAGGTCAGATAAGCCTTTATATAGGAGATTCTGTCCGACTGTCACCATTTGGGGCAGTTCTCGGTAGAATTTTTTGAAGATTTTTTTGAGAATCATATTAATTAAGTCTAATTTACTCATAACAAATTTCAGCTAACAATTCAATTGGGAAGACATTCAAATAAATTCTTGACAAACAATTCATTTGTCAAAGTTTTTGAGACAAAAAAAGTAGATACAGTCTAATGTAACATAGAGTATTACGTAGTAAAATACATACGTAGTATAAGTTAGACGTTTACCAATTAATACAATACTAAAGTTAAACAAATCAAGTTAGATTAAATCACAATTTTTTTGAGGCAATTTAAAACATCCTAACTTTCGATCCAATACCAATCTTACTAGTTTCGACGGTTGCCACTTGCCACTATCAATAGCCGCTTGCAGAGAGTTCTAGCCAAACAGTTTTGAAAAAATCTTTTAGACCATTTATAGTGTGGAGAGATTATGAGTTCAAAATGTTAAGTTTGGAGATTTTGAATTCCTAATTGAGTGTTGTGAGAGAAAAAAAACCGGGTTAAAAGTGGTAAATGGGGTGAAAAGATTTTAAATTTGGAGGGGGTTGACTCAATGACATGGAGAAAAGAAAAGGAAAAAAGCTAAGAAAAGAAGGGAAAGGGATGGCGCATGTTGAATGGCGTCATTCATGTGTCATCCATGCATCATCAAAACCCAATTTTCAAGAATATTACTAAATAAAACGGCAAAGACCAAAAAGTGACATCATAATAAAAATCCCAACAATATGACTGACTAGTCTGGAATTAGTCAATTCTAGATTGAGTCAACCAACCGTTTACACACTACAAAATCGGCGACATTAAATCTATTGATTAGAGTGTAACTGAAACCCAAAAATGATGGAGTTATGCGTTATTAAACATGCTAGGCCATTTCCACAATCCATTTTCGGTCAGGTCCAGATTAAAATTTTGTGTTTGAGAAAGTGGTAGTAATTATGGATGGTCATGTTCAGTGACTATCATATTTTTTGTAGTCACTTAGGTGGAATTGGGTACATAATCACAGTCACTGAAATAGTATGGTAGTGATCCATGATAGTTACTTTTAGTTATGCGATAGGTATGTACTGTTAATAACCAAATGGTTAGATATGAATATGTGTTGGTTTAATTGGCCCGATACCGGGGCCGACCCAATAACCCCTTAGGAAGAAAACCACCAAGGACCAGTGTGGGTTTGCACGATCTAGCAAGGGGGCTGGATGGACGCTCGGCGCATAGTTGGGGACGATCAGCTTCTGTGCCCTCTGTCAACTAATGCCAGGCCATAATCCAAGCCCCCGAGAGAGCATTCGGTGTAGGCCGATCGGATCATCCACTCTTCGGTCTCTTCTGAAGTAAGGATTTTACATTCTAACATCTTCACTTTGTTTTTAAATCTTAGAGTTCCCAGATTGTCGGTTTTTAAATCAAGTATTGAACGACACTAAACTATTTGATACATAAAGCTTGTAACTAATACATTACATTCTTCTTTAATTTCTAATATGCAAATTATTGCTCAGTTAGGGTTAGCATTCTACCCATACCCGAAAAAGGTCTTGCGAGGTTTTTTAGGTCTTCTGAAGTAAGGATTTTAGATTCTAACATCTTCACTTTGTTTTTAAATCTTAGAATTTCCAGATTGTCGGTTTTCAAATCAAGTATTGAACGACACTAAACTATTGAATACATAAAGCTTCTAATTAATACATTACATTCTTCTTTAATTTCTACTATGCAAATTGTTGCTCAGTTAGGGTTAGCATTCTACCCGTACCCCAAAAAGGTCTTGCGAGGTTTCTTAGGTGGAAGGGCAAAGCTGAGTCCAAACATTTCCTTAGGGGCATCACTTGGCTCAATGAGTCCAACCAATTTTGCAACAAGGCTTGCACTTTCCTGGACATGCTCCATATTTTTTGTGTCCTTCCATAGAAGTTCACGCAGTTGCCGTCTTCTATGACGTGTTTTGGCATTTACACCCCATTTATCAAATAACGCCTCCCTCTCCTTTCTTCCGTATTTCTTCCGCATTTGCCTGCTCAACATCTTCCTCTCCTGCTTCAATGCTTTAATGCTGTTCTTGATCACAAGTATAGAAAAAATAAACCTTTATCATTCCCAGCTCCTATGGGAATTTGTATGTACACAAGAGGAATGAATGAAACAAGAATGCTTTACATGATTTTGTGTAATTCATAGTCGGTTTTAGTCATTCAACTGGTTTATAATGCATATGTTCCTGACCAATAAAATTCAGTCGATTAGCCACTTGAATCCAAGGTCATAAAAACTCAACCATAGTTCTTAAATGTATTAATGTGTGTGATTCTTAATGGTGTAGCTGACCCCCTGGATTCAGGAGTGAGGCTTGGAGCCTTGGATGCTTGGTTGTTACTCTGTATTGTTTATGATGATGATGAGGAATAGATGGAGAAAATAGAAGAGATAAATTACCTTGCAGATCTTTTCAAAACTTGACCGTCTTTAATGACTTCAACTCCTTGAGACCATCTATTTTTGAGAAAATGTAGACGCCGAAGCTCCACCTCCATATATACCATATCTGAGGGGTCTCCTTTGAAAAGAAGGAAGAAATAGGTCCTGTGGACAAGGGGTACATAGCACTCATCCCAAAGCTCAATAATTTCTCTCATCTTCCTATCAAATTCCAGTGACCCGCTGTAACTTGTTTGTTGTGAACCGGTTGCTATAGATAGACCCTCACATGCATATTTTACAAATTCCCTGTGTATTTCTTCTGCTTCATATAGCTACAAAGTAATATGATATTAGATTTTCCTGATCAGCCCTTACAGGATTAAGATACACAAACATGAATGATGATTAATTAATGAATGAGATGCAGAAGCCAGAATCTCACCAACTGGAAAAGTTGCTTTTCCGACTTAGCTTTGGAATCTTTTGTATCATCACAATGTTTTTTTCCTGAAATGGTTTCAACATCCTTGTTTTGTTTAATGGCAAAACCTGCTTCACTGGATCTTGTGATGCCCATTATTTGAGTCTTCTCATCACATTCTTTCTGTCTTCCGTTAAAGTCCTTTTTAGATTCATTCGTTGCCTCCATATTTACCTTTCCTGTTTCATTTGTTGAATCAAAGGGTCTTCCACTGCAATCTGTTTCTATGCATATGACTTCCTTCCAGCTTTCTTCCAAACTCTGATGATATTCATGAGCACCATTCTCCCAACCCTTACATGGCTCCGGACCGAAATACTTTTCAAAATAGATACTAGGGGAGGTGTCATCCGACAGAAATTGGTCATCAGGTACCTCTTGAAAACTATCAAATGACTCTGAAAAATGTGATACACCTGATGCAATATCTGACAAAAAAGGATCGATCGTCTCTGAAGCTTCAGATGCTGAATGATATTCAGGAGTTTCTGATTGGTCATTTGTATCGGCCTATAGGGAAACTAAGATGAATCAAGACACCGTAGAGAAATAGAGAAATACAAACCAACACAATAATGGCCTAATGTGTACGAGCTACTCCTTATATCAGTTTGAACTTTGATGAAATCCCTATTCTGTTTGTTGAGATACAGATACACAAAGATATATCTTCATTCATACCCATGATCTTGAATGTAGCAAATCACGAATCCAAGACTGAGCTATATCCCGCTGCCGCACCAATTCTCTGATTTCGTTATCCATCTGAATGCATTATTGAAACATGTCATAGATAACAAAAACAGCAGGATATCACTAAAAGCTGCATCTCGATCCCCACCCCACCCCACCTTTTCAATAAGAGCTTCCTTTGCCTTCATTGCTGGAGTTGTGAATGCAGCCAAGTTCCTCAATTGAGTTTCCAGTCTTTCCACTTCACTCTGCAATTGCCTCACCAATGCCTTCTCTGTCATCACCACATTAACATGGGCTTTGGTAGAGACCTGTTTGGCACATGTTGCGAACATAAGTGTGTTTCTTGATTGCTCAGCCTGACTTCGTGCAGGGCTCATCGTGCAAATGATTGATGTTCTAGCATTTCCTCCCAGTGAGTTCTGCAATATACGGGTTAGCTTGGAGTCTCTGTATGGGATGTGTCCATTTCTTCCTTTACTGATCAAAGCCAACAAAATATGTTAAATCAGCAATAGGAAGCAGAGATCTAGAAGGGTAGGTATGAGTTACTTGAAATAATGGACTGATATTACTAGCTAACCTTAGTTTACGAATACATGTTCCTAGGGCAAGCAAACTTCGGTTGATGTGGCAACCCTCTTTAAGTCTTGGAATGGCTGATGATGTTTGAGAAGAACGTTCACTCCCTGCAAGATCAACAAAATCCTGCATTGCAGCACATTTGTAAACAAATTTCACTTCTTTCCTGTTCCTTTTTAGGAATATAGGAATTCACACTTCCACACTCATTTTTAGAGACACTATTTTACTCATTACATTGAAAAAAGGAAATATATTTTAAAATAATGAAGCTCATTTAGCCATATCAACCATCCACAGTTTTAGCAAATTCAGCTCATTTGGACACTGGCCATTTGATGTAAGTCAGATTTATACGAAGGTAAGGAATAAAGGATTTCCTTTCATACCGCTGAAGCTAATAAAACGCTATTGTTCCGAGCGAGAGAGATTTGGGTAGCACAACTTTCAACTGTCTGAAAAATCACTAAAATTAAGAAATTAAATGCAATAAATGTTAACTAGTATTACTTCCGCACCCCAAAAAATGCTTGTGGTTTGTAATTTTAAAATGAGTTACAACAACAAAAAGGCAGCCTGGTGCACATTGGCGTCCCTGCAAGGTGAGAGTCCAAAGAAGGGTCTCACCACAAGGTGTTTAACGAGCAAGCCGTCTCGTGTCATTTTGGCAAGAGACCGCTTCCAAGATGTGAGCCCGTGAGTCCGTGACCTCTCAGTCGCACCAGAACACCGTAACCAGTGCGCCAAGATTCCCCTTCTAAAATAACAGTTACAACATGGATATTTTTTCTCCTTTTTTTAGATTGAGGAAGTATGTGTTTATTACTCTACCACTATATCAAAGTGAAATACTGCATACCAGGCGCATGATCTGGTGTGACCTAGAGCTCATTTCATTCATACAAGTTTCTCCTGTCCGTCTTTGTGCTGCAAAAATGCAGAACTAGTAAATGGTGTTTTATTTTAATTAGACAGGCTCAAGAGAAACCCCTTGACTGAATAAGAATAAGAATTGCAAGCACAGTTAAGAGAAAGAATTGATATCTTTTTTTCTAGCATAAGTTTTTGGCAAAACACATTGATTGTCCCTATTAAGTCTCTTGTTGTGGTCAATAAGGATTCATTAGAAGTTTTGAAGCTCAATAGGACCAACAAGAGCTTAAATAGGAGACCCCTCATCCTCAGTCTAGTGGACCTAAGCCTAACCCAGAAGCGTGATGTTAAAAGGGAAGTTAAAAATGGGGGTCTCTCTTACCTTCACAGATGGACAAAAGTTCCTTCACATGTCTCCAATCTTTCACAGTCACCTCTGTAAGTCTCTCAACAACTGTTCCTTTCTGTGCAGGATGGAAAATGTCATAGGTAACTTTCATTCAAAATCAGTCTAAAAACCCCCATATCTCAAAATATTAACCTCTGGATCATCAAGAAGCCTAAGTGGTGTACTATCCGAGCTTAGGAGGTCCTTGACAGACTCATTGTAGATCTCCATAGCTGATAACTTGAGCGTATATCTCCTTTCTTCATGCTAGATATTCAATACAATGAAGTGATGAGTAATTCGTTATTTCTTATGATCTATTTGGAACAAAAAAAAGTAATAGAGATAGAAAATAGGGAAGAGAATAGAAAAGAAATCCGGAAGGAAATATACAAAAAAGGTGTATGAACTCAAAACATCAACTTTACATAGTTCTTCATGTCCATATTATTTATATAGTTATATTATGATAAAATGCCATTTTAGAAAGTTTTGATTAAATCTATTTTCCTTTTGCATTTTCCAAGGTCCAATCAAACAAAAAGAACTGTTTTCCTTGGCATTCTTTCCTTTTACCATATTCTACAAACAACACAGCCTTAGTCCTTACGGTCTGTTTGGATCTTGAAAATATCAGTCAAAGAAAACAGGGAGGAAAAGATAGAGGAAAATTGGATGAAAATACAACAGAAGGGATAATAAAAGATACTGAATAAGATTTTGGATATTTTGTTAGTGCTCATTTATCTATTATGTCTATTGCACAAAGACTAAGAAAACTAAATATATGCATATTTTGAAAATGAAACATTAATAGTATTTCATTTTCCTTCGCATTTTCCAAGAAAAAACTAATCACAAGAATATAATTTTGGTTAGCACCTTTTTTCCAGGATTCATATTAATAGCATATGAAAAACTTTTATTTAGGGTGAGTATTAAAATTCTGAGCACCTTCTTTGCATAGTTAAAGATATCAGCCATGGCGAGCTCAGTAATCCCGGACATGGTATATGTCTTTCCACTGCTTGTTTGACCATAGGCAAAGACACTAGCTGGATTGTCATTTTTGCAAGAAATTAGGTTTCTGTTCCCTAATTGACATCAAAACCAATAAAGCAAGGGAAGGGATATATACATACAGTTAATGCCAGTTAGGACGGTAAGAGCCACCCTTTTTGCAGCTTCTTCATAAACTTGCTTTGTAGAGCAATCCCACCCAAATACCCTGTCTATACCATGAACTGTCAACCAATATGGAGGACATGATGACATTAAGGCTCCATTTGTTTCTGGGAATATACATTCGTGGAAAATGCTTTCTAGATTTTCATGTGTTTGGCACAGCAAAGTAGTGTTTTTTCTGTGTTTTGCACAGAACGAATTCTTTTCTGAAATTTGTGAAAGTGAGGAGTCACTATCCTGATTCCTGAAATAGGTTTTCTGTTTTTGTGGGTCAAACATTACATTATACATAGACAACTTATCTTCTTGAAAAACATTTTCCACATCAGTTTATATTGTTGTCATCAAATGGAGCCTAAGGATGCAAAAACATAGGACCAATGTTCTGAAAAATGCTAGGCACAATAAATACAACGGGAGTCTAATGCCAAGACATGAATTTGAGCACTGACTATATGATGATGATTTTGGAAAAATTATCTCAATTTACTGTAGAACTATATCACCCTTAATTATTCACTTGGGGTTAATTTGAGTTAGTTTTACCATTCTTTGAATCCTTCCCTGCCTATATACATTTTTTATCCTAAGACAGTTTCTTGATAAATGGAAACAAGGAGAAATGCTCTATAAATCAATAACATGGTTTAGGCTTCTCAATTGAAGCCAATTCAAGAATTCAAGAAAAACTCTTTGTCAACCAACCATACCAAATTGGTATGCTGTAGGAAGCAAGGAACGTTCTCCGGGATTACTATTGTTGTTGGTTTTGTACATGACAGTGTTATTGTTGATGCATTCCCAATCTGAGATGTCGTTTCTGGAAATCTCTCTCTGGTTGAGAGGCCTCAACCTTACAGCAACAAAGATCTTCTCCTCATGTGTATTTGAACCCATTTCATCATTGGGTTGGGATTTGTGTTCTTCCCTATAGATTGAACCCATTTCCAGGGTCCTATTTCCAATGCTGTTGTAGGTTAAATTCTTTTCTTTTTTATGTGTGAAAGGCTATGATCAGATTTTTCCAGAGGAGGTCCCCTCTCTTGTTCAAACAGGGAGGAACAAACTTGGAATTTCTAAATGCGCCAAAACCGCTGTTGTTTCTATTTTATTTAGAAACAGATGAAATGCAAGTGTATCATTTCCCTGTTGAACAAGGCTATGAAAAAACAAAGACATTTGTTTGCAGAAATGTTATCTGGCTTTAATTATATTAAATGAAATAAAGAAACGTTGAAAATCATCCCCCAAAAAATACAAAAAAAAAACTCGGATGTTTGATATTTTCGTTTTTATTGTAGGACCCTATTACGAATTAAATAGTTTTGTTACAGAGTATTAAGTAAATAAAAAATCGTATCAGAAATAACTGTGACATTAAAATTTAAAATTGAATTAATGTTAAACAAGGTTGAAGGGTAAAAGTTATGGGAGAAAGAAACTTTGGGTTAAGCTAAAACTCCGACATGAGATTTTAGAAACAAATGAAGTTTTTTGAAATTCAATAAAACAAAAGTAAACGGCGGGGTTTCATGGTCCCTTGTTTTGGAAGCTAATCAAATCTTCACATTTGGCATTTCATGGACCCTTGTTTTGCATGAATGTGAATGTGTATGGAACAAGCTTTTTATAAAAATTATTGAAAAAGTTACTTGAAACAATTTTTTTGACAGTTATAGTAACATGTTCTTTTGGTGGAGGCCATAATACCCTGTAATAACAATAAATTATTAGTGAAATAGTAACTACTCCATTACTTTTTAATTTATTGTGTTGTTAATTACATAGTATCCATATGTAGAAGTAATTACCTTTCCGATAGTACTTGAGAAAATTTATTTCCCCATTATTGGTTTTATAAATTATTTTTTATATTCACTTATTAAATATCTTTTGGTAAGGAAAATTAGATCTTTCATTAAGTTTAACACATGTTTGGTGTTGTTGCCCGTTCATCAAGCTTATTTGTCCTAAAATGATAGATAAAGGGAAAAAGTGAGAAGCTAAAAACTAGTGTAGTTCAATTTAGAAAATTGTTATTTTTTTGGGACAATCCAAAAAGGAAAGGTTGTCTTACAATGTTCCAAATGGTTGAATCCCCAACTCCAAGGGCCCCCCACGTCCCGACCCGACAAGACATTTGGGAGGTTGTAAGTCACACTGACTCGGTCGGGTAGGAAAGGGTATCTTACAAAATGTAAGTGGAGGAATATAAAGCATACAAATAAGTGAAATTGTAAATACGGTTGAAACGAGTCATCAATGTCCAATCATGCAGCGCCCTAGCCCGAACACTAATGACTTTTATATAGAAATCACGTTTCCCATCAATGACGGGTTCAAGAGGCAAACCCATTGCTAGTGGCATAAAAGGGTTATAAACAGATGCCTTCTAAGAAAAGCAGATTTAAGACTCGATGAGTTCCTTCAATAGGAATTAAACAATAATATAACATCATGCAACAACTCTAGTCTGCAACTTGAGTAGAAACCACTCATAAAATGATTGTTAAAATTGATAGGAGAATCACAATACTAGACACACCAAGGAATAAGTCATGGCTCATATGAGCCTCATACCAATTCTTAGACATTTTTCAAGCAATGGAAAAATGAAAATGAAAATAAGATCAAAGAAAGGTGGTGGTGCTAGGGTTTATTTTCTCTGCCCCATAGAACTCCCATACTCTTCATATCACATGTATAATTTTGTGTTAGCTTATATATACACACACACTACATTAAATATAAAAACGATTAAAGAAAGTAAGTTAAAAAGAAGCCATTTGAATTCAAGGGCGGAGCCATAAGATTATCTATGCTATACATAAAAATTTTATTTTTCAGTGGGGTCAATTTAATGTTTTTTTAAAAAAATTATATACCTATATATGGGAGAAAAAATTCAGTGGTGTCTATTGACACCACACCTCAAAGGGTGGCCTCCCCTGCATTTGACCAATGAATGATAAGTAGAAAAGGTAAAATGAGAGAATTCTTAAATTGTTAATAGGAACTTTTTGAAATAACTGAAAACAAAAATTGTTAAGTGGAACAGATATACTTTTCAGTTATATTAAAGGAGCATATATGATACGGAGTATATACTAATCAACTATTTGTTCCCATTTTATTATATTTTTGTCTAGTTATACAAAAAATAAGTTGAGTAATATAATTAAGGAATATGATGTTCTTTCTCCGTATAGTAATATTAATATTATACATTAGAATACATACTTGCACTAATCATATTAAATTTGGAAGCAAATTGTCTTTTTATCACTTTCGAACATCTCATATTTGTTGTGAAAAAACATCTCATATTTTTTCAATTATATATATACATGCTCACACAAATCTCATCTGTCTAAACAAAGAACTTTAAATATGTGCAAATGGTTAATAACTTTCAATTTTTCATAATGTTAATACATGTGTAAATAAAATTGGTAGAAACTTTATACTCCCTCCGTCCCTATATAAAAGTATCCATTCATTTTACACACATCTTAAAAAAGTGGGTTTGGTTGGTACTGTTTGGCACTGTTTGGACACTGTTTGGCACTGTTTTGCACTGTTTTGCACTGTTTTGTTTGCCAAAAAAGGAAAGAGAACTTTTATTTAGGGACGGCCCGAAAAGGAAACAGATGCTTTTATTTAGGGACGGAGGGAGTATAAATTTCACAAACTGCAAAACACGTAATTTTTTTTTACATAAAATTGTTCCAAACACAACAGTTTGATAGAATTTTGGTTTGCAAGGAAATGAGCTGTTTCCAATAAATATGCTTATATGCATGCAAGATTCGTTGTTGTGTCATCCACCGAGCATGAACACCCCACCCCACCCCCAACATAAGTGTTTTAACGCTCTACCTTGCGTAAAACACAATCCCTTTTTGTCTCAACTCCCCACATTACCTATAAATCACCAAAGATTATTATTATTAAACCCTAACTCAACATGATTAAGCATTATTTCATTTCAATTATGACAGACTTCAAGGCTTGGCAGGTAAGAAAAGCATTGTGCATGAAGATTCCTCTAGTTATAGCGGCAATAGTGACAGTCTCGGCCATTGCAGTTGTAGCATCAGCCAACAAAGATATACCATCATTCTCGCCTTCTCCGCAAAACAATGAGCATAGACAGGAGAATGTTAAAGAATTACCGTTGAGGCAAATGGAAGAAGACTACTACGGGGCGTGGGACCCAGCACCGTACTTCGGTGGCAGCTATCCAGCTCCAGTTCCTCATGGCATCATGGGAAGAACAAGAAGAAGAAAGTTCATTGTTGTGCCCAGGCCACCACCAAGTTAGAGAGAACTCAACAGCAAAACCAAGCGACTGTCTTACTGAACTGAATGTCATTATTCTGATATAGATACACATACATATGCAATTGCTATACAAAGTATTCTAATACTATCGTATGTATGATGATTTTGCCCATTTAATACCCAATTTGGTATCTCAACTGTATACTATTGCTCAATTTAGTCAATGACAATGAAATTCTACGCAATCATACAAATGGAAACGTGAATCAGAAAACACGTAATAGTATTTGAAATAAATAAACGAAGCAGAATGTTAGAAAGAAAAATATATAAATAGACACTAATTTTCTTGGAGATATCTCACAAAAAAAGAGATTAAAAACCAAAATTTTCTGAAATGCTAAACAATTATACAAACACGGCGAAATATGAGCTGCCACTCCGGCCAGAAGATCCTGTGCTTCTTAGGTCCTCACTCAATATACATATTTGGTTCTGGATATGAATATTTTTGTATGTCAACTGAATTTAGAACCATCTTTGACACAATAATTATTTAGTCCTCAGACACACACAAATAGCCGTTCCTGATTAGAGCAAAATAGAGCATAGAATCAAAGTCTAAATTGCACTGGCAAGGACCACATTGAGACCAAAAGGAAGTCAATGATCAACTCGTGTAAAAAGCATATAGTCCTGGAAGCAAACCAGGTAATAGCTCAGCTTAAATGTTCAACACTTCGCTGGCAGCTATGTGCATATGGAATTGGTAAAATGAAAACCTTGAAGGTAACAATAAACTGCTAGAACTGAAAAGTGTGCAATGAACTCCCAACTCCCAATGACTGAAATGAAAAGATGGTTAGATCACCCTTTCACCATTGTAAGATGGTTTGATAAACTCGAGTATAATATTATATAACAAATTATGTGATGCCTAAGATTAAATGATAAAACATAATTTTTATGTTATCATTACATCCAACAAAAATTGAGTTCTCTGCAAAAGTGTGGCCTAGTGGAGCTACAGTCTGATACAAAATGTAGAGCAGCAGGGGAACTTCAATCCACGTGCCCAGCGAAATATGGCCTAAAATCTTGTTACCTGTTTAAGAGTGAATGGCAAAAAAAACAATAAGTTACTCCAAATATGTCATGAGAGTTCATTTCTCATCTTTGAAACAAGACAGAAAATTATGGAAGGAGCTATGTTTCTGAGTAAACGTAGAAAGCTTTCCTAAACTTTCAGATATCACGAAAAATAAACTAAAGGTCTATTTAAGCAAGAACCAAGAAAACTACAAAATAAAAAATATCCTAGCCAATTAGTTTGAACTAACTAAGAAGCCAATGCCTAAAAAAGGCTCAATATCTAATACGGAGTAATGCACAAGGCCAAGTGAAAACTAGGTAAGACCTGACTAAGATATCAAATTAAAAACAAAAAAAAAATCAGTGCAACCACAGTTATTAAATGTGGACAGGAATTAGCATAAGGCCAAAGTTCCTCCATGTGGTACCACTACCATAAACTACCGTTTTTCACAGATTTTCTAGTGTTATGGCAAATCATACAGAATCTACTGCCATTTTGTCATGGACAGTAGCCTCAGAAGTTAGAAGAGTACTTTTCCAAGAGCATTTGTTGTGTAAAACATTAAATACATACATAAGACGTCTCCCAGATGGACCAGTGAAAGCAGCAACTTTCTGAGCACTGTGAGCTTCAGACTTATATAGCTCTTTCATTTCCTTTTTTGCACGACGGGCCTCACGCTTTTCTTCCTTGACAGCAGACTGTACATTCCAATAGAAGCATCAATAGATTATCATATCTACCCAAACATGATATCTGTAGGGGGTGGGGATGTGCATGAATCTCAACTCTCAAGAATATATTTGAAGGCAACATCTGATGTTAAGCACCAATGATGTTATGATGATCTTATTCATTGAAACCTAGCTTTATGTATATCTTGGCTTGGATGTTGTTGTTTATTCAGTATATATTCTCTTTGGTAACAATTATCAGAAAACTGAAAAAAATTACAATGAACAGAGACCTACCTTCCTTTCCTTCTTTTCTTCTTTTGACTCTTGACCATGTTGCTTCCGATTATATATTTCGACTTTAGACTTGTCATTTTCCTCTTCTTTGGCACTCTTCTTCTTCCCACTTTTCCCTGAAGCATCCTTACCCCTGTTGGGCAGGAAGTCCACAGGAAGCTTCTCCTTTCCTTTCAGGTTTATTATGGGCACAGACAATTTTGAAACTTCCGAAATAGTTGGCAACTTCTTTTTTCTCCTTAAACCCGGAGCTTCAATTTTCCCAGGGTGATTGTCCAGATTGGAATATGTGGAAACTACAGTTTCACAATCCCATATTTCAGAATCACTACTACTTTCATCAAAAAGAACTGTCTCTTCATCTACACTCTCATTTTCATACTTCTCAGCATATTCCCTGACACGGTTAATAACATCAGGGGCAAATTCCATTGCCTCCTCATCATCAGTCATCTTTTTATTAATACGAAGCATATCTAAGGGGACCTTCTGATTCCCATCAACTTCAGAGTTGTGGATTGAGTGAAGCTTAAAAGTGTGACTGAGTTTCTCTGCAAGAGATGCCTCACAATCATTTTCATCATCCATGTAATCATCACCATCATCTTCTGAACCATATTCCTGAAGTTGAAGCTATAAAAAGAAAATGAAAAAAGGGGCATGCTCAATGTGATTTGTAGTATTTAAGTGTATACGTGTTAACATGATTCATTATGTTTATAATTTTATTTCATTGGTATATTGGAAATTTGGAATGTGCTTTGGTGGCTGAAAGTCTGAAACAGTTAGATTATTTCAAAAGTCAATTATTCGTAGTATGTAAAACCAACAGCTATTGTATATCGTAATCAATTATAATCAGACACCATTTTACTTTAGGTAAAGCTTGCTGAAAAGTGGTTTAAAAATAATTGATGAGAGAGTGACTAATATATGACTGAAACTCCGGTGTTAACAGACAAAAATGGGACTTATTATAGGCAGTGACTATAGTAATAATTACACAGCAGTGACCAAGAAAGCATATTTGTAGTAACTACGTCATATTTTTGCCTATAAAGCTTTATTTCAATAACTTATTTCAAAATATCATAATCGGTTTGGTTTGGATGCAACAAAATATTAAACTTTTTACAAGGTCGAATAGTTCTGCAAACACAACACACAAAAACTGTTCAATAAATAAGCTGCATTTTTGCAATTTTTTTAAAACTTGTTCAAAGAGAAGTAGAATGCTTCCAACATGATGAAGCTTTCAGAAAAAGATCAAACTGTAGGTTGAATAACAAGCTCTTGGTCTGTAAGAAGATACTCACCATGTCAAACTGATCATCTATTGCACGGCGGACTCGTGGCATTTCTTTAAAGCTGTCATCCTTCTCTGTGCTGTCAGTAGCCTTGACCAACTTCAGATTCTTTTCAACTTTTTGTTCATCAAAAGGAAATTCTGGCAAATTTGCCTTAATAACAAAATCTTCATCTAAATCCTCAACATCAGATCCAAACTGAGAAAAATCACTATCCTCTAGCAATGCAGCAACCTCGGGATCCACTGCTTTTTGAATTCTAACACCCACTGTCTTTGCAGCCACACTATATATCCTCTCATTGGAATTATCATTATCATCACCGAATTTTGAAATATCTATTCTTGATGCATCATAAGCCTAGATAAAACCACAGAAGAAAAACTTAAAGTACAGCAATCTAACACCTCCACATGATTAATTTGAAACATTCAGAAAAACACCATACTAATTACCACTTTCAGTCATTATATACCACCTATCACTTCATTTCACATAAAAACATTTTATGTTATCATGTTCAGTAACAAAATAACGGACCTTAATGTCACGTGGAGGCTGAACGAGCTGAGATTTTGGATTTTGATAATAAGTAGAACCGCCACCAGTGTTTTTAATTTCTCTCAAGTGAGCTAAATAGTTGTAACCATCATCCGGAAACCCTAATTCCAGTATCTCCTTCCTTATATGATCAGGCAACTGCTTCTTCTTAGCTTGGTTATCGGGAACCCCAAAGGAGAAGTCGTTTTCATCGCTATCATAATCTCCCGGCGCGTCATCGAAGATCCCACCGTGGTTATTATCTGATGCTCCGTCGTTCGGCTCGCCTGCGTCATCAAAACCGTTGACGGAGTAGGAATTGTTATCGAGTCTGTAGAAGGTTTTGTCGCCGGCTGGACCGGCTTCGTACTTCTGATCCGAAGAGTCTCGGGCGAGTATTTGAAAAGTTGCAGACTTTTTCTTGTCGATAAATTTCTTCGTCCTTCCCATTTTGGGCGGAATTAGAAGCTAAAGGCAGCTGCTGAAATCTGAGGAAGAAGAGAGTAGAGTCGATAAGAATTGGGCCTGGCTATCAAATGCCAAACGGCCTTCTCCAGGAGATGTGTGCGCACCAATTTTTAAAGGACAACTTTACCCTCCTATCATATACGGGAGTAGTAAAATGGGAAAAAGGACAAATCACCCGCTAATTGTTCAAAAGGGGAAAATTGTCCAACATAGTTCCAAAACTCAAGCTTTTTCCCAAAATAGCATTCTATGTATGCTTTTCCCTAATTAGGATTAATCTTACTTTTTTACTTCTAATTCTATTTAATTAATTAATTTAAATAATTGCCCCCCTACTTTCCTTTCACAACCAAGTCAGTCCATCAGTGGCGGGGCAGTCTGTGGTGGTGGGCAGTCTGTGGTGGCGGCAGCGGTCGGCAGCGGATTTCGGCGGCGGCGAACTCCGGAAATTAATTAACCTGATTAATCCCCCCTCACCGATCTCTTGCACAACCAAGGTCGTCCGTTGGTAGCGAGGGCAGTCCGATAGTGGTGGCGACAGCGGTGACAGAAATCTGGCAGGCTGCCATGAAAAAAAGTCTGGAATTTTACGGCGGTGCTCCGACGGCATGTGGCAGTCCGACAGTCCTGGGGCAGCAATGGTAAAGGCTGTGAGGTGTATTTTGGTCCAATCACAAATAAAAACTCCTATTTAATGATATTTAAACAAGGTGCCCCTATTTTGGGAAAAAAGCCATGTTTTCCTCCTATTAAGGTAGCTCTCATAATAGTAAAAGTGTAAATGGGACACTAAGGACACGTTTACGTCACGGGTTATTAAACGGTGCTTTTTAAGACTCGTGTTAATAAGCGGCGCATAAAATGAGCAGTGTTGTAAGCTCATGTTTACTTCAAAGGATTTAAAACACTCTTTAGGATTAAAATGTCCAAAATAACCCATATATATAGACACAGGAACATACATGAACACAAGTATATAACATAATACGTAAAGGTCACCTCGTACGCGTACCCAATACCCGTAGCACTGCCCTTACCCCTACCCTACACCAAGGGTTTAGGGGGGGTACGGGGGTCGGTGTAAGGTCGAGGTAGGGATAAAAGGGGTAGGATCGGGGTAGGGTTAGGGGCCAGGGCTAGGGGTGGGGGTAGGTTGGTGGCAGGGCGGGATGGGGTCGAGGTAGGGGTAGGGTTGTGATAGGGTAACGGGTAGGGGTGGGGGTATGGTCTGAGGCAGGGGTGGTAACGGCTAGGAAGAGGTGGGGGCAGATGGTAGGGGGTAAAAGGGTGGGGTCGAGGTAAGGGGTACAAGTGGGGGTAGGGGTGTATGGTCTGGGGTGGGTGGGTGGTAAGGGCTAGAGGGTAGGGTAAGGGGTCGGGGTGGGACAAGATAAGGTAGAGTTAAGGGTAGGGGCAGGGTGGGGTAGAGGGTAACAATAGGGTAAGGGCAAGGAGTGAGGTAAAGGTAAATTCTGAAACTGAAAAAGCTTAAAGTGTCGCTTAATTAATACATGGAGGGTGGTATGCTCAGTAAGCGGCACTTTAACCAAGCATTCTAGCCTAGCTGGTTGTGAGGTTATCGTGTCTAGTGAGATGTCTCGATTTCGAAACTCGCTAGGCACATAAGGGTTTGAAACTCAATGGAGTGGAAAAAAAGTAAGCGATACTCTAAGCACCTCTTTCAGTTAGTATGCAACTTTTTAAGCAGGTTGTATGTTTACTTCATCTGTCTTACTACCTAATTTTGATTTTAGCAGCGAAGTAAACGCCTCCTAACTTTTTTTAGGTGCAAATTGCATTAAGTTGAATACAAATAGCCGGCAGGGCCGACCCTGAGGGTGTGTAGGGTGTCCAACCGCACAGGGCCCAAAAATTTGGAAGGGCCCAATTTTTTTTGTAGTAATATACTACTAGCAGTGTTCTAAAAGGCGTAAGGCGTTGCAAGACGGCAAGATCAGGCCTTAGGCCTTTGAGGCCTAGGCGGGTTTAGGCGGGGGAAAGGCGTGAAAATGCGTTTTAGTTTTTTACTAAATGTATAAATTTTTATAGAGATATGTAAATATATTTATGTAATATTAGATAAATATTATGCATAAGCATCACTTTTACATATGGTCACAAAAATAAGCTTCTAGAGTTCTAAAACCCATAAATTCATGTTATATATGCACCTATTGTACAAAAGGAAAAAATAACATGATCGTTCAATGATAAAATAATGATCTTAATGAACAACAACAATTGTTATTATTATTGTTATTATTATTATTAGTGACATTAATAATGAAGATGTATTATAGTAATATTCACATTTATTTTTCAATATTATATTTAACATCACTATTAAGCTATATATGTGAAGATGTAGAGGAGTTGGTAATAGGTATTGATTATACATGCTCAAAGCTATATGTTGATGAAACTCCATGCCACCGAGGATATGTAGTTTTAGTCTTTGAAATCAAATTACTTTTGGAATTCCCACACCGGAAGTAGTCAAGGAGTCTTGCTTCTACTTCTCAATATAAAAATAAGGTCTTTGCCTTCGGTAAAGTAGGCAAATTCGCAAGTCCGAAGCCCATTCAAACTATGCTTGACTTGTGGCTACATTGGAAGCAATTTATAGTCCCTATTTGGGCTGATACTAAAATAAAATTTCAAAAATAGTGAGTTGGGCCGCCTTTTGTCACGCTTTGTATGGAGGCGGGGCGTTTGTGGGCCACCTTGTTCCTAGGCCCGCATAAGCGGTGCCTTTTGGAGCCTTTTAGAACATTGACTACCACAGGTAGAGCGTATATATAGGAACGAAGGGGTATGAAGGAGTACTAAATCCTTCGACTACTAGAGGTGGAGCGTATATATAGGAACGAAGGGGTATGAAGGAGTACTAAATCCTTCGTTGTCACTGGTCTCTAAACATCAACCCACTAGACCAAATCAACTAATTGTTGAAATAAGGACCTACAAGCTTTATATTACCTATTTGTTCTACAAAATAAATAATTAAAAATACCTCTTAATAAAAATCGGTTCGGTTCGATTTGAACTGATTTTATAACTCAAAAAACCTTCATTAAATCGATTTATGTTCGAGTCCTGACTCTCGGGTCCCGTTTGAGTCGGTGCGGTTTCAGTTCGGTTTTTTTAACTTGTTTCCTCGTGTTACATCTCCTAAATTTGCAGATGTATTTCAAATCCCCTAAGATTATGGGAATGCATGGTTCGAGCCCCAAAGCTAGAAATTAGCCATCATGTACCTAGTCCTTTTGAGGTAATAATGTAAAGGAGCATGTGTGAATGTGTGATGTGTCTAGTGAAATGGCTTCTTGATCCATGAAACTTTATTTATCTTCATGCAATTTAAGGGTGAGCATAGCCCGGAGTGGTTCGGGTAATTGATAATTTTTCATGAATCTTTGGTTCCATTTTACGAATCAATGCGGTTCGGGTATACCGAATTTCGATTCTTTTTTGTGTGTAAAAAACTACGGTTACGCTAGCAAAGTGTTGAGTAAATAATAGCAAACTCAAGCTAATTAAGTGTCAATATCACCGCTAAAACCTCAAAATACAAATATAAAACAAAATTTTGAATTAGTTAACAAAATATCTAACCGCAATTTTACACATTAAGTAGCACAAAACCACATAAATTGAATATCACCAAATTTTGACCTCAAAAGCATTTAATTAACCTCAAAAGCATTGTTTTATAATTCTGTATTTATGATCGACATTATTTATTAGTATTATATTTAAAATTAGTGCATCATGATAGATGAGTAAACAATATAATATATTGTACCGAAATGAGACGTAAAATTCGAAGCATAAATTGCGTCTTCATAATAATATTTTTAGTTTGTTGAAACTATTTCAGTTTATAGTTTACAATATTATGTTATCCTTTTTATTTTGTAAGCTTTTATAAAATTATTATTTTAATGTCACGCCCCAGACCGCATCTAAGCGCGTGTACAATCGTAGTGTAATCAAGTGACGTTCACACAAAACGTTCATGAACATCGTTTATACGATACTCAGTAAGTAAACATACATAACAACATCGCATTATAGATTGAATGAATAGCGAAAATATTCAATAGTCAATCATGGGCCACATATGGCAAAACGTGGGCTCGCGGGCCCAAAACAAAGTATACATTACAAAAATATCTATGAATAGTTTATAGTTTGAAACAGTAAAGGAAGCACGAACCACGTCTTCCTTGAGATTCTCTTCACCCGTGCAAAGGTGCAGATAACAAGCTCTAGCTTCAACCTGAAATGGTGGGACTACCCGAAGGGGTCAATACGCGAATATCGAGCGAGCAGCAGGCTAAATGTAGAATAACTAACGTTTCAAGTATAAGGCTCAAACATAGGGTGATACATATACTTATATTCCTTTCCCCAAGTTATAAAATACATATCGGTATATATACACTCGGAAATACCCGACCCGTAGGTCATTGTTTATATGGGAAAATAGTAATAGTTAATGTCCTTGACTTAAAATCTCAACCCACCCATCACCTATGAGTGTATAGGACTTCTCCTGTCCAATCAGATATTATAAGGACGCCACCTGGTCCTGAATCACTAAATCACATTCTATGAGTTTTGAGAACAGTCCAGTCCCCGGGTCCTCCACCATTTATACTAACCGAGTTTTGAGGACAGTCTAGTACTTGGGTACTCCACCAATTATATCAAATGAGTTTTGAGGACAGTCCCGTACCTGGGTTCTCCACCAATTATACATCCGAGTTTTGAGGATAGTCTCGTCCCTGGGTTCTCCACCAATATTTATTCATTCCTATGATCTATTACATATCATGCATCGATAGGGTCTATTTCATAATCATTTATCAACACTAAACCAAATCTTATAGCTTAAGTGTAACACCGACCCCGAGCATATTTACTTTTAGTAAATTATGTAATAAACCTTAAAGAATGATTTAAGAAATTGTGTGATTGTAAATTTTTACTATTTCTTTTACGTGAATAGTAAATTGCATGTGGGGCCCACAGCAGGAACGGGGACTGCCCGATAATTCCCGAACCACATATTATATTCATCTTGGTCTAGATGACACCTACACAGAGGTGGATATTTTATTTGGGCCATAAGGAAGGCATAGAGTTGACCGGTCGGTCAAACGGGGTCCAATTACCGGTATTGGTAATCTAGCGGATAACAGTCCGAAATGAGTTTCGGAGACTCCTAAATTAATGTTGGAGAATGTACATCTATTTTAAAGGCCCATAATTATTGGGAACGCGTGATATATTTTATTTGGCCCGATAAAATAAAATATGATTAAAACGGGTCGAGGAATACAACTTTCGGGGACGATTGTACACACCGGGACATAATGGGATGACCTCCCACATTAGTGGGGGCCACCCCACGTCCTCATGTGTCCTAGTTGACTAAGGGAAGGCTGGAAGGGACATGAAATGAGGGGTGGGCGGACTGAATTGATGAGGGATGGCCAAAGGCACCATCACACCTCCTAAGGCCCTACTCATGCATTATTTTGATGCTTGATTGAGTAGAGTGGCCTTCCACCTCTCTTGCACCATCTGAACAACCCAAGAGGAGAAAGACTCCAGGAAAGTCTCTCAACATACCTGCAGTTGGAGGGAGCAACAAGGAGGATAATCCATAGAGAAAAAAAGCTAAGCCTTGAGGTAAGAACTCAAATAGTTCTTTTAACTAGTTTTTGTAGTATGATTTTTAAGAAATCATATGGTGGGTCAAACATAAAGTTCTACACGTTTAAAATTGTAGAATATTGATAAAAAGTGGTGATATTTAACTTAGAAGAGTTGGTGAATCGATAGGAGTCGAAATCGCCGGAAACCGCCACTTTAAGGGAGCTGCCCGTTTCTGCAGAACACGAAAGCCGCCCGGCTTTCGTGAAAGCCGCCCGGCTTTGGCCCAGCAGTCCAGATTTTCACTTTCAATCGGCCTAGAACGGGGATTGATCGAGGGGCTTAAGGCAACTATTGTAGCACATCACGAGGTGAGGATGGCTGACTATATTGCTTATAATTAGTGAGTTAATTTCATAAGAATGCCTAAAGTAATTAGATGGGTTTTTCATGGATCATTAATGATTAATAATGCCTAAATGAAAATAATATGGATATGAGTAAGTGAAGCATGATATACAAATTTAGAATAATGGTGTATGATTATGTGAGATGAATGGAACGGCATGTTAATGGAATTACTATGATGACATTGTGATAAAATATACTTTACTTCATGTATGAAATTCATGAATGGATTAAAGTGACATTTTTGATATTAAGATCAAACCATACTTGGGTTGAGAAATCAATGGAAATGAAATGCAAATTGGGAAATAGGAACTTGGCATGTTCTAAGATTATCCAATTAGTATCAAAATACTAGTCGGGGAATTGATATAAATAAATGATAAAACAAATCCTAAGAGGTAGGATTGTGAATAGATATGCCTTAAGTAGTCTCAAGAGATACTTAAGGATGAATGGTATGAACACTAAGGTGTGATAGGGGTAGGCCTAAAGGCCACCTCCGGGAATTGATTCTAGGCATAGGACTTGCTTGAGAATTTGATTATGAAAATAATTAGAGTTGGACTCTAGGATGACATGGAGATGTAGTTGGGCCGAGCCCATGCCATGTAATATGATTAGCATGGAAACGTAGTTGGGCCGAGCCCTTGCCATGTATATGTGACCTCCGTGGAAACGTAGTTGGGCTGAGCCCTTGCCACGAAGTTATGGTTGGTATGGAAACGCAGTTGGGCCGAGCCCTTGCCATACAAATTTTGATATGATATATCGAGTTAGAGGATTGTATAGAGATGTAGTTGGGCCGAGCCCATGCTATACAATTGGGGCTCGACGGGGCCCCACGGGGTTATCGTGACTTGCGGTCACGGGGGGATGGAACGATGATTCCTAAACGCATATGGGCCTACGGGACGACTACTTGACTTTATATAAAGTAAGTACACTTAAAAGAAAAAGGGGTAACCGAGGGTTATGGCCTATAATATAATAGTACCCTAAGTTGAGGGTCGGGGAAATTAAAATGTTGATTATACTTAGTATAGTTGCTATTGTACTTGTCAAATATTTCCAAGTACTGACCTCCCCTTCACGGGGGAGGCCACCTCACAGTTTCAGGTAGAACTTGAAGGTTGCTACCATCGCCCGTGGCTCCGGGAAGATCAAGGGGGAGAAGACGTGGTTCGTGCTTCTTCCGTCTGTTTTAAAAACAATTACGTTAATGCTCATGAATATTACTTTTGAATAATTACTTTGGGGGCTTGTATGCCGAGTTATGCCAAGTGTGGCTTGAACAATTGTATTTATGCTTCCGCTGTTTTGAATAAATGATTTACTTTATGTTTGTTTATGGATGTACTATGTGTGAATGATATTCATGACGCCTTGTATAGTATGGATGAGTCGGACTGCGGTTGACTATTCGTACTGTACGGCGGGTTGTTGACGTGTCCGGCTAGGTCCGGGGCGTGACATTAAGCATAACATTCAATGCAATTCATGCATTAAAAATCAACATATGGGGAAAAAAACACCAAACCGGCACCGGTTCAGACCTGATCTGCGCCGATTCATGATTAAATTATATGAACCGAGCACCCCATACCCAAACCGAGGTCGGTTCTACACATAACCGGTGCCAGTTGCCCCCTGGGCAACCGGTCAACATTTCATTGACCCACCATTTCAAGTCCAATTTGTGTCAAACTTAATCACAACGTGTATTAGGTTATAAACAACCATTTTATGCCCTTTTTATCCTTCAAAACATCACATATGTTTTTATAATCATTTTCATATCATATTTCATGCATATCTTAACAGTTCATTTCATATAAGCCTAATCACTTTGGCTAATCACATGTTTAAACTCTTTTAAACATCATTATGAATACATATAACATTTACTTAGGTAATCTCATGTTTAAACCAAGAATTACAAGACATTAAGCTGTCCACTCACCTCGAATGAGTTTTATGAAGTTCTACCCTTCTCGGTTGAACTCAAACGAAACTCCGGCGAACTTTGTTAAAATCCGGAGACTCTTTCAACTTCGTGAAAGTACTAGGAACATCTTAGACAAGTTCCTAACAAGGTTTTATCATCACAAAACCCATATCAATACAAATAATTTCTAAAAGGTTATTTTCTGGCGAACCGGTCACTTTGGCTTCTAAGTCCGTTCTTGGACTTAGAACTACCTTCCAACCTCTCATTATACACTTCTAAACATTTAGAACAATCCTAGGGGTACTTCATATGATATATAAGTCACATGATAGATAAAAAGTAGAGGAAAAGTTATTATAATGTCATTACCTTAATCCTTCACACTTTTCTTGACTTTTTCCTTCTTTAATCATCCTCTTTCAACCACCTTTGCTTGAGATCGAAATGTAGCAATGGAGATAGAGTTTGAAGAGATTCTTCTCTCACTTTTGGTAGTTTGGGCGATGTGCAATGATGAGGGAAAGGGGAATGGGTTTTCCTTTTGTCATATTAGTCAAATGAGTGTGAGAGGGGCCCCTTAGGTGTCAAAGATGGTCTCCCTCATCCCTTCAAGTGTTTTCAGTCCTCTTTGCACTCAATCAACCTCTATTGGTTGACAATTTCGTGGGGTGGCCCCAACTCATGTGAGAGATCATCCCAACAAGTCCTGATATGTACATTCGACCCTAAAAGTTGTATTTCTCGGACAGTTTTAACTATATTTTATTTTGTCGGGTCAAATAAAATATATCACATGTTCCCAATCATTATGGACCTTTAGAATGAATATTCATTCCCCAACTTTAATTTAGAAGTCTTCGAAATTCATTTCGGACTGTTATCTGATAAATTACCGATACCGGTAATTTGGGCCTCGTTTGACCAACCGATCAACCCAATGCTTTTTCTATGTCCCAACTAGAATATCCACCACCATATACATATTATCTAGACCAAGATGAAAATAATATGTGGTCTCGAAAATATCAGGTGGTTCCTGTTCCCGGTGTGGGTCCCACGTGCAATTTACTATATACGCAAAAGTAATAACAAAAATTTACAACCTCATAAATTCATTAACCATTTCATATACACTAAGTAATACACTTGGGAGACGGTGTTACATTTAATATATGAGAAACATGGTTTTAGTTCAAATAAGAACATGATCTTAGGAGAGAAATGAGAATGAATCTGGACCGTTAGATTTGCTTTGGTGAAATTCAATGTGCATTAGATGAAACTGTAATATGCATTATGTGAAATTGAAATGTACATCACAAAGGGTATGATATAGTGACATTATGTGAAGCTGAATTATGCATTAGGTGAAATCGAAATGTGCACTAGATGAAACTGAAATATGCAGAATAAAAGGTACGATGAGATGTTAATTATTTTTGTACCTTTTATTCCAAACATTTCAGTTTCATCTAATGCACACTTGAGTTTAAATTTTTATTCTGCACATTTCAATATCATCTAATGCACATTTCAGTTTCACCAAATACACAATTCAATTCCACATAATACAATCCAACGGTCCAGATTCATTTTCATTCCTCTTCTTGGAGTCCGTTCTTACTGAAATCGCTCCCCTAGAAACGGTTAGAACATATGAGATTGAAGTGAAAGAACAATTTGAGGCTTATGAGTAGAAAATTGATTTACCCATACAAATATCTTCTTATGAGGGTGTGAACCAATTATGTCACACATTTTGGCTGAACTACTATCATGAGAACAAAAAAAATTCAGAATCATTTACATCGACAATTTTTGAAATTCTATTTCATAAGTTTTATTTCATAAGTTTTGGATCATAGAGTGTAATTTACACATGTATTATTGACTATGCGAGTGTTTGACAATGGGTTGTTGGTTGATTATGTTGGCTCATTCATAACAGCAGATTTTGTTGGCTGTTTTGATTAGCTAATAGTATTAGCGGTTCTTAAAATGGTTAAATCAGCTAATAAGTTGTTAAATGACTATTAAGGACATCAATTAAATTTCTGCTTCAATTATTATCATCATCATCATCACGATTATTATTATTATGTTATTATTATTATTAATAGGTTTATTGACACTATGATTGTATGTTTTTTTATAGATACAAATTTATTGGAATAATTATATAATTTAAAATAATATCAGATTTGTTAGAATACAATTAACACTCTAAAATTTCATTTGTGAAATAATAATATTACATTTGGTTTAATTTAATTTTAATTGCATCCTCATAATTTTTTTTGTATTTTAAATTATTTACTTAACACCATAAAAATTATATTTGTTAAAAAAATGCGATCTTTAGTGCTAATATGATTTTTTATATAAAATTTTGGGTATGCAAGTTTGGGGTACTTAAATCACACTCATTCAAAGTTTGAGATATATAAATTATTTCCCCCTTATCAATATTATTATTATTATTATTATTATTATTATTATTTTGACATTTTTTTAACAATATTATTATTTTGTCATTAAAAAGTACATAACATACTTTAATAAATGCACAAAACTAAATTTAAGCTAAATTTAGGAGCCTATCAGCCACTTTTTGGCTGATTTGACCAACATTTAGCCTTTTGACCAATCAATCAGCTAATTAGGATGTTTGGTTAAATGGATTTTACGTTTGGCTTTTTATCTCCAGCAGCTAAAATATGAAACGCCAATCACTCTAGCGTTTAGGATCGGCTGTTATGATTATTCCTGCGCTACCCCTATTTCTTTTTCGTACGAGCCTCCTACTCGTTAGAGAAAATCGGTAGAATTTAAAATTGTGCCCCACTTGTAGTGCTTCTTTCTATTACCAGTAGTTCCTAATTTATACAAAGCATTTTTTTGAAATAATGAAATGAAATACAACGGCGAGCAGACATTTGAATCAATTCATCCTGCTTCATTCATACATATTTCTTTACTTAACCCATGTATACATATGCTTAATAGCATTAGTTTCTTGATATGATTTTAATAATAACTCCATTTATTAATCAAAATATCATCACACTAATTAAATCTATCAATTCATGAAAAACGATGTTGAAAATAACTACTATTTGTGTTAGAGTATTTTTTTATTTTCGAAAGGATTAAAATGATTTAATTAGTTATACTAATTATATTAATAAGAAAATATATAATCGATGTCTTTAAAAGTCATTTAACAAGTTATCCGCTGATCGTAAACACTCATTTAACCAAACACTATTTTACAAACAACTAATTCTATTAACTAATCAAAACAGCCAACAGAATCTGCTGTCTTCAATCAGCTAAAACAATCAGCAACAACCAACAGCTAATTGACAAACACCTCATAGTAAAGAATAATTTATTAAATGGTTGTTTGCATTAATTGTTGTTCTCTTCCATGGAAAGTGGCGGGTGGGTTTCTCTTTGACGTGTGCGAGGAGGCAAATACGGAAGTAAGGAGAAGGCCGCGTGGGTAGTAACGGAAAAATGAGCAAAAGTCTTGCCTAAACCCCATACTAGCTTAATGTTCTAAAATAAATGAAACATTTTGACTTTAACGCTATTTACATGTTCTACTTTGACTACTTTTTATTTATTAATGTAATAATATTATTTTATGAAAAAAATATTGTTAAACTTGTCTCATTGTAAATTTTCATAATCTAATTTTTTAATTTTTTTACTAATACAAAATCATTTATATTAATGGTCAAAGTTGTGTCTCGACAAGTGTGAAATCTTGACCGTTGCATTTATTTAAGAACGGAGGAAGTATTAAACAACATTTTATATTTTGACTTTTTCGGATAAAAAACCAAATGAATAAGTCATTTAACCAAACACTCTTCTTACCTGTTTGATCCGGTCAAAAAGTCATTATTGGTCAAATCATTCAAAAATTGGCTGATAAACTCCTAACCAACACCCCCTATATCTTTTATGAGAAAAATAACTTATTGAATGATCAATTTGATAAAGTGAAGGGTTCTTTATAGCCAACCGTAGTGAATAAGATTCCAATGCGCATACGTAGTCAGTAAAAATACATTGTGTCCACTGAATGCATGAAAAAGTTAATAAAGATGCTTAATGAGGACATAATAACAAGAAATTACCATTTAATTATACTGCAAACAACTCGATATTTTTACATGAGTAAAAAAGAAAGAAAAAGACTCATCCACTTTTGTTATATCAAAAAAAGTGGGGGGAAAAGTTGTGAACTGGACCAAACACCCTCCATAGCCGGACACACACTAAAGTGGAAAAAAGGAGAGAAATTAACCAGTTTCTATTCTTTTGAGCTGGTAGTTGATCTTTTAATATCTACCATAAAGTTCTTGATCACTTAACTTGAGGTAGTGAACTTGGACTAATCTGTAGAAATTCTTGGTCTCTTGAAGGTAGTAGGTGCCCAATTACTGACACTACTTTCTGATGATAAAGAGCCTAGGCTCTCATTATTAGTGTCCCAAAGAGAAAACATATCATCTTCACCCATCTACAATTAGCACATACATAAACATAAATTCATGTCAACCAACATTATAGTACATCCACAAGAAAGTAGGAAGTATTTAGTAGACTAACAATAGCTTAAAATAATTAGAATAAAGGGTAATTGAACCAGTTGATTTGGTGGTTTCTTCTGAATTAATTTAGAATAAAATAATATTAAAATGTAAACAAATATTCACAAGAAACAAAGCTATTATATTTTTATTATTTTTAACTAAGAGTAAAATATCATCATTTAAAATCATATATTGTCATTTTACGACATTACGGTTTCAAAATGATAGTAATTACTTGTATTTAGGATGAAAATACAGATATCCTATTTAGAGAAACCAAAATAATCGTAGTGAACAAAAATGTGACTCTTGTATCCTATTTAGAAAAACTAAAATAATTGTAGTGAACAAATTAAAAACGTGACTCTTGTAACCTTAACGACTATAATTGTATTCAAATTTATACTGTAATGACTATAAAACTTATAATCACATTTTAGTCTATAAATTTTTTATTAGTACTCCCTCCGTCCCATAAATTTCTTCCCACTTTTCTTTTTGGGCCGTCTCAAAAAATTCTTACCACTTAATATTTTAGAAAAAATCTCTTTTGATTTTAGTAATATTGTTGAGTTGTTGTTGAAAGAAAATGAAAGAAATAACTTTAAAAGGGATGCCAACCTTAAATAAACCATAAGAAGAATCAACAAGTTCTTCAAAATGATATCCTGGAAGCATCTCCAAGTACTCCAACAAGGGACTGCCACTGGCAGTTGCATTTAAATAATTCCCCATTTGGCCATATCCACCACATCCATTCTCATAACAAGGTGGTGTGTTCTGAATGGTGGGAGAAACAAACAGATGCTTTGTTTTTGATGGGTAGTTCTGAGACTTGAAGCTTGTTGCAGGGGATGAAGGAGAAAGAGAAGAGGAGGTTGGAGAGAGCTGGACACCTGTTACAAGAAACCTATTGTGTGTCTTAGTATTCTCATTTGCTTTATGTATGGGCACATCACACTCTCCACAAAGCATTGCCCTGTCTTCTTCACAGAACAACCATGCCTTCCTCTCCTAAACAAAATTCAGAAATCCCAAAATTATAGCAATAAAGCAGCAAAGTTCTTCAATTAGATATTACTTTTTTTAAAAGGAGAATTATATATTATATTTTAAAAGGTGAATATCGTAAAAGGGTAATATTAAAATAGCTCAACCGCAAATTAAGATTCCTGTATCAATGTAAAACTTTTTTAATAAATCTGATTTTGAAGTGACAAAATATCTTTTTTAGATGCAGATCATGTGTGGTTATGGGCTGTTCGCCGTTAGCTGATGACGGGTTACATCAATAGCAGATTCAATCAGCAAGGTTGACTAGCGGAATAAGTTAGCGGGTTGTTAGAAGATGTTTGGTAATTTAGCTATTTGGTCATAAAATTAATAGAAAACGCTATATTTCAAAACGATAACCCAAAACTCTCCTATTTGAAGCGTTTTCATTTTAGCGGTTCCGTCCAAAAACGCTAGTGCCTAACTGCTATTTACCAAACAACGATTTCACTTATTGAAAACGTTAAAAGTGGTCAAACCGTCATTATTAGGCCAAAGCGTCATTTACCAAACACCCCGTAATCATATGATTGTACATTTCTCAATCAATTTAAATAATCAAACGAGTCTACTCTATTCAACTTACACAAAAACACGTGGGTTCAGTTCATTCTTACCATTGTGAAAAAACAATATAATGACCATATAAAAGTGAGGTAATCGTTCTTACAATATTAATAATTTGATATGAATGGAAAGTGAGGTGAATTAACATGATCCCATTAATATGCTGATTTAATCATGATTTAAGTATGATGATTTTGGGATATGAAGGAATACTCTTAACATCCTGATTAATGAAAGGTGACAACTCCGGTACCTTTCTAAAAAAATGAGTATCGTACCTACCATTCATTTGATTGGACCACACCACTTTATCATTTTTAATTTAGATTTAAATAATTCAAATGCTACATTCTCATTGGTCCATGTGAACACAGGTATGGTAGCCAGCTTAATGAAATAGTAAAATACATACCTGACAGATATCACATAGAGGGGGCTGGGATGGAGGAGGATGAAGAAGGGAGAACCTTTGGTGCTTGCTAGCCAGCTTGTTGGCATTGTGGACTGTTTGATCACAGAGTGGGCAGAGAGCTGCCTCATCTGCCACGCAGAACAGAGCTGCTTCGTCTTCCCCGCACACGTCGCACTGGATCTTCATTCAGGCCAGGGATGATCCAAAGAAAGTCCACTCCAGAAATGATTGAGACAGATAGATGATATATAGATTGGGATATACGGAGTATGAGAAAGAGGGAGTCTTTTATTCCCCCGACCCAACCCAAGGTCTCTCACCCCTGACCCAACAAGACATGTTGTAATTAAATTACCGTGACTCAGTATTTTGAACGGTGATAGACCGTGTACATGTACGTACCCGGAGGTCCTATCTAATGGGGTTTTAATCTTTGATCATTCCTCTAACTTTCTCATCAATCAACAAAGCTATATGTGCGGATAGGAAGTCATTTATTTTGTTTAGAGGATGGCGTTCATATATTATTATACTAAAATTATACTAATGAAATATGTGTTATCCTTATTTTGTTTGTATCACAAACATTTATTACAAACTTATTAACACTTTTGTATTGTTTAGACGAATTGCCTTTGTTTCAGACAATATCAATAATTTTACACAAAAACAAGTCCATTACCTAGCATTTTTGAATATGCGAAGTGCTAAAAGTTACTCATCGTCTTTTCCCAGTTGGCTAACCCACATTTTTCAGATCAATCTTAGTCGGAGTTAGTTGCTTTTCCGGTTGAATTTAGAGAGCTATTTTAGTATTTTCATATGTATATATTTATATTTTATTGTAAACATAAAAAATAAAAGAGAATCGAGTTGATTAGTAAATTAGTGTACGTACGTATTATAGTCATTCCATAAATATTTTTAGGATCAAATAGTCCCACTAAAAGAGATGTCTATTTGTTAGGATAAAAATTGTATAAATATGTTAGGTGTACATGATCGGTGGTGTATACATTAAAAGTTACTTCCTCACATACAAGCTAGATCGAAATGTCTATGATCAAGTTACACAGATCGGTGTCTCTAGAAACGTCATTTTTTAAAATTTTATGATTGCATTGTGGTAATAAAAAGCAAGTATTTTTTTGGTGGATGCTTAAGATGATTTTTTTGGTTTTTTCATTTAAACCATTTCTTCTTTATCAATAAGATATACTTGTATTTAGAATGTGATTTTTTAAAATTGGACACACACACACACATATATATATATATATATAGGGGATGATTCAAATAAAAAGATGTCTTAACGTGCAAAGTGAAAAGTTTACACTTTTTCATGTTTCGCTTGCACTTTTTCTTGCTTTCGTTGCACTTTTTCGCGATAGCTCAAAAAAATTGGTTTATTTACAAAACAGCCACCGTCATTTTGGCCGAATTTGGCCAAAATCAAAATGGCCAAAAAGTGCAACGCAAACAACAATAAGTGCAAGCGAAACATGAAAAAGTAAAAACTTTGCACTTTGCACGGGAAGACCACTTTTCATTTGAACTCTTCCCTATATATATATATATATATATATATATATATATATATATATATATATATATATATATATATATATATATATATATATATATATATATATATATATATATATATATATATATATATATATATATATATATATAGGGTCGGGTTCTAATGAGAAGACATCTTAACGTGAGAAGTGAGAAGTTACACATTTACCTATTCCTGATGCACTTTTTTGCTAATCTAATGCACTTTTTGCGATGGCAGAAAAGTTCTGATTAATTACGGAAATGTCACCGCGTCTAACATCACTATTTTAATATTTTTTGCACTTTCCCGTGCACTTTTTTGCTAATCTGATGCACAGATCTTAAAATGAACGCACCAGATGCATTCTCACTTCTTACGATAAGCACTCTTCTCATTTGATCCTTATTCTATATACATTCTCACCAGATATATATATACTCCCTCCGTCCCTAAATAAAAACATCTGTTTCCTTTTCTGGCCGTCCCTAAATAAAAGTTCCCTTTCCTTTTTTGGCAAACAGAACAGTGCAAAACAGTGCAAAACAGTGCCAAACAGTGCCAAACAGTGTCCAAACAGTGTCAAACAGTACCAACCAAACCCACTTTCTTAAGATGTGTGTAAAATGAATGGATACTTTTATATAGGGACAGAGGGAGTATATATATATATATATATATATATATATATATATATATATATATGGGATGATTCAAATACAAAGATGTCTTCCCATGCAAAGTGAGAATTAATCTCGTGCATTCATTTTCAGATCTAATGGCTCAAAATGAGTCAAAAGTGAACTAAATTTGATCAAAAACGCGGTGCCAATTTCGTAATTAAAACGAAGTTTTTTGCCATTGCGAAAAAGTGCAACATAAACACGCAAAAGTGCAACACGGTGAGGAAAAAGTGCAACCGTTCGCACTTTGCACGGGAGAACCTCTTTTTATTTGATCTCTTCCCTATATATATATATATATATATATATATATATATATATATATATATATATATATATATATATATATATATATATATATATATATATATATGACAGTCATTTTAGGTGTTTTTACGAGGTGTAAATTAAGCCCGGTATGGAGTTGGGTATGAATGTGGCCAGTGGGGTGGCAGTGCATGGGCAGCTAGTAGCTTTTGAGCCCATCTCATTAGTCAGATAATTATTTATTGTTTCCTGGTCATATCCCTTTTTTTGTTTATTCCAAATATTACATCACGGATGATATTTTAGGATGTTTTTACTTGAACTGTAATTTGCTGGTCTGGTCTGATCTGGTCTGATCTGGTCTGGTCTGATCTGGTCTGGTCTGTTTTGGTCTGGTCTGGTCTGGTCTAAAATTTTATTTTTTATATTTTTTGCATAAAGATTTTATTTTTTATATATATTATAATCCAGAAATAATTATATTTTATTCATTTATAATTAAAATAATAATAACAATAACAATAACAATAACAATAATTATTATTATAATAACAACAACAACGATAATAATAATAATAATAATAATTAGGGGTGTGCACTATCCGGTTTAAACCGGAAAACCGGACCAAACCGGACCGGAAAAACCGGAACCGGATCGAACCGGAATGATATCCGGTCCGGTTCGGTACGGTACGGTCTGGTTTTGAACCGGTGCACACCCCTAATAATAAAAAAAATAATAATAATAATAATAATGATAATGATAATAATAATAGTAATAATAATAATAATAATAATAATAATAATAATAATAATAATAATAATAATAATAATAATAATAATAATTATAATAATAACAACAACAACAACTAGGGGTGTACACTATCCGGTTTAAACAAATGTTTATATTTCTACAATCGTCCACTAGGGAAGGGTCTAAGTCTCTAAGGACTAAGATTAGAGCGTGTAAAGTGTTCTCGGTAGGGATGGCAACGAGGTGGATCGAGAACGGTTTTACATACTCCCTCCGTCCCTAAAAACTTTGCCAACTTTCCTTTTTGGATGTCCCACTAACTTTGTCATTTTCCATTTCAAGTAAAGAATTTGTGGTTTCAATTAATTCTCTCTCATCTGCACAAACCTCAACCACACAGTTTTTACTTTATTAATCCACGTGCCGGTCAAATTTGGCAAAGTTTTAAGGGACGGAGGGAGTATAACCGTAACCGTCCCGTTGGGTAGTTTTCCTGCCCCATAACCGCCCCATTATCCAACAGGTAATTGATGGAGTATATGGGTCTGAGCCCCCCGGACCCACATACTCGGAAGAACAGAAAGCACAAGACAACAGAGTGGCGCCCTCGTCGGCCAAGACGCCCTCGTCGGCCGAAAAGGGGCCAACTCGGATTATGGTCCTGAGTCCAAGGAACCCGGGTGCCCTCGTCGGCCGTGCCCTCGTCGACCACGCCCTCGTCGGCCACGAAGACCTCACAGAGTCGGATTTTATACTTACTCATGTGTACAGCCCATTAGTGGCTTTGTATTCGGCCCAGTAGCGGTCCAGTTGTAAATGGGCCTCCCAAGCCCAAGACTTGGGAGCACAGCCCTAATTTTCTCTATAAATACTCCCTTTGGGAGTAGTTATAGGGGTGACAAAATCATTCTATTGAAGCATATTATTGCACTTCTCTCTCTAGCTCTCACTTCTCTCTAGATATACTCTATCATTTGGTGCTCTCGTTGAGAGCTAGAACAATCAAGTTAGCACCCTTCGTCGCTACCAAGCACAGCTAACCACTGATCATGGGGAGAACTAAGTCAAACCGCAACCTCGTCAGCAAAGTCATCCCTGAGGACCAAGAGCCCAGGGAGCACGATGAGGACGCCACGGCCGACCAGGCCGGCGGAGGGGATCTCTTCCAGGAGGCTTTCAACCTCACAACGGACCTCCGCAACCAACTCAACGGCGGCGCCCCTGATGCCCGCCTCGGCTTGGACAAGAAGCGAGCTGAAAAGACGGATCACGCCCCGGCCCAGCCTATGGCCGCGACCTCTCCGTCCGTAGATCCTCAGGTCCAGGCCGCACTATCGGCTATCATCGCCAGCTTGGCTCAGAACCCCACCGTCCTCAGCGCACTCTTGCCAAGGACTGGGGGGAACGTCACTCAACCTCCTCAACCCCAACCGTTGGCCGTCCAGATTGGCAACGACGAGGGGGTGGTGCCCCAGGACACGGCGTCGTCCCACTCCCACCCTGCTTCCCCTCTTCGGCCCGGGCAGATCCCAGCGCGTGGAAAAGCCTCTGCCTTCAATAGGTTAGGTGACACGCGCCGTCGTCCGGTTTCGGAGAGGATGGCGGGACGGATTGGTGATCCTCGTCCTGGCTCGCCAAGGGAAAGCTTGGGGTCTGTGTCCCGGACAGCGGACCAGCCCCGCCCGGATAAGGGCAAGGGGAAGTTGCACGAGGATGACGTGCGTCACCAGATCAACGCGGCTCACAACGAGCGCCTAAGGAACCAGTCGGGCGCCGCTGCAGCCAACAGGGACCCCCGGGACGAGGTCATCGCCCAGCTGGAAAGGAGGCTGGCTCAGATGGAGGCCAAGCAGTCGGCCAACATCCCTACGGCCGGTGCCTCCAACGACCCTGGCCTCAACGCGCTCATGAACAAAGTTAGCGCCCTGGAGAGGGAGCTGGCCGAAGGGCGGGGTGACCCCATCATCCAGGTCAGGACTAGGACCCCTTTCACCAACAGGGTCCTATCGGCCCTCATCCCTGAGAAGTACAGGGGGAACGCCATCAAGTCCTACGATGGCCAATCAGACCCCCAGGAGCACTTCAGCCGTTACCAAAACAACATGCTGATGGTGAACGCGTCCGACGAATACCTCTGTCGTTGGTTCCTCTCTACTCTCGAGGGGCCAGCGTACGAGTGGTTCAACGGACTGCCAGAAGGAAGCATTGACTCATGGCAGGATCTGGCCCAGCGCTTCCTCACTCACTTTGCCGGGAGGAAGCGCGCCAAGAAGTATTTCACCCACCTCCTCTCCGTCAAGCAGCAGCACGAGGAGTCCCTCTGGTCATTCATCGATCGGTGGACGAGGGAGACCGAGGAGGTCGAGGGGGCCGATGAGCGCACCCTCCTCGCCTTGTACCAGGGAGCCCTCCGCAGCTCCCCGTACGCTAGGAGCCTCATCACCGACCCCCCGAGGTCGTACGCCAAGGCGCTCCAGCGCGGAGGCTTGTATGCCGACGCCGACGAGCTCCACAATCACAAGAGAGAGGGGGGCCATCCCCCCAAGAAGACAAATCCTTCGCCGGCCCCGGGTCCGTCCCCGGCCGGCCAGGGTGCCCAGGTCCGCCACGGCTCTGGTGGACAGAGTAAGAAAGACCGCCACTGGCGGCCGAGGCTGGAACGGCCGGGGGTAACCCTCACCCACCCGGTCGACACCATCCTCGATTATGCCGAGAAGCACGGCCTCATCGAGCAGGCTCCTCGGCCGGCCGAGGAGATCCTTGCCATCCAGCAGGGCGGCACTTACTGCCGGTTCCACAAGAACTCGTCGCACAACACCGACGATTGCATCACATTGAAGAAGGCCATCGAGCGCCTTATTCGCCAGGGGGAACTCTCCCAGTTTGTCAAAGGTGGCCCGCGCAAGAACACTTGGGTAAACACCGGCAAACATGGGGGCGAACCCTCTGTGAAGAAGCGGGAGATTGGTAGACTCAGCGACGACGAGGACTTCGAAGAGCCTCCGCCGAAGAAGAATCACATCCACCTCATCGTAGGTGGGAACACTGGGGGGGACTCCGCCACTCAGAGAAAGAAATGGGCCCAATCCCTTTACATTGGGGAGGTGTCCCACGTTCCCCCCCAGCCGAAGAAGCAGCGAACGGAGGCGATCACCTTCACCGACAAGGATCTGCCTCCGGGTACGGAATCACACAGGGACACCCTCGTCATCCGATGTGAGATCGGTGACTCCATCATCCACCGTACTTACATCGATACGGGGAGCTCCGTCAACGTGATGTACCTGGACACCTTCAAACAGCTGAAGCTGGACAGAGCTTTGCTGAAACCGATCAAGACCCCGTTATCCGGCTTCACCGGGGACTCTATCGACGCCGAGGGCACGATAGTCCTCCCCGTGGAGGTCGGTGACGGCCCCCACCACGCCAGAATTGACATGGAGTTCATGGTGGTCAACCTCCAGTGCGCCCACAACCTGATTTTGGGGCGGCCAGCACCGGAGGACTTGGAGGCCATCATCTCCATGAAGCACCTATGTTTGAAGTTCCCCACCAATAACGGCATCGGCTACGCCATAGGAAATCAGAGGATAGCCAGAGCTTGCTACCTCAAGCTAACGAGGCCGGCCGAAAGGGAAGGACAGAGGATAGACACCATTACGGCCGCCGTCGCCATGGACGAGGAGAGGCCACATGCGGAGCCGGCCGAGGAGGTCGAGGAAATCCCTCTGGATACCTCCCGGCCGGAGCGGGTTCTCAGGGTCGGAAAGCAACTCCCCCAGGACCAACGAGACGCCATCCTCCTCGTCCTTCGGTCGTACGCCGTTGTCTTCGCGTGGGGCCCGGACGATATGCCAGGCATCAGCCGCCAGGTGATCACTCACCGGCTGACCGTCGATCCGGCCTCCGCGCCTGTCAAACAGAAGCGGCGCTACTTGTCCGCCGACAGGCGGGACTTCGTCAAAGGGGAGGTCGCCATGCTCCTTTCAATCAAACACATCAAAGAGGTGAAGTACCTGACATGGTTGCCCAACGTCGTCCTCGCACCAAAACCGCCGACGTTCAGAATGTGTGTTGACTACACTGACCTGAACAAGGCGTGCCCCATGGACCCGTTCCCTCTCCCCAACATTGATCAGCTGGTGGACGAGACGGCGGGGTGCGAGTTGATGTCGTTCCTCGATGCTTTCAGAGGGTACCACCAAATCTCCATGCATGAAGATGACGCTGAGAAGACGGCATTCATGACCCCAGAGGGAATCTTTTGCTACCTCGTCATGGCCTTCGAACTCAAAAACTCCGGCGCCACCTACACTAGGATGGTGGCCAAGATCTTCAGAGCGGTCCTTGGCCGGACGATGGAGGCGTACGTCGACGACATGATCGTCAAGAGCAGGCAGGCCACCTCCCACGCCGACGACCTCCGGGAAATCTTTGAAATAATGAAGGAGTTCAGGCTCCCTCTCAACCCCAAGAAGTGTGCCTTCGGCGTCCAGGGCGGCAAGTTCCTCGGCTACATGGTCAGCCGGAGAGGCATCGAGATAAACCCGGAAAAGACGCAGGCTATCATCAACATGGAGCCGCCCCGCAACGTCAAGGAGGTACAGCGACTGACGGGGCGCCTGGCGGCCTTAAACCGGTTCCTCTATAGGTCAGCCGAGAGGGTACTCCGCTTCTTTCAGATCATGCGGAAAGCCAACAGCTTCAAGTGGACGACGGAGTGCCAGGAGGCATTTGACGAATTGAAAAGGTACCTGTCGTCCCCACCCGTGCTCTCCAAGCCCAGAGCCAGCGAAACCCTCTTCCTATACTTAGGGGTGAGCACGTCGGCCATCAGCTCCGTGCTCATCCGTGAGGATGAAGGGGTGCAGAAGGCCATCTTCTACATCAGCAAGACACTCAGGGAGGCCGAACTCAGGTACTCCCCCGTTGAGAAGACGGTGCTGGCCATCGTCCACACAGTGAAGAAGCTGGGGCACTACTTCCAGGCCCACGCCGTCCATGTACTGACCCAGCAGCCTCTCGGCGCACTCATGAGGAGCCCCACCAGCTCCTCTAGGGGTGTGAAATGGGCGATTTTCCTCAGCCAATTTCAAATTGAGATCAAGCCAAGGCCATCCATCAAAGGGCAAGCCTTGGCCGACTTCGTCATCGAGTGCACAGCAAGGGAGACGGCCGTCGCCAACCCCGGGCCAGAACAAGACGATGCATGGACCCTGTTCACTGACGGCTCGTCGGCCGCGAAATCATGCGGCGGCGGCGTCGTCCTCATATCCCCTGAAGGATTCAGAGCATACTATGCCATCCGTTTCAACTTCAGGGTATCCAACAATGAGCCGAGTATGAGGCCCTCCTCAGCGGTCTCAGACTCGCCGCCGGCCTCAAGGCCAAGCACCTCAAAATCAGGTGCGACTCCAAACTGGTAGTGGGCCAGGTGGAGGGATCATATGAAGCAAAGGAAGGCCGGATGAAGCAGTACAAACAAGCGGCAGAGGAGTTGCTGAAAGCGTTTGAAACCCACGAGATCACTCAGATCCCAAGGGCCGAGAACGCCGAAGCCGACATCCTCTCCAAGCTCAGCTCGGACACCCCGGAGCACATCTCCCAGTTGGCCAAAATCGAAGAGTTGAGCATGTCCAGTATCCATGCCAGCCCCGTCTTATGCGTCCAACAGCGACCAGAGGACTGGATCTCCGACATCGCCACCTTCATCACAACGGGGGAGCTGCCCCCGGACGAGGAGAGGGCCAAACTTGCCAAACTCAGGGCCCCAAGCTACACCATCGAAGATGGCAAACTCTACAAACAGTCCTATAATGGAACTCTCCTCCGATGCCTGCACCAGAACGAGGCCGACGCAGCCATGGAAGAGGTTTATTGTGGCGTCTGCTCCTCACACCAGGGCCCTTTCAGCATGTCCCGGCGTCTCGTCGTCCAGGGCTTCTTCTGGCCGACGATGGCACGCGACTGCGCTGATCTGGCCAGAAAGTGCACCACATGCCAGGTACTCCAGAAGGCCCCTGGTCGGCCAGCTGTCAACTATGCCCCTGTCAGCACCACAATTCCATTCTCCAGATGGGGGATTGACCTGGTCGGCCCCCTGCCCAGAGCCACCATGAATAACCGCTACATCATCGTCGCTGTCGACTACTTCACCAAGTGGGTCGAGGCGGAACCCTTGGCCAGCATCACGGGGGCCAGATGCCAAAAATTCGTTTACAAGAACATCATCACGCGCTTTGGCGTCTCCCAGGAGATTATATCAGACAACGGCACCCAATTCGAGGCAGCCCCTTTTCAAGAACTCCTCCGGGAGTTTGGGGTAAAGCATCGTTTCTCCTCCGTTGCCTACCCTCAGGGCAATGGGCAGGTCGAGAACGCCAACAGAACAATCATGGAGGGGCTGAAGAAGAAACTCCAGGCCGCAGGAGGTAGTTGGGTCGACGAGCTCCCCAACATCCTGTGGTGCTACAGAACCACGCCGAGGAGGGCGACAGGTGAAACGCCTTTCGCCCTGTGCTACGGCTTTGAAGCAAAGGCGCCTACGGAAGTTGCCATCCCCAGCCGACGGGTGGAACAATATGAGCCTGACACCAACGAAGAGAACATGAAGATTGACCTACACCTGGTTGATGAGAGGCGTGAACAAGCTTACGTCCGAGCAGAGAACTACCGGCGTCAAGTAAAATCATACTATGACGCCAAGGTACGTTCCCGGGAATTTCAGGTGGGGGACTACGTCCTCCGCCGGAGGGAAGCAAGCCAGCCGACAGAGGGTGGCAAGCTAGCATTGAAGTACGAAGGGCCCTACATCGTCAGTGCCGTGGTCAAACCCGACACCTACAAGCTTAAACGCCCGAATGGGTCCAATGTACCATGAACATGGAATGTACACCATCTGGTGAAGTTTTATCAGTAATCCGAAGGAGGTGTAGACGGCGAAACCCTCACCCCTTAACGGGTTACTGATTGAACGCCACCCTCGGCCTCGAGCCACTTATGAATAAAATCATGTTCTGATTTTTTCTCTGGAAATTCAAAGTAAAACATTAGCAGGTGCCCCCGTCGGCCACCTTAGAGCGAAAGGCTCAGGCATGGCCGACGAGGCCCCCTTGCATTTGAAGCCTATGAGCAACAAGCTCAGGCGCTCCATTGTATTTTGTATCAGCGAAGGGCTCAGGCCTAGCTGAGAGAGCACATCGTCCTGGCCCTGTAAGCCTAGAAGTGAAAAACTCGGGTATGGCCGACGATGTCCCCAGGACGAGGGGCCCGCAAACGGCCCACGTCTTGAAACGGGAAGCTCACCGCGTCATCCACGCGCCAGACCGCATGACGACAAGCCTGAAATCATGGTCGAGGTGACAAAATCCCAAAACTCAGGGATGGGCAACGACAGCCGTTGGAAACCGACAAAAAGTCTAGCCCACGTCATAAATAGGCGACGGGACCCGCCCTGAGATCACGGACGTTATAAACGAAGTCCGAACCGGCCGAAGGACGAGCACACCCTTCGGCCGAAGCCTGAAAGAAGGATACCCCCGAAACGAAACAATATATATATATATATATATATATATATATATATATATATATATATATATATATATATATATATATATATATATATATATATATATAAGGGAAAAAGAGGGAAGCCGACGGCCGCGCACACTAGCCGGCCTCGAGCAATGAAAAATAAAATCCCCACAACTCAGGTCCAACTAGGCCAAGTACATATCAGTTGAACACAAGTGTAGTACCACTGACAGGTAACATGGACGACACGTCCACACACTACAAGGGAATAATCAAGGCCGGAACACACGCCTATAAAACCCTAACCGCATCGGTTGGGTGACACGCGAGAGGTGACCTTCATCGGCCATAGTCCTTTGAGGCACCAACGCTTGGTATGAAACAAAGCGTCGCAATCCTGAGGATGACCAGGACGAAGCGGGCACTTATCACATCCGCGAAAGGATCAAGCAATCAAGAAACAACCTCTACTTGCCACAGCATCTCGGATGGCCGACGCAGGCACTGGAACCAAGGCTGTTGGTCAAGCGAAAGCTCTTGGGGAATTCGTTTAAGTGTTTCCCAAACACTTAGAAAAAATCCTGAGAAAAGGGAGGGTTCCTCAACAAGGAACCATGGCTAGCCGACGAAGGTAGGACCATCTCCTTGGACAAGCCATTCCTTATCCAGCACCCTCATCGGCCACAAGCCAGACCTTGGCCGACAGCGGCACCGCAAAGAAGTAAATGCCTAACATTTATACTTAGAAAATTATCCAAGTACTCAAATGAAGGAACTATAGCCGAAGCGGGTACCAGTATACTCCAAGGCCATTAGCTATCCACAACTCTGCATGTGTACTTAGAAGAATTCTAAATTCAAAACATCAAGGTAAAGGCGCCCTTATCGGCCACAACGCAAAGGATACAGGCCGACAACGACACGGGTTCAAACACTTGGGGAAATCTCTCAGAGCATTAGTCAACAATGACAAACCCAATGACAGGACGACGAGAACACTAAGCCACTTGAAGTTAGACACTTGAGAAAATTCTAACAAAAGGGAAGAAATCCAACGCCTGGACGGAGCGGACACCACGGTCAAGACCGAAGGGAAAGCACCTAAGTGAACCCAAAAACACTTAGGAAATTTTTGAAACAATCCTAAGTGTTATGATGATAGCAAAGGAGCACCGGTCAGGCCGACAAAGCCTCCAGGCCGGAAAGAAAGCAACTTCGTGGATCCAAAACACTTAGGAAATTTTTGAAAAAATCCTAAGTGTTATGGTAGCCAAGGACCACCGGTCAAGCCGACAAGGCCACCATGCCACAAGGAAGCAACTGTAAAAACCCAAAAACACTTACGAAATTTTTCGAAAGAATCCTAAGTGTTATGATACTACATCAACACCGGTTAGGCCGACAAGGCCACCAGGCCGGAAGGGAAGCAACTACAAGAATCCAAAACACTTAGGAAATTTTTGAAAAAATCCTAAGTGTGATAATAGAGAAACGACGGCCAGGCCGATCAAGCCACCAGGCCGGAAAGGCAGCAACTACGTGGACCCAAAACACTTAGAAAATTAAAAAAAAAGATTCTAAGTGTTCTGATAGTAAAGCAAAGATGAACAGGCCGACCAGGCCACCGGACAGGGAGGACGACCTCACGGACGTAGCGGACACTCGCGGGTGACCCAAGTTATGACCTTGACACTTAGACAAATTTCAACATTGAAATGACAAAAGGCAAACAAGCATACAAGGAATTCAAAGCCGAGCAGGACGGCAAAAACTTTTCATTCATAGTGAGTTCATTACAATTGGGGGCGCTTCGGCCATTACATCAGTTTGGCAAAAAATAATTACAAAGGAAGGAGTAGCCGATCAAGCCTCTTGGGCACCTCCATCTGCGGCTGGCTCTTCGGCCTCGTCGGCTCCCTCATCGGCCTCAGTCTCCTGGCCGGCAGCGGCTGCAGCACTGGTGGCATCATCCAGGAAATCAAATTCAGTGTAATCCGGCTCGCCGAGGCCGGAGCTTTCAATAGGGAACACCCGCTCCGACAAAGGAAGCTTGGCCTGCTCTTCTGGATCCTTCATCAGCTTTGGCAGCTTCAGGTTCCTTCTGGCCCACCCGGACGTGTAGTTCATGGCCTTCAGAGCACGGGACAACCGCCGACACAGGAGCCTTTGCATCCGCTCCTGGCCCATGTTATAATAGACGGCCATCTCCCTACTGAAATACTCCTGGCCGGCGGGGGAGTTCATCCCCCAATTCTCAAGCCTGGCGGCCACCACCTCATAGCACCAGGGAAGCCTCTCATCGGCCTTCCACCCCTCGGCCAGGAACTTCTCAACGGCCTCATCAGCAGCCCTCACAGCGGCGGCCTCGGCCTCAGTTTTCGCCTTCACGGCTTCTTCATTCTTGCGCCGCTCGGCCTCAAGTTCCCTTCTGCTCTCCTCGAGCTTGGCCAGGGCATCGTCCCTGGCTGCAGCGGCTTCATCGGCCTTCTGCTGTAAAGCCTTGGCATCCTCCCGGAGCCGATCCAGGCAAGCTACCGCCTCATCGGCCGAGGCAGCCTTCTGCTCCAGCTCTTTCAAACGAGCTATCTCTCGATATTGCCTCTTATGGCTCTCCATGAGCATGAAGGCACTCTGCAGAAACAAGGGAAACAAAAGTCAGGCAAATGGTTTTACACAGACGACGAGAAAGACAACGCATAAGGAAGGTAACTTACTTGGACGAGGAGGTCCATGCCGCCCTCGTAGATATTCACGTCCCCGAGCTTCCTCAGGTAAGCCCGATCCTTGGCCGGCATGGCCTGTGCCAGGACGTCGTGGCCAAGGACGACGTCATCGAAGACACCCCCGCCGACGGGGTATTCTACCATCTTCTGGTAGGTGGCACCTGCAACCTCTTTGCCGGCCCTCTTCGTCCGTGGCTCCTGGACGAGAGGCAGTGGTGGAGCAGCATCACCAGCAGCAGTAAGGTCCACGACAGGACCACTATTGTCCACGCTGGGGACAACCAGAGTACCGGCCTCAGTAGCCGGAGAAGGGGAAGGAGCCCTCTTCGTCCTCTTCGAGACGCTCAGGCCGGCCTCAGTTAACTTTTTCTGGCCGTCAGTGGCCGGCCTTTTCTTCTTCGATGAAGCAGGCTTTGGGGCCGCACCAGCAGTAGCCCCGCTCCCACCGGCCGCGGCACGTCTGGCCGCCTCGGCCGCCTTAGCAGCCAGCTCCTCGGCCGCTTTGGCCTTGGCAATAGCCATTATGGAACGTCGGTCCATGGCAAAATCTACAAAGGAAAAACACAACGGATTAGTAAGGCAAAGGACAAAAACATAAAAACAGAAAGGCGAAGAAATAATTACCATCGGCCTCAGCAGGAATGCCCAAATCCGGGCCGTCGGTCTCTTCAAATGTGGTGGTCATCCTCGGCCAGAGTTGGAGGTCATCCTCCTTATCTCCATACAGGTGGTATCTGAAGAAGCCGAGGGCGGTCATCTTGTACTCAGTAACGTAATCCTTCACGCTCCTCGGCCCCCCTTCCAGGAAAGCCTCCACCTGAGCGTCCAAGATAGAGCTCCTCGGCGGGTCATGGAGATTGAACCTCCCAGTATGGCCGAGAGAGGGGAACTCGGTGCCACTCTCACCAATGGACACAAACACGAACTTGCTCTTCCACCCATGCATGGACGTAGGCAAATCCGTGAAGCTCCTCTTCTTCGGCAGCTGTTGAAGAGTAGCATAGGCCGCACAGTTCTTGTGGCTTCCTCGGCCGATCTGGTACAAATTCATGAATAAGGCCGTTGTCGGCCTGTAGCCCAGCTCCTCACACCGAAGTAAAAAGCCCACCATCAAGGAATAACTGTTCGGCGTCAGCAAGGCCGGAGGAAGCCCCACCATGTCCAGATACTCAATGATGAAAGGGTGAAGGGGGAACCTCAACCCCTTAGCAAAACTCATCGGGTATGCTCCAAAGTATCCCGGTGGCGGAAGTAGAACATGGTCCGTCGGCCTGGGTGCCCTAACCCGCCCGAACGGCCCCACGTACATCTGGGCGACAAGATAGTCGGCCGCACTGCTCTCCGGCTTGATCAGGAATATGTTGGTGAGGTCCAGATAGGAGAGGCCCGGCCCATTCTTCGGCCTCCTCACCCTCTTCGGCTTAGCTGCTCCCTTCACGACAGACACCGGCCTCGGGCACGGAATGACAGCAGAAGTGGACGCCCCGTCCACCACTCGGGACGCACCTACGTCCTCACCCTTTGAAGAGGAGGCGGACTCCTCGTCCTCGCCTTCCTCGTCCACCGGCTCTCCGGATTTGTAGGGACTTAAACGCTCTATCTCCTCTTCGAACTCCTCGAGCACCTCGTAGTCAAGCGACCTCGTGGAGGGCTGGTCGTCGTAGGGGTAGTAGTCTTCGTTCAAGCTCTTCATTACTACTACTACTACGGGCCTAAGGAGACTAACTTAAGATCTAAGGATGTTCAAACGCCTAACACTAGATCAACAACCTAGGAAGCAAAAGTATGAAAAATGAGGAAGATCGCGATGAACACTAACCTTGAACAACGAAGAACACGAAGAACAGGCTTGGGAGTTTATCTCTCTAGAAAATCGGCCAGCACTTCGACAAATTCAGAATGCAAATACGTTTTCTCGTCGGAGGGGGAGGGGTATTTATAGAACCCCCCACCCAACGGTCACTACACGTGGCACCCCCTCAATGGCCACGCCAACGGCCACCGATGGGGGGCGACCACGTCACCAACGGACCAAACTCAAAATCAACAGCCCACTGGCAGGACGGACTCCACGGCCTACACACGCTCACCGGCTTTACAAATGCCATCAAGCGCCCACTACGTCCCACTTGCTCGCCAAGATCACAACTGCCAAAGAATAAGGAGACGGCAACGGCCAGGAACGTAACGGCCACAAGATCACAGGACCCAAGAGCCCACAAGCCATCGACTCCTCGTCATGATCTTTGATGATAACTCTCTACAAGCGATCTGCGCACAAGGGTTCTCCCACAGGGTTACCTTGGCCAGAAAATCGCCATGAGAGTTGGATTCAGGGGGACTACGGGGAGGCCGCTTCGACCAGGGACTCAAGCAACTCCTTCACCCCTCACACTCCTCGGCCTGAAGCAGTGGGGGACTGGGGGACTACACCGGCCTCAACAAAACGAAAGAAAATGCAAACAAGGTAACCACAGAGCATGGCCACATCGGCCACGCATCACACTGCACCTCGTCGACCGAAGGCACACAACGTCATCTGCAACGGCCAACGGGCCACCAAAGGCAAGGACACTCATCGTCCTCCGCCATCACTTAATCACGAGGGGCTCTTCGGCCAGAAACATGAAAGCTAATCAACGACGGTCAAAAGGAGTGCGCAAACACCCTCATCGGCCATCCAAAGGGAAGACGCCATCGTCCTCGAAGCAAGGACCAACTTCAGTGGCCTCATCGGCCCAAACACAAACTTCAACCATCAGCGCCCAAGCAAAACATGCCTTCAACGGCCACCATTGAAAGAAGGACACTCATCGTCCCAAAACGAAGACATCAAGTAAACAACGGCCTCCCTGTCCACAACGAGGAACAGGTAACGGCCAAGGGCAACAAAGCACAGGAATCTACTCTCCTTCACTTCGTCTACGTCTCAGCTTAGAGAGTGGGGGACTCCTGATGGAGTATATGGGTCTGAGCCCCCGGACCCACATACTCGGAAGAACAGAAAGCACAAGACAACAGAGTGGCGCCCTCGTCGGCCAAGACGCCCCCGTCGGCCGAAAAGGGGCCAACTCGGATTATGGTCCTGAGTCCAAGGAACCCGGGTGCCCTCGTCGGCCGTGCCCTCGTCGGCCGTGCCCTCGTCGGCCACACCCTCGTCGGCCACGAAGACCTCACAGAGTCGGATTTTATACTTACTCATGTGTACAGCCCATTAGTGGCTTTGTATTCGGCCCAGTAGCGGTCCAGTTGTAAATGGGCCTCCCAAGCCCAAGGCTTGGGAGCCCAGCCCTAATTTTCTCTATAAATACTCCCTTTGGGAGTAGTTATAGGGGTGACAAAATCATTCTATTGAAGCATATTATTGCACTTCTCTCTCTAGCTCTCACTTCTCTCTAGATATTCTCTATCAGTAATTTTTACCCAAATCATAATCGTCCCAACGGGTAACGAGTAAACCTTCGGGTAACCGCTTTATTAATTGAGTCATTAATTTTTTTAAAAAAATAATATTTCAAAAGGCGAAGAATGACATCGCCTAGACCACTCTACACTTGAGATGCCACTTTAAAGATTCATATATCTACAAGACGAGAAAAGAAGCATCTTAAATTAATTTGAACCTAAAAATACTTAATCTAAAAAATAATTAATCATGAAAAAATATGATAATAATCAAACAAGACTATTAAAATCTATTATGAACTTTCATTTATACATTATAGTTAGTACATCTATTATCTATATATACACAATGATAAGAAAAAAATCTCATCTTTTAATAATTATCAGACAAATAATAGATAAAAATATAATAAAAATATAACTACAAAATAAACGGGGCGGGTAATGGGCGGGCATGTATAAAACCGTAACCGCACCATTACCCGTAAAAACAAAACGGGTATTTCCCGCGCGCCCCATACCCGTTACCCGATCAATGCGGTTTTCCCCATTTTGACCGGGACGGTTCGATGCGGGTATCCATCGGTTCGATCATAATTGCCATCTCTAGTTCTCGGTTCAAAAAAGCTCAAAATTTTAAACGTAGTCTATATAATTTACAAAATACTCTTTTATTTGTTCAAAGATTTATAATTTCGTATTTTTCAAAAATACGAACAATAAAAAGACTACGGCTACTACGTAATATGTATATGTCATTAAAATATAATTCCTAATTAAAACTGTGCAATGTTTTATTGTACAAGGGCCTAATTATACTAATTAGCACAAGACCCTCCTATAATTTAGATTTTAGAATGGGCTTCGTCATATACTAATCTAAGAGAGTACAAGTTGATCAAATAAATCAATATATATATATATATATATATATATATATATATATATATATATATATATATATATATATATATATATATATATATATATATATATATATACTAGTATATAAAAGAGGAACTTTTTAAGAACATACAAAGCGCCACATAATCCTGCCATTTCATTATATATAACAATTATTTACTTATTTTTATACCTTTTGTTTTTATTAGATTCTATTTTTGATTGCATATTGATATGGAAACAAAAATCCTTATAAATCCACCTTAATTAATTTGGTAAGTTTCAAATAAGTAAAATAATTTTTGGTTATCAAAGTGAAATTCTAATAACGTTTATTGATATGGAAACTAATTTATATTAGTTTACTACACCGAATTAAATAGAAACAAATATGCAAATTAGTTTACTTATTAATTTGACACCTATCAATAAATTAGTAAGCTTCAAATAAGTAAATAAATAAAAATGAAATTAAAAATTATAACCAACATAAAGTATATATATTTTCACAAGTAAATATGTTTAGCTTAGCCAAATAAGTAATTTTTTTTGGTTGTTTCTTTATTTTACACCTAAATTCAAATATGCCTTCACTTTTGAAATAGATTCCTAATCCAAATTAGAAAATCTTTATAGGTTTACGAATTCCTACTTTTATTTTAATAGAATGTTTCTAATAGGATTGATTTCAGTTCCAGATTAAATTAGATCAGATCAAACTTTAATAATTATAACAATAAGTCACATAAAAAACAGACATCTAATAGACCATATTAATTCATACCAAATCAAACCCGAAATTTTAATTCAATTAAAAACGTTCTTATTAATGAGTAAACTGTAAGATCTAACAATTAAGAAATATAGATTTTTTTATTATTGGGTTCATAACAATTATGTTTACTTAAGATGCTTATGTAGAAGACCAATTTAACTTTTTTCATATTTTTTTTCTTTGTTTCACAAATGGAATATATTTCACATATATTTTTCATGATTCATAAGATTCCACCTATTTAACCAGAATTCAATCAATTTCAGCAAAATAAGTTAATTCTATTTACTTTATTATTATCAAACAGACTCTATATTAGACTAAGTTTACTTTTCTATTAAATCACATTATATGTGATCCGATAGAAATTAAATTTCAAATTAACTAAATTACATTGAAAGCTAGTATGAATTAATGACAATACTTTTGTTTTTGTTTTCCTTTTTTGGGTATCCAAAACCAACTTAATTGATTTCTTTAGTTAAAATATATAAATAGACGATTCAATTAATAAAATATCATGAGTACAATAATATATCTTAGATTCTTTGAATTCCAAATTTTCAAAAACATCCTATGAAATCAGAATCATTGAAGCTTTAGAAATATACTCATTGAATAAAATACCTAAGATACATTTTGATAGACAGTGTTTTAGTCCCGATTATTTTAGACTTAAATTTGTCCGTATCGTGTCTAGCGAACCATGTTGCTTTTTATGAGGTGACTGATTCTATGTCTATTCCTAGAGTTTATGATCGACTCGATCTGTTATAACTGTTTGGAGGTTGTCTTGTATGATTTCTCGATATTAGTATAAAAACCGCTCTTTTATATTAAAACACCAAACACAAGAATTAAGTTAGTATTTATTTGGCATTAAAATTAAAATATTACTGATGCTGCTCATTTATGGAAGAAAAATGTATATGGGAGTTCAAAACTGACCAAATTGTTTTGAGATTATAGTCTATTTAATCCATTTGAAATCTTAATGGCCCATTTGAGATCGTAGTGTCTAATTTGGTTCTTCTCTCATAAAATTATCATAAAAAATATTTAACTACAAAAGAATATAAACAAAGAGGACCGGTCTATAAATTAAAAAAAAGGAACTCTTAAAAGGAAAGAGCCTTATACATTATGAAGAACAGATAATGAAAGATGGGTGTAAAGTTATAAACGTTTGTAATTTAGGTCCTACTCATTTGTGCATTGGGATGGTTTTACTTGGATTCTTTTCAGTCTCAGACAAGACCAGACCAGATTTAAACAGATAAAATCAGATCGGATCATATTTAAACAGACCAGACCTAACCAGTTTTAAACAGATCAGACCAGACTTGACTTCCATAGTTATAACATACACCGAGACTAGACGTTTAACAGACCAGCCCATACCAGACCAGACCAGATCAGCAAATTATAGTCCAAGTAAAAACATTATTGATAGGATCAGTCCCAACTAGGGCTAAAATGTAAATTATAGTGCTAAAATATAAAAGACTTTGGCTATTTATAAGGATGAAATTATTAATCTAAGTTTCAATATTTGAAATGAATAACATTAACAAATAAGCTTATAGTGTTAATTGCACACTAAAAAATGCTCATAATATTTGAATTATTTACTCAACACAATAATTTTACATTTGCGGAAGAAAAAAATATGATCATGATGTTAAGACCGGAATTCCATCCTAAGAGGTCAATTCATATAGGAGGAACAATTCAAAGTCTTATATAATGTTTTATTGTTTTATGGCTTTCCGGTGTGTGACAAATACTTTAACACGTCCTCTCAGCCCTAACTGAGCTGGACAATATTGGGATGTATAAATGGGCCAAGCAAACATTTAACAAATTACCCTTGATCAAGGGTGCTAAACTAGTCGTCAAGACACAACCTGACTTGGCTCTGGTACAATGTTAAGACTCGGAGTTCTATCCAAAAAGGTCAACCCTGATAAGAGGAGTAACTCAAAATCTTATATAACGTTTTATTGTTTTATAGCTTTCCGGAGTGGGATTAATACTTTAACACATGGTGCTAAGATAATTTTTTGGGAAAACTGTCAAATAGGTCCTCGAACTTTCATAAAAAAATCAATTAAGTCCTTCTATAGTAAACTCTGTCCGGTCGTCGCAATTTGGGGAGGTTCTCGATGGAATTTTTTGATGAAATTTTTTGAGCATCTTATTCATCAAGTCTAGTTTACTCATACCGAATTTCATCTAAAAATTTAATCGGGAGCGTATTCAAATTAATTCGAGAACGAAAAAATGCGCAGTGATCTTCAAGAATTAATTTGAATGTGTTCGCGATTGAATTTTTAGCTGAAATTGGGTATGAGTAAACTAGATTTGGTGAACAAGATGTTCAAAAAAATTCATCAAAAAATTCAACCGGAAACTTCCCCAAATCGCGATGGCCGGATAGAACCTCCTTTAGAAGGACTTAATTGACCTTTTTATGAAAGTTCGAGAACCTATTTGACAGTTTTCCCAAATTTTTTATATAAGTTTTGGATACTTATACTACATTCGTCCCTTAAAACTTTGCCAAAGTTGACCGGCACGGAGAATAATAAAGTAAAAACTGTGTAATGGAGATTTGTACAGAAGAGAGAAATAACAGAAACCACAAAATAATTGATTAAAAAGGAAAGTGACAAAGTTTTTCGGGACGTCCTAAAAAAGAAAGATGACAAAGTTTTAAGGGACGGAGGGAGTATTAGATATGCAAGTCTCGATTTGTATAAAAATTGTTTTATTGTTTTGGATACTTTGTTTTACACCCTAAAAATGCGGGGTATTAAATTATCTTCCCCTATACTCCCTCCGTCCCGAATTAATTGTCTTGTTTGCTTTTGCACAAGTTTTAAGAAAGTGATTGAAAAGGTAAAAGTTGTGGTTGAGATTTAAGTAGAAAAAGGTGAATTGATATGAGCCACTCATTATTGCCAAAAAAGGAAACAAGACAATTATTTTGGAACGAATTGAAAAGGAAAATAGGACATTTATTTCCGGACGGAGGGTATTATTTTTCGTTAAGTTTTTTGCCCTTTACATGTAATTGTTGCCTCTGTTCCAATCTGACAATGTCAGTCTTCTTTAATTACTCCTATATAAATCTCCAAAATTAGTGGACACTTGTAATTATATGGTTGTATTATTTCATCCAACCACATTCAGCAGCAAACTAATACAAAATATAATAAGGATTTGCAATGAAGAGGATACTAATAGAATTATTATAGGATTAATATTGTACTATACATTAAACTCTCTTTATTGTAAATATATCTGTCAGGACTCCTTAGAGAGCATCATGTTCCATTATCCTCGCATGGTATCAAGAGCATACTAAAAATCTAGTTTTTTCAGTTCTCTCTCTCTTTCTTCTTCACATCGCTGCCACACGGCCTAATACACAGCCGCCGCCGTGTGCGGTTTTACCCTAGCCGCCGCAAGATGACTTCCACGGCCGCCATCTCTTCCGCAACGCCCACCTCTTCCGTCTTCAGCACATCTGTCGCGGCCAGCACCATAGCAGTTTCCGGCGCTCCTATCTCCTTCGGAATGCAGCAGGTCATGAGCACCGTTGAGTCTGGGTGACCTTTTCTTCCAGCTTTGCTTCACCCAGCCAGAGCTCTATGCCTTATTCCCTTTTTTCAGAATATTCCACCGGTGTTTCCATGACCGGCACCATCTCCGATGCAGCGAGTTCCGCTTGATCCGCCACCATTCATGGCCGGTCCTTTCTCCGGACCCACGTTCGTCGCTCTCTTGGGGTCTCTTCCACCATACCACCGATTCGAACCACACCGGGCAGCACCAATGGATCTCCTCTGTCAGAATTGGCTCAAACAATTTCCCACGTGGCTACCGACGTTACAAATATTGTTACTACCAATCTTCTGGCTGTGGAAGATTATACTACGTGGCGAACTCAGTTTGAGACATTCCTAGTTTCGCAAGGTCTTCTGGGCATGGTCGATGGCTCTATTCAGGTACCTCCCGCTTATTCCATATATGTTCTAAACCACCATATTTTCAATCCCGAATTTTCTATTTGGCAGCGAATTGATCAAACCATTCGTTCATGGTTGTTTGCAACTCTTTCTCGTGATGTTCTTATTGATGTTCGGGATTTAAAACATTCTTGTGAAATTTGGGAATTGTTAGAATCTAGATGAGAAAAGGGTCAAATAAGGCCTTCTACTATTATGAAATAGTTACATAAGGTCATGTACTCAATAAAGTGTCATATAAGAACCTCTACTTGTATAAAGCAATCAAATGAGTCCTAACGGCTTATTTAACCTCTTAATCTCGATTTTAGCTTACATGCCGATTTTTTGACATGTATTTCAACCAATCTTAGTTAAATATTCGACATATGTCTTATAATGTATTCTAAAAAGATGGTCACAAGTACGTTGAAATCGGGATTAAGAGATGTTAAATAGGTCATTAGGACTCATTTGATTGCTTTCTACAAGTAGAGGTACTTATATGACACTTTATTGAGTACATGTCCTTATGTGACTATTTCATAATAGTAGAAGGCCTTATTTGACCCTTTTTCTCAATCTAAATTTATGTCAGCCAGTTTGGCCTGATCTATGGAATTAAAGCGCTTATTTTCTCAAATTAAAAAGAAACCTACTCAGTCTATGGATGATTATTTAAGGGAGATTAAAATTCTGGTTGATGATCTTGCTACTATTAGTTGCCCTGTACCTCCTCGCGAAGTGTTCAAGACTACTCTTATGGGTTTGGGTTTCAAAATGAATCTTTGTTCACCACCGTCTCGTTATTCCCTCAAAATTTCCCGTTTGAGACACTCCACAATCATGTGCTTGAACAAGAACAACAGGTTCTTTATCTCCGCTCACAGGACTCTTCATCCATACATCAGGCCTTCGGTGCCACTGCCTCATTTCCTAGACAGTCCACTGGCCAGCAGGCGGGCCAGCAGCCGCAGGGACCTCATCCGTTGGGCGGTCAACAACAGCGTTCTCCCGGACAGCCGCAATGCGGCCGTGGATGTGGACGCGGCAGGGGACGCGGTGGTCGGAGCAGAGGCTGTGGAGTGCGGATAGCAGACGCAGCATGCGTATTGGTACCCACGGCAAGGGCAGGCGGGTTACACCGCGGCAGGGGGTGGTTCATCAGTTCCGGCTAGGTATGCTCCACATCCAGGGGGTATGCCAACTACGGGTACTATTATTTGTAATTCTGTCATGTCATATTTAAATAATAATGCATTACATGTTGGTGTTACTAATTCTAGTTCTGTATGTTTGCCATCAGATGGGGGTATTCTTGGTCTGTTCCCCATCCTATTGTGTGTCAAATTTGCTTTTCTGCAGGTCATTCTGCTGATACATGTCCGGTGTCCCTCACGCTTTACTCAGCCTTCTCCTCCTGCTCTGTTGACTACTCTTGGTGAATCTAATCTGGCTATATGGTATTGTTGGAGATATTTAATTGTGAATCAAGTTGGTCATATATTAACTTTATATTTAATCCTTGTATTTAAATAGTGCATAAATTAGATAGAAATCAGGCCAAGTGTTAGGCCCATTTAGACAGGCTAAAAGCCTGGTACGCCTAACCTAAACCTCGCCTATAAAAAGGGAGCCGAGGTTTAGGAAAAGGCTGAACGTCGTACTTATTATTCATAGCCTTACGCTTATCATTCTGCTGTACGTTCCACGGTTTATCAAAGAAGGTTTTACGGTGATTCATTCTGTGTTCATCTTTACGTTTAATCTTCCTTGTTAGATCGAGTATTCATTGCTGTTACAGAAACAGGGACTAACAATTGGTATCAGAGCCGATCGAGAACGATCAGAAGAACTCCTGCAGAATACTCTGTTTTTGTTAACGTAGTTCATTCTGTCGATTTTTTGCTCTGTAATTTTGTTTCTTGTTCAAAAGTTGTAAAAGTTACACCTTTGGAATCGCCTTTTCAAAGCGATCAAAGGGTATACTTCAGTTTGTGTTTTACGCAATTTTAGATTTCGAGATATCTCGAGCTAGGCATCTCGACATCCTACTTCTTCACAGGTTCTGCTACGTTTTTCGAGCTGAAAACTTTACCAGAAGATCTCGACATTCAACTCTACAGGAAACTACCTTCAGATTTTGTTTATCTTATTTTTACAGGTTGCAGGATTTCGACATTGGGGATTTCGACATCTAGGATTTCGAAATCTTGATTTCGAGAAAAGGATTCGACATCTGGTCTCGACATTTGACTTATCAGATTAAGATTTCGAGAGATTAACTTCTCGACATTTCAAATCTCGAGATCAGCATCTCGAAATTTGAAATCTCGAGATCCCTAATCTCGAGATCCTTAATCTCGAGCCCAAATCTCGATACCGGGCCTCCTTTATCGAAATTTGAGATTTTGACATTCAGATCTCGACATCTGATTTTTCGACTTTCTGCCTCTGAAAATCTTTTGATCAATTTTCTCGAATGGTCAGTTTAATACAGCAATGGGTTCAGAATACAATGCACAAGGGAACAGCAGTACCCCTCCTAGCCTCATGAAGGGAGAATATCAAATGTGGAGGAACAGATTTCTAAACTTCCTCGAGCACAAAGAGAACTCCTCTGCAATGCTCGAATTTTTGCTTGAAGGACCAGCTGAACTCTTGATTTCAGTTGGTGGAGATCCAGAGAACAATCCTCCTATTTTTCCAGAAATAAGGAGAAAAGTGCCGTCTGAATACACAGAAGCTGACAAGCTCAGACTTCGTGGTGACCTTATGGCCAAAACGTACCTCCTTCAAGCAATACCAAATGAAGTTTATGTCCTCATAGATAGCATGCAGACAGCTAAGGAAATGTGGGATGAAATAGAGAAGCTGCTACAAGGCACAAGCATCAGCCTCAAAACAAAGAAGACTACGATTCTTGTCGCTTATGACTCCTTCAAAGCAGGTCCAGGAGAACCATTGAATGAAAGATCAAAGTATTCAGGTCTAATCTGGAACTGAATATTAGATTTTTATCCAGCCTGCATCCTGCATGGGAAAAGACAGTGAAGGATGTCAGATCTCGGATAGATTTGGACGAAATTGACCTCTGCACACTCTATGAACATCTGAAGCAATTCGTCAACGAGGTTGCCTGTGCTGAGGATCATCACACCACAAACCCCTTAGCTCTTGAAATGGATGCTCAGCCAAGAAGGACAAACACTTCACTAAAGAAGAAAAAGAAGAAGGTGGTGGTTGAATCAGATGATGATGAGAGTGACGATGACAAATCTGACCTAGAGGCTGAGCTAGCAGACTTACAGAAAAAGATGGCACTGCTTGCCAAGAGATTTGCTAAGAAGAACACCTCCTCCAACAGGCTGAGAACTTCCTCCTCAAACTACAAGCAGAAGAACCATGATCAAGGATCTTCTAGGAAGGCATCATCAGCAAAAGAAGCTCCTAAATGCTATAATTGCGGCAAGCCTGGACATGTGATCAAAGACTGCCGCCTCCCAAAGAAGAAAGATGCTAACTTCTACAAGCAGAAAATGTTGTGGAATAAGCAGAAAATGCTGATGGTGCAGAAAGAAGAAGAAACCTCTGCCATGATTGCTGAGAATGAGAACTGGGCAGAAGATTCTTCTGAGGAGGAGGAAGAGGAAGACAACTATGCTCTTATGGCACGTGTGGAGGGAGATGAAAGAAAGGGTGATGCTGCGATCCCCGAAGGCGAGTGCTCAACAAGCTGTGTAAGTACCTCACATACCTCTTTAAATAATCAAATGCAGTCCTTACTTGAAAAGGACAATCTAATCAAAGAACTAAAGGAGAGACTAGACAATAATCATAGAGTTCTGAAACAGAACCTAGACCAAAAGTCTTCCTTAAGTATTCAACTTGAAATTGCAAAAGATCAAGTCAAAAAGGTGTCCTCAGATTTTGAAAGCTTTGAACAAAAGATCGTTGAATTAACTAGGAAATTTGAGGACAGTGAACGGGAAAAAAGCACAGCAAAGGCTGAATGCGATTTTTTGCATAACAAAAGAAGAACGCTTTTAAATAATGTAAAGGAACTAGAAGATCTAGCTGCTAGAAGAGGTCAATCTGAACAAACTGTTTTTCTGCTTAACAACAAACAAAAGGATGACCGATTCTACAATGCTAAAACAGGACTGGGCATAACCAACCCACGTAATCTTAAGAAAGTTAATTGACTTCAATTCTATAACAAAGATTACATGGGACTAGGGTTTGGCGAGAAAATGTATTTTCGAAGTGATGAAGACTATGCTGAAGCAGAAGAAGAAAAGAGAAAGAAACCAAAACCTGCGATTTCTTGTGATTATCCCTCTGTAAATAAAAAACAACTTTCAGAAGAAAAACCTACTTCATGCTTTAGTGAATGCCTTGACCCTTATGCTAAAGATATTCCTCACATAGGACACCCTCTAGACCCTCTCCCAAGAGTTGGTATTGCTAAAACTGGTGAGGAACCATGTATTTTTCCCATGGCTCAAAAGCTCAAAAACCTACAAAAAACTCTTGATGACGAGAGAGAGAGATTTGAAACTGAAAAGAAAGGTTTTGAGCGCAATTGGCAGGAACTTCTTCAAAAATTTAACGATTTAAGTGAGCAGTTTCATGCTAAAACAGACTCTTCTACGACCAAGCCTGACAACTCACACACCTCACATGAGAAAAACAATGCTTTTAAAGGTTCGTCCACTCATCTCTCTTCTCCTTTGTTTACAGGGAATGAAGTGAATAAAGAAGGAGAAGAGAAGAATGAGTGGAGGAAAAAGAGGAAGGAAATCGCAGATGGCAAAAAGAAAGTTTTTGAGAATAATGCCAGCCCTAGATCTAGTTCAATTTTTTACTCAAAAGTTAATTGTAATTCTGTCTCTACAAAGCAAACTTCTAGTAGTTCAGTCTTGAGTCCCAAGCTGAATATTTCTGAAACATCTTCTAGACAAAGTTCTATTTATAATACAAGTGTTGCTTATGGTTATTCTGTTCCAGATCCCCATAATTATGAATGTGATATGAATGTTGTTAAATCTAAGCCTTCGAGAAAGCTTAAACCTGAAAAAGAAACCAAGAAAGGAACTTCTAAGGGAACGTTTTGTATTCCTGATATGAAATATGCCCTTAGAGTTCATTCTAGGAAACATCTTAATCGGCTTTCTAAGGAGGAGATTTTCAAAACCAAACTTAAGAAACAACCGTTCAATCACAAAGCACCTGTCTACTCTCCTCCTGAACCTAAAATGGAAAGATGGGTCCCCAAGATAAGACCCGTCAAAACTGAAACTGAGAGGTGGGTCCCCAAGATAAGACCTACCAAAACTGAAACAGATAGGTGGGTCCCCAAGATGAGACCTACCAAAACTAAAACGGATAGGTGGGTCCCCAAACGAAGACCCATCCAAACTGAAACTGAAAGGTGGGTTCCCAATCGAAGACCCATCATAACTGCAACTGAAAGGTGGGTCCCCAAACTTAGACCCACAAGGACTAAAATGGAAAGGTGGGTTCACAACATCAGACCCACCAAAATGGAAATTGCTAGGTGGACTCCAAAAACCAGACACACTGCAAAAGCAGATCTGGCTATTGGAAAGCCCATCAAAGATAGATCTTTTGTTGAAAGAGCAGCTGACCTTGGATCACTGCTCAAAGCAAGATATAAAAAGGTGTTTCTTGATAATAAGGAAGGACCCACTCCAAGTTGGGTACCTAAACCTATTTGATTGTTTTGCAGGACGGTCATGTGTGGCACTTAGACTCAGGATGCTCAACCCACATGACCGGAATAAAGCACCTTTTGAGCAACTACACCAACTGCTACGGAGGAAATGTCAGATTCGGGAATGACGCCTCATCTCCTATCCTTGGGTATGGGGACGTCGTCTGCGCCAGTGTCACAATAAAAGATGTTTCTTTCGTCAAAGGGCTCAAACACAACTTACTGAGCATTGGACAATTCTGTGACAGCGGGATGGAAGTGAGGTTCTTTGCAAAACAATGCTGTGTTCTTGACAGCACAGGAAATACATTATTAACGTGTTACAGAACATCAAATCTGTACACTATTGATCTGAAAAGCGTCCAATCCACCACTTCCATCTGTCTGCTGTCCAAAGCTTCAACTGAACAGAACAACCTATGGCACAGACGTCTCTCCCATCTGAACTTCAAACATCTATCAACCTTGTCCTCCAAGAAACTTGTCAAGGGGCTTCTTCTGCTAAAGTCTTCCGCTGAAAAGCATTGTAGTGCCTGCAAAATGGGAAAAATGACGCGAAGCTCCCACAAGTCAAAATCTGAACCTTCATCTACTCATCAGTTGCAGCTAATACACATGGATCTGTGTGGACCTATGAGAATACAAAGCATCAACGGTCGCAAATACACTCTGGTGATCGTTGATGACTTCTCTAGGTATACATGGACAAAATTTCTCCGATCAAAAGACGAAGCTGCGGAAAACATTATGACCTTTATCAGAACGATCCAGAAACTGCTACAACACGGTGTTCGAATTGTGAGAACTGACAATGGTACCGAGTTTAAAAATCAGACTCTCACTGAGTTCTATGAATCACTCGGTATCACTCAGCAATTTGCAGCAGCTAAAACTCCCCAGCAGAACGGAGTTGTTGAGAGAAAGAACAGAACCCTTGTTGAAGCAGCACGCACCATGTTAATTCAATCAAGACTGCCTCACTTCATGTGGGCAGAGGCAATCAATACTGCGTGCTTCACTCAGAACAGAACCTTCATCCACAAGCGCTTCGACAAGACTCCATATGAGATCCTATTCAACAAAACTCCTGATATTTCTTTCCTCAAGGTTTTTGGCTGCAAGTGCTTCATACTCAATGATCGGACAGAGAGAAGTAAGCTGGATCCCAAAGCCAGAGAAGGCGTGTTCATTGGCTACTCACTGCAATCCAAAGCTTACCGAGTCTATCTCAGAGACAAGCGGACTGTCATCGAGAGTGTAAACGTTACATTCTATGAAATGGCAGACTTTGCTATTGAACATCTCCAGACCGATCCATCCACTGCTGTACCAGTAGCTTCTGATAAAGCTGAACCAATCACCGAACACGACGATGTGATTCTCGACTCTCTCTTCAGAAACTTTTACGAGAACTCACAATCTCCACCTCCTGCATACACTCCAGAGTCAACATCAACTCCAACAGCAGAGATTCCGCTCCTCACAGGACCAGATGACGTACCATCCACACCCTCAACCCCTCAAACCAATCCCAGAGGTGTGGATGATCACGGCTTTGCCATAAGTCCGGAATCATCTCCACTACACACCACAGCTGCCCCAGAGCCTTCAAACTCATATCAGGACTCAGATCAACCAATAATTACTCCAACTCCTCTAGCTCATGAGAGGAAGTGGACGAGAGCACATCCTGTTGAGCAAATAATAGGTGATCCAAGTCAAGGTGTGCGAACAAGATCAGCAACAACAAATGAATGTCACTATGCATGCTTTCTAAGCAAGAATGAACCATCCAAAGTCTCAGAGGCACTCGCTGATCCAGATTGGGTGATTGCCATGCAAGATGAGCTCAATCAGTTTGACAGACTAGATGTATGGACACTCGTGCCTAAACCCCCTCAGAAAACCATCATTGGCACAAAATGGGTGTTCAAGAACAAGAAGGACGATGAAGGCATAGTGATACGGAACAAGGCACGACTGGTCGCTAAAGGATATAATCAGCAAGAGGGCATAGACTATGATGAAACATTTGCACCCGTAGCAAGAATTGAAGCAATCCGCCTTTTTCTTGCGTACGCGGCCCACAAGAACTTTACTGTCTTTCAAATGGACGTCAAGACTGCCTTTCTGAATGGAGTCTTGGAAGAAGAAGTCTATGTCGCTCAGCCCGAAGGATTCGTAGATCCCAGATATCCCGACCATGTGTACAAGCTAAAGAAAGCTCTGTATGGGTTAAAACAGGCACCAAGAGCTTGGTATGATGCATTAACCGAATTTCTGGTTGACTCAGATTTCTCAAAAGGGAAGATTGATACCACACTTTTCATCAAGCGACAGAAGTCTGACATCATCCTGATTCAGATCTATGTTGATGACATTATCTTCGCCTCCTCAAATCCACGTCTGTGCAAACACTTTGAGAAACTGATGAAAACCAAGTTCGAAATGAGCATGATGGGCGAACTGAATTTCTTCCTAGGCCTGCAAGTAAGACAACTCTCTGACGGCATTTTCATCAATCAGTCAAAGTACATTCTGGAAATGCTTAAGAGATTCAACATTGTGGCAAATCTTCCATGACGACCCCCATGTCCCCAAACAACAAACTGGACTCAGACCCCTCCGGGAAGCCAGTTGATGCTACAAACTACAGGGCCATCATTGGATCTTTGCTATATCTCACATCAAGCAGGCCTGACATTGTTTTCTCCACATGCTTATGTGCACGCTTTCAGGCAAATCCGAAGGAATCCCATCTGACCGTTGTTCGAAGAATTCTGAGATACCTCAAAGGCACTGTGAATCTAGGCCTTTGGTATCCCAAGCACTCAGGTTTTGACCTAGTCGGATACTCGGATGCTGACTTTGCTGGTTGCCGGATGGACCGCAAAAGTACATCAGGAGCAGTCCAATTCTTGGGCGATAAGTTAGTCTGCTGGTCTTCCAAGAAATAGAACTGTGTGTTAACATCTACGGCCGAGGCAGAATACGTCGCGGCTGCTAGCTGTTGTTCACAAATATTATGGATGAAGACCCAGCTAAAGGACTACGGTTACACTCTCCGCCATATCCCGATCTACAATGACTCACAAAGCGCCATAGCCATCACCAGCAACCCGGTTCATCACTCCCGCACCAAACACATCGACCTGCGCTATCATTTCATCAAGGATCATGTGGAAAAAGGAGACATTGACATGTATTTTGTAAGCTCAGAGCTTCAACTGGCTGACTTGTTCACTAAGGCATTGGATGAAAAACGATTCCAGTTCCTAGTCTCCAAGTTGGGCATGTTGAACCTCGAGCCCGTTTAATTATGTCTCCACTGATCTAAAAAGTGTGTGTGTGTGGGACTTGTAAAAAGTGTGTGTGTGTGGGATTTGTAAATAGTGTGTGTGCGTTGCATGTGTTGAGGGGGAGAAAACCAGAAAAATAACAAAAAAAATAGTGTGTGTGCGTTCCATATGTTGAGGGGGAGAAAACCAGAAAAATAACAAAAAATAGTGTGCGTGTGTTGCATGGGTTGAGTTTGTGTGAAAAATAAAAAAGAACAAAAAAAATAGTGTGTGTGCGTTCCATATGTTGAGGGGGAGAAAACCAGAAAAATAACAAAAAATAGTGTGCGTGTGTTGCATGGGTTGAGTTTGTGTGAAAAATCAAAAAGAACAAAAAATAGTGTGTGTGCGTTGCATTTGTACATATTGTTCGTTGCATTTTTGAGGGGGAGAAAACTTTCACTATTTGAGGGGGAGCTATTTTTCACTGATAAAGGGGGAGCTCTCATCTTTTTACTGTTTGGACCTCGAAAACCTGTTAATAGGACATTGGTTGCCAGCCCAATCATTCGGGCTCAACTGATACGGAGGAGGTCCATATTCTTTCTCTCGCATATAAAAGCCTCGCCCTTCTCCCTCTTTTTCCACTCTGATTTTTTCAAAGCACAAAAGATTTCGCAAGGCAGAGCTCTCAACGTTTCTTCTTCCTCGATTCCTCAAAAACACCTTCATTTTCGAAACCTCAAAAATTCCTTCCTTATTCGCAACTACTTCAAAGGTAGTAATCCGTTCGAAATCAAGATCTTCAAACTCCTTTCGAAAAACGAACGATAGTTTCTCGCAGAACATCAACTTTTCTCAAAAACACAATCATTTAGGATTTTTGGATTAATACAGGTCGAAATCGCTTGTTAATTATTTGATTTATCGTTGTCTTTGCAGGTGGATTCTTCGCTTCGAAATCGATTTCGAGATTTTGGATTTCAAGATCTCGAGATCGTCGATTCATCTTCTCCAAATCAAGATCTCGAGATGGGCATCTCGACATCTTGATCTCGAGATTTGAATCTCGAAATCAAGATTTCGAGATCTGCATCTCGACATCTTGATCTCGAGATTTGAATCTCGAAATCAAGATCTCGAGATCTGCATCTCGACATCTTGATCTCGAGATTTGGATCTTGAAATCAAGATCTCGAGATCTGCATCTCGACATCTTGATCTCGAGATTTGAATCTCGAAATCAAGATCTCGAGATCTGAATCTCGACATCTTGATCTCGAGATATGAATCTCGAGATTTGAGATTTGAACTTAGAATTTTTTTTCAAAACTCCATCTGCATAAACTTATCTGAAAACAGCAAATTAAATTCTTTCAAAATCAAATCAACAGTTGAACTTCATGTGCTGACCCCATGCTTCTACAGTTTAAAATGGCAGGAAACACAAAAGCACAGATCGATGATGCCATCTACTCTCAAGACAAATGGATCAAGGTGCTGGACAATAACTTTCAGTTGGACCTTGCAGTCTTCAAATGCCAGAATCCAATCGTTCCAGCCATCATGAAGGGTCACTATCTCTGGCCTGCACTTCACAACTCAAAACCGGTGCCAGAGATATACCTACAACAATTCTGGGGGCACATGCATACAGAATCTCCAAAAGGATCGATCAAAAATAAAGACCAAGCTGAATGGCATGCGCGTGATCCTGACGCAATCAACACTGCAATCCACATTAGCGCTGCCAGTCAGAGATACATATGATGCGCTGCCGTCAATCCCGGACCTACTGAAAGACGTAGCATCACTAGGCTACACGTCTCTACTGCCACAACTGTCGAACTTCAACGGCGCATATCTCAGTCACCCGTGGAAGAATCTCTTCGGGCTCGTGAACAAATGCTTGTCGCCAAAGCATGCTGGCTTCGACAAATGCAATGAGCAGATACTGCTAGTCTTCCACGGGATCGCCTTCAACAAACACTATGACTTGGCACAGCTCTTCTACTCAGAGCTAATGGACCTGGTCAAGGCCAAAGAAAAGAATAGGCCAGGTACCATTCCGTACGCTAGGTGGCTTGGACTAATCATCAACGACTGCATGGCAGAGCACGCCTCCATACCTAGACGCAGCTCCGATCCACATTACAAAGCCCCAAAGCTGCAATACTTCAAAGCGGACAAGAACCCGACCTACGGTCTGCGGATCCCTGGGTTTCTGCTCAACCTTGTAAGGTCTTCAAACCCAACTATTCAGCAGTACAAGGAAGCCACCGAGAAGACCGTCCCTATGGTTCAGCAAAACCCAGTTGGACCTACCCAAGGGACAAAGCCGAGTGTGAGTAAGGGTCCTAAGAGAGCCCAAAAGCCACAGAAACCAGTGGCCGGTTCGCCCAATGAAGGGAAGTCTGACGACTCTCTAGAGATGAGTCAGGCGGCTGAGGGCACTGAAAAAGACGCTGAGGATACGGCCAATGAATCGTCGAGTGAAGCCCAAACGAACACTGACGACGAGGCTTCCGAGAGCGTGGGCACGGAGAGCGGAGATTCTGGCTCGGATGATGACGACGACGACAATGACAGTGATGATGTGGAGCTAACATATGCTCTAATCAGAAAAGGGAAACTGCCAGTTGAATCTCCTAAGAAGAAAAGAATAACTGCTGAAGATGCAGCACCAATAATCGCTGGCAGACCCAAAGTCTTCACCATCAAGGAGAAAGCTAAGCCGATAGTTGTTTCCAGCGAGACAAACTGCTCAAAGGACGACTATGACGAGGCGGCTCATACGATTAAAGCGTCAATCAACTCGAAAGAAGTTGTCATCCGAGAGACCAGGGCTAAGGTCAAAAATGACAAGGCTGCCAAGGCTAAGCCCCAGCCCCGAGCCAAAAAGAGTCTGTTTGATAAGGCAGACGAGCACATCTTTGCGGGCTGCGACTCCTTTATCCAGATAAGCCGAGCCGAATCCCTAAGCACAGGAGCCGATCTTTTCGGTTCCCGGGTAGAAGTCGCAGCATCTGGCTCAACTGCGCATGCACAGCCCTCTCTCAGCCACTCAATTGCCTCTCAAAAGGCCATTGTTTCAAAAGAACGGGACTCAACCCCCTCGCTGGTTCCTTCTGAATCAGTTGAGCATACAATTGACCTATCTCCCGAGGTCAAAACCCCTTCTTCTCTCACATCGAGTCTAGGTGTCACATTTCCCACATTTTCTTCATTTTCTAGGACACCTACACTATTCACTGCACATACAGGTCCACTCACCCTGAACGCAACAACCAGAGCACAAGCTATGACGGTTGGAAGCCCTGCTACGCCCATAATGATTCCATTATTAAATGCAGGCCACACATCAGCAATCTTCACTGATGCTGTGTCAACAGTTACAACCCCCGTAACTGGTCACCCTACCTTTGAAGACGTAAACGTTCTACTGAATCGCTTCCTGGATTCCACCATTAAGCCATGGGTGCAAGATGCAATGACCGCTCTAGCACAGGAATTTAGGACCACCCAAGCGGTTCGGTCTGAACAGACACCACCCCAACCTTCCCCTGAACCGTTCATCTCCCATACACAACCCATATCCTCCACCCCTCTATCCCACCAATCCATAAACCAAATTCCTATCCCTTCTATTTCTCGGGGAACCCAGGATACAGAACCAGTATTCTCCCCACACCCGACCACACCCTCCATCGATCTCTCCTCCCTATCCTTTGACACACTAGCTTCGGCTTTGCTGAATAACCTCTTAAATACCCCAGAAGACAACCTCACTCTTCATCAGCAAGCCATACTTGAAGCTCTTCTTTCTTCACCCGAAACCAAGAGCACTTGCAAGGAGAGTCTTCGTGGTCGCAAACGTTCCCATGAGGACCCCGATGATTCGGATCCTCATGAGGGGGAGAACAAGCGACCTCGATCACTTGAGCAAACTGCTCTACCAAGCCAAACTCCACAGCCAATTCAACCTGAAACCTCAACAAACCAACAGCCACCATCCACAGCCAAACTATCTAGCATGGTCGAGCTAGAAATAACATCCTGAGGCGTATCTCCCAGAGATACCAACCGAGGAGGGGATGGAAGTCCCGATGATGTTACCACTGGTACATCTTCTCCATCAGGCCATCAGTTGGAACCCAGTTCTAAGCTGATGTCAACGGGCAATCCTAGTGAACCCGGTAGTGCTACACAGGAACAATCACCGCCTGAACAAAGAATTCCATATATTTCCCAGGCAAAGACATCCATGATGCACTGGAAGAGGCGGTGATATACGACAAATGGCCAAGAAAATGGACAGAATGGGATGATCTTCGGGTTGAAGCCGAGCAAGAGGACATGCAAAGAAACTGGTGGCTACGAGAGCTGATCAACAAATGCTCTGAAGATATTATACGGCTCGAGGACGATGAACGCAAGGAAGGGGAGAATTACAAGGAATCCCAGAAGACTCTTGAATCAGTCGTAAGACAAACAGCGGGAAGACTTCCCAAGACAGAGAAACTCTGGGATAATGTTCGTATCAAAGCCCCCTTCCAAGAAGAAATCAGAGAGCATATCTGGCGTAGACCAGACAAAGTCAAGCCACTGAACGAACTGAAGCTAAGAGGCCTTACTCACTTGAAAGGAAAGCAGGCTGGAGGTCATCTGCATATGTTGCTGCAAAGGTCAACCGGTACACAGAGAGAACTAATGGAACAAGATCTGAAGTCGAATATTCTCCCGATTCATCAAATTCTACAAGTGAAGGCTGAAGACTATCATGGAGTAACATTCTACACTTACAGACTTCAACGCACCGATGGGAGCGAATTCACTTGTCAAGAGAACGACTTTATCATGCTGAAACCGGATGACATCTACCAAATGCTCATGGCCTACAGATACCTTCCAGTCAGGCAGAGCATAGTATACAGCGAAGGCCTCGCAGCTATCAAGAGATTCATGCTTAGACAGATCCGAGTACACTCTTCACATGACCTACAGATGGCTATTGAATGCAATCTGAAGAAGACAAATCTGACAAAGCCAAGACTGTATGGTCCAGAACTTGAAGATTTCCCAGCCTACCACATCTTCTTCACACCGCCAACAGTCACCTATCTGAACCACAAGAACGAAAAGCGTCTGATGGTAGTCAGTGAAATCGAGAAGTACTGTGACGGAACACTGAAGATAATCAGAGAGCAGATTCTACAGATGAAGGCAAAGCTAGAGGAAAATCTTCAAGAGGCATCGTCTTATGTTCAAAAGGAACACTCTACTGTAGAGACAATTTTAAAGGCCATTGACGATCGCCTCGAAAAGAGAAATGTGCTGAGGCAGTATGAACATGCACTTGGTATGAGGAAGCACTACTTCAAATCTCAGAAGCAATAAGAGAATGGCACTTGATCACAAAGGGGGAGATTGTTGGAGATATTTAATTGTGAATCAAGTTGGTCATAGATTAGCTTTATATTTAATCCTTGTATTTAAATAGTGCATAAATTAGATAGAAATCAGGCCAAGTGTTAGGCCCATTTAGACAGGCTAAAAGCCTGGTACGACTAACCTAAACCTCGCCTATAAAAAGGGAGCCAAGGTTTAGGAAAAGGCTGAACGTCGTACTTATTATTCATAGCCTTACGCTTATCATTCTGCTGTACGTTCCACGGTTTATCAAAGAAGGTTTTACGGTGATTCATTCTGTGTTCATCTTTACGTTTAATCTTCCTTGTTAGATCGAGTATTCATTGCTGTTACAGAAACAGGGACTAACAGGTATCCTGATTCGGGAGCTTCTGCTCACATGACTGCATCCGAAGGTATTTTACTTAATAAATCTGCTTACACTAGCTACAATTATGTTAGTGTTGCTAATGGTGCCCATTTACCCATTTGCCATGTTGGTGATGTTGCATTACCGTCTTCTGGTCGTTCTTTCACCTTAAAATCTGTTTATCATGTGGCTCAGTTAAAATATATGTTAATTTCTATTAAGCGGCTTTGCGCAGATTATAACTTTATTGTCATTTTTACAGTTACATACTCCCTCCGGTTCTGAAAGATCTTTACACTTTCCATTTTTAGCAGTACCAGAAAGATCTTTACACTTCCTTATTTGCCTTATTTGGCAAATAAATCTACACAAAACAGTGCCAAACGGTGTCAAACAGTGCCAAACGGTGTTTATTTCCTTAAAAACTGTGAAGTCAAAGTGTCAAGATCTTTTGGAACCGGAGGGAGTATATTATTAATAGATTACCGTCTCCTACATTAATGGGAATTTCTCTATATCAAAAACTTTTTCACCGTGTTCCTGACTACTCATTTATGTGTGTGTTTGGCTCCGCATGTTATCCGAATTTTTCAGCCACTTCGGCTAATAAAATTTCACTTAGGTCTGTCCAATGTGTTTTTCTTGACTATGCATTTGATTATAAGGGCTATCGTTGTTTTGATCCTACTACCTGTGATCAACCGTCATGTTAGGTTTCACGAGGATATCTATCCCTTTCAAACACTTCCGAAATCTGGTCCGCCCCTTCCACCAACCAATAAACCATTTCCCATGCACTTCACTGATTTCTCGCCCGACCCCAAGGTTTGGGTTTGGGTGGCAGATGTCTAACTTTTTTACAGTTATATGCATAGAACTGATAGAAGACCTCCATATATACCAAGATCCAATGATATATAGAACTGATAGAAGACCTCCATATATACTTATTAGTTATTATGATCCAACAATGATATTATTGTTATCTTTCAAAATAGAAGTTACAAGATCAAACTTTATTCTAAATATGAGTCAATTAAAAGATCAATTGATAATTTTATAATTTTTTTAAATAACAGTTTTCTAAGAAATGCAGGGACGGCTATTGATATGTGAATTGGGTTCAATAGAACAGGGACCCACTTAACATGGGACTCCATATTTTTAAAAAAGGCAGTAGTATCATTCCTAGGCCTCTAATATTCATTAAATAATACTCCGTAGTACTGAATTTGAAAGGGATGCGGGTAAAGTCTAACCAACTCCACTACTCTCGTTAATACTACCATCCTCAACCCTTGTAAATAGGGCTGGATTCGGTTCTGAAGGTGTTCTGTTCCTCTTATTCTTATTACTTATCGTTTATTCTTATTTTATTCAGATTAGATCAGAAAAATTCAGATTAGATCATATCAGATCACAAAGATTCAATTCAGATCAGAAAGATTCAGATCAGATCAGAAAGATTCAGATCAGATCAGAAAGATTCAGATCAGATCAGAAAGATTCATATCAGATCAGAAACATTCAGATCAGATCAGAAATATTTAGATCAAATCAGAAACATTCAGATCAGAAAAGTTCAAACATGATTTATCACTTTTAATACTTTCTTGGTATTGAGGTTGCTTGCTCTACTTGGTATATCTTGGAAGAAAGTGGCCTCGTATTAGGTCATCCAAGTCCGTTTCCCACGCAACAAAACTTAAAACTTCACGACGATGATAGCCGGCTAGTGGATGCATCTTCATATCTCAAATTGATTGGACAACTATTATATCTTACAGTAACCCGTCCAGATATTGTTTACAGTGTCAATCAACTTAGTCAATTTTTCACTCATCCACGACATATAAATCTTGATGCCACCATCCGCGTATTACGTTATTTAAAATAGACGCCAGATCAAGGTATATTATTATCATCTGATGATAATCTTGAATTAAAGGGATATTGTGATGCGGACTGGGCCGGATGTTCCTTCACTCGCGCTCCAGTACTGGATAATTTGTCACTTTTGGAAGTTCTCAATCTTGGCAAACAAAGAAGCAATGAATTGATTTCCGGTCTTCTGGCGAAGCAGAATATCGTGCCATGGCAGTTACAATTAGCAAAATACTATGGTAGCGTTGGTTACTCCATGACTTTACAGTTGATCAGATAGGACCTACACCCCTTTTCTGTGACAATAAAGCAACACATCACATAGCACCAGGGCCGAACCTCTACGTGAGGCAAAGAGGCAACTGCCTCAGGCCCACAAATTTGGGGGGAAAATTAGGGCCCCAAAAATTTATTAGTTATCTTTATATAGAGGAAAGTTCATGTCTGGAATTTCGGACAGGAAATACCGCCTTTGGCCGCCTTTTCTGTGAAATTTTTTGATGAAATTTTTATGGCATGTTCCTTATCAAGTCTAGTTTATCCACAAACAAATTCATATTAAAATTCAATCGGGAAGACCGTCAAATAATTTTTGGAAGTTAACTGCGTTTTATGTGTATATTTTGGCCCAGTTATCTTTAAAAAACCATTTGACGGCCTTCCCGATCGAATTTTTAGCTGACATTTTTTTTGGATAAACTAGACTTGATGGAAAACATGAAATAAAAATTTCATCAAAAAAGTTCACTGGGAAGGCTCCCAAACGCCGCCGTCCGGATGGCGGTTCCTCTCCGAAATTCCGGATATGAACTTTCCTCCCAAAAAATTCTTGAGGGCCTTTTTTTACAGCTCGACTCAGACCAAAAAACTCTTAGGATCGGCCCTGCATAGCACTTAACCCGGTTTTCCATGAGCACCCAAAGCACGTAAAATGGATTGTTACTTTGCAAAAGAGATAGTTGCTAGTAATTAAACTACGCCATTGCCCATCTCTACCGTTAACCAAGTCGCTGACGTCTTTACCAAAACACTTGCATCGATCGTTTCGAGTTTCTCCGGAGGGATTGTTGGGTGTTCGTGATCTTCACACGCCACATTGAGGGGTGTATTAAAGTATTATTAATATGGGGAAATCGCATATATGGTCCATCAGTTATCCACGAAATTAAAATCGCAACCCTGTATTTCTGAGATTATAAATGTCACCCCTCAATTGTCCAAATTGTTGTAAATGTAGTCTTTTAAGTGGTGAAATGTACTCTCGCCCACATTGTATATTTCACCCCTCAAAAGGACTACATTTACAGCAGTTTGGACAATTGAAGGGTGACATTTACAATCTTAGAAATACAGATCTGAGATTTTAATTTCGTGGATAACTGAGGGACCATATATACGATTTTCCCTATTAATATTATTAGCCATATTATTAATTTCATTATTGCATGTGTAATCACTACAAAAAAATTCACCTGTAGTCACGGACCGTAGTCACAACAAAATTAGGGTTAAATGGACAGTTTATGGACACAACAAAATTAGGGTTAAACAAAAGAGAAGACCCAACGTTCTTCTCTTTTAATGCTGCGTTAAATGGACAGTTTATGGACGATTCAATGTCCAACATTCAGGTCCATTAACACCCCATTTAACACACAACAAATCCTCCTATAAATAGCTGGCAGGTGCTTTGCAACAAACACACGGTTTGACACAACGCACAATACTTTCCTCACGAATTTCTTGAGCTAAAAACACCTTCAGCTACTCTGCAGAATTCCTTCTGTGTTCATACTTGGTTCTCGTTCGCTGGAACTCTTATTTGTGTGCTCAAACATTAGTTTGTAGTCATCGTATCCTGGGGAACGATTGTAGCAACGCTCCTAGCACCGTGGGAGGCAACAAATACGTTTTAAGGAAATCGTGCGTAACACGAGCTTTGACTAATTCTGCTTCATCTCCTTTCTTGTTTTTCTCTAGTCATTTTATCTAATTAATTTATTTTAATTAATTATCTTTCTTTTTTCCGAAACACACCCAACAATCTTAAAACGTACTTGTTGATTGTTCTACTCCGGTAAACAATCTTAAAACGTATTTGTTGAGCTTGTATCATACGGATACAATCTTAAAACGTATTTTTTGATTGTTCTACTGAGGTAAACAATCTTAAATCGTAGTTTGTCACTTTGGTGAACGAACTTATTTTTTGTGTTTTCGGAAAAACGTTAAAGAAAGAAAATGACTTCTCAAGAAAACGAGATTGGTGTTGGGCAGAATGTTCTGAACGACAATCACTCTGAAAGTGGAGCACCGGTGAACAATGCTTCACAACGCGGTGCATCTACTTTGGCCAACCAAAGGGCTATCCCTATGGTGACCGTGCCAAGCAACTCTGTGGAGAAACCCGAGAAATTCAACGGGTTAAACTTCAAGAGGTGGCAGCAAAAGATGCTATTTTACCTCACTACTCTCGGTCTTGCTAGATTCTTGACCGAAGATGCGCCGGTAGCAACCGGGGGTGAGGTGGATGCGCAATCTTTCAACGCGGTTGAAGTTTGGAAGCATTCAGACTTCCTTTGCCGAAACTATGTGTTGAACGGGCTGCATGATGCTTTGTACGACGTATATAGCAAACTAGCTACGGCTAAGGAGCTATGGAATGCTTTGGACCATAAATATAAAAGCGAGGATGCCGGCGCAAAGAAATTTGTTGTTGGTCGATTCCTTGACTTTAAAATGGTGGATTCGAAGACGGTCTTGAGTCAAGTTGAGGAGATGCAAATGATCTTCAACGAAATTCGAGATGAAGGAATGACAGTTAGTGAGTCATTCCAAGTGGCGTCAATTATTCATTTATTGCCGCCGGCTTGGAAGGATTTCAAGAACTACCTTAAGCACAAGCGAAAGGAAATGAACTTGGAGCAATTGATCCTCCGTCTGTGGATTGAAGAGGATAACCGGAAGAACGATGGGAAACTCCCAATTGTTCATGGCGCCAAGGCCAACGTGGTGGAGCATGCTAAAGGCTCCAAAAATAAAAATAATGGGAAGAGCAAGCTCGGTCCCAAGGGAGGCGTTTTCAAGACGAAGTTCAATGGAAAATGCTTCAATTGCAATAAAAACGGACACAAGTCTGCAGATTGCAAGGCACCCAAGAAGAAGAGGGACTCTCAAGTCAACTTGGTGCAAGGTGGGCAAAAGGATGAAGACATCATCCTAGCGGCTGTGGTTACGGAAGTCAACCTCGTTGGATCCAATTTCAGGGAGTGGTTCGTGGACATCGGTGCAACCCGGCATATTTGCTCAAACCGGGAGTTATTCACAACTTTTGAGCCATCAAATGGTGAGAAAGTGTGGATGGGTAACTCGGCTCATTCCGCGGTTGAAGGCGTGGGCAAAGTGATCCTGAAGATGACTTCGGGCAAGGAGTTGACTCTAAACCAAGTTTTGTTCGTTCCGGAAATACGCAAAAACCTGATTTCCGGTTCGTTGTTGAACAAGCATGGCTTCCGCATGGTTTTTGAGTCGGACAAACTGGTTTTGTCTAAGTCGGGAATGTATGTGGACAAGGAGTATACATGTGATGGGCTTTTTAAGCTCAATGTAATGACTATTATTAATAATAATAATAAAATCCCTTCTGCTTACTTGCTTGAGTCTTCTAATGTGTGGCATGGTAGACTAGGACATGTTAATTTTAATTCTATACGTAGATTGATTAACATGGAGCACATTCCTAAATTCACAATTGATGTGAAGCACAAATGTGAAGTTTGTGTAGAGGCAAAACTAACGAAAACGTCTTTCAAATCGGTTGAAAGAAAAACGGAACCACTTGAATTAATTCATAGTGACGTTTGTGATTTTAAATCAATACAAACACGTGGTGGTAATAAATATTTTATTACTTTTATCGATGATAGCACTCGCTATAGCTACGTTTATTTATTAAAAAATAAACACGAAGCAATCGATAAATTCATTCTTTATAAGAATGAAGTGGAAAACCAACTTAATCGACGGATTAAGACGGTTAGGAGTGATCGAGGTGGTGAGTATGAAGCACCAATTGATGACTTTTGCGCTAGTGTGGGTATAGTACACGAACGTACCGCACCCTATTCACATCAATCAAACGGTGTTGCCGAACGAAAGAATCGCACATTGAAAGATATGATGAACGCGATGCTAGTAAGTTCGTGCTTGCCACAAAATATGTGGGGCGAAGCAATCTTGACAAGCAATTACCTTTTAAATAAGGTTCCCCGGAAAAGATATGATAAAACTCCGTACGAGTTGTGGAAAGTCAGACGGCCTTCCTATCAATATTTAAAAGTGTGGGGGTGTCTTGCTAAGGTGCTTGTACCAACACCTAAGAAAATAAAAATAGGTCCAAAAACGGTGGATTATATTTTTATTGGGTATGCACAAAATAGTAGTGCTTATCGGTTTTTAGTGTACGATTCGAATAATCCGGATGTACATAAAAACACAATAATTGAATCAAGGAATGCCTCATTCTTTGAAGATGTATTTCCATGCAAGTCCAACGAAGGGCCTAGCACGTCAAAACGAACATTTGACGTAGCTATGGAAAATACTAGCGAGGGATCCGGAGAAGAACCCGAACCTAGACGTAGCAAACGTGCTAGAATTGAAAAATCCTTCGGACCGGATTTTCTCACCTACCTGGTAGAATTTGACTCGGATATTCTAACATGTATGGTAGAAAATGAACCGGATTTTCTAACATGTTTGGTAGAAAATGAGCCACGGACTTATACGGAAGCCGTGACGTCTACTGAAGGTCCTATGTGGAAAGAAGCCATCAAAAGTGAGGTGGATTCTATCCTAAAAATCACACATGGGAATTGGTTGATCTCCCTCCGGGATGTAAACCTTTGGGATCCAAGTGGATTTTTAAACATAAAATGAAACCAGACGGTTCCATTGATAAGTATAAGACCAGACTTGTAATCAAGGGATACAAGCAACGCGAGGGCCATGATTACTTTGACACGTATTCTCCCGTGACGAGAATAAATTCCATAGGATGATACTGGCGATTGCCGCTTTGCGGAATTTGGAAGTTCATCAAATGGACGTAAAAACCGCTTTTCTAAATGGGCGATATAGACGAAGAAATCTATATGGAACAACCTGAGGGTTTTCGTGTTCCAAGCCAAGAAAAGAAGGTTTGTAAATTAATTAAATCATTGTATGGATTGAAACAAGCCCCTAAACAGTGGCACGAAAAGTTCGATCATGCAATGTTAATTAATGGGTTTAAAATAAACGAAAGTGACAAATGCGTCTATGTGAAGAGCACGGTAGACGGCTATGTCATTTTATGTTTATACGTGGATGATATACTCATCGTGGGTATCAATAATCTAATGATTAATTCTACCAAAAGCATGTTAAATTCTAAATTTGACATGAAGTATATGGGGCTGTCCGATTTAATCCTTGGGATTAAAATAATTAGAGGACCTGACGGTCTTACGCTAAGCCAATCCCATTACGTTGATAAAATCCTTACGAAATTTAATAAGGATGATTATCAAGAGGCAATGACTCCATTAGATAAAAACGTACAACTTACCAAAAATCATGGAGTGTATTTCTCAAGTAGAATACGCTAGGATTATTGGAAGCTTGATGTATCTAATGAGTTGTACCAGGCCTCATATTGCCTTTGTGGTCAGCAAGTTGAGTAGATATACTAGCAACCCCGATGCTGAACACTGGAAGGCAATAGTAAGGGTTTTGAGGTATTTACGTAAAACCCAAAACCTTGGACTGCACTATGTAAGATATCCAGCTGTACTTGAAGGGTATAGCGACGCTAGTTGGATATCCGACATAAAGGACTCTAAGTTCACAAGTGGATATGTTTTCACTTTGGGAGGTGCAGCCGTATCATGGAAATCCTCTAAACAAACGTTAATAGCTAGATCCACGATGGAGTCTGAGCTAATAGCCTTGGATAAGTGCACTGAAGAGGCTGAATGGCTACGCCATTTTCTCGAGGATATTCCAAGTTGGGAGAAGCCTGTCCCTCCAATATGCATACATTGCGATTGTCAAGCGGCAATTGGAAGGGCACAGAGCAATCTCTACAATGGTAAGTCTAGACACGTTCGTCGTTGACATAACACCATTAAACAACTCCTCACAACGGGTGTTATCACTGTTGACTACGTGAAGTCAAAGGATAACATAGCGGATCCGCTAACCAAGACATTGGATAGAGAATTGTTGGAGAAGTTGTCACGAGGAATGGGACTAAAGCCCGTGAATTGAAAAGTTCTATAGTGGATACCCAACCTAGTTGGTCCTAGGTTCAAAAGGGACAACTATATTATAGAGCGAAGGATGGTCACTGTGGGGGTCCCGAACTCCTACCCACTCCTCGTTAAAACAGTGACTCCCGCACGAGGTTAGCAAAAACGTTTGCTTTAATGATTCTAAAATGTTGATCTACTCGATAACATTGGAAGAGTATGTGGGATACTCGTGAAAGAATCACCTATGTGAGAGAGAAGAGGGCCGCTTCAAAGGAGAACTGTAAAGGCTCAGTTCTTTAGAAACTCTTGCAGAACCAGGACGGTGACCCATGGCCAAAACGGGCACACCCATGAGAACGGAACAAAGTTGGAAGGTTCTTGTGTAAAGATAAGTCAATGTTTACACGACGACAGTATAGTTCAAGGACATCGAGTCTACTAGACAACCAGTAAATAAACGTGTCTCTACAACGGAAGGTTCAAAGGATAAAACCTACCTCTCCGTATGCAAGGATCATCCGGTGAACACAACGTGTCCTCCTATCTTCGTGTCTTTTTAAGTCTCGAAAATCAATTTTCATTCATGTGGGGGATTGTTGGAAAAATGTGTTAAAAATTGCATTAAATGGTCATTTTGGGGCAATTATTTGAGTGGGGTCCACTTCCGATTTGGGTCGGGTCAAAGTGGTTTCGGATTGTCCTTGTTAAGGGCTACAATTCGATATGTGGTACACTCAAAACGGATAACGGGTGAATGAGAAATTGATTCTCGAAGTTCACTCGTTGAAATGGAAAAATTGGGAAAATGATGAGTTTCTAGTGTGTTTTATCCCACACCGAAAAACTCAAGGGATTTTCACCCCCTTATAAAGGGAAGCCTCTTTTAAGGAGTTAAGATTCCTAAAGGGAAAGGCTCTCTCTTACGCGCAGGGGGGGTGCCGATCAAATCCCGAAACGGAGAAGAAAACCCGCGGCTCGTGTGCGCGGGCGACCTGCGGACACGAATGCCGTCCAAAAATCTATCTCTCAGAACCCCTCCAAGGGGTGTTCTGTTGGCTTCGGACAGAACCCCTCCAAGGGGTGTTCTGTTGGGGTCTTCTGTCGCGCATTTCTTCCGTTACAACAATTAATGCCCAACGTTTATGGATGATTCAATGTCCAACAGACTGGTCATTGATGTCCAACGTTCAGGTCCATTAACACCTCTTTTAACACACAACGAATCCTCCTATAAATAGCTGGCAGGTGCTTTGCAACAAACACACGGTTTGACACAACGCTTTCCTCACGAATTTCTTGAGCTAAAAACACCTTCAGCTACTCTGCAGAATTCCTTCTGTGTTCATACTTGGTTCTCGTTCGCTGGAACTCTTGTTTGTGTGCTCAAACATTAGTTCGTAGTCATCGTATCCTGGGAAACGATTGTTGCAACGCTCCTAGCACTGTGGGAGGCAACAAATACGTTTTAAGGAAATCGTGCGTAGCACGAGCTTTGACTAATTCTGCTTCATCTCCTTTCTTGTTTTTCTCTAGTCATTTTATCTAATTAATTTATTTTAATTAATTATCTTTCTTTTTTCCGAAACACACCCAACATGTGCTACTATATACGTAGTATATCTAATAGATTTAGGTAATATTGTTACCACTACTACCATAAGAAACTCATTGGGATGAGTTTCATAACATGTTTTAATTATGAAGGGTGAATGAAAGTTCTCCCCTTTAGTTCTTTACACGAATGATGAATATAAAACACAATATTAAAATAGAGAAATATATTGACAGTTCTCATAATTTCAAATCCGCCCATTTCATTGTTTTCTTTTGGAATTATATAGAATTCCTGTTATGCATCTATTTAAAATTATCTCAAAAAGTTAAAATAATGTTAGACAAATGTTTAGAAAATAATAAAATTATCTCAAAATTATATTCAAATTATCACACTCATTCAGTTGGGAATAAGGTTGAAATACTTTCCCCATCTAATCAGCTCCTCACCCTACATATACCTTTATAAAAAAATATATGTAGTATATACAAGAGTACTGGGCATCCTATGTCCGATGATCTTCACTGCGTATATTTCTACACTTCAATTTGGAAAACAACCAAATAGCGTTTTCGAGTACATACTTCCACAAGTGCTATGAATTTTTCAATGAAAATAGTCGCATTGTTTTATTAACATCTTAAAAGTAGGGTGGTTGTTTCTCCCTCTAGTTAGCTAAAGTGAAGACTTGATAAAGAACATGATGAATAAGAGGCAAGGTGAGAAAGAAGCTACAGTGCTGACTTGTCCCCCTCCTGAACCGCGACAATGGAGTGATGTAGAGCTTTCGGTTTGGAGGAAGATGAATGAACTCTATTTTAATATCGTTTTATCTTGTTTGTGTTTTTATTTCGACCTGCATGTTGTATTGGTTGTGTTTTTATTTCTTATCAGACTAAAATTTAAGACGTGTGATAGAGAATTCTGATTTGCCTGTCATTGGCTCAGTTAGTCAGTTAAACTCATTACAAGATCAACGAATCTTATTGCTTTTACAAAGGTTATAGATTCTAAGTCAAGTTCAAGGACAGACGATAGACAGATTTCTTATCGTTTTGTGTCTTACTTAAATTCTGTTATTTTAATACAAGCCACCTACTTCCAAGTTCCAAAAATACTACTCCCTCCATCCCGTTGGAATGTTCCCGATTTGACCTACACACATATTAAGAAAATAAACTTACCAGGAGGTAAATTTTACTGTTTTGACACTGTTTCGATACTGTTTGGCACCGTTTCAACATTGTTTGACACCGTTTTGCACTGTTTGACACTGTTTTGATGTAGGATAACTTTCCATTTAGGGAAATGAGAACTTTCCAACGGGAAATCCAAAAAAGGAAAGCAGGAACATTCCAACGGGACGGAGGGAGTACTTCCAAAAATAGATACTTTTACAATTCTATTTACATATAAGGACTTCAACGTTAAAAATTTACAATTAGAGAAAAATATTTTTAAAGCTATTCTTTCCCGACAATAAATTACCTAAACAATATGCAAAAATTGTCATTTCTACTGATACTTTCAATGTCAACTTTTCAAAATCACTTTTGATTTTTAAACACTGCCCATTTTTTTATAATTAGCATTGTCGTTATATTATCTCAAATGGATGGTTATTCAAAAGCACAACTGCACAAGCACACACAAACAATACCGTAAGACAACGTTTTATTTAATGTTGTCTTACATCGAAGTACGAGATACTGGTAATAGAAAACTAGAAAATTAGTTGCTTCACAAGTCTCCGTGGTACTTGGTCCACATGACCACATTTCAACTAAAACATACATAGTGGTTAAGGGAGTTCTGTGATCGCGCGCCTAAAGGTTCCACAGAAGTTCGACCATTTTATACTGCAATAATGATTTATATTTACAGAAAATGGAGACACAAAGCTAGATTCATTCAGTCATGTTTATATACTAGATAAACGGACCAAGGAGACTTGACTGCAGCTTAAGAGTGGCTTACAGCAGCAGAAACGGTAGAAACCATGGAATCCACACCGCAGATGTTATTACCCCTGCAGATCTTGTAATAACCTTCCTCCCCCCAATTTTCACCCCAAGAGTTCTTGATAATCCAGTACGGCTTTTCCTTAAGCCTGATTGGGGCATACCCAGCAGCTCCATACCCCACCAGCACCACCCCATGATCCAAATTTCTCTTTGAACATATGTAAGGGCATGATACTCCTCCAATGTATGTCTGCATGAAAGCTGCATTGATTCCCACTGCAATAAACAGGTAAACACTGCAGAGGTTAGCTTCATATTGTTATTATGTCCTTAACTTTCCATACTTGACAGCCTGACAGGTACAAGGGGGCTTGTGGTTCAGTCATCTCACCTTTGTTCAGGTTTTCAGAGGGTAATATGAGATTATCTCCACCTAGAAAAAATTGGTAGTGTTTGGGTAATCTGACTATCTTGGGTTACTTAGGTGTTGAAAGATTATCAGGGTTATATTTTACTGTTCCATGACATCCTGCGAGCACAAGGTAATCTAAATTCTCTTAATTTCACATTCCAATCTTCAAGAAGGTAGTCTCATCACATAACACATTTCATGAATCAAACAGCATTTAAGGGATGCTATGCACTTATGCAGGTAATGATACCAAGATAGGAGTGTTAGTCAAGGGCTACTGGGCTAGGAGTGCTAACACACAGGCACACAGCTAGTCTTGGACGTTCAGCTGCGGATGTACATTGCTATATTTGGCATTATATGTAGGTTTATAGTTTGGCAAAAGTGGAAAATGAGGCATTAACATGCTCTCAATGGTGTCTCATTCGAGACAAGTAATCTTAAAATCCATGTGATCATTAACGAGATGAAACTTACCCGGATTGAATTATGCATAAAGGCATGCTTAAATTGCTAACTGGTCAAACCTATATAGTTGGAGTACACAAAGACCTTTACATTTTTGTATTTCGACAGTATTGGATGGCTAAACCTCTAGTTTGCATTAAGGTATGAGACTGTAATCATACAAGGGGCATAAAGCAAAGTATTAGATGGCTAAAAACCTAATTTGCCAGCGTCTAATGCTTTGACTAGTTTGAATTTTAGGAGTTCAGGGTATAAAGGGGATACTTAGAGTAGTGCTACAAGATTGTGGGTGGGTTAATACCTGAAAGAGGGCCATGTTTAACAAGATTGGCAGCAATTTGATCTTCATCAAGGGAGACTACACTGAAATTCGCAACAGATGCAACAATTTTCTTTTTGTCAAATTTGCAAGTGCCATCTCTCCCTGTGTAAGGATAGTCCTTTTCCTGCACAAGGCCGCCCGACTTGAGCACATATTCATAGGCAGTGGTCATCAGTCCACCATTACACCCAGAATCACATGAATCTGCATCCTCCGGATCACACTACAAGATGATCATGATCAAAAATTGAATTAAACCTTCAAAGAGTTAAGGAGAGTACATGAAATGAATTTCTTGATTTCTGCCAGACGAGAAAAATAAAAATTTGAAGTAAACGGATATGATTAAACACTGACCAAATGGTCGCAATCCACAAGCTGCTGCTCACTGAGGCTCACTAGCTCACCGGTTGCCAGAAAATTCGCTCCTTCTAACGCTCCAGTGGTGCTAAACGACCAGCAAGAACCACATGAACCCTGTCAATTTCCACAAAGTCAAAAACCAAACATGCTGCCTACTTTCATAGGTGTATATAAATATATAATACGAAGCATCCAGAAAAGTTAGATTATTATCTGTAAATATACCTGATTCTTCACGCCTGTCACGGCACCGTAAGTACGCCAGTCAAAATCGGCGGGGAGATTTCCGGTTGGAAGGATTTCGGCCTTCTGTGCATCCGAGGGGAGCTTAAGCTTGTTGGACCGTCGTTTGCTGATCCCGAGGTACGTCCTGCGGAACTCCTTGGGAGTGAGATCCGAGAATTTTGTGACGCCGTGGACGGCGGATGGATCTATCAGCTGGTGGCGCTGAGCGCGGCGCAAGTTAGCACTGAAGACGGAGAATCTGTAGTCGTGCTCCTCCTGGGTAGCGTAGCTTTTGGCGAACTTGGTCTTGAAGAGCGAAAAGTGATGATCGGCGTTGAGCAGTTCCTCGGCGCCGGTAACAACCTGACGGATCAACGGATCTTCATCCTCGAGGGCATAGGCGGTGGCCGTCAAGGCGAGTATCAGGACGGAGAGGAGAGAAAACCGATCCATTGGAAGAAGATGTGAGATTCTTTCTGGTGTATGGGATTGATGAGTGGTTAAATGGAATTGTGCAGTGAATTAATAGTAAGGAACAGTTAGGTGGGTGATGAAGAATTGATAATCTGACACGTTTCGCTTTACTATTGGATCGCTTGAAAGGTACAATGAAGAGGGTTGCTTGCTCAGGGTTGCCATGAAGATTGGGGTTTGAAATGTCAAAAGATGGAATCTCTGGTGGGCACTCTTCTTCCACTGATCATTGTCATCAAGTGGGACTATTATCAGGATAATCACTGTTTTTTTATCATATCAGGATAATCACTATTATTAACCATATACGTCCAAGAAAAGCCCAATTTAAATTTCTTACTTTTCTCATTTCTATTTTAAGAGAACGATTAATATTCTTAAACAAAAAGTTATTCATTAAATTATTATATATACATCAAAACTAATTCTCAAAATAACTTTGAATAATCATATTTAATAATAATCCAAATAGCCGTGTCATTTTTCAATGAGGACTTTGTCGAACGTTACAGAATAACATTACGTACCTTTCAACGTTCAGCCAATTACAACTTGGGTCGATCGGGAGTTTTGACGCATTGTCAACCCTATTCCTGGCACACTTCGCTTCGAGTGCTACCCTGAAGCGGCATTTCAACTATCTCATCAGTGTTCGTCAGGGGCCAAAGGAATCCATCACCCAGTTCTTGACTAGATGTAGGGATGAGACGTTGAAGGTGGAGTAGTTAACGGATTGCACGGCGGTCACGCTATTTAAAGATGCTCTTCACACTGGGGAGTTATACCGGGATTTGAAGAAAAGTCCGGGGACCAGTTATGCGGAGGTCCTAGAACGGGCACAGAGGCATGCTATTCTGGAAGAGGAAATCGTGATCAGAGATCGGAGGGCACAACAAACACCCGCAAAGTTGGCCGATCGACTGGGCCCTAGCCTAGCGACCACAAATGTTTCTAAACCAAACCGATTTACACCGTTTGTCCTTTCCATCGCCATCATCTTCCAGAATGAAAAGGATATGATCCCCCCCTCCAACGGACACGGAAGCCTACATCGGACGGGATGACGCATATTGCCACTATCACAAGAGGAGAGGGCATTCTACCAAGGCCTGTCGGGCGCTCCAGATTGCCATAGAGGAGTTGATCCAGCAAGGTCACCTGGGTAAGTATGTGAACAAAGATCCGAATGCAGTAAGCCCCATCCAGGACCAAAACAAAAGGTCAAACAGCTAGAAGTGGGACGATCAGCGTGACGCCCGGCCACAGAATCACGCGTACATACCATCCAGGGAGGAGGTCGAAGGTGCAGGAAACCCAAGGAAAATGTGACACCGCACCCGGATGTATTTGATTTGAAAATTCAACATGTATTTGAATTTCCTAGCGAATAAATATCATGCACAGAATAATTTATTTAATTAATGTGTGATTAACTAAATTATATATCCGGCCCATAATATTGAGAATGGGCTACTAAATATTTAGTTGGGTCATCATAATAGTTATAGAAGCCCAATAAAATGCCAACTGAGGTTGAGGAAAATGTTTGGGCAACCCACGTGTTATTTTGACCCAACCTGCCAGAAATAACATGAATAATTGGGACGGACTTCCTACACCCACTTGGGGTGTTCTACCAGTCAAAAACTCACAAACTAATGGGATGGGACAAGAAAATAAGGGGAGGGGCGTGCTAGGCTGGGGAGGGTGTCTCATTGAGACAAAACCCCATACGGCCCCATGTTTTGTCTTGGACCATCCTTGCCTATTGATTGAGAAGGAATCTTCTCTCCTTCTTCATTTGCACCATACAAAGGGATAGAGGGATAAGAGAGTCAAGGAAGACCTCTCAAAAAAATCAGGAGCTCTAGAGGAGGAAGAAGAAGTAGCAAACCCAAGAGAAACTAGCAAGAAAGAAAGGTCATAACTCTACAACTATTCTTTAGCTAGTTTTTGTGTATGATTTTTAGGAAATCGTGTGGTGGTTTAAACCACGAGTTCTACACGTTTAAAAGTGTAGAATATTGATATAAATTGGTGGTATTTAACTTAGAAGAGTTGGTGAATCGATAGGAGTCGAAATCGCCGGAAGCCGCCCGACTTTGGCTGCTGTCCAATTTTTTCGTTTCAATCAGCCTAGAACAGGGGATTGATCGAAGGGCTTCACAAAGGCATCTAGTTAAGCACTCCATAAGGTGAGTATGACTGACTATATTGCTTATAATTAGTGAGTTAATTTCATGAGATTACATAAGGTAATTAAATGTGTTTTTATGGATTATTAATGATTAATAATGCCTAAGAATGATAAGACTATGTCTATAATGAAAAGAGCATGATATACAAATTTAAGGATAAATTGTGTATAATCATGTATTATGAGTATGATTACTTGATTTTGGAATTTAAATATGAAATGTATGTTGAGATATACTTTTTACTTCATATAAGAATATATGAATGATTAAAGGTGATATTTGGTATATGGATATAATGATGATATTTTTAATGGAAAATCAGTTGGACATTTTATAAATGACCATGAATGAAGAACTTGGTTTTGTTGGAATTAATTGGACTAGTATAAATATACTAGTTAGGCATTAAAGTGGAATGTTGCTAAAATTGATCCAAAGGTTGGATTGTGAAACGTTATGTCTTAAGTAGTCTTAAGAGATGCTTTAAGGTAGGGAGGTATGAACCTTAAGTTATACTAGGGGTAGACCTTAAGGGATACCCAAGATAAAGTAGATAATAAATTGATCCTAGATATAGGATTGGCCTTCGGGGGTGCACGATAGTCTTTGAGGATAGCCGGTTGAATTATGGGAATAAGTAAGGATCATGGCCCTTCCCGACTCTAGAGAGCGGGGTTGGATATCATGGACTTGCATCGTGATCACGAGTTAGGGTGGAATCCGAACGGAGACCTAACTAGGCTCCGACAGCGGTAACACCTAAGATAGGACCCCGAATGGCCTTACCTTCCCATGGGATGAAGCGTATGAGTCCAGAGGCGGGATGTTGAAGTCCGAACCGAGAGCCTTATGAGGTCTCGGACAACGGTAGCAAATCCCGTAGAAATAATAAGACCCACGAGTTGGGTTGTACAAATGATAAATGAAAAGGAATACATAAGAAGGGTTGTGTGCCGACAAATAAATGAATTTACTTATTATAGAGATAATAAGCGGGAAATGTAAATTGTTATTTATATTATGATATCACCCTAATTTGAGGGTCTTAGAAATTAAAACGTTGATTATACTCGGTATAGTTGTCATTGTACTTGTCAAATGTTTCCAAGTACTGACCTCCCCTTCATAGGGGAGGCCACCTCACAGTTTCAGGTAGGAGTTGAGCTTGCTACCTGTGTGCGTTGCTTCGGGAGAACCAAGGAAGGAAAGCGTGATTCGTGCTTTCCCCGTTTCTGTTTTAAAAACATTTAAATAAATGCTCATGGATATTATTTTTTCTGAATAATTATTTGGGGGCTTGCATGCCTAATTATGCCAAGTGTGGCTTGAACACTTGTAATAATGTTTCCGCTGCTTTAAACGAATGTTTTACATTATGCTTGTTTATGGATGTACTATGTGTGAATGGTATTCAAAGACGCCTTGTATAGTATGAATAAGTTGGACTGCGGTTGACTTTTCGTACTGTACGACGAGTTATTGACGTGTCCGGATAGGTCTGGGGCGTGACAGAAAAAGCCCAGGATGGAGATCAAGGTCATCTTCAACGGGGAGAAACTGGGGACACGGATGCCGGACGTAAGAATTCCGAACGGAGCCTACTTGTGGCTTCCATCTCCGAACCGCCTCAGAAGAAGGTAATGATCGAACCATTCACGTTCGGTCCTGCGGATCAATCAGCATCACCCAGTCTGCACAGGGACGAGTTGGTGGTGAGCATGTGTATTGATAACGCCCTCATCCGCCGAGTGCTGGTGGATACGGGTAGCAGTGTAAACGTCCTCTACTTACTGAAGTTCCAAAGGATGAAACTGGAGAGGGACAGATTGACGCCCCTGAAAACACCGTTGGCGAGCTTCACAGGAAACTGCATCGACACAGAGGGGACTATCTCCCTCCTGGTCGAAATTGGAGACGAAGTACACCGGACGGCGGTCCGTATGGCGTTCGTAGTGGTGGACATTCAATGCGCCCACAATGCCATATTGGGGCGACCCGGATTAGAAGACTTGGAAGCAATTACTTCGGTTCAGCACTCTTGCATAAAGTTCCCAACTGACACTGGAGTTGGAGTAGCTCGAACAGATTCGGTCACTGCCCGAAGCTGTTACCGGGAGGCCATGAAGAGAATAAATGACCGCACCTGCGGGTAAATAGCATTGTCGAAGAGACCCGCCAGACTGAATTTATTGCACACCCTGAGCCAGCCACCCTACTGGAATATGTTGAGCTAGATTCACCTTCCGATTGGCAGGTTGCAATAGGAGTGGACCTGGAGCCGGAAATTAGGGAAGGGGTGATCGCAGTGCTCATGGAGTTCCGAGTCCTATTCGCCAGGGGACCAGAGAATATGTCGGGCATAGACCCGGAGATTATTTGTCATCAGTTAGCCGTTCGGCCAGACGTCAAACCGATGCAGCGGATGAAGCGCTACTAGGCGGCCGAACGGTGAGAATTTACCAAACAGGAGGTGGTCGTATTACTCCAGATCAAGTACATGAGGTGGGTAATCCACGTGGAGTGGTTATCGAATGTGGTCATAGCCCCGAAGGGGCCAACTTTGAGGATGTGAATTGACTATTCCGATCTGAACAAGGCATGCCCAATGGATCCTTATCATGTGCCTCGGATCGATCTGCTGGTGGATGAAAATGCCGGGTGCGAGCTGTTGAGCTTCATGGATGCCTTTCGGGGATTATCACCAGATCTTTATGCACCCGACTGATGCAGAGAAAACAACATTCGTCACCTCGGACGGGTGTTTTGCTACATTGCGATGTTGTTCGGATTGAAGAATGTTATGGCCACATTCCAAAGGATGATCGGGATGTTATTCAAAGAAATGTTGGGAATCACCATGGAGGCTTATGTGGATGACATCCTAATCACGAGCATGAAGAAAGAGGATCATGTTCGGGATATGGAAAAAGTCTTTGGAATCATGAAAAAACGAACATGAGGATGAATCTCAAGAAGTGTGCCTTTGCCGTCAAAGGGGGCAAATTCTTGGGATATATGATGAGCGAACGGGGTATTGAACCTAATCCTGAAAAAATCAAGTCAATCATGGACATGTAAGCACCCAGGAACCTGAAAGAGGTTCAGAGGTTGACCTGTCGGCTATCCGCATTAAGCAGGTTCCTGTCCAAACTAGCCGATCGAGCAATCCCATTTTTTCAGATCATGAAGAAGGCCAACCCGTTCGAGTGGACCACATAATGCTAAACGGCCTTTGAAGATTTCAAAACCTACCTGTCCTCCCCCAGGTCCTAACCAAAGCTGATCCAGGGGAGCATTTGTATATGTATCTCGCAGTTGCCGATCTTGATGTCAGTTCGGTGCTGTTGAAAGAGATCGATGGGGTTCATCAGTCAATCTATTTTGTCAGCAAGGCCCTGGACGGCCCCAAAACACGGTACACCTCGATGGAGAAAACCATTCTAGCCTTGATAGCCACTATCAAATGTCTAGCTCTATACTTTCAGGCCCATCCGGTAATTGTTTTTACTACTCAACCGCTCGCCACCATCCTGAGGAACCCAATGGCCAGTGGACCCATTACAAAGTGGTCGCTCCTGATCGGGCAGTATGAGGTAGACTTCATATCGCGACCTACCATTAAAGGTCAGGCCTTGACACACTTTATTGCAGAATGCACTGCCCTTCCAATGGAGGATAACTCGAACGGGGTTTCCACACACAACTGGTGGGAAATGTACGTTGATGGGGCATCTAGTGCTAAAGGCTGTGAAGGCGGAGCAGTCGTCACATCTCCGGAAGGATTCAAGGCATACTACTCAATTCACTTTGACTTTAAGGTAACTAATATTGAGGCTGAATATGAGGCCCTTATGGCAGGTTTAAAGTATGCTAGAGCTCTGGGTGCCGATCGGCTGAAAGTTCGCTCGGATAGCCAGCTGGTTGTTGGCCAGGTGATTGGGACGGCCGAAGCAAAAGAGGAATGAATGAAAGCCTACAAGGAATTGGTCGAGGAACAAATCAGAGAATTTGAACAAGTGGTCCTCGATCAGGTTTCCCGAATAGAGAATGTTGAGGCAGATGTTCTATCAAAGCTCGAGAATGCCGCATTGGACGATCGGGCTCAGCTCATCCCTGCACACATCCAGCGGTTTGCCCACCGGGAGACATTGGCTACGCCAGCTACCATGGTCCTTCGGGTGGAAGCTATATCATATGCCGTTCCTAGTTGGGTCATAGACATGACCAACTACCTGAAGGACGTAACTCTCACAACCGACAAGAACTCGGCCGATAATGCCACATGTATCCAGTGGAGGTCCGCTATGTTTGAGCTAGTGGAAGGACAACTGTACAAAAAGACGTTCGGGGGACCATACATAAAGTGTCTCCCGCCCGGCCTAGCAGTAGCTGTGATGGAGGAAATCCATGAAGGGATCTGTTCGAGCCACCAAGGGCCAAGGATCCTTGCAAGAAAGATCATCTTGCAAGAATACTACTGGCCGACCATCCAACATGACTGCTTTGAGCATACGAGGAAGTGCAAAACCTGCCAGCAATACGCCCTAGTGCCCGGATGGCCAGCAAGCTTTTATACACCAATGACTACAACATTGTCGTTCGCTAGGTGAGGGATTGACTTGTTACTTGTTAGGGACCTTACCTACAGTACCTTCGGGGAAGAAATACATCATTGTGGGGATTGACTACTTCACCAAATGGGTGGAGGCTGAACCCCTGACCAACATCACAGACTTCCAGTGCCAGGAGTTTGTCTGGCAGAACATCATTTGCCGTTTCAACCTCCCGGAGCAGATCATCACCGACAATGGCAGACAGTTTGTGAGCAAGAATTTTGAGCAGCACCTGACCAAATGGGGCATAAAGCATTATAAGGCATCGGTGGCCTACCCCTAGGCGAACAGCCAGGTGGAAAACATGAACAGAACGATCATGCACGGGATGAGAAAGAAACTCCAAGAATGCTCCTCTTCATGGCCTGATCAACTGAACTATATCTTGTGGACTTACCGAACGACCCCCAGGACAGCTACTGGGGAAACACCATTCGGTCTCTCATACGGGTTCCAGGCCAAAGTCCCAACGGAAGTTCTGGTACCCACATACCGAACGACGCATTTTGACCCCGAACGTAACGAGGATGCCTTACAGGCAGAACCACACTTTATTGAAGAAAGAAGAGACTTGGCCACAAGAAGAATGGAGGAGTATCAACGGGCAACTCAAAGGTACTTTGACAAACAGATCAAGATCTGATCGGTAGAAGTAGGGGATTTTGTTCTCAGAAAAAGGGAGAAAAGCAAGCCGCTCGAGAGCGGAAAGTTAGCAAAGAACTGGGAAGGCCCTTACAAAGTTTGGAAGAAATACGCTACAGGGACGTTCGGCCTCAAAACAACAGGAGGCCGTTCGGTAGGGACCTGGAACGTTGAGCATTTAAGAAAGTTCTACCAAATAAAACGGGTGTTGCCACCTCTTAAAAAAAGGAGAGGGAGACATAACTTCTCTGAACCAGGAGCATGGATGAACCGAGCGGACGTCGAGTCAAACCCAGGCGGATCGTCCGGGGGATCGAAGGTATGGTTAAAAGCCTCACCTCGACCACAAGTGTAAGTGAATCGTTCTGGATAACCGAACGAGGATCCTCATTGTGATCTAGAGGAGAGCCATCATCTTAGCTAGGTTTGACCTTGCATTGCGGATGACCGAACGAGGGTTTTTCAAACCAGTTTGAAGATAATGTTCAACCAGGAGCATGGACGAACCGAGCGGGCGTCGGGTCAAACCTAGACGGATCGAACGGGGGATCGAAGCTATGGTTAAAAGCCTCACCTCGACCACAATCGTAAGTTAATCGTTCTGGAAGGCCGAACGAGGATCTTCATTTTGGTCTAGAGGAGAGCCATCATCTTAGCTAGGTTTGACCTTGCGTTTCAGACCCGAACGAGGGTTTTTTCAAACCAGTTTGAAGATAATGTTCAACCAGGAGCATGGACGAACCGAGCGGACGTCGGGTCAAACCTAGATGCTGTCGAACGGGGAATTGAAGTTATGGTTGTAAATCCTGGCTTAGTCATTAGTTTTGGTAAACCGCGACGACTAGTTCAGGAGGCCTCAACAGGCCACGAAGACTAGATCAAAGGGTGGAATCCTAGCTTTGATTTGGAGGCAAATCGCCATTTCAGCTCCACGCATGAATGAGTCGTGCCGAATAACCGGACGGAAATCCTAGCTTTGATTTGGAGGCAAGTCGCCATTTCGCCATAGTTTGGAAATGAGGGTGTCTCAACCAATAGTATGGACAATCCGTATCGGAAAATCCGAACGGCGGCATCAAAACTATGGTTTGGAAGATGACAAATATCGGGTGACCGATATGAAATTACAGAAGAATTACACAAACATCGGAAGAATGAATTTTTATTCTTCGGACCTGCCGTCCGGAAGGTACAATGCATGAAAAGTTTAAGAGATAAAACAATGGGGAACAGATACAAAATCAGACTGTTAGAGGATCCTTGGCCAAGGAACCGCCCTCTCCCTGAACGGCTGTTTTTTTCCTTTTCTCCATCACCCGATCATAAGTATTTCCAAACAGATCATCAAACTCGGCCTCATCAGGATCGAATGGATTGGGGAAATGCTCCATGATCAGATCAAGATTCCTATCAACGAGCAGAACTTGGCTTTGCTTCACCGTCTTCTCTGTCAACACATCTAAGAAAGTTTTCCCTTCTCGCGTGCCATCTAGAAGTTTGATTTCTGCCGCAATAGGATCCTCGCTGGCACGCAGGAACTAACCGAGATGAGGCCCCAATAACTGTCGAACGGTTTCTTCCAGGGCAACATCCAGCACTTTCCCTCGTTGAATGTCAATCACCACTTGTTTGGTGATCTTGGAGACATCGGCCGTGTACGGAGCGGGGGGATTTTCTCCCTCCGCCATCGCAAACTTCATCCCAGCTGTTTCGGCCACTTTCACCTTGGCTTTAAGATCCTTGATTGCCTGGTCGCGATGGTGGATCCTCTCCTCCATCTCGGCCAGCTCAGCTATTGCTTTATCACCCTTGCTGGCACGGTCCTGCAAATCTGCGGCCAACTTACGGGCTGCATTTAGAAGGGTCTGGTGATCGTCCTGATCGTGTGCCAGAAGCTTCATCTCCCGTTCGGCTGCCAGGAAAGCCCGGTAATAGTAGACTCCAGCCTGCGAGAACGACAACCATGATCAAATCAGATCTAAGGAAGTTTGAAAGACGCAATGAAAAAAGGGTTCATACCTTGATAGCCTCGAGGTGACCTACCTCGACCAGGTCAGACCAATGGGTCAAGTTGGTAAAGCTGTGGGGAGCCTTCAGGGATGTTCTGCACCACAAAGAGGCTGGAGTTTGCCCGAACAGGTACCTCCCGTATGCGTGAGGCCCCATATTGGAAAACTCCATGAACATCTGATCATCGACCGACATGTTGTAAAGGGATGAATCCCCTGACTTAGCGAGTGGGATGGTAGGCTGCTTGAACACAATCTCTAGGACGGTCAGATCAATTATATGATCGACGGGGACAAGCTCGGTGCCATCATGTTGGGAATATTTTATGGTGTTCAATCTAGTTAGTTATCTTTGTATTTGTGTAGTTATCAATTAAACGTGTAATACGGGCCACAAATGTGTATCAGCCCGTTAGCTTCTTTGTAACCCGTAAGTTAGCCAACTTCTCCTATAAAAGGAGGCTAACTTACGGGAACTAACGTTCGAGGCTTTAGAGAATAGAGGCGCAGAGATAGAGAGATTAGGGTTTGTCGCTGCTCTCCTTCTCCAGGGAGAGCAGCGGCCAGTTTACACGGTATACCAAAGGTGTTGTTTATCTTGATATCTTTCTATCTGCTTCTTTATACCTGTTATGATTGTTCGATTGTTATGTTTTGGGTTTATCAATTGGTATCAGAGCCGAGGCGTGAAATAGGTTGAATGCATCTGCGATTTTCTTGGATCTAACGAAGAATGCTTTGCTTTTATTCTCTTTTTCTTCATATAGAGTTTTTCTCCCGTAATCTTGTTTGTGAACGAAAATCTGTAAAAATTATACTGTTGGAATCGCCCTTCAAAGCCGATCCAGCAGCATATACTCTTTTTCGATTTCTGCAAATTTTCATTTTTCGTAGAACTCTACATGAATTGCGAGTTTATGCTTACACACTGCTGCAGAAACGTTTTTGACTTGAAACAGATACAGGAGGGATCACGACCTTCAGGGCTATTCAGAACAGTTTTCAGATTCTCAAAATTCGACAGTTTTTAAAATCAAGAGTTTTAAACTCGCAGTCATGAACTCAAGTTGTAAACTCGCAGTCATGAACTCGAGTTGTAAACTCGCGGTCTTCAACTCGAGTTTTAAACCTCGAGTTCTGACCTCGAGTTTAAACCTCGAGTTCTGACCTCGAGTTTTAAACCTCGAGTTTTAAACCTCGAGTTCTGACCTCGAGTTTTAAACCTCGAGTTCTGACCTCGAGTTTAAACCTCGAGTTCTGACCTCGAGTTTTAAACCTCGAGTTCTGATCTCGAGTTTTAAACCTCGAGTTCTGACCTCGAGTTTTAAACCTCGAGTTCTGACTTCGAGTTTTAAACCTCGAGTTCTGACCTCGAGTTTTAAACCTCGAGTTCTGACCTCGAGTTTAAACCTCGAGTTCTGACCTCGAGTTTTAAACCTCGAGTTCTGACCTCGAGTTTTAAACCTCGAGTTCTGACCTCGAGTTTTAAACCCCGAGTTCTGACCTCGAGTTTTAAACCTCGAGTTCTGACCTCGAGTTTTAAACCTCGAGTTTTGACCTCGAGTTTTAAACCTCGAGTTCTGACCTCGAGTTTTAAACCTCGAGTTTTTAAAATTTGAGAGTTTTGGAATTGCGAGTTTTGGAATTTATTTCGAGTTTTAGGAACAAAATGTTTTTTATTTCGACATTCTGAAAAATTTCAGAATTTTCGGAATTTCTCAATGTTTTGAATCTTTCATATTTTGCAGTTTCTTGGAACTCATAATTCGAATCTTGACATCCTTTGCAGTTCATCGAAGCTTTACATTATAGATTTCTGAATGATTCCTTGTTTATCAAAGTTTTAGAAGTTTTCGATGTTCTGATGTTTTTCAAACAACATTTTTTCGATATTATGAGGTTTTTTCGAAACTCCAAAGTTTTCGATGTTCCAAACATTTTGAAATTCTGAAGATTTCGTTATTCTGAGGTCTGTTTTGCAGGTGGATTTTGTCATTACTCTTCAAGGCAAACTCGAAATTAAAATCTCGAGATTTGTATTTCGAGTTTTTGCCTCAGAATTTTGTTTACATTCACCTGCTCTCGAAATTCAACATCGAGAACCTCAACCTCGAAGATTTTCCTCAAAAACTCAAAATTAGAGATTTTCAGCGACACCGCACTGTTTTGGCCATAACTTTTGACTCGGTGATCCAATTTGAGCAAACTTTTTTTGTTGGAAAGCTAACGAAAAGATCTACATTAATTCTCGGGCTATGCCCCAGAACCCTTTCTCATGCGCCCTCACTCGCAGTCCTTGAGGGTCAAAACGTTAGTTTTCCGACAAACATTGTAAATCACCGATGTCCAAGTCAAAACTTAAACAAATCTGTTCAAATTCTTTCAATGTCAACCCCGAGGTCAAAGCTTTTCTATGCTCCACTGTAAAGGTCCGAAAATCGTAGATAATTCAATCAACCTCGCATCAACGGTCATCTTACAGCAATCAACAATCAACTATTGAAGCCTCCCCTAACTCATCAACATTATGTGATCCTCAATATGCTGAAATTTCCAAATGATGAGCTTAGGGAAACCGTCATGTGTGGTACTTGTTCAGATTGCTCCACACACATGGCGAGTATGACGAGCTGTGAGCAATCAATCCTTGCACATTCTAAGGGGGAGTTTCAGTTTTCTCCTCCTGGCGCCTTACACCGACAAAGCAAGGAATCTCTCAACGGATGCAACATTCTAGGGGGAGTGTTCAATGTTATCCTCCCCGGTGCCTAACAATGACAAATCATATCGAGTGCTCCGGTTGAGGGGGAGTACAGAGAGAAAATCAATGAGAGAACATGTTCCTATGGCTTAGTAAACCTAACTAAAGCCTACCCAAGGGACAAAGCCGAGAGTAAGTGAGTGAGTGAGTGAGTGATTATTATGAGCGTTAGGAAGCAGAAGGCTCAAGTGAGCAAGAAAACAATAATCAATGATGATTCTGCTACCTCAACTGCCTGCTGTAATTTGAACATTTACTCATAGCCACTCAAATACTCTGGACAATTTCCAAATAGGTTCAGGACTGATTTAATCAGATCCCAGGTAGAAGTCACTGCATCTTGTCCAACAGTGCACGTTGAACCCTACCCAAGACCACTCACTTGTCTCCCAACAGACAGGTGTTTAATCATACTTCACGGGGAACCGCATCTCTCATTACTGTCTCCTGCCGAGGCAAGTAATACTGATTACAGTGGCCTCAACCCCATGCCACTGAACTTTCATTGATCACGTCGTGTCTAGTTACTCACTCCCAAATGTTTTGAAATTTTCTAGGACACAGACGCACTTTTAGAGTCAGTTGCAGGTCTACATGACCCGCGAGAACTTCCATAGGGCTCATCTATTACAGATGTAGACCAATAATTGGAAGGAAGTCTTGCTGTTGCAACATAAGAATCACCAACATTTTCAGGCCATTGCTAAAGAGTTTATCTCTATAGTGATGATAACGGGCGTCTTCATGACCCCGGGGGGCTACGTTATCTTCTTTACATTCTGCTTGTTTTTCCTATTTTATTTCCGCAGAATAAAAGAATAAAGGCATGACGCCCCGATTCATCGGACCGTCATGAGGGGGAGAGTGTTCCACATGCTGTTTAACTCTCAAAGATCATTCTCGGACACTTCTCTCCTCCAACACTCTCTACTATTTCTGCAACTCAAATGGTCAGCTACGCTCACAATTCAACCATCATTATGTTCCGCTGTGCCACCGACAAGCTCTCCTCAAAAGCATTCATTCCAAATAGTCAAAAAGACTACATTGTGGAGGAGACAGAGGTCAAATACTCGTGTAGTGAAGATGAATCCCGTGCGCGGGGCCTATTCTTCAAAGAATATTTATTCTAGAGGCGTCACCGGACTTCATCCAAGCTGATCAAGAGCAACTTCTGGAAGATAAGGACTGCATGCAAGATACTGAAGGTCCCTCAACCCCCGACATCAAAGATCAAATTGTCAAGAAGACATCAAAGGGGAGATTGCAAGGATTTCTTCAGATAGTCTTCCTCAGAAGTCAAGTTCAAAGACAAAGGAAGCTGAATAACAACAAAGACAAAGATATATGCGCTGCAATGCTGATTCAACACGATTGATCACCAAGGGGGAGATTGTTGGGAATATTTTATGGTGTTCAATCTAGTTAGTTATCTTTGTATTTGTGTAGTTATCAATTAAACGTGTAATACGGGCCACAAATGTGTATCAACCCGTTAGCTTCTTTGTAACCCGTAAGTTAGCCAACTTCTCCTATAAAAGGAGGCTAACTTACGGGAACTAACGTTCGAGGCTTTAGAGAATAGAGGCGCAGAGATAGAGAGATTAGGGTTTGCCGCTGCTCTCCTTCTCCAGAGAGAGCAGCGGCCAGTTTACACGGTATACCAAAGGTGTTGTTTATCTTGATATCTTTCTATGTGCTTCTTTATACCTGTTATGATTGTTCGATTGTTATGTTTTAGGTTTATCACATCATCTCCCTGATGCCTCTTCCGGGCATGTTCGGCATCACTCCGGATTTCGACGGTCAATTTTTCTTTGCCTTTCCCAGTAGGGGTCGTCGTAGTAGGAACAGGTGTGGGGCGCCTAGCGTCAGCAGGAGGAATCACGCATGCAAAAGAAGAAAACAGAGCTAAGGAATAGAACGAAACAAGGAACGAACGGGTCAAAAATCAATCAAACTTACCAATTCCAGCAACCAACATCTTGGAAGGGGTAATCTAGGACCGAAGGTTCCGAGAACCCCCCGAACGGAGCGAGTCGTATAAGGAGAGGAGAGTGGCATCCAGAACAGGATCAGTATCCCAAACCGGGTAGGCATTCCACCGATCGAGGAACGGGATCGGCTCGCCCATGCGAACAAAGAGAAATTGTTCCTCCCAGTCGGCTGCCGCAGTAGGGTTCTCCGTAAATAGCTGGCGCCCAGGTCGAACCACCAGCTTCAAGTACCCCGTGGTCCAGTAGGGCTGATAGCAGTAATGGTACAAAAACAAGTCAATATTGGGAGCGATCCCCAGATCATGACACCGAATGATAAAGCCGTTCAGGATACGGTAGGTGGGGGGCACGAGCTAAGCCGGGAGCACAGAGACCCGACGCAGGAAGTCTATGAGGAACAGGTGCAAAGGGAAACGAAGCCTAGTGGCCAAAGCATCAAGATACACTAGTACGTGCCCTGACCGGTGCCTCATTGGATGCTGGATAAGACCCGCATAGAACTCCTTGGGAGGAGACAAAAATTGGCGAATCTGCCATTCGGCGTCCTCAGGAAGGCGATGCCTTTGCTTTCGAATACGGTGGAAATGCAATGTGATGCGAGGAGGCCGTCCGGGCATCCCCTTCCGGTAGATAGCCAGATCATCATCCGAAGAACACCCATCATCTGGGAGAGGTTGTTCGGGCTGGTGCGACGCAGGAGGGTTGGTGGAATCTGATACTTGGGGCGAGAAGCCCACTGCCTAGTCGGCAACGGAATTCTTCCCCTGGAACGATGAATGAGCGACATATCGTCTGTATCTGAAGAACAGGGGGAAACAGACATTAAAGGGAGTTGAATACCTTCGGAGCCCAAGAATCCTAGAGAGAGAAAGCTTGAAGAAAGAAATAACAGGAGATTAAAGAAACATCAGAAGAAATAAAAGGGAAGCACCTCTCTTCTTATAGGGGAAGATGCCGCCCAAAACCCGAATCCTTCGGGGACACGTGGCGGGACGTAGTTGAGATCAATTATATCGCCTCCAAGTTCACGACCCAAAACAGCAAGAACGGGAAACGTGCGTTCAGGGAATACTTCTATGCAGATATTCCCGAACGATGACTCTAGGAAGGAAATAGCCGTCCAAAATAATGAGCCGTACCAGGGGGAAGCAACTGAAAGCCCTTGGTCAGGCCCAAAATTATGTCCCCCCGAACGGGAAGGCTATTGAAAATTGACAAGGAAAAAATAGTCAGGTCCTAAGAAAATGGCCGAATCCCGTAGAAAGGACCAAAACACATAAAAATGAGAAGGGATATTAAAGAAGACAACAATATGGCAAAAAATAGTAGTTGCATTCATTGGCTCTGCCGGCCGGGAAGTACAATGGTCCTAAGGGTTTAAATCTAAACAAAAGGGTTCCAAAATAAAGGCTAATCTACGGGTCCTGGACTTCATCTTCGTCTTCAACCTCTTCTTGATCAGAGGGAGGATCCGGCTCCAAACCAGCCTTCCGTTTCATATGTCGTTCGTATTTTTCGAGTTGGGCCAGGACGATAGGGACCAGGGGGAGATCGGAGGCCTCGATCGGTCTCCCCAGTTGTTGTTGCAGCTGGTCCAAAAAGGGCCGCAGGTGTGCTGGCAATGCTTGACATAGAGGTCCGAAGCCAGGGAAACATTTCAACTTTTGCCCTGGGGGTCCTTATCCAGAAGAACAACTCCTGCCTTGCATCGTTCCGCCCCCCGGGGGAACTTATCAATATGAGCCCCAAAAATGACTAGAATTTGTTGCAGGGCATATTCCTCCTTGATGGCAGTAAGTTCATCGGAGGATTTAATATTATCCCGAACGGCACACAGGTCCACATTCACTTCACAAGGACCATCTGGGATACGGGAGGGCATCTCCTCAAACTTTACCTGAGCGGCCTCAACCGCGAAGACCTTGGCCTGGGAAGCAACAAGATGAACCCCGAGCTCACCGAGCTCAGTCTCGAGCCGTTGCCTTTCCTCAACGAAGCCCTTCTGTTCAGCCTCGGCAACAGCAATGGCAGCAGCAGCAGCCTGCTTTGCAGAGGTTTGAGCAATAATCAACTCCCGTTCCTTGGCCAAATGGGCATCCCGCAGTTGCAGGCTTTATAATCCCATCTATAGAAATCCAGGATAGAAGGATGAATTAAGAAAACAAATAAACGGATTACCTAAGAAAAGGATTGGAGGAGAAGGAAGAAGGATACCTTCAAGGCCATTATGGCAACACATTCCTCTGCCCGATCGACCGGAAGTTTGGGGAGCGGAAAATTGTTGAAGTAGGCAGAAGTGGACCACATCTGGCTTGCCGAAGAGCCGGCCTTTTCCAAAATCTCGTGAACCAGATCCTTTAGGGAAATCCGTCCGATATGTCCCACAATGTTGGCAGGATTGGCCTGACCGGCCTTCATGGTCACATCCTGAGCAGCCTGGAAGTGCTCAGAAAATTGGTGCACCTGATCTGATCCAAACCGGTCGTCGATCAGCATATCCTCATAATGATCCTGATGATGAGGAACCTACTGGATAGGGTGGACTTGTTGAACGGGTTGAGGTTGCTCGACCCCCTGCGGAGCAACAGTAGAGGGTTGGGGTTGGCTATTTTTCTTGGCTTTCTTCCTTTTACCCACTCCACCAGCATTGAGCACACGACTGTCATCCATGGGGACGTCTGGATTGGGAGCTGAAAATATGACAAGATAAAAGTTAGTACCGAGCGATCATGCCACGTGGGAAACTAAAAAAGGACGTTTCTCGCACGGGAAGGACCGCCCGGCCCATGGCACTTGGTGTTCAGTCAATCAAACCCAAGAGTACGGGCAATACCTATCCCGGTTTTGATAAGCCGATCAGGAGTTAGGTATCCTATAATGTCGCAAGATTTATCCTTTTCCACCGCAAAGACATCCTTGCATATTTGCTCGGTAAGAAGCGGATCGGGAGAATTACGGGGAAAAGCATTCCATTATTAGGTATCAAGCCATCCGGGATGGAGACAAAGAAGAACTATTCTTTCCATCCCTTGATGGAAGTAAGATTGCCCTTAAACAACACGTGTCACGTTCGGGCACTGACGGCCATATACCCATGTGTCTGTTGGGGAGCCACCTTAAAAAATTGATGGAACAAATTCAAGCTTGGTGCAATCTTGGCATCTACACAACGACATATGAAGCCGGCCATCACCCGGTAAGAATTCGGCATGATCTGGGCCGGCACAACTTCGTAAAATTTAAAAAAGGAAACAAAAAATGGGTGCAACGGGAACCTAAGCTCGACTTTCACTGAATCTAGATGGCCTACAACCATCCCAGGAAGGTGGCACATTGGGTGAAGCCCAACATACAGACGAAAGTCCACTGGGTCTGGGATTAGGGCCGGAATTTGGGTCCTGTTATGAGAAGTCAATTTCTGCCGCCTCTCCCTAATCAGTCTTAGGTCAAGTTTGTGACGGGGGACATCGCCCGGAGGCCCTGCCGCCATAGAAACAAGCTCATTGTCGGACATTGTGCCATCAGAATCATTATCATCAGAATAAGAGCTATCAGAAGAATCCTCCACAGTCGTACTAGTACCCGCCGTCGCTTTGGTTGCACTATCGGCAAAAGGGACAACTATGATATTCACGGTGGCGGCATCATGGGTTTCCCCTTGGGAAGCCATTTCCGGATCAGAGGAACATGATCAAGAAGACATACCGACCAAACCAGGAGTAGAAGAAACAAGAAAGGGGCGAGGAATACCTCAACACGCAAAAGCTTGAAGATCCTAGAGAGAAGGTAGAACAAAAGCACGAAGAAGATAGGAAGCCAGAAGCCAGATCCAAAAAACTAAGGGCCTATCTATAGTCTGACAGGCACCGATTCACGGACAAACCAAAAGGGGACACGTCGCCAAGAGTGTTTGAGGGGACGCGTTTCACCTAGGGAAAAATTGATCAATCATCATGACGGCTATCGGAAACTAAAGCGACAGCTGCAAATAAGTGGTGGAGGCAGGACCTCGGGAACCGGCGAAACCCCATGCACGATGGCCGAACGGCATTCGTACGCTCTTATAATCGAAAAATAGGTACAACTGATTGTTCTACTTCCTTATGCCTTCACTATCGTTCGGGACATCAGAAGTGGGGTACTCGTGTTGGGATATTGGGCCAAAGGCCCAATATACCCGGCCCATTAAAACCTTTATACCGAACGGGGTCTATGAATCCATGAGGGATTATACCCCGAACGGGGATCGAGTCAAGCAAGATACTTGGATTAGATTAATAATGAGATCAGCATGGGCCATCGTTCTGATGCTCGAACGGTCAGCCTGTAAGTGGCATGAAGCATTTAATGCTACGACATGACGTCATCAAGTGGGAACATGTGCATCCAAGTGGTAGAAAAATAGCAGCCAGTCGGGATCAGCCACGTCGTCACCCCACATACCCTTTTTAGTATAAATAGAGGCATTAATCTCATTGTACAGGGTTAGCATTTTTATACTCACAAGCTCTAATAGCATTCTAACTCTTGTATTAGCCTTTGGACCGTAACTTCTATTCGGCCAATTTTGTGTAATTGTTATTACTGCGTTAATACAAGCTGATTTATTTGAGTAGTTGAATCAGATTTTATATTTTCTTCTATACACTTTACTGTAAGGAGGATTATGGGGAGCAAACATCCCTCGTCTCGTGAAATTTGAACTACAGACCTCTTATGAGTTATGAAGGAGATAATTTGAACTCGGGACTAAACCTCAACACTAGGTAAGGAGGATCATGGGGAGCAACATCCCTCATCTCGTGAAATTTGAACTACAGACCTCTTATGAGTTATGAAGGAGATATTTTGAATATGTGACTATTATTGAAACCACTTATCCCAATATATCGGAAAATATTATTTTAATACTAGGGGGCAATTTAGTGATTTTAAATAGTTTTAATAGTAAAAGCAGACAAAATATAAAAGATGTGGAAGTCGTCTAGGGATTAGGAAGTCAGCTCTTCGGCGGCTAAACTTTCGGAAAGTAATGATCGAGCTTATAGCTTGGTTTTCCGGCGGTGGCTCCTTCGTCGCTGCAGGAAGAGTTTTCCGGCATTGATTTTCAATGGGTGCAACAACAAAATGATCTTTTTGTGCAACTAAATGGGTTCCTGATACTTCTACAGGTGAATATATTATATTTATAAGATGTTTATGGATTTGTTTAAAAATTTATACAAGATAAGTTATTTTTAAAATCAGTATGAAACTTACCATAGGGCCATATGTAGGCCATGGGTCGGGTCTAGACCCGGACCCGATTGTTTTTAATGGGTACATGTCTATATTTTATTCCGTTTACTCGGACCCGGATCCGGACCTGTTAGTATTTTAAATAAACAGGTCGAGTATGGTACATATGATTCCGATCCGTTAAGAACCCGAACCCGTTTAAAATTTCTTATTTATATACACAGACATTAATACATAAAGTGATTAGTTGTAACAATTTAAATAAAATAGAAACTAATATACATATATACATAATAATACATAAAGTTATTAGTTGTGATTCTTCAATAAAAATATACACATTACGCGCGTAACTGATATATAAGTGATATTGATCGAGATAGTAAGATACCCTAAACCTAATGCCCATTTTGGCCGTAAATACATACTGATAAAGTCAGTATTGAGCTCGGTAGGAAAAGCACAATATTTATTACTATTATTATTAATATTATTATATCATTATCATATATAATACTACATATGATTTTATACACTTAGTAGTCCAAGAGACCTTTTTATGACTTAATTTCTAATTTATTCTACGAGCTTTTTGTTTGAGAGAAAGCGACGCAGAGTGTGGAGCTATATGCTTGTAAAAGAACCGATACTTTATTAGATAAATGTAATAAGTTTCTATGAGAGACTTTGATTTTTTTGAAAAGTGAAGATATATTTTGCTTTTAAATTTGTACATTTTGCTTTATATTTCACATACATGTCTTGTTATTTTCACAAAGTTTATAATGGTGTATGTATCATACTTGGCGGGCGGGTCTACCCGACCCGATTCCGAGACCCATTGGGTCTGGGTCCGGGTCCAAATTTTCAGACCCGCAAGTTAAACGGATCGGGTCCGGGTCCATTATTAACTTAGCGGGACCGGGTCTAAAACACTACGTTCTGAGCCGGACCTGACCCGTTGACAGGCCTGGCCCGTATGGGTGGAAAAACATTACTCCATATGTTCTACAATAGGGGGCACATTCAGTTTTAGGAATTTTATACTCCCTTCATCCCGAAAAGGTTCACCAAATTGATTTTTCTTGATTAATGACAACCAACTTTGACCAGTGATATTTTTTATTTCACAATTATTTTGAATATGAAAATTATATCAAAATGTTTCTTATTCAAAATATTTCAAACTGTAAAACTTATAAAATATATACAAATATATTAATTAAAATCATTGTCCAAAGTTCAACATCATTGACCAAGAAAAGTCAATATGACGAACTTTTTCGGGACGGAGGTAGCATTATTTGCACAATATTTATAGTTGGAAGTGTTATGAGTCCAGCCCATATTTGCAATATTTTATACGGAGTATTGCTTTTGTTGTTTATGTTTGGACCTTAGTTGATGGATTTTTATGTCATAGTCTTTGGATCCATTGGATTTTGAGCTTTGGGCTTCTATGACAAGTTCTTTGGAGTTTCTTGAAGACGAACGGATGCACATACGAAAAACAGAAGGTTTTAACGGCATTCTCGATTTTTTGTCTACACTGCATAACTTCATTCAGGTCGTTGATCGAAGGTGTTCCCAAACTTGTCAAAAGCGGTGAAAAGCGCCTAAAAGCGGCAAAGCGCAGGCGAGCGCTAAATCTGCGCCTGACTTTTGAGAAGCGCCGCGCCATGAGAAAGGGAAGCTTTTCCAGCGCTTTTGCTTGAGCTCGTTTAATGAAAAGCGATCGCTTTTCATGGCTTCTCATAAAAAGCGGTAAATTGACCAGTCAATTTTTTTTTAAAAAAAATTGGTCTTCTCATCTTGACGCTACAAGTTAGGATTGTTCGACTCTTTCCCACTCCAGACATAGTCGCACTCCAGAGTGCAGACATGGCTGAAGAAATCGCAGGTGAAGAGCCGAAGAGGAGTTCTCCCAGTTCTCCCAGACTTTCTCGCCGGTGCTGCGCAGGTTCACCATCGTTCTTCAATTTTACGTGATTGTAGTTGGAGCCTTGAACTTCCGCAACTCAGTTTACTCTGTTTCAATTTTACAGTATACTCTATTTCTATAACAAGCTTCTCAAATAGCCTATGATATATATATAGGGGATGGTTCAAATAAAAAGTGATCTTAACGTGCAAAGTGAAAAGTTTGCACTTTTTCATGTTTCGCGGCAGTTCAAAAAAATTGGTTTATTTACAAAACTGTCCCCGTCATTTTGGCCAAAATCAAAATGGCCAAAAAGTGCAACGCAAACAAGAAAAAGTGCAAGCGAAACATGAAAAAGTGAAAACTTTGCACGGGAAGACCACTTTTCATTTGAACTTATATATATATAGGGAAGCGTTCAAATGAAAAGAGGTCTTCCCATGCAAAGTGAGAATTAATCTCGTGCGTTCATTTTGAGATGTAATGGCTCAAAATGAGCCAAAAGTGAACTAAATTTGATCAAAAACATGGTGGCAATTTCGTAATTAAGACGAAGTTTTTTGCCATCGCGAAAAAGTGCAACAGAAACAAGCAAAAGTGCAACGCGGTGAAGAAAAAGTACAATTGTTCGCACTTTGCACGGGAGAACCTCTTTTTATTTGATCTCTTCCCTATATATATATATATATATATGAAAGAAATCATTATATTATCATTTTCTTGGTAATTATGATAGTTTTAATTTCCAGTTTATTACTTTTGGTTTATTGATGATTAATTAATTTTTTGTTTATTCCAGTTTATTGCTTTCACTTTAGTGATTAATTAATTTTTTTCATTTCAATATATGTCTTTTAGTTTATTGATTAATTAATTTTTAATTCATTCCAGTTTATTCCTTTTAGTTTATTGATTAAATAATTTTTACTTAATTACTTCATTTCAGTTTATTTCTTTCCTCTCATTGATTAACTAATTTTTAGTTTATTCCACTAAGTAATAAGGTCTCCATTGCTCTTTGTACACTTGCTTGATGACTTGATTAAAAATTTGTGAAACACGTATATGTAGAATTGTAGACAACAATCACTACTAGGAAAAGTGGAAGGCTAATATTTGGGCGGAAATGAAATTTCAGAGGGAGGGATTTTTTCAATTTTTGGGGGCGAATATGAAATTTGAGAGGGAATGAACTTTTTTTTGTTTGAAATGAAAATTTAGAGACACAGGAGCTTTTTTGTACATGGAATAAAATTTTCTTAGTACTAGTATATGTTAAGTACGTAAGATATTTTTAATTATAATAAAATTTTGTCTAGAATGTTCTTAATTAAATTGGATTTTTTTGATCTGGTCTGAACTAGTCTGTTATGTTCAGGTAAAAGTCTGGTTTGTATGTATTTTATAATTGTCCAAGTCTATCTGATATGGTTTAATCTGTTCTGATCTAATCTGGTTTAGTCTGAGATTTTTCGGATCTGGTTATAACTGTCCACTTTCGCCTTTAGATTTTTCGAATCTGTTTGAATTGTTTTTTCAAATGATTTCGCTAGTATCACTTTTTCGGTGGACTTTCCGGGTGACAATGGTGGCTAGAAACAAAAAAGAAAGATGGTCTAGCGATCGTGTTTTGTTTCCACCGGATACTCCATGGTGGCTGGTATTGTTCTTTAAATATTTCGGGACATTTTTAAAAATCGGAGTTACTATTAACGGTTTTTTTCAAGCATTTTTAAAGGCGTGACCCTCTTGTGATAATGGAATTCAAACACATGAACCACTTTGATAAAAAAACGAAACACATGACCCTATCTGAAAATGAGCTCAACCACAAGTACCATTTTCGTACATTTCCCAATGATAAATTAGGACATTAAATTAGGTAGATGAAAATAATAAATACAAAGTATATGCCTTTTAAAATATAAAAATATAATCAAATTGATATCCTTATTTGTTTTTTTTTTCTAGAGATGCAAAAAGGACCGCAATTCCTCTCAAAATTATTTTGCTTGTCGACAAGCACTACAATCGAACCAACTCCCTCTCTAATGCTATTAAAAATATTATTCATTTACTTTTATTATGGGTAGGAACTCAAGTTCCTTTCTAACAAGTAAAATTCCTACCTAACTATACACCATGTGACTCCTTTCAAAGTTCCTATCTAAATTAGATAGCAAAATATTTTCCTATCTAGTTCCTCTCTAATAATGCCTTTTCTAGTAGTGAATGTCTGGAGAACAATCTAAAAGTTAGGATCTTGCATGGGAGCATGGGTTAAGGGTCACGCCAAACGATTACACACGTGTGCCGGTGTGCGATGCATATATTGTGATAAAATCACAAGTCGGGGTATATATCGTCACAAGCAACATCTTGCCGGTGGCTTTTGAAACTTTATGCCGCACTAGTATTATTTTGAAAGACTTTTATGACTACTAATGCATTTTTGGCATAATTATACATGTTTTATATTTTCTTTTATTTTTTTAAGCATCGCTTTTTGTGAGAAAGCTACGCTTTCGCTTTTGAGCAAAGCCCAGGGTCATCGCTTTTGGACGCTTTACGCTTTAAAAAAGTTTGGGTGTTCCCTTGGTCAAATTTTGCTGAAATTTGGACAGCTTGTTCGTGACTTCAAGGTCTTCATTTTGAACGATCGGATTATTCAGTTGAACTCTGGTTTGGTCAGATACGCTGCGCGAACAGACCTGCATTTTTGGGTGATTTCTACATCTTATTGTGCTATTTTGGTCTCTTATTGTTCTTGGTGATTGTTGGTGGGCTGTGAATCCTTTGTAGACTTATTTGGGGTTCTTTTACCCTCATTTATCAATAAGAGAATTAAGGGTGGACTTCTCAAGAGGTCCCATGGTTTTTTATCCTTCACATTGAAGGATTTTCCACGTAAAAAATCATGTGTGCTCCTTGTGCTATATTTGCGCTTGTTATTGTGCTTTATATTCTGCAATACTGCTGATTTTGTGTCATAATTTGGTTGTGTGACAATTTGCATTGATTGAGTTGTTTATTTAGTTGATTATCTTGAGATTGTGACATTGTGGGTGTCATTGAGACCTCTTATTTGATACCTACAAGAAAAGATTTGGCCCTAAGTTTTCAGAAAAGATTCTTGTTTGGATTGCCTATTTTATTCACTCTTTCTTTTTCTATTTTCTACTTTTTCTGCTCCTTCATATTAATTACGGAGTATATTTTAATCATTTCTTATTTTTTATTTTTTGTACCTTAATTATTTTCCTCTATCATTTTGTCTTAATACGTGGAATACACACTAGTATCTTGATCCTAGTATCTTGGCACCTAGGATCTAAAATTGACATAAGGATCATAACTCTGTTCGTAAGATCCTACAAAATCTACATAGAAACTAAATAAATAAATAAATAAATAAATAAATATATGTGTATATATATACATATATAATTAGAAAGTAAATATAATTGAAAAATATAATTGACAAATATATAAATTATTAATATTATAATAAACAAAATAAAGAGAGCTAATTTATTTTATTAAGCTATAATATATGTAAACAATTCAATTAAGTAATGAGTAAGTAATAAACTCTCTATACGTATAACAAACAGAATGTCAAAACTAAGGTACTTTATGTATTTATAATCTACGTAAACATTTAAGCCATCAATTGAACATAGTTAAGTTTATTATACTTAATAACAACAATAAATTGTATTAAAACACCTAACAGATATAATAATAATTTATACCATGCAGTAATGTGTCATTGTGTTTTTTATTTTTTGGTAAACAATCATGTATAGGTACACAAAATATGAGCAAAATTAGAATTATCTTAACATGTCCCATGGATGTTCTTCTACAACATGGTTGATTGGAAACACAAATGCACGTTTATCTGCTCTGACCATATATGATCTGCAATCAAATTCTTCACAACATGTAAGTAAGTGTTTTCATCATTTACTCACTTCAAAATCAAATATATATAGAATAATATATGCCACTAATTTATAGAACCTTTTAGGTAAAAATAAAATAATTAAAACCCGAGATAAGCCAGATAATTGGAATAGACGAATTGAAACTTGAAAGCTTAGGGCCTGGTACAGTTTCCAGTTTATTTTATTTTATTTTTTGTTCTCTAATTTTTTGTTTTAATTTTTCAGACTTTCTATCTCTAATATTCTAATTTTCATTTTCCATCTTTCCATTTCCAAATATGAAAATATGTGACAGGTTGGAAGATCGAAAGTATTGTCCCAGTCCCGAACCGAACCTAGTACAACCTGAGTAGGGTACCCAATCCACGGTATAGGAAAGTTGGAACCGAATTCGACGGTCCATACTCAATCCGGTCAATGACACAGTTGTCCAGGTCTCTGTCCAATCCAGTTAATTAATGAATGACATGTCCAGGTCTGTCTCAACGGTTCTTTTGAAATCTTCACTTCGAAATTCGAAAATATGATTTAAAAATAGGAGACCCAACTGCCAGATCATCGTCCGGATCACACATGGACTGCCGAGTCATTGAACGGACCGGCCCTAAACAGTCCTAATAGAGTATATAGACTCGGACCCCCGAGTCTCACGATTATTGGGCCTGGACATCGACCCACACACGTTTATCGGATGTCATTCATATTATTGTACTGTTCATATATCATTTGTATCTACTAGATTAGACTTTTATATAGTTGAGCCTATCGAGTCCATATTAGCGGCCATAAATGTTATTTCTCTATTTCTACTCTCAAGGGGAGGCCTTGCAAACCTAAAACAACATAAGTCACAAGAACCAATATTATACATCCATTTCTACTTTTCATCTTCTTCTCCACTTTGTAGATTAATCCCTCCTAAATTATATGTTTGGATATCCCTATTATCCATCATTTGACGCTTTTATTGAGAGTTTTGAGCAAAATCAAGTGAGAATCCTCCCCCAAAAATAAAAAAATTCGTCTCAATCACAAAAATCAGCCTTAAAAAAATCTAAAAAATGAAGAAATCTGGAAATCCCAAATGTGAGCCATCGCACGCCGTCCAAGCTACCACGTACTGTGCGCCACCTGCCAACAGGGCAATTAATGTTTAATTTTGTAGACAATTTAAAAATTTAAAACATAAATAAAAAGTCTTAAACAAAGTCGGGTTAGTTAGTTTTAAAAAGAATATATACTTTAGTTTTAAGTAGGATTGATTGTAGTTTTTAAAAGTAATACAATTGTTGTTGTATCAATAAAATCACGTCTCTCCAGTTTTCAATCTCTTTAGCATTTAAGGCCTTTTATTCATTTTAATTAGAAGTATAACATTCCTCCACCCCTTTTCGGATGTTATCTGCCACCTTTGATACCATTTTCTTAAAATGGTTTTGGATACTATGTTCTGTTTTGTGGAGTAGTATTTATATTAAATTTTCCTATTGAATACTGATGCATTTTTGTAATGTTTGTTTTCCTACTAAACAAATTAGGAGTATAACATAACAAATTTATATAATAATTTTACAGTCCGTGGCGGCTTTCAAATCTCATCCCAATTATTTATTTATTTCCGAATTTCAATAAACTTTATATGAGTTCATAATAATAGTTTTACAGCACGTCAAACTGACAGTTTTCTTGCGCGAGTCTTCTTGGCGGCCAAACGTTTTCTCTTTGAAAACCTTCATTATTTTGAGGCTTGAAATTTTAGTCTCATATCAATCGATAAATCATTCTCAACTTATGAATTCAATATGTAGTAATATTTCTTTTCTTTTATCCTTTGAGATGTAACTGAAAGAAAAATTAGTGTTATTATATGTGGCAATTTTAGTGTTTGTAATATTTATTATTGGAAAAAAGGTTGCCTATGAAACGATTATTGATGATTTGCTTCACATTGTTCTACGAGAAACGTTTTTAAATAATGTTTTTTTCTTTATATGTGATACTCATGTTATTAGTTTCGCCCAAATATGTAACTTAAATAATAATAATAAAAAAGTGATTCTCGCCTTTATTTTATGAATTTTATTAGATACTTTTATTATAATTCATATTTCAAATAAGTATGGTTTATGGTTTGTCTTCGATTTAAGCCCAAAATAGTGTATCGTTCATAGGCCCAGAAATGGACAGGACCGGCCATGCCTGCCGTAGCTAGGTGCACCATCTGAAGTTCGTCGAGCCATGGTAGCTCGGTTCGCCTCCATTCCAGGTCCAGCGCCGCCGCTGCTCCTGGTTCAGTGCCGTCGTTGCTCTAGATTAGAGGTGCCTCGACACAAAGGTCCTTGCAAACTTGCGTCCTAAAGTACCTACGAACCGGCGGTGTCCGTCTAGGTCCGGACCAGCCCTGCGTCTGGCAGTAGAATGGAGATCGACGCATGCCGTACGACCCCCAAGATGAGCTCCACCACTCCCATCACCGTGCCGCTCGTCGCTGAATTTTGCCGAACTTGCTCGTCGAGAACAGGTAGCAAGATTGGGGACACCCTGGCGAGATACTCCGAACTGACGATGGCGAGGTCCCCATCCCTTTCATGCTAAAACAGAGGGTATCTCCCCTCCCTCTCCAAGCTGAAGAACTGCCCCCTTTTTCCGACTTAACGGGAGCTGCGGATGATGAACATAAGGCTTTGTTGGAATCTATATATGTTGCACGGATACGGATACGTCGATACGTTGATACGTGAATACAGGTACGGCGATACGGTAACTTCAAAAATGATAGGATACGGATACGGGGGGTATATTTATAAATTATTATAATATAGGGTGTAATTTGAATATATATATATATATATATATATATATATATATATATGTATGTATGTATGTATGTATATATTCAAATTATATATAATTTGAATATATACATATTATTGAGTTTGTAGGTTAGTATTTTAAGCATGTTTTGTATTTAATCAAATACAAAACATGCTTGAAATACTAACCTACAAACTCAATAATATGCATCACTTTGAACTTCAATATGCAGTAAAAATAATGTAAAGATACAGTGGTTAGATCAAATACAAACTAGTCCTCTCATTCAAATCACCTTTACATTATTTGTATTGCACATTGAAGTTCAAAGTATTTCATATTATTCAAGCCATAAAATAGCAGTTTCATATTTACATTATTTGTATTGCATATTGAAATTCAAAGAGTGCATCCTTACATTATTTGTACTGCATATTGAAGTTCAAAATGTTGCATATTATTGAGTTTGTATGTTACTAAGTTAAGCATGGTTTGTATGTGATCTCACCCTTATATATATATAAATGAGAGGTTCATCAATAAAATAATAGCAATGCCAAAAATTAATAATTACAATAAAATTTCGAAGAATGGACTAAAAACTAAAGTACTAAAATTTTGATTTAAATGCAAATAATATTTTTGGTTCTCTATTTGAATTTATATCTAAGTCTTTTAACAAGACTGATTTCAATAATGCTCATCAAGCGACAAATTGGCATATTATAGCATTCCAATATTTTCTATACCCCCAAAATCATCTTTACTAATGTTTCACATCTTGTGATCGCTTTGGCGGCTACTAAAGTTTCGTCATGTCATGTATGAAATCAAGGTTATAGGATTAGACACTCTTATCGCTTCATGAATACGGGTATCTGAAGTATCCATATTTTTAAAAATAAGTCCAATACTTTACCTAAATTACGGATACGGAGCCGATACGTAAAGGACGGTATCGATGAATATCAGTATCGGATACGTGTCGGATACGCGGATACACCATCAGTGTGAAGTATCATTGCATCCTAGGCTGAAATAAAAGATGGATGGGCTCAAGCCACGTTGGGCTGGGAAATATTGCCAACGGGCTACAACACTCTCAACACCTCATAGCTTCAGGCCATATAAAAAGCTAAGTGCTCTTTCTCTAATTTTTATATAACTTGTCAAATTTATAAATTAATTCAAATAGTGAAGAAAAAAATCATAAAATGAAATATTTTAATAATATAACATCAAACTTCAATCTTGAAAGACAAGTAATCCGTTAAAAGACCCCTGAAAAGCGTGCGTTTGGCGAATTCAAACTACGAACTTGAGTGGCAAGTTGAACTATATTATTAATTATTATCATTACTTTTAAAGACTTACAAAAAATCTTAAAGATGGAAAATTAATAATATAGCATCAAACTTCAATCTTGAGGGGCGAGTCTTCCGTTAAAAGACTTAAAAGGGCGTGTCTAACGGATTCGAAGAACAAACTTGAGTGGCAAGTTGAGTTAGATTATTAATTTATTATTATTATTTAAGTACACACTCTAGTTTCTATGTTATGTACGAGTTATGTGTGCTCCATAACCATTAGAGTCATATTCTAGCTTAGGTGTGTGCCACGCTCCAACCAAGCATAGAAATCTAGCTTGAGCTCTAGCTTGAAAATGTGAGGCCACTTCATGTAGGCTCAAGTCCAATAAAGAATTACAAGCTCAAGAAGTTGTAGCAATTTTATTTGAATGGATAAGTGCAACTAAATGATGGCATCATACTGATCCCTTAACTGTCTCTCCTGGCCATCTTTATTCGATAACTTGGACTTCATATACGACTCTTGGCCACATACCCCGCTCATCTTTATTTGATGACTTGGACGTCATATTATGGACGGTCGATCGACCTATCTCTTAGTCATCTTTATTTGATGACTAAAACTATTTATCATGCCGAGTTACTCACGTGCGAAGACCGATCTTGGCCATCCCCTCGGTAGATGGTCGCGGCTGTTGCAGATACACGCCTAGGCCAAAGGGCTCACCCTTTTTGTTGGAGATATTTTATTGTGAATCAAGTTGGTCATAGATTAGCTTTATATTTAATCCTTGTATTTAAATAGTGCATAAACTAGATAGAAATCAGGCCAAGTGTTAGGCCCATTTAAACAGGCCAAAAGCCTGTTACGCCTAACCTAAACCTCGCCTATAAAAAGGGAGCCGAGGTTTAGGAAAAGGTTGAACGTCGTACTTATTATTCATAGCCTTACGCTTATATCATTCTGCTGTACGTTCCACGGTTTATCAAAGAAGGTTTTACGGTGATTCATTCTGTGTTCATCTTTACGTTTAATCTTCCTTGTTAGATCGATTATTCATTGCTGTTACAGAAACAGGGACTAACAATTGGTATCAGAGCCGATCGAGAACGATCAGAAGAACTCCTGCAGAATACTCTGTTTTTTGTTAACGTAGTTCATTCTGTCGATTTTTGCTCTGTAATTTTGTTTCTTGTTCAAAAGTTTTAAAAGTTACACCTTTGGAATCGCCTTTTCAAAGCGATCAAAGGGTATACTTCAGTTTGTGTTTTACGCAATTTTTGATTTCGAGATATCTCGAGCTAGGCATCTCGACATCCTATTTCTTCACAGGTTCTGCTACGTTTTTTGAGCTGAAAACTTTACCAGAAGATCTCGACATTCAACTCTACAGGAAACTATCTTCAGATTTTGATTATCTGATTTTTACAGGTTGAAAGATTTCGACATTGAGGATTTCGACATCTTGGATTTCGAAATCTTGATTTCGAGAAAAGGTTTCGACATCTGGTCTCGACATTTGACTCATCAGATTAAGATTTCGAGAGATTAACTTCTCGACATTTCAAATCTCGAGATCAGCATCTCGAAATTTGAAATCTCGAGATCCCAAATCTCGAAATCCTTAATCTCGAGCCCAAATCTCGATACCGGGCCTCATTTATCGAAATCTGAAATTTCGATATTCAGATCTCGACATCTGATTTTTCGAGATTCTGCCTCTGAAAATCTTTTGATCAATTTTCTCGAACGGTCAATTTAGTACAGCAATGGGTTCAGAATACAATGCACAAGGGAACAGCAGTACCCCTCCTAGCCTCAGGAAGGGAGAATATCAAATGTGGAGGAACAGATTTTTAAACTTTCTCGAGCACAAAGAGAACTCTTCTGCAATGCTCGAATCTTTGCTTGAAGGACCAGCTGAACTTTTAATTTCAGTTGGTGGAGATCCAGAGAACAATCCTCCTATTTTTCCAGAAATAAGGAGAAAAGTGCCATCTGAATACACAGAATCCGACAAGCTCAGACTTCGTGGTGATCTTATGGCCAAAACGTACCTCCTTCAAGCAATACCAAATGAGGTTTATGTTCTCATAGATAGCATGCAGACAGCTAAGGAAATGTGGGATGAAATAGAGAAGCTGCTACAAGGCACAAGCATCAGCCTCAAAACAAAGAAGACTACAATTCTCATCGCTTATGACTCCTTCAAAGCAGGACCAGGAGAACCATTGAATGAGACTTACAACAGACTTGTTCAACTGGTAAATGAACTCAGAAAGATCAAAGTATTCAGGTCCAATCTGGAACTAAATATTAGATTCTTATCCAGCCTGCATCCTGCTTGGGAAAAGACAGTGAAGGATGTCAGATCACGGATAGATCTAGACGAAATTGACCTCTGCACTCTCTATGAACATCTGAAGCAATTCGTCAACGAGGTTGCCTGTGCTGAGGATCATCACACCACAAACCCCTTAGCTCTTGTAATGGATGCTCAGCCTAGAAGGACAACCACTTCACTAAAGAAGAAAAAGAAGAAGGTGGTGGTTGAATCAGATGATGATGAGAGTGACGATGACAAATCTGATCTAGAGGCTGAGCTAGCAGACTTACAGAAGAAGATGGCAATGCTGGCCAAAAGATTTGCAAAGAAGAACACTTCCTCCAACAGGCTAAGAACTTCCTCCTCAAACTACAAACAGAAGAATCATGATCAAGGATCTTCTAGGAAGGCATCATCAGCAGAAGAAGCACCTAAATGCTATAATTGCGGCAAGCCTGGACATGTGATCAAAGACTGCCGCCTACCAAAGAAGAAAGATGCTAACTTCTACAAGCAGAAGATGCTGTGGAATAAGTAGAAAATGCTGATGGTGCAGAAAGAAGAAGAAACCTCTGCCATGATTGCTGAAAATGAGAACTGGGCAGAAGATTCTTCTGAGGAGGAGGAAGAGGAAGACAACTATGCTCTTATGGCACGAGTGGAGGGAGATGAAATAAAGGGTGATGCTGCGATCCCCGAAGGCAACTGCTCAACAAGCTCTGTAAGTACTTCACATATTTCTTTAGATAATCAACTGCAGTCCTTACTTGAAAAGGACAGTCTAATCAAAGAACTAAAGGAGAGACTAGATAATAATCATAGAGTTCTGAAACAGAATCTAGACCAAAAGTCTTCCTTAAGTATTCAACTTGAAATTGCAAAAGATCAAGTCAAAAAGGTGTCTTCAGATTTTGAAAGCTTTGAACTTAAGATAGCTGAATTAACTAAGAAATTTGAGGACAGTGAACGGGAAAAAAGCACAGCAAAGGCTGAATGCGATTTTTTGCATAACAAAAGAAGAACGCTTTTAAATAAAGTAAAAGAACTAGAAGATCTAGCTGCTAGAAGAGGTCAATCTGAACAAACTGTTTTTCTGCTTAACAACAAACAAAAGGATGACCGATTCTACAATGCTAAAACAGGTCTGGGCATAACCAACCCGCGTAATCTTAAGAAAGTTAATTGCCTTCAATTCTATAACAAAGATTACATGGGACTAGGGTTTGGCGAGAAAATGTATTTTCGAAGTGATGAAGATTATGCTGAAGCAGAAGAAGAAAAGAGAAAGAAACCAAAACCTGCGATTTCTTGTGATTATCCCTCTATAAATGAAAAACAACTTTCAGAAGAAAAACCGACTTCCTGCTTTAGTGAATGCCTAGACCCCTATGCTAAAGATATTCCTCACATAGGACACCCTCTAGACCCTCCTCCAAGAGTTGGTATTGCTAAAACTGGTGAGGAACCATGTATTTTTTCCATGGCTCAAAAGCTCAAAAACCTACAAAAAACTCTTGATAACGAGAGAGAGAGATTTGAAACTGAAAAGAAAGGTTTTGAGCGTAACTGGCAGTAACTTCTTAAAAAATTTAATGATTTGAGTGAGCAGTTTCATGCTAAAACCGACCCTTCTAAGACCAAGCCTGACAGCTCACACACCTCACATGAGAAAAACAATGCTTTTAAAGGTTCGTCCACTCATCTCTCTTCTCCTTTGTTTACAGGGAATGAAGTGAATAAGGAAGGAGAAGAGAAGAATGAGTGGAGGAAAAAGAGGAAGGAAATCGCAGAAGGCAAAAAGAAAGTTTTTGAGAAAAGTGCCAGTCCTAGATCTAGTTCAATATTTTACTCAAAAGTTAATTGTAATTCTGTCTCTACAAAGCAAACTTCTAACAGTTCAGTCTTGAGTCCCAAGCTGAATATTTCTGAGACATCTTCTAGACAAAGTTCTATTTATAATACAAGTATTGCTTATGGTTATTCTGTTCCAGATCCCCATAATTATGAATGTGATATGAATGTTGTTAAATCTAAGCTTTCCAGAAAGCTTAAACCTGAAAAAGAAACCAAGAAAGGAACTTCTAAGGGAACGTTTTGTATTCCAGATATGAAATATGCCCTTAGAGTTCATTCTAGGAAACATGTTAATCGGCTTTCTAAGGAGGAGATTTTTAAAACCAAACTCAAGAAACAACCATTCAATCACAAAGCACCTGGCTACTCTCCTCCTGAACCTAAAACGAAAAGATGGGTCCCCAAAATAAGACCCGTCAAAACTGAAACTGAAAGGTGGGTCCCCAAGATAAGACCTACCAAACCTGAATCGAATAGGTGGATCCACAAACGAAGACCCATCCAAACTAAAACTGAAAGGTGGGTTCCCAATCGTAGACCCATCATAACTGAAACTGATAGGTGGGGTCCAAATCGAAGACCCATCATAACTGCAACTGAAAGGTGGGTCCCCAAACTTAGACCCACAAGGACTAAAATGGAAAGGTGGGTTCACAACATCAGACCCACCAAAATGGAAAGTGCTAGGTGGACTCCAAAAACCAGACACACTGCAAAAGCAGATCTGGCAATTGGAAAGCCCATCGAAGATAGATCTTTTGTTGAAAGAGCAGCTGACCTTGGATCACTGCTCAAAGCAAGTTTTAAAAAGGTGTTTCTTGATAATAAGGAAGGACCCACTCCAAGTTGGGTACCTAATCTTATTTGATTGTTTTGCAGGACGGTCATGTGTGGCACTTAGACTCAGGATGCTCAACCCACATGACCGGAATAAAGCACCTTTTGAGCAACTACACCAACTGCTACGGAGGCAATGTCAGATTCGGGAATGACGCCTCATCTCCTATCCTTGGGTATGGGGACGTCGTCTGTGCCAGTGTCACAATAAAAGATGTTTCATTCGTCAAAGGGCTCAAACACAACTTACTGAGCATTGGACAATTCTGTGACAGCGGGATGGAAGTGAGGTTCTTTGCAAAACAATGCTGTGTTCTTGACAGCACAGGGAATACATTATTAACGTGTTACAGAACATCAAATCTGTACACTATTGATCTGAAAAGCGTCCAATCCACCACTTCCATCTGTCTGCTGTCCAAAGCTTCAACTGAACAAAACAACCTATGGCACAGACGTCTCTCCCATCTGAACTTCAAACATCTATCAACCTTGTCCTCCAAGAAACTTGTCAAGGGGCTTCCTCTGCTAAAGTCTTCCGCTGAAAATCATTGTAGTGCCTGCAAAATGGGCAAAATGACGCGAAGCTCCCACAAGTCAAAAACTGAACCTTCATCTACTCATCAGTTGCAGCTAATACACATGGATCTATGTGGACCTATGAGAGTACAAAGCATCAATGGTCGCAAATACACTCTGGTGATCGTTGATGACTTCTCTAGGTATACATGGATGAAATTTCTCCGATCAAAAGACGAAGCTGCAGAAAACATTATGACCTTTATCAGAACGATCCAGAAACTGCTACAACACAATGTTCGAATTGTGAGAACTGACAATGGTACCGAGTTTAAAAATCAGACTCTCACTGAGTTCTATGAATCACTCGGTATCACTCAGCAATTTGCAGCAGCTAAAACTCCCCAGCAGAACGGGGTTGTTGAGAGAAAGAACAGAACCCTTGTTGAAGCAGCACGCACCATGTTAATTCAATCTAGACTGCCTCACTTCATGTGGGCAGAGGCAATCAATACTGCGTGCTTCACTCAGAACAGAACCTTCATCCACAAGCGCTTCGACAAGACCCCATATGAGATACTATTCAACAAAACTCCTGATATTTCTTTCCTCAAGGTTTTTGGCTGCAAGTGCTTCATACTCAATGATCGGACAGAGAGAAGTAAGCTGGATCCCAAAGCCAGAGAAGGCGTGTTCATTGGCTACTCACTGCAATCCAAAGCTTACCGAGTCTATCTCAGAGACAAGCGGACTGTCATCGAGAGTGTTAACGTTACATTCTATGAAATGGCAGACTTTGCTATTGAACATCTCCAGACCGATCCATCCACTGCTGTACCAGTAGCTTCTGATAAAGCTGAACCAAACACCGAACACGACGATGTGATTCTCGACTCTCTCTTCAGAAACTTTTACGAGAACTCACAATCTCCACCTCCTGCATACACTCCAGAGTCAACATCAACTCCAACAGCAGAGATTCCGCTCCTCACAGGACCAGATGACGTACCTTCCACACCCTCAACCCCTCAAACCAATCCCAGAGGTGTGGATGATCACGGCTTTGCCATAAGTCCGGAATCATCTCCACTACACACCACAGATGCCCCAGAGCCTTCAAACTCATATCAGGACTCAGATCAACCAATAATAACTCCAACTCCTCTAGCTCATGAGAGGAAGTGGACGAGAGCACATCTTGTTGAACAAATAATAGGTGATCCAAGTCAAGGTGTGCGAACACGATCAGCAACAACAAATGAATGTCACTATGCATGCTTTCTAAGCAAGAATGAACCGTCCAAAGTCTCAGAGGCACTCGCTGATCGAGATTGGGTGATTGCCATGCAAGATGAGCTCAATCAATTTGACAGACTAGATGTATGGACACTCGTGCCTAAACCCCCTCAGAAAACCATCATTGGCACAAAATGGGTGTTCAAGAACAAGAAGGACGAAGAAGGCATAGTGATACGGAACAAGGCACGACTGGTCGCTAAAGGATATAATCAGCAAGAGGGCATAGACTATGATGAAACACTTGCACCCGTAGCAAGAATTGAAGCAATCCGCCTTTTTCTTGCGTACGCGGCCCACAAGAACTTTACTGTCTTTCAAATGGACGTCAAGAGTGCCTTTCTGAATGGAGTCTTGGAAGAAGAAGTCTATGTCGCTCAGCCCGAAGGATTCGTAGATCCTAGATATCCCGACCATGTGTACAAGCTAAAGAAAGCTCTGTATGGGTTAAAACAGGCACCAAGAGCTTGGTGTGATGCCTTAACCGAATTTCTGGTTGATTCAGGTTTCTCAAAAGGGAAGATTGATACCACACTTTTCATCAAGCGACAGAAGTCTGACATCATCCTGATTCAGATCTATGTTGATGACATTATCTTCGCCTCCTCAAATCCACGCCTGTGCAAACACTTTGAGAAACTGATGAAAACCAAGTTCGAAATGAGCATGATGGGAGAATTGAATTTCTTTCTAGGCCTGCAAGTAAGACAACTCTCTGACGGCATCTTCATCAATCAGTCTAAGTACATTCTGGAAATGCTTAAGAGATTCAACATTGATGGCAAATCCTCCATGACTACCCCTATGTCCCCCAACAACAAACTGGACTCAGATCCCTCCGGGAAGCCAGTTGATGCTACAAACTACAGGGCCATCATTGGATCTTTGCTTTATCTCACATCAAGCAGGCCTGACATTGTCTTCTCCACATGCTTATGTGCACGCTTTCAGGCAAATCCGAAGGAATCCCATCTGACCGCTGTTCGAAGAATTCTGAGATATCTCAAAGGCACTGTGAATCTAGGCTTTTGGTATCCCAAGCACTCAGGTTTTGACCTAGTCGGATATTCGGATGCTGACTTTGCTGGTTGCCGGATGGACCGCAAAAGTACATCGGGAGCTGTCCAATTCTTGGGCGATAAGTTAGTCTGCTGGTCTTCCAAGAAACAAAACTGTGTGTCAACATCTACGGCCGAGGCAGAATACGTCGCAGCTGCTAGCTGTTGTTCACAAATATTATGGATGAAGACCCAGCTAAAGGACTACGGTTACACACTCCGCCATATCCCGATCTACAGTGACTCTCAAAGCGCCATAGCCATCACCAGCAACCCGGTTCATCACTCCCGCACCAAACACATCGACCTGCGTTATCATTTCATCAAGGATCATGTGGAGAAAGGAGACATTGACATGTATTTTGTAAGCTCAGAGCTTCAACTGGCTGACCTGTTCACTAAGGCATTGGATGAAAAACGATTCCAGTTCCTAGTATCTAAGTTGGGCATGTTGAACCTCGAGCCCGTTTAATAATGTCTCCACTGATCTAAAAAGTGTGTGTGTGTGTGGGACTTGTAAAAAGTGTGTGTGTGTGGGATTTGTAAATAGTGTGTGTGCGTTGCATGAGTTGAGGGGGAGAAAACCAGAAAAATAACAAAAAATAGTGTGTGTGCGTTGCATGTGTTGAGTGGGTGAAAAATCAAAAAGAACAAAAATAGTGTGTGTGCGTTGCATCTGTACATATTGTTCGTTGCATTTTTGGAGGGGGAGAAAATTTTCACTGTTTGAGGGGGAGCTAATTTTCACTATTCAAAGGGGAGCTCTATTTTTTTCACTGAGTATTGGGCCTCAAACTTTTTAAACTGATATTTCGAAAAAGGGCCCAATCTTCTCGCGTATATAAGCTTCGCGACAAACTCTTCACTACCCATTCTCTTTTTTCGCAAACAAGACACAGACAGAGCTCCCGAACTCCCTCGTCTTCCCCAAAAAATTCCTTAGCTTTTTCTACTCCCGTTTCTTCTTCTCGACTACCCTTACGAAGGTAGTTCACTTTTCGAAATCGCAATCCATCAACATCGTTCGAAATTGGAATATCGTTCTCGCAAAAACGTTCGAAATTTCTCAAAAAAAAAAAAGAGAAAAAGGGTTTAAGTTTAATTTCAGGTCGAAATCATATTGTATATTGTTTTCGTATCTTCTGCTTTTCGTTTTTGCAGGTGGTTTAAATCTCTTCGAAATCGTCGGTTCATATTCTCGAAATCAAGATCTCGAGATGGGCATCTCGACATCTTGATCTCGAGATTTGAATCTCGAAATCGAGATCTCGAGATCTTCATCTCGACATCTTGATCTCGAGATTTGAATCTCGAAATCAAGATCTCGAGATCTTCATCTCGACATCTTGATCTAGAGATTTGAATCTCGAAATCAAGATCTCGAGATCTGCATCTCGACATCTTGATCTCGAGATTTGAATCTCGAAATCAAGAACTCGAGATCTGCATCTCGACATCTTGATCTCGAGATTTGAATCTCGAAATCAAGATCTCGAGATTTGGATCTCGAAATCATAATCTCGAGATTCAGATTTCGAGATTTGGACTTAGAATTTTTTTTTCAAAACTCCACCTGCATAAACTTATCTGACAAATAAATCAAACTCTTTCAATCAAATCAAACTGTTGAATTTCATATGCTGACCCCCTGCTTCTACAGTTTAAAATGGCAGGAAACACTACAGCACAGATCGATGATGCCATCTACTCAAAAGGGAAATGGATCAAGGTGCTGGACAACAATTTCCAGCTAGACCTGGCAGTCTTCAAGTGCCAGAATCCAATCATTCCGGCCATAATGAAAGGTCACTATCTCTGACCTGCACTTCACAACGCCAAACCAGTGCCAGAGATATACCTAAAACAGTTTTGGGGGCACATGCACACGGATTCATTGAAAGATCGTTCCAAGATCAAGACCAAGTTGAACGGCATGCGGGTGATTCTGACACCATCCACTCTACGGACTACTCTAGCGCTGCCAGTTCACGATACGTATGATGCACTGCCAACCATCCCCGATCTGCTCAAAGACGTGGCATCCCTTGGCTACACATCACTACTGCCACAACTGTCAAATTTCAACGGTGCATATCTCCGTCACCCGTGGAAAAATCTTTTCGGGCTGGTGAACAAGTGCCTGTCGCCGAAGCATGCCGGATTCGACAAATGCAACAAGCAGATCCTGCTCATCTTCCATGGCATTGCCTTCAACAAGAACTACGACATGGCACAGCTCTTCTTCTCAGGGCTAATGGACCTGGTCAAGGCCAAAGAAAAGAATAGGCCAGGTACCATTCCGTACGCTAGGTGGCTTGGGTTGATCATCAACGACCTCATGGCAGAGCATTCAACAATCCCAAAACGCAGCTCCGATCCACACTTCACAGCATCGAAGCTACAGTACTTCAAAGCAGACAAGAATCCTTCCTATGGTCTGAAGATACCTGGATTTCTGCTACAGCTGGTAAAATCTTCAAATCCAGCAGTCCAACAATACAAAGAAGCCACCGAGAAGACCGTCCCTATGGTTCAGCAAAACCCAGCTGGACCTACCCAAGGGACAAAGCCGAGTGTTGGTAAGGGTACTAAGAGAGCCCAAAAGCCACAGAAACCAGTGGCCGGTTTGCCCAATGAAGGGAAGTCTGACGACTCTCTAGAGACGAGTCAGGCGGCTGAGGGCACCGAAGAAGACGCTGAGGAAATGGCCAGTGAATCGTCTAGTGGAGCCCAAACAAACACTGACGACAAGGCTTCCGAGAGCGTGGGCACGGAGAGTGAAAAATCGGACTCGGATGATGACGATGATGACAACGATAGTGATGATGTGGAGCTCACATATGCACTGATCAGAAAAGGGAAGCTGCCCGTCGAATCTCCAAAGAAGAGAAGGATTACTGCTGAAGACGCAGCACCAATCATAGCTCGCAGACCTCAAGTCTTCACCATAAAAGAAACAGCTAAACCAAGAGCTGATCCGAGCGAGACTAATTGCTCAAAGGATGATTACGACGAGGCAGCTCACTCCATCAAGACATCAATCAACCAGGAAGAAGTTGTCATCCGAGAAACCAGGGCTAAGGTCAAAAATGACAAGGTTGCTAAGGCCAAGCCCCAGCCCCGAGCGAAAAAGAGTCTGTTTGATAAGGCAGACGAACACATCTTTGCGGGCTGCGACTCCTTTATCCAGATAAGCCGAGCCGAATCCCTAAGCACAGGAGCCGATCTTTTCGGTTCCCGAGTAGAAGTCGCAGCATCTGGCTCAACTGCGCATGCACAGCCCTCTCCCAGCCACTCAATTGCCTCTCAAAAGGTTATTGTTTCAAAAGAACGGGACTCAACCCCCTCGCTTGTTCCTTCTGAATCAGTTGAGCATACAATTGACCTATCTCCCGAGGTCAAAACCCCTTCTTCACTCACATCGAGTCTAGGTGTCACATTTCCCACATTTTCTTCCTTTTCTAGGACACCTACACTATTCACAGCACATACAGGTGCACTCACCCTGAACGCAACAACCAGAGCGCAAGCTATGACGGTTGGAAGCCCTGCTACGCCCATAATGATTCCATCATTAAATGCAGGCCACACATCAGCAATCTTCACTGATGCTGTGTCAACAGTTACAACCCCCGTAACTGGTCACCCTACCTTTGAAGACGTAAACGTTCTACTAAATCGCTTCCTAGATTCCACCATTAAACCATGGGTGCAAAATGCAATGACCGCTCTAGCACAGGAATTTAGGACCACCCAAGCGGTTCGGTCTGAACAGACACCACCCCAACCTTCCCCTGAACCGTTCATCTCCCATACACAACCCATATCCTCCACCCCTCTATCCCACCAATCCATCAACCAAATTCCTATCCCTTCTATTTCTCGGGGAACCCAGAATACAGAACCAGTATTCTCCCCACACCCGACCACACCCTCCATCGATCTCTCCTCCCTATCCTTTGACACCCTAGCTTCGGCTTTGTTGAATAACCTCTTGAATACCCCAGAAGACGACCTCACTCTTCATCAGCAAGCCATACTAGAAGCTCTTCTTTCCTCACCCGAAACCAAGAGTACTTGCAAGGAGAGTCTTCGTGGTCGCAAACGTTCCCATGAGGACCCCGATGATTCGGATCCTCATGAGGGGGAGAACAAGCGACCTTGATCACTTGAGCAAACTACTCTTCCAAGCCAAACTCCACAGCCAATTCAACCTGAAACCTCAACAAACCAACAGCCACCATCCACAGCCAAACTCTCTAGCGTGGTCGAGCTAGAAATAACATCCCGAGGCGTATCTCCTAGAGATACCAACCGAGGAGGGGATGGAAGTCCTGATGATGATACCACTGGTACATCTTCTCCATCAGGCCATCAGTTGGAACCTAGTTCTAAGCTGATGTCAACGGGCAATCCTAGTGAACCCGGTAGTGCTACACAGGAACAATCACCGCCTAAACAAAGAACTCCATATATCTCCCCAGGCAAAGACATCCATGATGCACTGGAAGAGGCGGTGATATACGACAAATGGCCGAGAAAATGGACAGAATGGGATGATCTCCGGGTTGAAGCCGAGCAAGAGGACATGCAAAGAAACTGGTGGCTACGAGAGCTTATTAACAAATGCTCTGAAGATATCATTAGGCTCGAGGACGATGAACGCAAGGAAGGGGAGAACTACAAGGAATCCCAGAAAGCTCTTGAATCAGTCGTAAGACAATCAGCGGGAAGACTTCCCAAGACAGAGAAACCCTGGGACAACGTTCGAATCAAGGCCCCCTTCCAAGAAGAAATCAGAGAGCATATCTGGCGTAGACCAGACAAAGTCAAGCCACTGAACGAACTGAAGCTAAGAGGCCTTACACACTTGAAAGGAAAACAGGCTGGAGGTCATCTGCATATGTTGCTGCAAAGGTCAACCGGTACACAGAGAGAACTGATGGAACAAGATCTGAAGTCGAATATTCTCCCGATTCATCAAATTCTACAAGTGAAAGCTGAAGACTATCATGGAGTAACATTCTACACTTTCAGACTTCAACGCACCGATGGGAGCGAATTCACTTGTCAAGAGAACGACTTCATCATGCTGAAACCGGATGACATCTACCAAATGCTCATTGCCTACAGATACCTTCCAGTCAGGCAAAACATAGTATACAGCGAAGGCCTCGCAGCTATCAAGAGATTCATGCTTAGACAGATCCGAGTACACTCTTCACATGACCTACAGATGGCTATTGAATGCAATCTGAAGAAGACAAATCTGACAAAGCCAAAACTGTATGGTCCAGAATTTGAAAATTTCCCAGCATACCACATCTTCTTCAAACCGCCAGCAGTCACCTATCTGAACCACAAGAACGAAAAGCGTCTAATGGTAGTCAGTGAAATCGAGAAATACTGCGACGGAACACTGAAGATAATCAGAGAGCAAATTCTACAGATGAAGGCAAAGCTGGAAGAAAATCTTCAAGAGGCATCGTCTTATGTTCAAAAGGAACACTCTACTGTAGAGGCAATTTTAAAGGCCATTGACGATCGCCTCGAAAAGAGAAATATGCTAAGACAATATGAACATGCACTTGGATTAAGGAAGCACTACTTCAAATCACAGAAGCAATAAGAGAATGACACTTGATCACAAAGGGGGAGATTGTTGGAGATATTTTATTGTGAATCAAGTTGGTCATAGATTAGCTTTATATTTAATCCTTGTATTTAAATAGTGCATAAACTAGATAGAAATCAGGCCAAGTGTTAGGCCCATTTAAACAGGCCAAAAGCCTGTTACGCCTAACCTAAACCTCGCCTATAAAAAGGGAGCCGAGGTTTAGGAAAAGGTTGAACGTCGTACTTATTATTCATAGCCTTACGCTTATATCATTCTGCTGTACGTTCCACGGTTTATCAAAGAAGGTTTTACGGTGATTCATTCTGTGTTCATCTTTACGTTTAATCTTCCTTGTTAGATCGATTATTCATTGCTGTTACAGAAACAGGGACTAACACTTTTGCTTCATTTTGGGGACATTACTCTTTTTCTCTCATTAAGATTTTTTCCCACAGGGTTTTTGCTAGTGAGGTTTTTATCGAGGCATCTCCCCAACGTGGACAAAAAGTGTCGACCCTCGTTCCCTATCGAAGACATCACAATATATGCACTATTATACTCCTCTTCACCATACTACATTCACCTCAAGGAGTGGGGGACTTGAAGGACGGGGGACTTGGCGCATCCGTTAATCGAAAAAGCACAAATTCAAAATTTTTCACGAAGTTTACTCACCAGACGATGACAAATCAGCGCACAGTTCTACTCCCTTTCGCCTCGAGTACTCTCGACTCAGGGAGTGTGGGACACCTGATAGAGTATATATACTCGGACCCCCGGGTCTCACAACTATTATTGTATTATTGTATTGTTCATATATCATTTGTATCTACAAGATTAGACTTTTATGTAGTTGAGTCTATCGGGTCCATATTAGCGGCCCGACCTGTTATTTCTCTATTTATACTCCTAAGGGGAGATCTTATAAACCTAGAACAACATAAGTCACAAGAACTAATATTATACATCCATTTCTACTTTTCATCTTCTCCACTTTGTAACTTAATCTCTCCTAAATTATATGTTTGAATATCCCTATAATCCATCAAGCTCATTCATCGACCGGACCGAACAAGGATTTCTGGGCCGTTGACCGGATCGAAGAGGTCGGGACCGCCGGATCCTTGACCAGACCACAAAGGGACCGTTGAGTCATTGATCAAATCTGGAAGAGACCGTCGGGTTGTTAGCCGGATCGAACAGGGACAATCAGATTGTTCACCGGGCAGGTACCGTTGGGTCATTGATCAGAACAAACAGGGGCTGCTGGATCTTCGACCGGATCAGATAGGGATGTTGATCTTATCGGACATGGATCGCAGTTCATTTGCAGCAGCACCGCAGCATCTGCATATTTTAAATTTTGAAAACTAGTAAAACTTACTTCTCCAATTCTTTAAGGAAAAAAGAGACATCCCATTTTTTGTTTTGGAAAATGATGTGGTATATCCATTTTCCGCTTCTCATTTCTCCAGTTTTCGAGCAAATTTGTTTCGGTAAACGTGTTTTTTGTTTTTCTTTGTCCAGTTTTCTGGAAAACTGGAAAGTATCTCTGTTAGTAAACTTGCCCTTAATATTTCAAAATAAAAAGGAATTAAATGATTTTTAAATGTACTTTGCTATACCCTACCAAACTTGCATTCCCAATAATTCTTAGTTTTTTTATTTACTTATATTACTCTTAAATCTTAATTGAGAAGTAGTTTAACTACCACTCCTACCTCACCTCCCACCACTCTTAATACCCAGTCATCCCAAAAAAAGCATGAGTCAACTAAAAAAATCATTAAAAATTATACAATGTGCTAGATAGAAACGAGGCACGAGGAAGATATATTTCATTAGTATGAACTATCGAGTGCCCATTTAAATAGACTAAAGTTAGGATTACAAGGAAGCTCACCGACCCCGTAATATAAAGTGTACATAATTCAATCCTTACATGCCTAGCCCTTCAATATTCAAACGGTGCGTGTGAACTAGGCCTACAATTCTCGAGGCCCCATTTTACTTGGATTTTATTATCAAGCCCATTTGTAAAACTTTTTACAAATGGTCCATTTGTCTCCAACTGTTGAACAGAGACTTTTCTCCAATAATTTTTTGTAATTCTTTCAATCGATAAAGCTAATATATACAAGAGCACGCATGAATAATATGGAAACAGAATATTTCCTAGAAACTAGTTTGCTTCTATCTAAGGAATGTAAATCAATCAGTAAAGGGAATTGTATAGGTCGATCCCGTAAGATCAGCTCTCGTCAACACCAACTATCTTCTTTGTCAAATGAAAAGAATAAGTTTTTCTTTAGAGAAGTTTTTAATCCTAATATATTATCTTAATAGAACTGAATAAGTCTTTCTTTGAGAAGAAAAATACTTGTTCTAATTCTAAAACTTTGTTTTTATGTTACTCCTTTTTTGTGTAACTTCTTATTTACTTTTTGGATCTCCCATTAATGTTCTAAATCGCTCACAATTTAGCTTGTACACAGAGAAATGCAGGACAAAAGATTGACTGATTATCATCCCAATTGGTTAAGTTGCACAAAACTTGCACCTCTATGTAGTCTAAATCACCAAATGAAGTATTGAAGTTTTAACTTCAAATAATCCTATCGAAGCATATATATGGAGGCCAATTCAGCCTCAACTTATTTGCTTTTCAATATATAAAGATCAAATTTGTCAAAGGCTCAAATGTTGAGATTGGAAAATTCTTCTATTCAATATCAAGAACAAAATTACAATAGGAGGAGCAAAGTCTCACACTCAACTATTACAAAAAACCAATCCTCACAAATACACTCCTACTCTAAGTGTATTTCACTCTTCACACACTTTTCTCACTTTCTAAACTGATGATTATGAACAACAATACAATCCCTACTTATAGGTGTATATGGGAGACATGTGGAAGTTGCACCCAAGCTTCCATTCCCATTGCTAGGGAGTTTCTAGATATCTCCAAGAAATATTCTCCCATGTTCATATGTTGGAGACCTCCTTCCAGGAAGGTGATATATGCCTCTTAGCAACTTCCAAGAAAGAAGGTGGAAGAACCCTACAAATCACCCCCTCCACCGTTTTCTTTATTTCTCTCGTTCCTGGGATGCTCGATGGCTCCCCCTCGCTGGCAACAAGTATCCATTCGGATGTGGAATACTTTCTCTGTGGAACTATACCTCGCATAGAACGTCAAACATGAGTACCTTCACCTTCTTCTTCAGATGAAGGCTCCCCCTGCTGAGGAATATCATCATTTTGATCATCATCATTACCTACTAAACCATCACTCTCTTGCTCAGTAGTATCATACATCTTCTCGTCGCTGAGAGGAATGTTTGATGATACAGGGACTTCGTCTTCTGGACTATGTTGTTTGCGGATTATTGGAGCACACTCATGAAACTCATTTTCATGAAATACAACATGTCTGCTTCATATAACTTTCTTCACTTCGGGATCCCACAACCGGTATCCAAATTCTTCATCTCCATAGCCGATGAAGATGCATGGGTTTGATTTGAGATCAAGCTTCTGTCTCAACTCCTTGGACACATGTGTAAATGCCTTGCACCCAAACACTTTCAAGTGAGAGTAAGAAACATCTCTTCCTGACCATTTCTTCTCTGGCACTTCAAAGTTTAAAGGAACAGAAGGTGACCTGTTTATAAGATAACAAGCTGTCAGCACAGCTTCACCCCAAAATGGCTTCGGTAGTTTAGCCATACTCAACATGCAACAAACTTTCTCCACAATGGTCCAATTCATTCTTTCGGCTACACCATTGTGTTGTGGAGTTCGTGGATCCGTCTTTTCGTGTCGGATTTCATATGCGGCGCAATATGCTGAGAATTCCCGGGAAGTGTACTCTCCTCCATTGTCTGAACGTAGACACTTCAACTTCTTCCCTGTTTCTCTTTCTACCATGGCATGAAATAGTTTGAAACGATCAAACACTTGATTCTTACTTTTCAGACAGTATGCTCATACCTTCCGTGATGCATCATCAATGAATGTCATGAAATATCTGCTTCCTCCAAGTGACTCCTCTTCAATGGGTCCACATACATCTGAGTGGACAAGACTGAGTAACTGTGAATGGTTCGTTCTGGTAGAACTGAAGGAAACTCTATGTTGTTTCCCAAATAGACGATGCTCGCATGGATCTAGGGCAACACCTTTGCCAATGGAAATGACTTCCTTCTTTTCAAGAGTTGTCAATCCCTTCACACTTAAATGACCTAACCTCTGGTGGCACAAGTTTGGTGATGTCTCTTCTTCAACAGAATTGAGACTTGGATTACACAACTTTACATGGGTTTTATAAAGAGTACCACAAATATGGCCTCTTGCAACAATCAAGGAACCTTTAGATAACTTCCACGTACCTTCTTTGAATCGGTTAAGGTATCTTTGCTGATCCAGAGCTGTACCGGAGATAATATTCAATCTAAGATCCAGAACGTGTCGAACATCTTTCAACACAAGTGTGCATCCGACATTGGTTGTTATGTGCACATCACCAATGCTAACAATCTTCGAGAAACTGGTGTTTCCCATCTTCACAGCTCCAAAGTCTCCGGACTTATAAGATGTGAATAAATTCTGGTGTGGAGTGGTGTGAAATGATGCGGCTGTATCAACCACCCACTCAACATCATGAGTACCTACGTGTAAACATTCTTGTTCACCATGTGTAACAAGTAACACGTCCGATGACAAACTAACCATGGTCGCACCATCTTCTTGGTTAGTATTTTCATGACTCGTCTGTGGCTGCTCTCGTAGAAACTTTCTACAATCTCTTTTCCTATGCCCATAATTACCACAGTAATTGCAATATCCTTCAAACCAAGTATTGTTTTCAAAGGACATACCTCTCTCTTGTGATCTGCCGCGAACTTGAGAATTTCCTCTGTTTTGACCTTGGCCTCTACCTCGACCTCGACTTCTTCCTCCATTTCTGCCTCCCCCTCGTCTGTTAGTTTCTGATATGAGGGCATATGATTGTTCAAAGGTGTATGGAAACTCAACCTCGCTCCAATACCACTTTTTGGGATTGGAAAATTCTTCTATTCAATATCAAGAACATAATTACAATAGGAGGAGGAAACTCTCACACTCAACTATTACAAAAAACAAATCCTCACGAATACACTCCTACTCTAAGTGTATTTCACTCGTCACACACTTTTCTCACTTTCTAAACGGATGATTATGAACAACAATACACTCCCTACTTATAGGTGTATATGGGAGATATGTGGAAGTTGCAACCAAGGTTCCATTCCCATTGTTAGGGAGTTTCCTAGCTATCTCCAAGAAATATTCTCTCATGTTCATATGTTGGAGACCTCCTTCCAAGAAGGTGATATATGCCTCTTAGCAAATTTCAAGAAAGAAGGTGGAAGAACCCTACATCAAAGCATCAAGATAAATTGAAATTGCACTTATTTACTTTTTTGTTAAGTATGATCCATGTAGTGTTTTACAATCGGCTGCCCTTATTTTCTTTTTCAATATAATTTGATTAACAAATTTATTTTGGTTTTACTATAACGTAACCATAATGTTAATTATACTTTGTACTTATTTTGAGTACATGAAATACACGGAAGTTAAAAAGTACTAGTAATATTTATGTCTTTTTTCTATTTTGAAACTCATTTGGTAAGAGTTGATATTTTTTGAATTGACTGAAAATTGCTAAAATTATGATTAAATTAGATCTGTTGAATTATAAAAAATTACATAAAAAATTAGAATTGTCAAAAAATTCGGCTGGCATCACTATTCATTAGTTTATTTTTGAAAGTATTCATTAGTTTTATTATTATACAATAAGGGTGTGAAATACATTTCTTTTGGTTTGTTTTCAAAAAAAATGATTGATAATAATTAATAAGTGCTCATTTACTCGTTTAGTAACGTAGAAATCAGCTGAGTGGTCCGAATTGGCAAAATTTGTTGATGTTAGACTAAAGTGACTAAGTTGACTGAATCGGGTGAACTGAATCATGAAAAATCTACCTTTAAAAAATATATGTATAATGCTCACAATCTTTTTCAGCAAAAAAAATGGTTCTTAAATGTGAAAGTCGAGACCATTAAACGGGTAGTACTAAGTGGAAGACGAATTACGTTATAGGAAATGAGATTTGGTGTGACAATAAATTGAATCAATACCATAGCAGCCAGTGGAGGACGTAAGGGAGGGTCCGGAAATTCACTAGTAGCACTTAAGGTAAAATTGAGTGTCACGTTTTGGGCTCGGAGTTTTTATTATAGACTAAAGTTAGTGTCTAGTGTGCTCCCGCTGTCAAAAATCTCTGGGTCCACCACTGCTTATTAGTTTTATATTAATTAGAGATAAGAGATATGAAAGGGTAGAGACCCCGTGGCTCCGACTTTCTGGATCCGCACTGAATTAGCAGCATGTGAGAAAGAGAACTGCAATTTCGACCCTGCATGGCTACAATCCGTTGCCCCCACTCCGCCCCGCATGGCTACAATCCGTTGCCCCCACTCCACCACATATGAGTAGATTGGATGAATTTTTCCAAAACTCTTGTCGGGTCGGGATGTGGGGTTCTTAGGATTGAGGATTCAACCTTTTGAAAGAATGAGTAGATTTGATGATGGATGGCTGTTTTTAACAAAAAAAACATTTATGAATGTGCCATAAGTGTATACGCTCCATTTTTGTCTCTGTAGATAATTTTTTTGATTTTTTTAGAAGAATTGTCTATTATAAAAATACTTATATTTGTGAAAGAAAAAACATGTAATCATGGTATGAAAATAATTTTTTATATAAAATTCGATGCATATATTACATATGCAAGTTTGAGATGTTTATCCCACACCTCTTCATAGTTTGAGGTATTTATACTATGTTTCCCACAAAACAATGTTTGTGTCATAAATAATTTTCTATCAGTGTCATAGACGTTTCTTCTTAAAATGATAAAAAGAGTGTTTGTGACACAAACAATTTAAGACGTACCGCTTTAATTATTTAGTGGTGGATGCTAATCACTAAGCATGCTTGATAGGTAGAGAATAGAGTGGAGTAAGTCAAACACGAAATCTTAAGTACATGCTTAATAATTAATCAATTATATGTAATCTCGCAATTAGCTTAATTTCAAACCTACACATCCCTCATTGTCTCCTCTCCATATTCCACGGCGCTATTCTTCAAACACATCTTCTTTGCCAATTGGTGTTAGCAGTGGAGGACCTAAGGGGGGCTAGGGGGTATGTGCCCGCTTCGGGCCCGTAAATTCACTTGTAGCACTTAAGGTAATTAAAAGTCAGAACCTCCGTTTCGGACCCGAATTTTTTTTATAGACTAAGTTTAGTGTCTAGTGTGCCTCCGCTCTCACAGATCTCTGGGTCCGCCACTTGCTGTTAGTTTTATCGTGTCCATAGTTCCAACAACAATCTCTACATTTTCATTTTCTCTTTCTGCCATCTGGGTAATTTGATTACTCCAATTGACCAAATCTGCGTTGACCCTATTCCATGCGTTGACCATAACAAATACGGAATAGATAGGAATAAAACGAAGGTACAAATTAAAGATTTCAAGATGGCTGAACATTTATTAATGCACGTAGATTAGAGCAATCTTTTAAGTAATAGTTTAACACAATGTTTTGTGGGATGAGCATTAAGTGGTACTTGTCATTTTGTAATGCGTTCTTGACCTAGCCAGCTCGCTGTCTCTTCGTGCTGTAGGTCTGTATAAACTTCTTAGGTACTTTGCTTGTTTCAAAAGGTGGAATTTCCCACCTCATGAGCTCCCACACTCCAAGACTCGATAGAATATTTGAAAGGATAAGTCACGGTGATTCAGTCGGTTCAATGATGATAGGTCTTTTACTCGTGCGCACTAGAGATTCATTCTAGCACGCATGAGCTGTAACCTCCACCATGTCGCTGCAAGTTTCGAACCTTGTTCATTGTTCCAAATTTCTCACCACTAAATCAACCGAGCTTTCCGTGCGGGTACTTCGTACGTACCATAGTCATTCTAAATTTAATTTTTAAAGTCAATTTAACGTTTTAATCATAACTTCACTAATTTCAATAGACTGGATTACATTTTTCTAAGTTGATTTAGTTTTATCTGATCAAGTTAAATATGATCTTTTAATTGATTTGATATAATAGAAATTTGGTGGCAATGGTAAGCCATGGAGAGGCCGGAGGGGGTCCTGACCCGCTAAGAGAAAAACTCTAATGTATAAATCTATGTACAAATATATATGCTTTATATAAATATGTTTGTTTTCTAAGGTTTAGCGATCACAATATACTCCCTCAGCTTCTTGATGAAGTTTACATTTTGACTTCACACATATTAAGAAAATAAATTTGACTTTAATGTAGAGTGTAATGTTTGACAAATAATAAGACAAATAAGGAAGTGTAAAATTTAATATGTGACGACCGAAAAATAAAAGTGTAAAGTTAATTAAAAACCGAAGGGTAATATTTTTAAGTCTCGCCTTCTAATATACTATCTTTGTCCCAATATTTTATGTGAAACAAAATTTGCCTGTCCTAAAAGAAATATATAAACCCTTATCCTGACTCCCGAGTCCATATTATCTTCAAGGATAGGTTGGTCCGGTCGGAACCGGCTGGAATAGGATTTTATCAACCATTAATGTACTACAGTATCTTGAAAGCGGCGGACTCGAGAAAGTAAAGAGGATGGAGTCGATCACAATTTTAGGAGTGACGACTTTTCTTGGAATCTTCTCCACTTTTCTGATTGTAAAATCTACTATTGATCCAAAAAGGTGGAATCTTCCACTCTAAGAGCCCCACCTCGACCCGACAGAATGGTAGGAGGTTAGTCATGATGACTCAGTCAGGACAGTAGGCTCATAATAGAATTATTAGAGGCTTAGTATTGTACTTTAGATCAGGGACGGATCCAGGAAATTTGACCAAGGGGGGTGAATTCGCAAAATTTTATACGGTCATACGGAGTTTACAAAATGTAGCATATATTTGCTAAAATGTTTAGATTGCCAAATGCATAATATTTCACATAACTTCAGCAAAAAAGAACAACAAAATAGGAATTTTCATTCAACCCCTTCTACGTATGAAAGTTAGGCATTCTAAACTGCACTCTACGATTTTTTAAAAGATCAAAATCATCAATGATAGAATATGTTGAAAACCCCCGAGCTATGTCTCTCTCTATATATGTCACCAGGTAGCTTGAAAGAAAGTCATCCTCTATTTTATTTCGGAGGCAAGTCTTCACAATTTTCATGGCTGAAAATGCTCTTTCTGTGGTTGCCGTTGAAACTGGAAGAGTTAGTAAAAGACGAATTATCCTATCAACAAGAGGATAAATGGTTGACTTCCGAGTCTTCGTCATTAATTCACACAATTCCGCTAGTGTTGATGCTTTCTTCAACTCTAGATTTTGTTGAGCATCAAATTTGAAATGCTCCAGCTGAATCCTCAAGTGTTCCTTTTCCATTGTAGAGAAATCATTAGGATAAAACTTGTTCATAAGTTTGCATATATCTTCAACCTGAAAAGACTTATAATCATCTCTTGGATCCAAAGAAGAACTCAGAACAAGTAACTCTACTACATCATCCTTGCATTCAGTATATCTTGAGATTTACGCTGCAAGGCTTGAGACAAATCATCTGTCACTGCAAGCACATCAATCATGAGATGTAAAATAAACACAAACTCAAAAGATGTTATCACATCATACACTCCATCGGCTTCACTCCTCTTTGTCATGCTCCCATATTTAATTATGTCTCACAACACATCACAAGTAGAATTAAACATCCTTACCAAACTGCGAAGTGAGGTTAAATGGGAACCCCAACGAGTATCTCCCGGACGTTGGAGAGTGCCAACTTGGTTTTTCCCCTTACCAGTTTCAATATCACCGTTGGTGATCATCTCCTCAATATGTAATGACTCAAAGTCTCTCAGCTGATCAATCCTTTTGCAAGAACAAAGGACCAAATTAATAATGGTAGACGGATATGAGAAAAATTGACTAACCAGAATCACCTCTTTGGAAGTAGCAACCAATGTTAATTGAAGCCGGTGAGCAAGACAATGAACATAATACGCAAATGGACACTTTTGTAAAAAGAGGCCTGCAAACCATTCTATTCACCACGCATATTGCTCGCTCCGTCGTATCCTTGTCCTCGAATATTCGCCACACTAAGACAATAACGAGATAGAACTTCTGAAATTCCTTTCTCCAGAGCTAATGATGTAGTCTCTTTAACATGAACTATATCAAAAAATCTTTCACGAATGAAACCTTCTTTATCAACGAATCTCAATACAATCGCCATTTGCTCTCTCTTGGACTCATCACGAGCTTCATCAACTAGTATGCAGAACTTTGAATCGCCAATCTCTTCTCGAATATAGTGTTGGACCTTAGTTGCCAAAATAGAAAGAATCTCTTTTTGAACACTTGGAGAAGTGTATGACGTGTTTCTTGGAGCATTCTCTAACACAACAGATCTCACTTCCTCATTATAAGATGCTAACAATTTTGTTAGCTCAAGGAAGTTGCCTCGATTGGTTGAGTCTACTGTTTCATCCCGCCCTCTAAACGCACAACCTTGAAATGTGAGCCACTTGACAACATCAATAGACACTTTGAGGTTTAACTTGTTTCTTGCAACTTGTTGTGAAGTTTGTTTCTCAATAACCCTTTCTATATGTTGCAAAGAGTTCACAAGGTCAAGATAAGATTCAACTGCTTTCTTGTGCAAAGAGTTCGAGTCTTTTCCCATGTGATTAAGAAAAGGGCATTGAGATCCTTCATTAACTTTCTTCCATGACCGGAACCCCTCAACAGTAAAAGTGCTCCCATGACGACTGATGGATAGTCTACCCGGGGGTATATATCCGAAGGGTTATTCGGGGAATGACTTAGAGAGAAGTCAGAGCAAGTAAATAAAAGTAGAGAGAGTGTATATTCGATATGTATTAAGCGTGGTTACAAATGGGGAAATGGGGTGCTATTTATAGTAGCAATAAATGCCGGGCAGGGACACGTGTCAGGCGCTTATTGGCCGAGGGGTCACCTCAACTGGTTGGCGCTGGCAGCCGCATGTGGCCGCATTTAATGCGGCTGTTGGATGGGACGTCTATGCGGGGTACGGTGATCTGTACGCATGTGAGGCGGATATCTTGTCGAGTGAGATGCCTTCGGCTATAGAGCAGTAGCCGAGGGCTCTTCCACCCGATGGCACCCTGGTGCCGAGGGCTACTGTTTTCGCCGTTTTCTCCCAGTTTCTTAGTTTGCTTGAGAAACCCGTTCTGTGAGAATTTAGAGCCTTCGGCCAGGGGGCCGAAAGCACCCCTGGCGCGTAGTGCGGGCTGCTTGGTACTCTGGGCGCTGTGATTTGGGCCTGCTGGGCCTTCTGGGCCTGTTGGGCCTTCGCTGGAGTAGTAGGAGTCTGTGGGCCGGGGGTTCCCGGGCCATATACTCCATCAGGAGTCCCTCACTCCTTTTGCCGAAAGGTACTTGAGGGAAAAGGAGTAATTTGTGCTTCCCTTTGATGTTGTCCCGTTGTGATCTCTGAAGTTGGTGAGGAGTTGTTGCTTTTATGTCCCTGCCGAAGGCAGTCCCTCAGTTACCCACATGTCGGGACTTGAGGGCTTGCTTTGTTGTTTGTTGGAGTTTCGCAGATTTTGTAATTTAATGATTTTCCCGAAGGGGTCCTCCAGTCCCCCACTCCTTGAGGCATTTGTAAAGTGGTGAAAAGGAGTAAAGTAGTTATGTTGGTGTTGTGGGCCGAAGGCTGATGTTTTTCATTTCATTTTGGGGGGATGCCTCGTTAAAAACCTCATTAGGAAAAACCCTTTGGGAAAAAATCCTAATGAGGGAAAAAGAGTGCACCGAATTCCCCCAATGATGAATCGAAAATATCAAACCTTGGTAAAAATGGAGAATGACGGGAATCCTGAAGGCTCTCTCTTCTGAGGGCTCCTGTTTTGATTAGCCGAAGGCTTGCTGTTGATGTCCTGGTGGCGCCGAAGGGGAGCCCCTCAATCCAGAGATCGAGGGCCTGCCAGATGAGGGCAGCAGTGAAGTTGTTTCCGGGGGGTCCACTGTTTGTTGATCAGTTGGTGATGAAGATACCCGAGGGCTCCCATTACCTGTGTGCCTTGGGCCATCCGTCAATGAGGCACTCCCCGGGGGCTACCCGGTTTTGCAGTGCTGAGGGGGAAACCCCGAGGGGTGCCCTGATATGAAGCCCTGAGTTTCTGAGGGAGTGATCCCGAAGGCGTGTGTAATGTGCTGTGTGGGGCACAACCCGGGGGCACTTCTGAGTGAGTGTACCCGGAGGCTATCCTTGATGAAGAGGAGTGAAGTAGAGAACCCGGGGGCTTCCAAAATATAGCCGTTGGAAATATAGCCGTTGGAATATGTAACGACAGGATATAGCCGTTGGGGGGGTGGCACACGTGGCGTGTGATGGCTGGCTGTCCGTGGGCGGCATCACTGGTTGGGTGAAGACGCGGTGTGTAATGATGGCGGTCCGTCCGGAGGCCCGGAACCCAGGCCCAAGCCCGGATTCCAGCGCTTATAAATACCCCAAGGCCAGGCATTCCTCCGTGTGCGAAAAACTTGTTAGCGAAGCTCTGCCAATTTTTCTAGAGAGAGAAACAGCAGCCCCCGGTTGAATCCTCTGTTCTCAAGGTCAGTGCCCTGCTCCTCTCTCGAAGTTTTTAGTAAGTTCCGCCCCCTGGCCTGAGATTAGGTTTAGAATCCTGTAGAGAGCCTTCGGAGTCTTAGGCTTATTCGTGATAAAAAATGTCGTCCGAGAGCGATTCCCAGGACATCTCGAGGACGCCCTCGATGGAAGACGAAGGTATCTCCGATGCGGAGTCTAGTAGCAGTCAGCCCTCGGGTGGTGATGCAGCTCTCGCCACCGAGATGCAGAAGGATTTGGCGGGCGAGGTCGAGGCGGAGGAGTTCGAGCGAACTGTCGAAGATGAGGAGTTAGCCCTCGCCGTCCAGATTGCTGAGGAGGAAGAGGAGAAGGAGAGGGCGAAGGTCACTGTGGCCGTCCTTCCCCCTCGGGGTGCTGGTGAGGCCATTACTTCCCAGCCGCTGAATGCAGTTCCCATCCGGGTGGCCCCCGGGAAGAAGAAGAGGAAGATGAGGGCTGGCCCCCAGAAGAAAGTAAGGGCCGTCGATCAAGGGGGGCCAGTTGATCTACCAGAGGGTTACTCCTTCCTGGACACCGCCGCTCTGGAGATTAAGTCCCAAGCTAACAGGGCGGACATCTACATCACCCAATTGCACGTAGGGCCCTCGGCCGTAGTAGTCGAGCCGGGTCCTGATGACGTGCTATCCCGGCCTCCCGAGGGATGCATAGCCGTGCACGTGCTCTCGGTTTCAATGGGCCTCCGATTCCCTCTCCATCCGTTCCTTCGGGAGTACCTCAGGTACACTGGCCTGGTTCCCTGCCAATTGACCCCCAACAGCCATTCATACATAACTGGGTTTGTGAACCTGTGCACACTCCGGGGGGTTACACCGAGCTTGGAGTTATTCTTCCAAAGCTTCAACCTATGCCGGGGGGGGGGGGGGGGGGGCCACACCAATGCCGAGGGCTATGCGAACTTACAGCAGATAGCCCAGTTCAAACTGTTCACCGAGGCCCCTTCTTCCAACAAGGGGTGGAGAGAGCGATGGTGCTACATCAGACTGGCCGACAGCCCTTTCCCGAGGGAGTTGCGGAATTGCTTTCGGCGCCATGTGAAGGTCAAGAGTGCCACCCTCGAGAAGGATGGTCTGAAGATTGCCAAGATTCCCGAGGGTCAGACAAAGAACGTAACCATCAAGGAGTGCACCCTCGAGGAAGACCTGTATGCCCTCGGATTCCTGAGGTATCGGTTCATTGGGGAGACCGATGAGAAGTATCCTCTCTACGATAAAGCCTTCGTGGGAGCAGGAGGTAGTGGCCGGGGGCTTTGCATTTTCGTACTTAGAGATTTTTTGTTATGTTTGTTGTCGTGTCTCTGACCCCTCGGTTCTAACATTTCAACTTGTTGCTGTCGTTCTTTGCAGGTAGCGGGATGAATGCCAACGCCTTGTTCGCGAAGAGGAAGGGCAAGACCCAGCAAAAGGAGAAGGGGCCCTCGGGCCAGAAGCCAGTTGACGCGCTTTTCCCGAAGGTCATAGAGCCTTCCGCCGGGGACGCCCATGCTGCTGTGGGGACCGGGGGGTCGAAGGCCGCGGCGGCCGCTAAGAAGAAGAGGAGCGACAAGGGGGTGGAGCCCCCCACCAAGAAGCAGAAAGGCGCCGGGTGTGCTGTCGGGGGGCGGGGGGGCGGCCCCCCTCATAGTTATTGATGACATGCCCGCTGTTGATGAGCCTCTGGCCTCGGTCCCCCCGAAGGATCCGGTGAATCCCCCCCTGGCGGAATCACCCCGGGAGATCCGTCAGCTCTCCTTTGCCCCCGGCGCTTCGTTGATGCACGGCACTGCCGAGCCGAAGGCCTTCCTGCGGGGCATCACCTCGAAGATGGACAGGGAAGTCTTCGAGACCTACGATGACGATGCCCTCGAGAACAGGATCCTCCGGTCCTCGCTCACTGTAAGTATCCGCTTCCTTTTTCCTTATCTTGTCAGTTTAGTCTTATTTTTTCCTGAGGAACAATCTAACTCCTTTGATCATTGTTTGCAGGCCTGCATAGCCCTCGGGGAACAGGCCCGGAGGCGCGAGGAAAGGCGTCTTCACGAGGCTGCCCAGGATAAGAAGGTGGAGGGGCTGATCCGCAAGAACTCCGAGGCGGTGAAGCATGCTGCCCAGCTGGAGGAGGCCCTTCGGGAGGCGAAGGCGGCGGCGGAGAAGGCCAAGGCTGATGGCATAGCCGAAGGCAAGGCAGAGGCCGAGAGGGCTGCTGCCGAGGCGGCGAAGAAAGCCTGTAACATCCCGGCCTCACAGGACCCGAGGTAGCTACTCTAGACCAATAGTACTGTCCTCACAAACCACCACGAGCCTTTATCGCGCACTTTGTCCTCACTCATGCGCGCCCTGAGAAACTTCCCAGGGGGTCACCCATCCCAAGACTACTCTCGTGCAAGCACGCTTAACTTTGGAGTTCTTGGGTGATGAGCTCCCTTAAAAGGAGATGCACCTCTGTTGGTATGAGTAGTACTATTAATCCATTTAAATTAAATCTCAAGTGTTACAATCACCCCCACTTAGGAACGCAACGTCCTCGTTGCGCCCATAAACCAATCTCAATCATATCCCAGAATCTTTTCCCCTGCTAAGTGCCCGCCCGATATCCAACGGATCAGCACACTGTCGCAGGGTTGCTCTGATACCATTTGTAACACCCCGGCCTCACAGGACCCGAGGTAGCTACTCTAGACCAATAGTACTGTCCTCACAAACCACCACGAGCCTTTACCGCGCACTTTGTCCTCACTCATGCGCGCCCTGAGAAACTTCCCAGGGGGTCACCCATCCCAAGACTACTCTCGTGCAAGCACGCTTAACTTTGGAGTTCTTGGGTGATGAGCTCCCTTAAAAGGAGATGCACCTTATTGGCATGAGTAGTACTATTAATCCTCTTAAATTAATCTCGGGTATTACAATCACCCCCACTTAGGATCGCAACGTCCTCGTTGCGCCCTTAACAATCTCAATCAAACCCCAGAATCTTGCCCCGCTAAATGCCCGCCCGATATCTAACGGGTCAGTACACTGTCGCAGGGTTGCTCTGATACCATTTGTAACACCCCGACCCCGTAGGCCCCGAGGTAGTTACTTCTGACCTCTAGTACTGTCCTCACAAACCGCCACTAGCCTTTTCCGCGCACTTTGTCCTCACTCGTGCGCGCCCTGAGAAACTTCCCAGGGGGTCACCCATCCCAAGACTACTCCTGTGCAAGCACGCTTAACTTTGGAGTTCTTGGCTAATGAGCTCCCTTAAAAGGAGATGCACCTTATTGGCATGAGTAGTACTATTAATCCTCTTAAATTAATCTCGGGTATTACAATCACCCCCACTTAGGATCGCAACGTCCTCGTTGCGCCCTTAACAATCTCAATCAAACCCCAGAATCTTGCCCCGCTAAATGCCCGCCCGATATCTAACGGGTCAGTACACTGTCGCAGGGTTGCTCTGATACCATTTGTAACACCCCGACCCCGTAGGCCCCGAGGTAGTTACTTCTGACCTCTAGTACTGTCCTCACAAACCGCCACTAGCCTTTTCCGCGCACTTTGTCCTCACTCGTGCGCGCCCTGAGAAACTTCCCAGGGGGTCACCCATCCCAAGACTACTCCTGTGCAAGCACGCTTAACTTTGGAGTTCTTGGCTAATGAGCTCCCTTAAAAGGAGATGCACCTTATTGGCATGAGTAGTACTATTAATCCTCTTAAATTAATCTCGGGTATTACAAAGCCGCCGATGAAGCCCAAACTGCTAAGGAGAGAGCTGCGGCCGAGGCCCGAGGGGAGGCAGTTGCGGAGTTCCTTGCTGAGGGCTGGAGAGCCGAGGGCCACAAGGAGTGGGTTGCCTCCGTGGTGGCAGCCTCGGTGGACGCTTGGGTAGAAGGCCCCGGGGTTGACTGGCTGACTGACAGGGGGGACGCCTACTACCAGGGGGGTGAGTTCTTTACCCAGCACCTGATCTACCGGAGGCTTGCCAGGCACTTTGGCGTGTCCCTAGAGCAATTCGACCCCTCGGCATATGGCCTCCCTCCGTTGCAACCAGATGTCAGAGTTCCCCTCCCCCCGGGTGAAGAGCGGCCGACAATCTATGATTCTGTAATGATGGGGGGTGACGGGGGTGGAGCCGTCGGGGGTGATGCTGCCGGAGAAGAAGTCTCCTCCAAGGTTGTCGTGGAAGATGCCTCCGGAGACAATGAGGTTGAAGCCGCCGAGAAGAGTAGTACTTAGTCACTTTTTTTGAAAAAGCTTTGTAATGAACATTTGTCACCCCTCGGCTTTGGCCATACTCTTGTAACAAACACACTTGAATCCCTTTCTTTTGTTGAATGAATGATTGCCTTCGGGCCTTGTGTATATGATATGCTTCCTTCTGATCTGTTCATTGTCGAATGTATGCCTTCGTCTTGCTTTGGATGTATGCCTTTTTTTTTTGAATGTATGTTTTAGGACTTAGAATATTTTTCGGTTGTAGCTTGCCCTTGGAAGCCTTCGGGAGATGGCATCCCCTGCTGGATATGCAACCGAGGGTTCTGTAGGAATTAGGACTTAGAAAATTTCTCTAAGTGTAGCACAGCATGGGGCCTTCGGGTGTTTGTAGTAACCCACTTCCTAGGACTTAGAAAATTTTCTGAGTGTAGATTTTCCCCTGTGAGCCTTCGGGTGTCTGTAGTAACCCAATCCATAGGACTTAGAAAAATTTCTAAGTGTAGATCTCCCCTTGTGAGCCTTCGAGAAAAATTTCAGGACTCAGAGATTTTTTGCAAGTGTAGTATGTCTTGTAGCCTTCGGCTACTGTGGAGCCCCAACTGAAATATTGAATAGGCCGGGGGCTAATTCTTTAGGACTTAGGAAATTTCCTTGAGTGTTGATTCCTTGTGTGCTGTAGCCCTCGATTGATAGGTAGCCTTCGGCAATTAGGTCCCTTGAGATGAGGGTGAAATATGTAGGACTTAGAAAATCTTCCAAGTGTAGAGTTTCCCTTGGGAGCCTTCGGGAGATGGCGTCCCTCCATGATGTATGAGTAGCTGACCCGGGGGGAAAATATGCAGGACTTAGAGAATATTCTAAGTGTAAATTTCCCTTGGGAGCCTTCGGGAGATGGCATCCCTCCTTGATGTATGAGTAGTTGACCGGGGAAAACATGTAGGACTTAGAAAATATTCTAAGTGTGGATTTTCCCTTGGGAGCCTTCGGGAGATGGCGTCCCTCCTTGATGTATGAGTAGTTGACCGGGGAAAAACATGTAGGACTTAGAAAATATTCTAAGTGTAAATTTTCCCTTGGGAGCCTTCGGGTGATGGGTGCCCTCTGATTCCACACCACATTGCAGATGCCCGGGGGCTACTCATTTAGGACAGAATACTTGTTTTTTAAGTGTTGTTGTATTGCATGGCCTTCGGCCACCATATTCCCTTGGCTGTAATAATGATTGGGCCGGGGGCCCAATCTTTAGGTATTAGAATTTTTTCAAGTGCTGCTTTCCTGTGTAGCCTTCGGGTGCCCGGGGGCTGCTCCTTCAGGACTTAGAATTTTTCTAAGCATAAATTGATGTTGAATCCTGTTGTTGTGAAGAAAGCCAATGAGGAGTGTGTGCCCTCGGCATACACTCTAAAAGTTGTAGAATTTGACCCTTGTCATGGGGAAAGGGCCCTCGGTATTTGTGCATAACAGATGCCTTCGGCGTTTGTTTGAAGTACCGTTTAGTAGACCTTGGATAGTCCAGTCCCTTTGTATTGTTGAAGCCTTCGGTGTTTTGTGACCGGAGGTGACCAGGTAGTGGACTTAGCCGTTTCCTGATAATATTTGTTTGAGTGGTATCCTTCGGGAAATAGGAGCCTTCAGTTACCGGAGGTGTTCCCGTGGGGAGCCCTCGGTTTGTTGTGATCTGTTGGAGTGTACTCTTTGATTTCTCGCTGAGTCTACTCCCCTTCACCCCTCTTTTTTTTTTTTTTTGGTTGGTGGTGAAGGGAAGGCATCAAGAAACTTGGTTTCTTGGTAAGGCTGGGCCTATTAGGAGACCATCAGAATACACCAATGGCTCTCCTCCCTCGGGTTAACCTTCCGAGTTCCGAGGGGATCGAGGGACGTTTCCTGGGCACAAGATATGGTGGTCCGTAACCTGCCTCCCCTTGGGGGATGGCGCGGAAAGCGCCTCATTTTTGAAAGTCGTCCCCTCGGCGCTAGACATAGTCCGTGGCCTGCCACACCCTTGGGGTGGTGGCGCGGGGAGCGTTTCGGTTTGGAAGTCGAATCCTGGGCATTTTCTCATACCTGTCATACCCTGGGGGTAGTGACGCGGATAGCGTTCCGTTTTTGAAAGTCGAATCCTGGGCATTTCTCATGCCTGTCACACCCTGGGGGTAGTGACGCGGAAAGCGTTTCAAGGAAGGGTTTTCATTTGCACACTAGTTGCAAATGGCCGGGGGCACTACGCGCCGCCGGCACCGATGGTGGCGCCTTCGGTATATGCGTCCTCGTGGGGTACGACTTTTAGAAACAACACTTGGTGTTAGTTTCGATGTGTAGCCCCCGATACTGGGTACCGAGGGGTCTTCTGTAGGAACACTTGGTGTTCTCTTTTGTCGTAGTTGATGTAGGCGTCTACCCTCGGTACTTGGTACCGAAGGGTCTTCAAATGAAACACTTGGTGTTTCCCAACAGATGTTTGGAAGTTGAGAGGAGAGCATATCCCTGGCACTGGGTGCCGAGGGGTCTTATTTGGAACATCTTAGTGTTTTCCCTTCGTTTCGATGTTTGATGATGGAGGTGTACCCTCGGCACTGGATGCCGAAGGGTCTTCTGTAGGAACACTTGGTGTTCTCATCTTTTCTTCTTTTTTGATGTTGAAGGCGGGGATGTACCCTCGGCACTGGGTGCCGAAGGGAAATGAAACACATGGTGTTCCTTGTTGTTGGTGATAGGAGTTTCCTCCCTCGGTACTTGGTACCGAGGGGTCTTGACTGAAAACACGTGGTGTTTTCACTGTTTGTTGTAGGTGTTGATGGTGTCCGCCCTCGGCACTTGGTGCTGGAGGGGGTTCTTCTCGTGGTGAGGCCTGGGGCCTGTAGTAAGTATGAGGGCTTGATGTCTTGAATGTATCTTCATTCTTCGAAATTGGAGGCCTTGGGCCATAGGATAGTACATTCACTAGTTATGAGGGCTTGGCCGCTCTTACATTATTGATAAAATTTAACTAGATGGTGTACATTCCAGTGCCTAGGGACTTCTTTCCCATTGGAGCGTTTGAGCTTGTAGGTCCCGGGTTTGATGATGGCTGCTATGATGTAGGGGCCTTCGAATTTTGGTGCCATTTTTCCTCCCTCGGTTGGTTGGCTGGCTTCCCTCTTCCGGAGGACATAGTCCCCCACTTGGAATTCTCGGGTGCGAACTTTGGCGTCGATGTAGCTTTTAACTTGCCTTCGGTAGTTTTCTGCCCGGATGAAGGCCTGCTCCCGGCGTTCTGAAATGAGGTGGAGGTCGAGGGCCATGTTGCTGTCGTCGACCTCGGGGTCATATTGGATCACCCTTCGGGTGGGAAGAGTGACTTCCGTAGGAGCTTTGGCTTCGAAACCGTAGCAGAGGGAGAAGGGTGTTTCACCTGTTGCTCGCCGAGGGGTGGTGCGATAGGCCCAAAGGATGTTGTGGAGTTCTTCTACCCAGCCACCGCCCTCGGCCTCCAGTTTCTTTTTGAGGCCCTCGAGCAAGGTCCGGTTGGCATTCTCTACTTGCCCGTTGCCTTGAGGGTAGGCAACGGAGGAGAAGGTGTGTTTGATGCCCCATGCCTCCAGAAGGGCACAGAAGGGGGCTGCCTCAAATTGTGTCCCATTGTCGGAGATGATCTGCTGGGGGACGCCAAACCTTGTGAGGATGTTCTTGAGGACGAAGTGACGGCACTTCGCCTCTGTGATGCTGGCGAGGGGTTCAGCTTCCACCCACTTGGTAAAATAGTCGACGGCCACAATGATGTATCTGTTGTTGGAGGTACCCCTCGGCAGAGGGCCCACAAGGTCTATCCCCCATCGAGAAAATGGGACAGAGGTGCTGATGGGGGCATAGTTGACCGCTGGCCTGCCGGGAGCTTTCTGAAAATGTTGACATGCGGTGCACCTCCGGGCAAGGTCAGCACAATCCCTGGCCATGGTTGGCCAGAAGTAGCCCTGGAGAATGAGCCTTCGGGACATGGAGAAGGGTCCCTGGTGAGCTGAGCAAGTGCCATTGTGCACTTCCTCCATTGCGACCTCGGCTTCATCTGGATGAAGGCACCGAAGTAGCGCGCCATTGTAAGATCGTTTGTAGAGCCTCCCATCTTCGATGGTGTAGCTAGGAGCCCTCAGCTTTGCCAGTTTAGCGCGGGCCTCATTCTCGGGTAGCTGCCCTGTGGAGATGAAGGCGGTGATATCCGAGATCCAATCCTCCTGACGTTGTTGTATGTTCATAACGGGGCTTGCATGGATGCTTGAGAGGCTGAGTTCCTCGATTTTGGCAATCTTGGAGATGTGCTCGGGGGAGTCTGCCGAGAGTTTAGATAATATGTCGGCCTCGGAGTTCTGAGCCCTCGGTATTTGAGTGAGAGAGTGTGCCTCAAATACCTTAAGCAACTCCTTGGCCGCTTCCTTGTACTGTTTCATTCTCCCCTCCTTGGCCTCATATTCTTCGGAGATTTGGCCAATGACCAACTTGGAGTCGCATTTGATGTGGATCTGCCGAGCCCTCATGTTGGCAGCCAGCCGAAGGCCACATAGGAGGGCTTCATATTCGGCCTCATTGTTGGAGACTTTGAAGGAGAAGCGGATTGCATAGTAGGCCCTGAAGCCCTCGGGAGTAATGAGGACTACCCCTCCCCCGCATGCTTTGGTCGCGGAGGAGCCGTCAGTGTAGAGGGTCCACCAGTCGTTCGAGGTGGCCGAGGGCTCCCCGTCCGTGGCTGCTCTTGCGGTACACTCCGTCACAAAGTCCGCCAGGGCTTGGCCCTTGATGGCAGGCCTTGGACGGATGTCAATGTTGTACTGGCTCAAGAAGATAGCCCATTTCACCATGCGGGAGGAGCTGGTGGGGCTCCTCATGAGGGCGCCAAGGGGTTGATGGGTGAGGACCTGAACCGGGTGAGCCTGAAAGTAGTGGCCCAACTTCTTGACAGTCCAAACGATGGCTAACACCGTTTTTTCCACAGGGGAGTACCTGAGCTCGGCCTCCCTTAGGGTCTTGCTAACATAGAAGATGGCATGTTGGATGTCGTCTTCCTCCCGGATGAGCACAGAGCTGATGGCCGCCGGGTTAACCCCAAGGTAGAGGTAGAGGGTCTCCCCTACCTTGGGTTTGGAGAGCACAGGAGGTGAAGATAGATATCTTTTGAGCTCGTCGAAAGCCTCCTGGCATCTCGGAGTCCATAGAAAGCCAGCCGTCTTCCTCATGATCTGGAAGAAGGGTAGAGATTTCTCCGCCGATTTAGATAGAAAACGGTTGAGGGCTGCCAGGCGGCCCGTCAACCGTTGGACATCCTTCACATTGCGTGGGGGCTCCATATTGATGATGGCCTGGATCTTCTCGGGGTTGGCCTCAATACCCCTTCGGCTCACCATGTAGCCTAAGAATTTGCCCCCTTGAACGCCGAAGGTGCACTTCTTCGGGTTCAGCCGAAGGTTGAATTTTTGCATGATGGCGAAGATTTCCCGAAGGTCGTCAGCATGGCTGGAAGATTGCTTGCTCTTGACGATCATGTCATCGACATAGGCCTCCATGGTGCGCCCTAGGACGGCTTGAAAGACCCGGGCCACCATCCGGGTGTAAGTGGCCCCCGAGTTCTTTAGGCCGAAGGCCATCACTAGGTAACAGAAGATGCCCTCGGGAGTCATGAAGGCAGTTTTTTCGGCGTCCTCCTCGTGCATGAAAATTTGATGGTACCCTCGGAAGGCATCGAGGAAGGACATGATCTCACACCCTGCGGTCTCGTCCACCAATTGATCAATGTTTGGTAGAAGGAATGGATCCATAGGGCATGCTTTGTTGAGATCGGTGTAGTCCACGCACATGCGGAAGGTAGGGGGCTTCTGTGCGAGGACTACATTCGCCAGCCATGAGGGATATTTCACCTCCTTGATGTGCTTAATGGAGAGGAGCATGGCGACCTCCTTCTTCACAAACTCCCTCCTCTCGGCGGAGAGGGGTCTTCTTCGTTGTTGTACTGCCTTTGCCGAGGGGTCCACCGAGAGGCGGTGGGTGATGACCCTTCGGCTGATTCCCGGCATGTCCTCCGGCCCCCATGCAAAGACATTGGAGTAGGCGCGGAGGGCGTCGGTGATACCGGTCTTCAAATCTTCGGGGAGCTGGGCTCCAATCTTCATGACTCTCTCCGGCTGGGCCGGATCGAGCGCAAAGTCTTCTACGTCCTCGGCCGGTTCAGCCCTCGGCCTTCTTTCCTCTTGGTCGACGGCTCCGGTGATGGTGTCAACACGGAATTCCGTCTTGCTGACCTTCCTAGTGACCTGAAGATAGCAGGCGCGAGCAATTTTTTGGTTCCCCCGGGAGTAGCCAATGCCCCCCTCGGCGGGAAACTTGAGGCAGAGATGCCTCATGGAGATGATGGCTTCGAGGTCCTCGAGGGCTGGCCGGCCGAGGATGATGTTGTGAGCGCAGTCAATGTTGACGACGACGAACTCCACTTCGAGCTGGGCTCTATGGATCCCGTCGCCGAAGATCACCGGGAGGGTTATTACCCCCTCGGAATCAATAGTATCGCCGGTGAAGCCGGCAAGAGGGGTCTTGATGGGCCGAAGGGACCCCCTCTCCAGATGCAGCTCTCTGAAGGTGCTGAGGTACATTACATTGACGGAGCTGCCCGTGTCAACGTAAGTTCGGTGAATGATGGTGTCGTTGATCTCCGTCCGAATTACCAAGGCATCCCTGTGAGGAGAAGAAGTAGGAGGGAGATCTGCGTTGGTGAAGGTGATGGGTTCCTCCCTCAATCGCTTTACCGGGGGCATATGAGTGACCTCCCCTACGTAAAGCGATTGAGCCCACTTCTTTCGCTGGCTGGTGGAATCACCCCCTGTGTTGCCACCGGTGATCATGAGGATGTGGCGTTTCTTCTCCTGGTAGTGGGGGTATTCCTCCTCCTCTTCTTCCAAGTTTCCGATCTCCCTCTTCTTGCCGAGGGGGATGGTGTTTGGATTCACCCAGGCATTTACCTTCGTATGGTGCCCTCGGGGAGGTCCCTGATGAGAAGGTCCCTCCTGCCGAGGGCTCTGGACAAACTGGGACAGGTGCCCTGCTTGTATTAATCTCTCGATGGCCGTCTTTAGCTGATGGCAGTCATCGGTCCTGTGCCCCTGGTGCCGATGGAAGCGACAGTAGGGGAACTGAGGGTTGATAGCGTGTACCTCCGGGGGTGCGCGAGAGTCGCGCTCAACGAGGCCTCTCTCCTCGGCAAAATCGAGGATGATGCTGACGGGGTGCGTCAATGGTGTCCGAGGGCGGTCCAGGAGAATGGGCTGGGCCCAAGTCTTAGGGTTGCTCTTATAACCTCCCCCGGGCTTGGCTTGGCCTTGCCGAGGGCGGTCATCGGAGGGTCCCGAAGTCTTGGGGCGATTTGGAGGAGCCCCCGGCCCTCGGTTATGCTTGTTGTCAGCCCTCGGGGGCTGCTGGTCCGGGTGTTGGTGATACTTCTCCACCTCCTCGGCCTCAGCATACCGGTCCCCCCGCTGCAAGGCCCTTATGTAGTCGCGGGGGGGTTCAATGATGAGGCTCCTTGAAAAGTTGCCGGTGCGGAGGACGGTTTGTAGGAGGGCCAGGAGGGTCCCGTCATCAGCATCGTCGACCTTGTCGGCCTCCGTCCTCCAGCGCTCTAGCAAAATCCCGAAGGGTCTCATCCTTCTTCTGGCGTATTGTTAGGAGGTGGGAGAAGTGCTTCCTTGTGCGACGCCTCCCGGCGAATTGTGTCAAGAATCGTTGGGCGAGTTCTTGCCACGAATCAATGCAGCCCTCGGGCAGCCTGTTGAACCATTCGTATGTTGGTCCCTCTAAGGTGGAGAGGAACCAACGACACAAATATTCGTCTGACGCCCCCACCATCATCATGCTGTTCTGGTACTTGCTGTAATGTTCCTGGGGGTCCGTTTTCCCGCTGTAGGGCTGTATTTTTTGCCCTCGGTATTTCTCCGGGATCCGGGCCGCCAATACCCTTGGGGTAAATGGCGTCCGAGTCCGGAGCTGGATGACGGGTTCCCCGGAGCCCTCGGTCACCTTCTTCTGTAACTCTTCCATTTTGGCCATCATGGCCTCGTATTTGAGATCTGAGTGAGGGGTGGAGGTGGTGGCGTGAGCTTTGTTGGACTCCATTTCGTCAAGCCGGCGCTGGAGGGCCGTAATAATCTCGTCTCGGGGGTCCCTCGGGAGGGTCTCCGCCCCCTGCGAACGAACCCGGGCCGAGTGGGCCTGGTTGATTTGGTGCCGCGCGTCATCGGCATGAAGGGGTGCCTTGCCTTTGTCCCGAGGGGGACGCTCCTCGTCTGCCCTCGAAACTGATCCCCCGCTTTCCTGGGGCCTTTGGAGTGCTTTCCCCCCGAGGCGGTCTTGGACCCCTCGGCGGTCTGGCCCTCCTCCGAGCCGGTTGAGGGCGGAAGTACGGGGCCTCTCCCTGTTGTCATTATGGCGGTCCCGGGACTGAACTTCCTGGGAGGATGTTTCTTGGGCCACCGCCCCTTCGTCGTTTCTCACCCGAGGGGTGGGATTTCCGAAGGGGTGTGGCAGAGTGGGAAGTATGATATTTTCCCCGATCTGAGGGTGAGTTGGAGCCAGGGTGCTGAAGGCACCCGGGTTCTGGGTGAGCGTTTGGACGAAGGCGGAGAGCGCCGATTGTACGTCGATGGTGAGAACCGGAGGGCTGACTTGGTCATCGCTCCGGTTTTTCTTCTTGGCCTCGATGCCGAGGCGGGCATCGGGGGCGTTTTGTTGGATCTGAAGGCGTAGGTCGACAGCCGCCTGTTCCAGCCCAGCGAGGACACCGCCCTCGGGAGCCTTGTGAGAGGCTTCGGGGGCGTTGACGTCGCCGAGGGCCAGGTTCTTGTCTTCTACGTTCTTTGAGTTGGCACGTGTTGTCCTCACCATTTTGATAGAGAGCTAGTGTTTTGTGTTTGGTCGAGGGGGAGGGTTTCTTACTCGATTGTTCAACCTCTCAACGAGAGCACCAAATGATGGATAGTCTACCCGGGGGTATATATCCGAAGGGTTATTCGGGGAATGACTTAGAGAGAAGTCAGAGCAAGTAAATAAAAGTAGAGAGAGTGTATATTCGATATGTATTAAGCGTGGTTACAAATGGGGAAATGGGGTGCTATTTATAGTAGCAATAAATGCCGGGCAGGGACACGTGTCAAGCGCTTATTGGCCGAAGGGTCACCTCAACTGGTTGGCGCTGGCAGCCGCATGTGGCCGCATTTAATGCGGCTGTTGGATGGGACGTCTGTGCGGGGTACGGTGATCTGTACGTATGTGAGGCGGATATCTTGTCGAGTGAGATGCCTTCGGCTATAGAGCAGTAGCCGAGGGCTCTTCCACCCGATGGCACCCTGGTGCCGAGGGCTCACAGTGCCGAGGGCTACTGTTTTCGCCGTTTTCTCCCAGTTTCTTAGTTTGCTTGAGAAACCCGTTCTGTGAGAATTTAGAGCCTTCGGCCAGGGGGCCGAAAGCACCCCTGGCGCGTAGTGCGGGCTGCTTGGTACTCTGGGCGCTGTGATTTGGGCCTGCTGGGCCTTCTGGGCCTGTTGGGCCTTCGCTGGAGTAGTAGGAGTCTGTGGGCCGGGGGTTCCCGGGCCATATACTCCATCAACGACCAAATGGCTTATTGAATAGAAAGCATGGTAAACATTAAGCAGTATTCTTGCTGGGTGAAAACTCTAGCCAATCTGGAAATAACTTATACCAAGATGGGAGAAATCATCGTCCATTCTTATCAACATAATTAGAAGATTTGGGGGGAATGGGTTGATATGGCCCAAATTGAATATAAGCTCGACGAACCTCTTCTTGTTCATTAGGATTGTAATCCCAAATTAATTTTCGAAGTCCAGGATCACGCTCCAAATTAGAAATATTAAAGTCTCTAATTTCAACTCTAGGGGCCTTAGATGGGTGCTCACCCACTTGTGAAGAAGCAATTTCGGCTTCTTCATCATTAAGATCTTGTGACGGTTGTGGCACTAAAGTCGGTGGGTCAATACTTCTTAAAGGTCTCTGGAAATATGAATCAATCCTTTTATTATTCATAACTGAAAATAGAAAAAAGAAAAACTTTAGTGACTTAGTCAATTAGACATTTGAAATAAGTCAAATAATTTCACAATTTCAAAAAAAAATTAAATAACCTAATGCAAATAGAAGTATATATATGACCACTAATTTCATAAATAACCTAGAAATTGAAGCTGAAGGGTTACAAAAAATTGCTTACCTGCGAACCAGTCGGCCAGGACAACACTCACACAGCAGACTTCCGCGGAGCAGTCGAGGAGCGGCGCTGACGCGTTGTGGCGGGCGAGCAGGCAGGCGCGGTTGCACGGAGCAGCATAGGGCAGCGCTTGGCGTTGCTTCCGGAGTTCCGGCCATTCCGCTGAGGGAAGAAGGTAGATGCGCTTCTTTCTGGCTTCGTTTCTCTTTTGTTCCCCCAATTGGGATTCCCTGCCGATTGGGTTCTTTTCTTCCTGGGCTGCAAGCCTAGAGTGGACTTTATTTGCACTAGGTTGTACACTGGGACCATATTTTATTTGCACCGGGCCAGTATTTTATTTGCACTGGGTCAAATGTAAATATTTTTTAAAATTAAAAATTTAATGGCTAATCCTAATTTATATTTTTCCTATAAGGTAATTGAAATTTTTCTATGATGTAAGGGGGGCGATTTTGAATATTCTGATCAAGGTAAAATTAAAAAATTACGAGAATACTACATATATATACTAAAAAAATCCAAGGGGGGCGACCACCCCCCCTTAATTCCATCCCTACTTTAGATTAAACTCTCTTTAATATAAATATATCTGCCAGGGCTCCTTAGGGAATAACCTTTCCATTATTCTCACAAGGAATCAAGAGCACATTAATTTTTTTCCCGATCCTCTCTCTCTTCCCTAAACCCTAGCGCAGCCGCCGTCCTCCCTTCGGCGGCGCCCCATACTTCTTCACCGACCACCTGCTCCCTTCGTCGCCGAACACCGCAGCATGTCGTCCTCGACGTCGTTCTTCAGCACAACGGCAACCACTGCCCAGCCGCCTTCACCTGCAGTGGTTACCTCCGTCACCACCGCCGGCGCTCCAACCTCTTTTGGATCGCCGCCGGCAACAACCTCTGTCTCTTCCAGTGTGACATTCTCCTCCAACTTTGCATCGCCAAGTCGGGTCTCTATGCCATATTCCTTGTTTCAAAATGTCTCGCCGGTGTTCCCGTGGTCGTCTCCAATTCCTGTGCAGGCAGTCCCGCTAGAGCCGCCGCCCTTCTCGACAAATCCCTCCTTTGCTGGCCCCACATTCGTCAGCTCACCTGGTGTCTCCTCTGTAATCCCTCCCTCTCGCACACCAGCAGGCAGCCCGACCGGTTCCCTTCTCACGGATCTTGCTCAAACCATATCTCACGTGGCCACCAATGTCACAAATATTGTGACTACTAAACTTTTGGCGGTAGAAGATTACACCACTTGGAGGACACAATTCGAATCATTCCTGGTTTCACAAGCTCTACTTGGCATGGTTGATGGCTCCATTCAGGTACCTCCTACTTATTCAAAAGATGCTTTTAACCGTCAAATTCCCAATCCCGAATTTTCAACTTGGTTGAGAATTGATCAAACAATCCGTTCATGGTTATTTGCAACCCTATCTAGGGATGTACTTATCGATGTGCGTGATTTAAAACATTCTTTTGAAATTTGGGAACGGTTAGAGTCTCGCTCTATGTCTGCCAGTTTAGCCAGGTCTATGGAATTAAAGCGTTTATTTAATCAAATCAAAAAGAAACCTGATCTGTCCATGGATAACTATTTGAGAGAAATTAAAATATTAGTTGATGATCTTGCCACAATCAATTGCCCTGTGCCGCCTCGGGAAGTTTTAAAGACTACTATTACGGGACTGGGACCTGAGTATGAATCTTTATTTACCTGTCCTTGTTTCCTCAAAATTTCCCGTTTGAAACTCTACGTAATCATCTTCTTGAGCTAGAGCAGCGGGTTATTTACCTACGTTCCCAGGAGTCCTCATCCTTCCATCAGGATTTCAGAGCGGCTGTTTCATCACCTGCTCAACCTTCAACCCCACAGCATTCCAGTTCGCCTTATCCGGTCGGGCAGCAGGGATCACCTGGTCGGGCATCAGCGCCAGTCCAGCAATCAGCAGCGCGGACGAGGTCACGGTCGCGGGCGAGGCTGCGACGGCAGGGGGCGAGGTCGCGGACAGCAACAGGTGGTGTACTGGTATCCTCACGAACAGTCAGCTTATTTACCCAGAGGGGGTGGTCAGCTGGGTTCCCATGCAGGGGGTGTGACATCTACGGATACTGTTATTTGTAATTCCGCTATGTCACATTTTAATATTAATGCCTTACCTGTTTGTGTTACTAATGATAGTTCTGCAGGCTTGCCATCAGACGGGGGGTATTCTTGGGTCAGTTCCTCATCCTGTTGTCTGTCAAATTTGCTTTTCTGCATGTCATTCCGCTGTCACTTGTCCTTCTCGTTTCACACAACCGTCAGCTCCTGCTCTGTTGACTACTCCTGGTGAAGCTAATCCTGCGTTATGGTATCCTGATTCGGGAGCCTCTGCTCATATGACTGCTTCTGAAGGTATTTTATTTAATAAATCTCCCTACACCGGCTATAATTCTGTTAGTGTTGCTAATGGTGCCCATTTTCCCATAAATCATGTTGGTGATGTTGCATTACCTACTTCTGGTCGTTCTCTCATTTTAAAATCTGTTTATCATGTGTCTCGGTTAAAATATAATTTAATTTCAATTCAAAGGCTCTGCGCTGATAATAACTGTACTGTAGTGTTTGATAAAAATTCTTTTTTGATTAAGGACAAAGCATCGGAGGCAATGCTTTTGCGAGCTACCAGTAGTGGGCCACTTTATCCTATCCGTCTGCCGTCATCCTCACCATTAGTATTTGCTTCCGTTTTAGCTTCGGGCCCTGTGTGGCACCGTAGATTAGGTCACTGTGGTGATAGCATCTTACAGTTTCTTAAGAGAAAACAATTTTTATGTAGTCATTCTCCTTTTACTCATGAATGTGTGGCTTGTCGTTTAGGAAAATCACAACGTTTGTCTTTTGTGGATGCTAGTCATAATTTTATTTTTCCTCTTCAAATTATTCATTCCGATGTATGGCAATCTCCTGTACTTTTAAATTTGGGATTCAAGTATTACGTGTGTTTCATTGATGATTTTTCTCGTTATACTTGGATTTACCCTATGCACCACAAAAGTGAGGTTTTTATGCACTTTAAAAAATTTAAGACTTTGGTTGAAAGTCTTTTTAATCATAAAATTAAATTTTTTCAAAGTGACGGAGGGGGTCAATTTGTTAATCATAATATGCAGCAATTTTTCTTGGCTAACGGAATATATTTTCGAAAATCATGTCCTGACACACCCCAACAAAATGGGGTTGCTGAGCACAAGCACCGTCATCTACTTGAGTTAACTCGGACTACGCTTCTTGAAGCCTCTGTTCCGAATAAATTTTGGGTAGATGCCATTTTTACTGCTGCATATATTATTAATAGAATACCATCTTCCTACCTTAAATGATTTATCACCGTACCAAAAATTGTTCAATCATGTTCCGGACTACTCATTTATGTGTGTATTCGGTTCGACCTGTTACCCTAATTTTTCGGCCACATCTGCCAATGAATTATCACCTCGTTCTGTTCAGTGTGTCTTTTTTGGCTATGCATCCGGTTATAAGGGCTATCGTTGTTTTGATCCTACTACAGGTCGCATCTATGTAAGTCATCATGTTAGGTTCCATGAGGACACATATCCCTTGAAAAAATTCCACTTTTGGTCCCATGACTATTATACCACTTCCACATTTAGTCTCTTACTTTCAGATTGTCCACATTTAGTCCGTGACTATTATCCCCTCACCACCCCTCATCCTTCTGGCCAAAATTACGGCAAATTTAATCCATTTATCAGCCTCAGAATCAGTCTTTGCATTAAATTTTATATAAGGTTGGTTTTTCATATCAGTCTTTGCATTGAATTTGGGTTTTCATACCTAAAATCTGCATTAAATTTGCCGGAATTTTGGCTGGAAGGACGAGGGGTGGTGAGGGGATAATGGTCACGGACTAAATGTGGACAATCTGAAAATAAGGGACTAAATGTGGAAGTGGTATAATAGTCACATGACCAAAAGTGGAATTTTTTCCATATCCCTTTAAAACACTTCCAAACCTCGGTCCTCCCTCCCATAGTTCTACTACACCTGCTCCAATGCACCTCACAGATACTACGTTAGACCCTCCTACCCAAGCCATCATCGTTCCCCAACCTCACTTCTCTGTCTCGACCGCATCATCCCCTCGGCCAGACCACCAAACCAGCCCTCCTCAGTCCTTCACCTGCCCAGCCTCACCATCAGTAACATCGTCCTCCTCTAGTCACCACACTTTCACCTCCACGCCCGGTGATAATCTTCCGACCAGTCCGACCGCCGGCGGCCCCTTCTCAGCCGACGATAATCCGTCTTCCTCCCCTTCGAATGTCTCCACTACGGCCATGAATCACCACCCGATGGAAACCAGAGCAAAGTCAGGAATTTTTAAACCCAAAGCAATTTTTTATTTAAATACAGTTATTACTTCGGCAGATCATACCTGTTTTACTGAGGCTAATAAACATTTAAAATGGCGTGAGACAATGGCTGATGAATTTAATGCACTCATTAACAATAATATTTGGGAATTGGTGCCCTTTGATAGCACTAAGAATATTGTTAGGTGCAAGTGGATTTATAAAACTAAATATCACTTTGATGGGTCATTAGAGCGCCATAAAGCTCGATTAGTAGCACAAGGTTTTAATCAGTGGGCAGGTATTGATTTCTCTGAAACTTTTAATCCAGTTGTAAAACCCACCACTGTTCGTATTGTACTTACTCTTGCTAATTCTTTTGGGTGGGTTATACGGAAACTTGATGTTAAAAATGTCTTTTTACATGGTCATCTGACAGAAGAAGTTTATATGCGTCTGCCCCATGGTTTTATTCACCCTCAGTTTCATAATCATATATGTCATCTGCGCAAGGCCATTTATGGTCTTAAGCAAGCTCCACGGGCCTGGTTTCATAGATTCAGTAGCTTCCTTCTGCAACATCATTTTTCCTGTAGTAAATCTGACAATTCTTTGTTCATTTACCGCCAGAATAATACTATTATTTATTTATTATTATATGTGGATGATATTATTATTACTGGCAATTCTGAGTCATCTGTTACCAAATTTATTTCGATTATCTCTCATCATTTTGCTATGAAAGACTTGGGTAATCTCCATTATTTTCTGGGTGTTGAGGCTATTCGTTCACCTAAAGGTATGTTTCTCTCTCAACATAAATATGTTACTGATCTTCTAGCCCGTTTTCATCTCCATACCGTAAAGCCTGTTTGATTCTACTGAGTATCGCAGCATGGTTGGTGCATTACAATATTTAACTTTGACACGGCCAGATATTACTTATGCAGTACACTTAGTGTCTCAGTTCATGCATGCTCCTCGTACCACTCATCTTTTTGCAGTCAAAAGAATTTTCAGGTACTTGCAGGGCATGCGAGATCATGGCCTATGGCTTCAGCAGTCTAATCGGCCAACCTATGTAGTTGCTTACTCCGATGCTGATTGGGTAGGTTGTCCTGATAGTTCTCGGTCCATCACAGGCTTTGTTGTCTTCTTGGGTCCGAATTTGATTTCTTGGAAGACTAAGAAGCAGCCTACCGTGTCGAAGTCCTCCACAGAAGCAGAATATCGTGTCATTTCTTACACAGTACAGGACACACTGCATATCCGATCGGTCTTGTTCGAGCTTTGTTGGCCAATCACGGAGCCGGTACATTTATTATGTGATAATATCTCTGCTTCTTATTTGACTGCAAATCCTGTTCAGCATGTCCACAGCAAACATATCCAGATTGACTATCATTTTGTTCGGGAACGGGTTGCTCATGGAGATCTGATAGGCAAGCACGTTCCTACTCATCTACAGCTGGCAGATATTTTTACTAAAAGTCTCTTTAGTCAACGTTTTCATTTTTTAAAAGACAACCTGCGCGTTGTATCTTCCGCACAGCTTGAGAGGGTGTAATAGAATTATTAGAGGCTTAGTATTGTACTTTAGATTAAATTCTCTTCAATATAAATATATCTGTCAGGGCTCCTTAGGGAGTAACCTTTCCATCATTTTCACAGGCTCATACACCCGTGCGCACCAGAGGGCCTGCCTTATTTCAGGCTTTGTGACGATCCAGCCGGTCGCCGTGGGGATTCGAACCTTGGTCTATTGATCCAAATCTCCCATCACTCGACCAACTGAGCTACCCTTGCGGGTATGCATAATCTACTAAGTATCAAGTGAAGTGTATATATTTGTTGAAGCTTCTAGCTAGCTAGGGTTTGAAACACTCAATATTAAGGACATTGTCCAGTTATATGGTGCATCGAATTGTGATTAGAAATTTATAGAGATATGATTATACCCATTATAGTGATTGAGAGAAATTGTAGGGATTTTTTAAGTAGTATTTGGTCCAATCTACTTCGTGCTGATCTCATAAACGTCAATCTTATACTACCTGACTATCTCTGTCTCGAAAAAGGTTCCTCATATTGACTTTTCTTGATCAACGATGACAAATTTTGGACAATGTTCTTAATTATTATATTTATATATAATTATAAATTAAATTTTATACTTTTATGTAAATCTTTTGAATAAAAAATATTTTGATATAATTTCCATATTCATAATAATTTCGTATTACAAATATTATTGATCAAAGTTGATTATCATTGATCAAAGAAATTTAATTTGATAATTTTTTGGATATAGGGATAATATATATATATATATATATATATATATATATATATATATATATTTAAACCCCCGGATAGCAAACCACCAAAATCAGTGGGACAAATGTCGGGGGACATTTGTCGGGTTTTATTGAAGAAGCAGAAAGATAACAAAAAGAGGGGGACTATACCAATACCTCTTTCAACAAATAATACACTTTAAGTCATAAATCTAAAAGAAGGTAATCCAAACATATCTAAAGTAGCAGCACTCTTAACGGGTCCAGGTAACAAATTCAGATCAGACCAATGCCTAAAATGGGCTGAAGAAAGTCCAGCAAGCAAATGGGCCGGCTCGTTAACCTCACGCAAAATATGTCTGAAGCGGATGCCTTTCCTAAAACATAACCTCCTGAAGTCATCGTTCTCCTCCATCCACCGATCCCTCTTCCTACCTGAAACATAATCCACAATCTCCCTAGCATCACTTTCAACCTGAAAACTTCCATAACCTTCATTAATAGCCCACGTAGTTGCCCTTAGGAGTGCCAGCAGTTCTGCGTGAGGACTAGAGCAAGCTACCATGGGAAAAGAGATAGCTCCGATGAAAGCTCCAAGTTCATTTCTCAAGATTGCGCCTCCGGAAGCTTTTCCAGGTAAATACGCCGCATCAACGTTGAGTTTAATACCTCTTTTAGGTTTAATCCATCGAATAGGTTGAAGAACCATATTAGATTTAAAGTTACTGGGGATGAGATTTTCCTCATAAAGAATCTTATCAATGGAGCAAAATTTAGAAGAATTAAAACTCTGAACCCAGGTTTGAGTATAAAGTTTGATTCTCCAGATAATACTATCAACCGTAGGGATAGAACAAGAAGAACCCCAGATTAGGTTAGTGTAAACCTTCCAAATATGCCAACTGATAATGCCCGGAAGATTATGTCTGAAGCCATCAGTGAGGGTTTTGCTTCCTGCTTCAAGCCACCAAACAAAAAATATATTTCTGACTGAAAAAAGATTAGTGGGGATAGTAATATTCAAGATCCTAGAGAAGTAACTCCAAATAATATTAGAGAATGACCAACCATAGAAAATATGATCAGTAGTATCGTTATTTCTTCTACAAATAGGGCACATTGAGGGCTGAAGCACCATCTGAAATCTTCTAAGATTGTCTGAAATAGGTAAAATGCCTCTAAAAAGCTTCCATTGAAATAACTTCACTTTAAGTTGTTGTTTAGGGTGCCAAATATGTTTGTATGAAAATGCTGATCCCTGGGAATGTCTAATGACATTAAAAGCAGATTTGTAGGAGAAGAGACCATCAGAAGAGGGTAACCAAATCAGGTTTTGAGCATTTGAAGTTTCTGTCCAGGAGAGAGCAAAATCATTGATTCTGCATAATCTTTTCCAGCTTGGAGAATCAGTAAGTTTAGGTTGCATATCATCCCCTCTCTGATATTCGTTGTGCATAAATTGGGACCAAGAACCAGAATGAGATTTCCACTTCCACCAAAGTTTTAAAGAATGAGCTTTTTCAAGATCATTAATAGAGCGTATGTCCAATCCCCCTTCTTCTTTAGGATAACACATCTTGGACCAAGTAATCCAATGATACTTCGGTTTGTCATTATCAGATCCCCAAAAGAAATTGGCAAGCTTCTTATTTAAAATCCTTTTAATTTTCTGTGGCAGAAGGTCAACAGCTAGAAAATGCATTGGGATAGAACCTAACACATGTTTGATCAAGATAAGTCTCCCAGCCTGAGTTAAATTCTTTTGCTTCCAAGTAGAAAGTTTAGAATCAAACTGTTGAATTATATGGTGACAATGCTAATGTCTATTTATACCCCTGTGTAGGTTAGCTCCAAGGTATTTCAGAGGAAGAGTGGTTTTCTGCATTCCTAACAACTCTTTGATGATCTGACTTCTTGCCTGAGCATGCTTACCAACAACAAAAGAACTTTTATCAAAGTTGACTGCTTGTCCTGAAGCTCCTTGATACTGGGTAAGAAATTTCTTAAAATTAAGAATAGATCTAGAACCCCCATTCATAAAAATTAACAAATCATCTGCAAAAGCAAGATGGGTAATAGGAACACCATGTCTGCCCATCCCATAGTAGCCAATCTTCCCATTAGCCACTTGCCGATTTAAGCCCCTAGAAAAAGCTTCAGAGGCAATAATGAACAGAAAAGGGGAAAGAGGGTCTCCCTGTTTAACCCCTCTTTTAGGTTGAAAGAACCCATGAGGACTGCCATTTATCAAAACTGATAAATATGTGGACTTAAGATTATTAAGAACCAGCTTGATAAAATGTTCATGAAAACCAAATCTTGTCAGAACTTTGGAAAGAAAACCCCAAGACAACCTATCAAAAGCCTTGGCCATGTCAAGTTTGACCACCATGTTAGATCCTCTAACCTTCCTGTCAATATTATGAATCATTTCTTGACCAATAAGGATCTGATCAGCCATATCCTCCCCTTTAAGAAAACCAGTTTGCTCATTAGAAATTATCATAGGAAGAAGGATGGATAATCTGTTAGCAAGCACTTTAGTACAGACTTTATTGATGAAATTAGATAAACAAATAGGCCTGTAATCTGTAAAGGAAGCAGGGTTATCTTTCTTAGGTATAAGTACTAGTAGGGAGCTAGATAAACCTGTAGGAATAGGAACTCCAATGAAGAAGTCTTGAACAGTACTAACCACATCCTTCCCCACAATATGCCAACATTTTTTAAAAAACTTACCATTATAACCATCAGGCCCAGCAGCCCCATTTTGATTAAGTGACCACACTGCCTCTTTAACCTCTTCTGAATCTGGAAGGGAGATAAGAGATCGTTGTCTTCTTCTTCTAAAAGTGATGGAATGTATTGCAGGATTTCCTCAGAGTCACCTTCCTGTTCATGGGAATAAAGAGAAGAAAAGTATTGAACATGAGCCACCCCAATCTCAGGTATAGAGTTAACTGTAATCCCCTCCATGTTGGTGATAGAAGTGATTTGTTGTTTTCTATTTCTGATTTTCACAAAAGAGTGGAAGAAACTAGTATTAGCATCTCCCCCTTTGAGCCAGTTGAGATGAGCCCTTTGTTTTCAATTTTTTTTTCAAGATTGTATTTAGAAAGAAGCAAAGCCCTTTTGAAGGACCAGGTAGACCTATTATCTTCAGAAGGGTTATTCTCAAAATCAATCTCTGCATTAGAAACCTCTTGCTCACAGAACTTAATGCTCTCAAAAATATTTCCAAAGGTGTCAGAGTTCCATTTTTTGAGGTCTTGTTTCAAGCATTTAAGTTTTTTAGTCAGACCAAGCATGCCTCCACCAAATTTATAAGAGTTCCAACTATTAGAAACCATCTCAAAAAAGGAGGGGTGAGAAATCCACATGTTCTGAAATTTGAAAGGTTTAGGACCAGCATAACCATTATTAAGAAGCTGAATAAGAACAGGTGAGTGGTCAGAAGGGGTCTTGTTAAGATGAGTAATCTGAATGTGATCATAAGCATCAATGCAATGACCATTAACTAGAATTCTGTCAAGTCTTCTCCAGAGTCTACCATTAGATCTTACACCAGTCCAAGTGTAACTAGAGCCATTAACAGGAAGATCATTTAGCCCACAAGAGGAGATACAATTTGCAAACTCAATCATGCTAGTTAAATGGGGAAGAGAGGGACCAAAATGTTCAGTATGAGAGGCTATAGCATTAAAATCACCACCCACTAACCAATTTCCTGTGATCTGATTTGACAATTCAGTTAACTTTTGCCACAAAACTCTCCTATGTATGTAGCTATGATTGCCATAAATAGCTGTGAAATGACCAGTGAAGAGATTATAGCTGATTTTGAAGTGAGTATACTGAGAATCCCATTCCACATGAGAGATAGTGAGATTAGAGTCATCCCAGTATATCCAAATCTTATTAAGATCAGTAAAAAAACACTTTGTTGAAGCCCAGATGTCTCATAAAATTTTCTGCTTTAGTATTTGCCACAATAGGTTCAATAACAATAAGTAAATGAATTTGCCATTGCTGAATTAGGGAGAATAGCCTAGAAGCAGCACCTTCTAGCCCCCTTAGATTCCATACCAGACAATTCATTTCAAAATGGAATGAGGAGTATTTTGTGGAAGCCGGTAAGCTGCACTAGATTCTGATTTACCTTCAATAAAATTTATTTTCTTTGCTGTGCTTCTGGTCACACGAGGAGGAATTTCTGGAAATGATTTTTTCTTCTTGTATCTTTTCCTTCTGACCACAATAAATTCTCCATTGTTTTCATCATTGTTAGCATTCTGATTTTGTACTTCCTTCATTTTTTCTTTTTGTTTGATCACAAAATCAACTCCTTTGATAATACCCGGTAATGCATCCTTCCAGGCTTGTATATCTTCCTTTTTGTTAGGTTCTCCTCCATCTGATGAATAGTCTTTGCTGATAATTTCAGGATCAAAATCAAGAGCATTGACCAAATTCTGAAGCTGAGCATCATCTACTAAAGGTCCCACAGGCTTGTGGTAAGTTAATGGCAAATCAATATCAGTAATATCACCCTCAGGATTTGTATCCTTGAGGACCTCATCTTTCTTCATTGTATCAGGATGACGGTCATGATAAACCTCCTCAGTGTCTGTGAGATCCTGGACTTCAACAAGAGGGTCATAGCTCTGATCTCTGGATTTGCTTGTAGAAGGAGCCTCTCTGATAATCATGTTGTCGCCAGATTCACCATTTTTTATCTGCAAAATATGTGTATTTTTAGGAATCCACTTTTCTTTCAGCTTGGCAGTGTGTGTAATCTCCTTAGCATTTTCTGTAGCATTTAGTTGTTGTTGTGTGAAGCTGTTAAGCTGAATACGCTTAGGGCATTTATCTGCAGTATGACCCAGATGAAGGCATGCTTTGCAATAGTGAGGCATGTCTTCATAGATGACATGTTGAGAGAAACTTTGAGACCCACATGGAATCCAAATCTTTTGGGGTAAATCTTGGGTAAGATCCAGCTCAACACACACTCGAGCAATAGATGGTCTAGACAGATTAGCAGTCGCAGCATCTATTTTAATTGGTTTTCCAATTAGACCAACTATGTCAAACAGGGCTCTCTAATCTTGTTGATGAATAGGCAGCCCCTCCAGACCAATCCAAACTGGAACCACAGGGAATTCCACATTTGGACGAAAAGACGGGGTCCATCTAGTCACACGCATCATAAATCCTCTAATAGTCCATGTTTGTCTATTCCAACATCTATAAAAATCTTCATCCGAATCAAATCGGATTAAGATATGTTTAGAATCAAGCAATCCCAAGTGAAACAATCCAGAAAAACCTATAACTTCAAAAGCTTTGCGGATCACCGAAAGATTAGGTCGTCCTTTGTAAAAATAACCAACCAAAGACCTCTTGTGTCGAGCAGCTAAATTTTGAATCTCTTCTTCTGGAAATTGGATGGCCGGCATACCTTTGTATCGAACAGGGGTCTTCTTTGATAACGGAGGATCTGCACGATTAGTTAAGACATCTACAAAAGATTTTTTATTCCAAACGTTGCTATCAGGGGGCTGGGGTGGTGGCGCCCCCCCATTTGGGGTGGCAGAACTCATCAAAACGATCGGAACCCTAGTCAGAACCCTAGTCGGAACCTTGTATGTATCATATATATATACACACACACACATGAAGTATATATATATATATATATATATATATATTTACTATTTTCTATGTTTGTTTTAAATGTGATGGGAGTATCTTTGGATTTGGTCGGGTGTGATTTAGGTCGAAGGTCCATCTAATTAAAAATGAAGAGATTATTACTTTTGAAAAAAAATCAATATAATAGTATATCTCACCATACAAATTAAAAAATGAAGAAATTACTTTTTCGAAAAAGTATCAATATAATATATCCCAGCGTACAAATAAAAAATGAAGAGATTACTTTTGAAAAAAATATCAATATCGATAGTACTACGTAGTATCCATCCCACCGTACATTATAGCATGCGAGATTCCCATCCTTGAAACTATATATACCGCCCTCTCCCTGGCCCCTGCTGTAACCTCCGATTCACTCTCAGACCATCACCGGAACCCACCGGTATACACCTGTCAATCAAGAACAGTTGGGAGAAAAATGGGTGATCCGGCCGCCGGGGGAAGGAAGAAGGTAATAATGGGGGTGGCGGTGCCGGAGAAGGTTCAGCTGCACTTGGCGATGCTGCTGTTGCAGTTCGGTTATGCCGGTTTCCATGTCGTCTCCAGGGCCGCGCTCAACATGGGCATCAGCAAGATTGTCTTCCCCGTTTATCGCAACATTCTTGCCCTCCTCCTCCTTCTCCCTTTTGCCTATTTTCTTGAAAAGTATCTATCAACTCTCATCTCTCTTTCTCCTATTATATTATTATTATTATTACTCCCACTTTAATTTGTACAACTTAATTATAATTACTTCCACATTTTGGGGTGAAAACTTTAGACTTTACCCTATTTAGCTTTGTTCAATTTTGATAGACAGTATATTTAGTATTAACATCTCTCTCTCTCTCTGAATTGTCTTCCAAGTGGAATTTTACAAGTGCATTATTAAAGTGCTAATTGTATGATGAAAAGTTGTAAAGAATAGAAAGAATAGGTTATTTTAGGATATACTAAAAATAAAAGTTGGAACATAGAGAATTATTCTAATTGAAGTCTTTCTCGCTAAATTTGCATCACCTATCATTGAATTTTATGTATCGCCAATTTGACTTTTCTCGGTCAATGACAATCAACTTTGACCAATTACATAATATATTTTTTAATAAACAAACTATTTTGAATATGAAAGTTATATCAAAATGTTCTTTATTCAAAACGTAGTATACTAATTAAAATCATCGTTCAAAGGTTGCCATCATTGATCAAGAAAAGTCAACATGACGAACCTTTTCGGACCGGGACAGAGGTAGTATAAGCGAACAAAGAAAGAGTAGTAACTGGTGAGTGATATCATGAGTGGCAAAGTAAAAGAGGTGGACCAAATATGAAAGTTATATAATAATACTGATAGGAGCAAATTAAAAATGAAATATATTCCTTAATTATTAATTCAATTAATTCTTAAATTATACTCCGTAATACATGTTTGATAATTCAGATACTGATTTCTTTTTGGGTGAATTTCTTTTCAGGAAAGATCGACCACCTCTGTCTTGGAAGTTTGCAACTCAGTTTTTCCTGCTCGCAATCGTTGGGTATGTTGTTATTTCTTCATACACAACAACATACGTAATATGATATTTTCATTATATTTTTAGTCTTGCGCAATTGTGATGTGGAAAATAGTGTTGATACTTATGTTTAAAATTTTACGTATTTAGAGCCGGTTCGGTAGCACGGGAATTGGCTGATTTGGCTGATTATGCTGAAATTTATAAAGTTCTAGTTGAAGTGACTCCATTGGCCGATTCTGCTGATTTAAGAGAAAAATCATTTTAAAATATATTTTATTAATAAAATAAAGAAAAAATTATATGTAAAAATAGTTAAAATGGTCATCTACAGTAATTTCAGCCAATACAGCTAGAAAAGTAAATTCAACCTTTTTCTACTTATTACACAATTAAACGTGCGAAAGCAAAATTTACGTGTTTGGTGAAAAAGTTGGCTGATAAGCTTGATAAGCCGAAAAACATTGTTGCCAAACGGCCTCTTAATTCTTCAATTTCCATATAAGTGACACTTTTTATTTTTCAATTACTATCATAGTGACATTTTAATCCTTCTCTTATTGTGACAAAATGATAGTGGGAGACTAAAATTTGAGAATACTTATAGAACTAAAGGTGGGGATTTCAAAACCTATGACCAAAAATGTCTCATTCACAAAATTTGAATGACTAAAAGAGGAAAAATCAAGATGAAGTACCAAAAAGTCTCTCGCACAATATTCAGGAATGAATATTGTGTGATTTTTAATATTCTTATAGAGTATACTTGGTATATATTATCGGGTTAATATAGTGTTTATTCTCTGTTCAAAATATGTTCAAATCAGTTCAATTATTCTTGTCCTGCTTTGCCAGGATTACTGCAAACCAAGGGTTTTACTTGCTGGGTCTGGACAACACCTCTCCTACTTTTGCTTCCGCCATTCAGAACTCTGTTCCCGCCATTACATTCCTCTTGGCGGCCTTACTCAGGCAAGAATTTTCTTGAAATATATGGGTAGTATATAAAGTTGAGAAAAATGTCAGATACCCCTCGAACTTACATAAAAAGGTCAAATAAGCCATTATATAGAAGACTCTGTCCGACCATCCCCATTTGGGGTGGTTTCCAGTGGAATTTTTTGATGAAATTTTTTGAACATCTTATTCATTAAGTCTAGTTTACTGATACCAAATTCCAACTAAAACTTCCTACGGGAAGGCATTCAAATGAAATCTTGAAGATAAATGCACAGTTAAAAGCGCAGTGATCTTCAAGAATTCATTTGAATGCCTTTCCGATTGAATTATTAGATGAAATTTGGTATGAGTAAACTAGACTTAATGAATACGATGCTCGAAAAATTTCATCAAAAAAATATACCGGGAATTGCCCCAAATGGCGACAATCGGACCGAACCTTCTATATAAGACTTATTTGACTTTTTTATGTAAGTTCGAGGATCTATTCGACCTTTTTTCTCTATAAAGTTTAAACACATATAGTGAGGTCGAGCTCAAATAAATGAGAACCATTCTATTTTAGCATGAATTAAGTAAAACCTAAGTATAATTTTCATTCTTAACTCTGATGTGATATACGGAGTATATATCAAAACTGAATTTAATTAAAACTTTGTTATCCCCTCTTTGTTTTCATTTTTTATCATTATTTGTTTTGAACATTTAGATTCAAATGTGATATAAGCTTACGTTTTATAATATAATATACTTCTATCCATATTTATTTAGTTGCAATAATTTTATTTTCACATTTTCAAATCATAACACACAATATTGTTAATTTTGTCCACAATTTCTGTTTTTAATAATGATATAGGCAAAATTTTAATTTGATTTTTTATACTCAACACAACAAACGTCTTAGTTTAGATTCCAACAATTAATCTCTATGTATTTTATTGGGGAAAAGTTTACTATCTACTCCCTATATCAGAACACAACTACTACTATTATGTATCATTAATTAAATCAAACTGAGTATGAGGCGCATAATGGAGAAAGTAATATGTTTATAATTTGAATTTTAACATTTACATTTACTTTTATTGTCCGGACATTGCCTACTTTCATTTGAATGTTAAATAAGAAAAGTAAACATTATGAGGCCATTTGGCAACACTGTAATTCGATGAAGTGGTTGATTCTAAAGATTTATGGGAAAAAATATTTAAAATATATTTTATCAACAAATTAATGAATAAATTATATGAAAAATAGCTAAAATGATCATGTACGGTAACTTCTTTCAATACAATCAGAAAAGTAACTCTAATCTTCATTTTCTTATTATTACACAATTCAACGCACGAAAACAAAAGTTACGTGTTTGATTAAAAAGTCGGCTAATAAACCTGATAAGCCGAAAAATAGAGTCACCAAACGGGCTCTATGTGTTTGAGATTTGTGAAGAAGAACGAGGAATTAGGAGCATAAAAACAAATCATTACTTTAAAAGAAAAATGACAATTTTTTTTAACAAACAAAAAGAGAATTGACAAATTATATTGAAATGGATAAAGTATAAAAATATGTCCAATGTAGAATGTACGATTGAATGAAGTGAGCCAGTACAATAATAATAAAAGATACACGTAAGTCGGTAGGTTGTCCCTTCCGTCCCAATTTAATTTGCAAAATTTCCATTTTTTAGTTTTCCCAAAATAATTTTCCACTTTCAAAATTTGCAATTCAATTAGGGAGGGAGGGAATCGGCAGCACTCAATTCCCATTTCAAAGGTATTTTCACATAAATGATGTATCCTTGATATATCTCACTTTGGAATTTAGATGGTGACACATTTGAGCCCACCGACAATGGATTGTATGTGTTTTTTACTGAATTAGAGACCGTGGTTTCATTTTAAAATTCCCAGAAATGACACCCATAAATTTTCATACTACTTCCGTCCCATAAAATTTTTCCCATTTTGACTTGACACGAAGATTAAGAAAGTGGAATAAAGTGGAAATGTATGATTATGGTTGTGTAAGAAAAGGGTGAAATGAATGTGAACCACACAAATTGTCCAAAAATAGTAAGTGAGAAGAATTTTTTGGAACGACCCAAAAAAAGAAAGTAGTAAGAATTTTATGGGACGGATGGACTAAATGATAGAGACCATAATTTCATTTTAAAATACCCAGAAATGAGATGTGAAAGGGAATCAGATTTTTTTCTGTTTGTAAATAAAATATAATTAGTTCGTTTTTTTTTTTTTTACTTTTATATCTTACTATTGTTTTAACATTTGTTTTTTAAAACATTATTATTGTAGGATAGAGACGGTAAGACTAAACAGAAAAGATGGCATAGGAAAAGTGATGGGCACATTATTCTGCGTGTGCGGGGCGTCTGTAATCACACTCTATAAGGGCCCCACAATCTACAGCCCGACGCCGTCGCTGAGAATAGTCACCCCGCCGGCGGCGATGATGCGTGGGGGTGCCGGAGATGACGTGGTGGGCAACGGGAAGAACTGGACGATGGGGTGCATTTTCTTGATCGGGCATTGCTTGTCGTGGGCCAGCTGGCTGGTCCTCCAAGCGCCGGTGCTCAAAAAGTACCCGGCTCGGCTCTCCGTCACCTCCTACCAGTGCTTCTTTGGCGTCATCCAGTTCCTTATCATTGCCGGCTTTTGCGAGAGAGACCCTCAGGCTTGGCTCGTTCACACCGGCGCCGAGCTCTTCAGCGTCTTCTATGCTGTAAGCAATTAATAAATCAAATATCCTTCCCAAATTAAGAAATTATAAATTGAATTGAAATTTTCTGAATATATAGATTGAAACCGAATGAATTCCATTAAAAACATCATAATAAATTAATAATATCTTCTCACCTTTTGACTTTTTATAATATCTCTGTCACATATTGAGTTATAAAATTAACTTTTTGGGGTCGAATAGTTTTATTTTATGTATTTAATTAGAATATCAATTCTTGATTAAATTTTAGTTTACATTTTGCAATGTTATTATATACTACGTGTATTTTAATGTGATTTTTAAATGTGTATATTTTAATTATGATAATTTAATTAATTATCAATAAAAGAGATTTAACTTTAACATTGTTTGACTAAAAATTGTTGACTTAGCAAAATAATTTGGAATGAAGATAGCATGGTTGATGTTAAATCATTACTCCCTATATATTGGTTAAAATTATTTTCGAACAAAATCTATACGAAATTAATATTTTGTGATATATACTAAAACAAAATATTTAAAAATGTTTTCATTTTTATTAAAACTTAGTACGAAGTATAGTTTTTAAATAATTAACTTTCAAAATTATACTACGTATAAAGTTATCTTCAAAAGTCAAGTTGAGAAACAAATACTTGCTCACAGAAAATCACAAATGAGGCGTGACTTGTGTTATGGGCATATTTTGGTACAGAAATTAGTACGTGAACTAAACAAATTAATACACATATATTTAAGAAAAATTCACAAATAGAATGAGACATGGCATAAATTCTTCAGTGTAATTTTTTCTTTCCAAAATACTAGTGTAATTTATGCAATTCTATTCTAGAGAGTTTTTATTGCTTTATATTTTAAAAATATTAAAATTTTGTTCTATCTTTTAATCTTATTCTTATTGTAACGTAACTGTGAATGGTAACATTTAAAATTGTGAACCATATTGTCTAATTTTACGTGCGTACACTCTTACTAAGCTATTACAGCAATAAATAATAATTGCATGCGCAGGGAGTGGTGGCTTCAGGAATAGCATTTGCGGTACAAATATGGTGTATAGACCGGGGAGGTCCGGTCTTTGTGGCGGTTTACCAACCGGTCCAGACATTGGTGGTGGCGCTCATGGCATCCCTGGCTCTTGGGGAAGAATTCTATTTGGGAGGGTATATATGTCATCTCTTTTCAACGAAACCACCATACTCACAAAATATATTTATCGTTTTCTAAAGTTTCTAGGTGATTTTGACCGTTTTGAGTAACTTATATACCGAGTAGTAACCATCACACTCAAACTAGAACATGTTATTATAGGAGTTTGGAATTTCAAAAAATGATTACTATGTTTTTATTCCCGAAATAGGACTAACACGTCTGTATTTACTGTTATCTTATAGGTGTGACTGTCAAATAATTGATGGATAGTGCATTTCACATGACAATATTTGTTATAAATAAGGGCAGTATTTTTCATTCATGTCAATATTTTTCATAATGACAGTAACAACTCATATTTCAGGAAGAAAAACATAGTAGTCTTATATTGGAATTCTAAATCTCATTTACTCCTATTAAGGGCAATTTCCCTTGATTATTATATACGAAGTATAGTTTTTCATAAATTGTTAGAATAAGCAAATTCCGTTAAACCCCCGATTTCAGTTTTAATTACTAAACGGGCTCTAATATGAATTGACTCTTTTGAGATGACTGAACACGAAACATGGGTAGTGTGGGAAGTCCAATCAAATGTACTTCGTACGTAGTACTCCATAGTATAGAAAGAGGGAAGAACGAGGTTAGAATGTTCTTTGTGAACAAAAGTTGATGAGCAAATCCGCAAAGAGATAACGACACGATACATTGTCTCCTCAGTGCAAAGAAGTTGATACCGTACGCAGTTGAAGTTTGACAAAAAAACACATGCGGATAGTCCACTCCCTTTCATTATTCTTTAATCTCAACCTCAAGGACCCCAGACCTCGTGATGTAAATCATGGCGACTCGATTAAATTTAACGATATAGTTCTTATACTACACCATAAACCCAACTCAGAACATAAGAGTTGCGACCTTCACACGATCGGTGCAAGTTTCGATCTTTGATTGTTGTTTAATTTTTCTACCACTTTATCAGTTGAGCTACCCGTGCCACGATGCCAATACTATTACTCCCTTTCAAATGCTAGAGGACCAGCTTGTAGCTTGATTAGAGTTGATTTCTTTTCGGGTTGATTTTTAAGATGAAAAAACTATATGTTAAATATGAAATTGGAGTCGATTAAATGGCAATTCTAGAAGATAAATTTCTATAGACCTCAACCTCAACAACGTCCACAATAAGTATTTTAAATTGGTCTGCTCCAATTTATGATAGAAACATACATAAAAACGTACTCCTCTTTTCATGTTGATTAAAAATGACATAGTAGTCCAGTTTACATCATCCTTATTTAACATTGGAATAAAAAATTGGTCTCCAAGGCAGGATGCAAACCTGCTTGTTATGATGACATGTCAAAAAATAATCTTGACATTATTGACATCACAGTCTTCGTATAACAGTGCCCTTGACATGTTGACTCAACATTTTGGTTGAGAAACATCAGTAAATGACCACTTCTATTGCCCATAAAAATATCTACCCATGATCCATGATATATATGTTCTACAAAGGATTTTGATTTATTTATTTTAAAAGCCAAAGACATTACACTTAACCATCCATATGGTCAGTTAACATAATGCAATGGATGAGCCTTTTGGATTCTGTTGTCTATTTATATGAGCCTTAGACATTACACTTCTGTTGACAAAAATTATTCTATGTTAACAATGTAGTATTAAAGATGCTCTTAATTAGTTCTTATTATTGTGCGGTTATGGACAGGATAATTGGAGCAGTGTTGATCATAATAGGGTTGTACCTTGTTTTATGGGGCAAGAACCAAGAAGCTAAGTTTGCCAGGGCAAAGGTGACGGCGATTCAATCCACCGCGGACCACAAAAGGACACCTGAGGAGAGCCATATCAAGACCTCTTTGGCCCAACCTCTGCTCCCGTCAACCCAAAATGCTTGACCATCGAAAACATGCAATCCCTTTTTTGGTGCCCTGGAATTTCTGAAAATGTTCAAAAAGAAAAAAAGTCCATGTGCGTGTATGAAATTAAGTCTCCTTGTTTTATGGGTTTTTGTAATTTTTCTTTATGAAATCGAATGTATTGCTTATTCCTATCATTATTACCTTTAAATATATGAATATATATGAAATGTTGTCGGCATTTTTTGAGCGGAGTAATGATTGGTAGTCCTTGTAAATTAAAGTATGAATGGTAATGTTGATTGGTAATCTTGGATCCTTAATTAATTATGATGGAGTATATGGGTCTGAGCCCCAGGACTCACATACTCAGAAGAACAGAAAGCACAAGGCACTGAGTGGTGCCCTCGTCGGCCAAGGGACCCCCGTCGTCCGGAAAGGTACCAACTCAGAATATGGTCCTGAAGCCAAGGAACCTAGGTGCCCTCGTCGGCCGTGCCCTCGCCGGTCACGCCCTCGTCGGCCACGAAGACCTCACAGAACCAGATTTCATACTTAATCATTCTTATCACTTTGTATCTCGGCCCAGTAGCAATCCAGTTGTAAATGGGCCTCCCAAGCCCAAGGCTTGGGAGCCCAGCCCGTATTTTCTCTATAAGTACTCCCCTTGGGAGTAGTTGTAGGGGTTACAAAAAATCATTCTATTGAAGCATATTATTGCTCTTCTCTCTCTAGCTCTCACTTCTCTCTAGATAATTACTCTATCATTTGGTGCTCTCGTTGAGAGCTAGAACAATCAAGTTAGCACCCTTCGTCGCTACCAAGCACAGCTAACCACTGATCATGGGAAGAACTAAATCAAACCGCAACCTCGTCAGCAAGGCCATCCCTGAGGACCAGGAGGCCAGGGAGCACGAGGAGGATGCTACGGCCGACCAGGTCAGCGGAGGGGACGTCTTCCAGGAGGCCATCAACCTCACGACGGACCTCCGCAACCAGCTCAACGGCGGAGCCCCTGATGCCCGCATCAGCTTGGACAAGAAATGAGCTGAGAAGGCAGACCACGCCCCGGCCCAGCCTATGGCCGCGGCCTCTCCGTCTGTGGATCCACAGGTCCAGGCCGCGTTGTCGGTCATCATCGCCAGCTTGGCCCAGAACCCCACCGTCCTCAGCGCACTCTTGCCAAGGACCGGGGGGAACGTCACTCCACCTCCTCAGCCCCAACCGTTGGCCATCCAGATAGGCAATGATGAGGGGGTGATGGCCCAGGACACGGCGTCGTCCCACTCCCACCCCGCTTCCCCTCTTCGGCCTGGGCAGACCCTAGCGCGTGGAAAAGCCTTTGCCTTCAAAAGGCTAGGTGACACGCGCCGTCGTCCGGTTTCGGAGAGGATGACAGGGCGGATTGGTGAGCGTCGGCCTGGCTCGCCGAGGGAAAGCTTGGGGTCTGTGTCCCGGACAGCGGACCAGCCCCGCCTGGACAAGGGCAAGGGGAAGTTGCACGAGGACGACGTGCGCCACCAGATCAATGCGGCCCACGACTAGCGCATGAGAAACCAGCAGGGTGCCGCTACGGCCACCAGGGACCCCCGGGACGAGGTCATCGCCCAGCTGGAAAGGAGGCTGGCTCAGATGGAGGCCAGACAATCGGCCAACACCCCCACGGCTGGCGCCTCCAACGACCCCGGCCTCAATGCTCTCATGAACAAGGTCAGCGCCCTGGAGAGGGAGTTGGCCGAAGGGCGAGGCGACCCCATCATCCAGGTCAGGACCAGGACCCCTTTCACCAACAGGGTGCTCTCGGCCCCCATCCCTGAGAAGTACAGGGGGAACGCCATCAAGTCCTACGATGGCCGATCAGACCCTCAGGAACACTTCAGCCGTTATCAGAACAACATGCTGATGCTGAACGCGTCGGACGAATACCTCTGTCGTTGGTTCCTCTCTACTCTTGAGGGGCCAGCGTACGAGTGGTTCAACGCGCTCCCCGAAGGGAGCATTGACTCATGGAAAGACCTTGCCCAACACTTCCTCACCCACTTTGCCGGGAGGAAGCGTGCGAAGAAGTATTTCACCCACCTCCTCTTCGTCAAGCAGCAACATGATGAGTCCCTCCGGTCGTTCATTGATCGGTGGACGAGGGAAACCGAAGAAGTCGAGGGGGCCGATGAGCGCACCCTCCTCGCCATGTACCAAGGAGCCCTCCGCAGCTCCCCGTACGCAAGGAGCCTCATCACCGACCCTCCAAGGTCGTACGCCAAAGCGCTCCAGTGTGGAAGCTTGTACGCCGACGCCGACGAGCTCCACAACCACAAGAAAGAGGGAGGCCATCCCTCCAAGAAGACAAATCCTTCGCCGGCCCCGGGTCCGTCCCCGGCCGGCCAGGGTGCCCAGGGCCGTCACGGCTCTGGTGGACAAAGTAAGAAAGATCGCCACTGGCGGCCGAGGTTGGAACGGCCGGGAGTTGCCCTCACTCACCCGGTCGGCACCATCCTTGACTATGACGAGAAGCACGGCCTCATCGAGCAGGCTCCTCGGCCGGCCGAGGAGGTCCTTGCCATCCAGCAGGGCGGCACATACTGCCGGTTCCACAAGAACTCCTCGCACAACACCGACGACTTCATTACGCTGAAGAAGGCCATCGAGCGCCTTATCCGTCAGGGGGAACTCTCCCAGTTTGTTAAAGGTGGCCCACGCAAAAATACATGGGTAAACACCGGCAAACCAGGGGGCGAACCCTCTACGAAGAAGCGGGAGTTTGGCAGGCTCAGTGACGAAGAGGACTTCGAAGAGCCCCCGCCAAAGAAGAATCACATTCACCTCATTGTGGGTGGGAATACTGGGGAGGACTCTGTCACCCAGAGAAAGAAATGGGCCCAATCCCTCTACATTGGGGAGGTGTCCCACGTTTCCCCCCAGCCGAAGAAGCAGCGAACGGAGGCGATCACCTTCACCGACAAGGATTTGCCTCCGGGTACGGAATCACATAGGGACGCCCTCGTCATCCGGTGTGAGATCGGTGACACCATCATCCACCGCACTTACATCGATACGGGGAGCTCCGTCAACGTGATGTACCTGGATACCTTCAGGAAGCTGAAGCTAGACAGAACACTGCTGAAGCCGATCAAGACACCGTTGTCCGACTTCACCGGGGACTCTATCGACGCTGAGGGCACGATAGTCCTCCTCGTGGAGGTCGGCGACGGCACCCACCGCGCCAAAATTAACATGGAGTTCATGGTGGTCAACCTCCAGTGCACCCACAACCTGATCTTGGGGCGGCCAGCACTGGAGGACTTGGAGGCCATCATTTCCATGAAGCACTTGTGTCTGAAGTTCCCCACCAATGGCGGCATCGGCTGCGCCAGAGGAAACCAGAGGATAGCCAGAGCGTGCTACCTCAAGCTAACGAGGCCGGCCGAAAGGGAAGGACAGAGGATAGACACCATCACGGCAGCCGTTGCCAAGGACGGAGAGAGGCCGCACGCCGAGCCGGCCGAGGAGGTCGAGGAAGTCCCTCTGGATACCTCCCGACCGGAGCGGGTCCCAGAATCGGGAAGCAGCTCCCACAGGACCAGCGGGACGCCATTCTCCTCGTCCTACGGTCATACGCCGTTGTCTTTGCGTGGGGCCCGGATGACATGCCAGGCATCAGCCGCCAGGTGATTACTCACCGGCTGACCGTCGATCCAGCCTCCGCGCCCGTCAAGCAGAAGCGGCGCTACTTATGCGCTGATAGGCGGGACTTCGTCAAAGGGGAGGTCGCCATGCTCCTCTCGATCAGCCACATAAAAGAGGTGAAGTACCCGACGTGGCTAGCCAACGTCGTCCTCGCCCAAAAACCGCCGACATTCAGAATGTGTGTTGATTACACTGACCTGAACAAGGCGTGCCCCATGGACCCGTTCCCTCTCCCCAACATTGATCAGCTGGTGGACGAGACGGCGGGGTGCGGGTTGATGTCGTTCCTTGATGCTTTCAGAGGGTACCACCAAATTTTCATGCATGAAGATGACGCTGAGAAGATGACATTCATGACCCCGGAGGGAATCTTTTGCTACCTCGTCATGGCCTTCGGACTCAAAAACTCCGGCGCCACCTATACTAGGATGGTGGCCAAGATCTTCAGAGCGGTCCTTGGCTGGACGATGGAGGCATACGTCGACGACATGATCGTCAAGAGCAGGCAGGCCTCATCCGTGCAGGTCGGCCATTAGCTTCGTGCTCATCCGTGAGGACGAAGGTGTGCAGAAGGCCATCTTCTACATCAGCAAGACACTCAGGGAGGCCGAGCTCAGGTACTCCCCCATTGAGAAGACGGTGCTGGCCATCGTCCATACGGTGAAGAAGCTGGGGCACTACTTCCAGGCCCATGTCGTCCATGTGCTGACCCAGCAGCCCCTTGGCGCGCTCATGAGGAGCCCCACTAGCTCCTCAAGGATGGTGAAATGGACAATCTTCCTCAGTCAGTTTCAGATTGAAATCAAGCCAAGGCCATCCATCAAAGGGCAAGCTTTGGCCGACTTCGTCACCGAATGCACGGCAATGGAGACAGCCGCTACTGCCCCCGGGCCAGAACCCGATGACACATGGATCCTCTTCACCGACGGCTCGTCGGCCGCGAAATCATGCGGTGGCGGCGGCGTCCTCATATCCCCTGAAGGATTCAGAGCTTACTATGCCATCCGCTTCAACTTCAGGGTATCCAACAATGAAGCCGAGTATGAGGCCCTCCTCAGCGGCCTCAGACTCGCCGCCGGCCTCAGAGCCCGACACATCAAAATCAGGTGCGACTCCAAACTGGTAGTGGGCCAGGTTGAGGGTACGATAAAAAAAAAGCGCTTCCCAACTTTTTACTTAAAAAGGTTAAAAAGAGGTTTTCTACTTAAATTAATACTTAAGAGCTGAAAGCTGAATTTTTTTTTTAACTTTTTTTATTACACAAAATGCACTTATTTTATCAAACACTACCAATTTTAACGTTTCAAAATCAATTTTTTCCCAAACATTACTAACTTTTACTGATGGAGTCAATGGCCCGGGAACCCCCGGCCCACAGACTCCTACTACTCCAATAAAGGCCCAACAGACCCAGAAAGCACAACAGGCCCAAATCACGGCGCCCAAGATACCAAGCAGCCCACAAATGCGCATCAGGGGTGCCTTCGGCCCCCTGGCCGAAGGCTCTAACTCTCACAGGAGGGCCAAGACAGCAAAACAAAGTTACTGGGAAAAATGGTGAAAAACAGTAGCCCTCGGCACCAAGGGGGTCCCCAGTACTTAGAGCCCTCGGCTAGTCCTCTACAGCCGAGGGCACCTTTCCTCGACATGATATCCGCGCCACATGCGTACAGATCACCGTACCCTGTACAACGTCCCATCCAACAGCCGCATTAAATGCGGCCACATGCGGTTGCCAGCGCCAACCAGTTGAGGTGACCTCTCGGCCAATGGACGCTTGACACGTGTCCCTGTCCGGCATTTATTGCTACTATAAATAGCACCCCATTTCCCCATTTGTAACCACGCTGAAAACACTCCACACTTTACAATATACTTTCTCTCCCTATACTTACTTGCTCTGACTTCTCTCTTATTATTCCCCGTAATAACCCCTCGGATAAGCTACCCCCCGGGTACACTATCCGTCATTTGGTGCTCTCGTTGAGAGATCGAACAATCAAGTAAGAAACCCTCCCCCTCGACCAAACACAAAAACACCCATCTAAAATGGTGAGAACAACTTGTGCCAACTCCAAGAATGTAGAGGACAGGAACCTGGCCCTCGGCGAGGTCGACGTCCCCGAAGCCTCCAACAGGGCTCCCGGGGGCGGTGTCATCGCCGGGATGGACCAGACGGCTGTCGACCTATGCCAGCAGATTCAGCAAAATGCCCCCGATGCCCGCCTCGGCATCGAGGCCAAGAAAAAGGACCGAAGCGAAAATCAAATTAGCCCCCCGGTCATCACCATCGACGTTCAATCGGCGCTCTCCGCCTTCATCCAGACGCTCACTCAGAACCTGGGTGCCTTCAGCACCTTGGTTCCCCACCAGCCTCAGGTTGGGGAGAATATTCTGCCTCCCCCTCATCCACGGCCCCTCGGTAACCCGTTCCTCCGTATGGGGAACTCCGAGGGGTCGTGGCCCAAGATACGGCCTCCCAGGAGGTCCAGCCCCGGGACCGCCACGACGTGAACAAGGAGCACCCCCGGACCTCCGCCCTCGAGAGGCTCGGAGGGGCGCAAGACCGCCGAGGGGTCCAAGACCGCCGAGGGGTCCAAGACCGCCTCGGGGGGAGGGCGTTCCAAAGACCTCAGGAAAGTGGTGGGTCCGTCTCCAGGGCCAATGAGAGACGTCCCCCTCAGGACAAAGGCAAGGCACCTCTCCATGCCGATGATGCACGCCATCAAATCAATCAAGCCCACTCGGCCCGGGTCCATTCGCAGGGGGCGGAGGCCCTCCAGAAGGACCCCCGGAACGAAATCATTGCGGCCCTCCAGCGTCGGCTTGACGAGATGGAGGCCACCAAGGCCCACGCCACCACTTCTGCCCCTCATGCGGACTTCAAGTATGAGGCGATGATGGCCAAAATGGAAGAAATGCAGAAGAAAATAGCCAAGGGCTCCGGGGAACCCACCATACAGCTCCGGACCCGGACGCCATTTACCCTAAGGGTATTGGCTGCCCGGATCCCGGAAAAATACCGAGGGCAGCTCATCAAGCCCTATGACGGAAAGACTGACCCCCAGGAGCACTACATCCGGTATCAAAATAGCATGATGATGGTGGGGGCATCAGATGAATATTTGTGCCGCTGGTTCCTCTCCATCCTAGAGGGGCCAGCTTACGAATGGTTCAACCGATTGCCCGAGGGCTGTATTGACTCATGGCAAGAACTCGCCCAGCGATTCTTGACGCAATTTGCGGGGAGGCGCCGCACAAGAAAACACTTCTCCCACTTGCTAACAGTGAGGCAGAGGAAGGAGGAGACCCTTCGGGACTTCCTGGAGCGCTGGAGAACGGAGGCTGATAAAGTTGATGGTGCTGACGACGGGACCCTCCTGACCCTCCTACAAACAGTACTCCGCCCCGGGAACTTCACAAGGAGTCTCATCATCGAACCCCCTCGCGATTATATAAGGGCCCTACAGCGGGGGGACCGGTACGCCGAGGCCGAGGAGGTGGAGAAATGCCACCATGTCCCTGATCAGCAACGCCCTCGGCCAGAAGACAAAGGTAACCGGGGGCCGGGGACTCCCCGCAATCATCCCAGGGATCCTGCCCCCTCCGGTGATCGCCCCCGGCACGGCCAAGCCAAGCCCAGGGGAGGTTTCAAGGGGAACCCGAGGGCTTGGGCACAGCCTGTCCTCCTGGAGCATCCTCGGACACCATTGACGCACCCCGTCAGCGTCATCCTGGATTTTGCTGAAGAAAGGGGCCTCGTGGAGCGAGATTCACGCGCGCCCACGGAAGTATTTGCCATCAATCCAAACTACCCCTACTGTCGTTTCCACCGACACCAGGGGCACAAGACCGATGATTGTCATCAGCTGAAGACGGCCATCGAGAAATTGATACAAGCGGGCCACCTGTCCCAGTTTTTTCAGGGCCATCAGCAACAGGCCCCCCCTCATCAGGGGCCACCCCGAGGGCAAACTGCGAGAGGGAATGCATGGGTCAACCCCAACACCATCCCCCTCGGCAAGAAGAGGGAGATTTGAAATCTGGAGGAAGAAGAGGAGGAGTACCCCCGGTATCAAGAAAAGAAACGCCACATCCTCATGATTACAGGGGGAAATACCGGGGGTGATTCTACGAGTCAATGGAAGAAGTGGGCTCAATCGCTTTACGTGGGGGAAATCACTCATATGCCCCCGGTAAAGCGGCTGAGGGAGGAACCCATTGTCTTCACTAACGCTGATCTCCCCCCAGTATCCTCCCCACACAGAGATGCCCTCGTCATCCGCACAGAGATCAACGACACCATTATTCATAGAACTTACATTGACACGGGCAGCTCCGTCAATGTAATTAACCTCAGCACCTTTAGAGAGCTGCATCCGGAGAGGGGTTCCCTTCGGCCCATCAAGACCCCTCTCGCCGGTTTTACCGGCGACACCATTGATTCCGAGGGGGTCATTACCCTCCCGGTCATCTTCGGCGACGGCCTCCATAGAGCCAAGCTCGAGGTGGAGTTCGTCGTCGTCAACATCGACTGCGCCCACAACATCATCCTCGGTCGGCCAGCCCTCGAAAACCTCGAAGCCGTCATCTCCATGAGGCACCTCTGCCTCAACTTCCCAGCCGAGGGGGGAATCGGTTACTCAAGGGGGAACCAAAAGCTTGCCCGCGCTTGCTACCTTCAAGTTACAAAGAAGGTTAGCAAGACGGAGTTCCGCGTTGACACCATCACCGGAACTGTGGAAGCGGAAGAAAGAAGGCCGAGGGCTGAACCAGCCGAGGAGGTAGAAGACTTCTCGCTCGATCCGGCCAAGCCGGAGAGAGTCGTGAAGATTGGATCCAAGCTCCCCGAAGATTTGAAGACCGGCATCATCAGCGCCCTCCGCGCCTACTCCATTGTTTTTGCATGGGGGCCGGAGGACATGCCGGGGATCAGCCGGAGGGTCATCACCCACCGCCTCTCGGTGGAACCTTCGGCCAAGCCAATACAGCAGCGGAGGAGACCCCTCTCGGCCGAGAGGAGGGAATTCATGAAGAAGGAGGTCGCCATGCTCCTTTCTATCAAACACATCAAGGAGGTCAAGTACCCCTCATGGCTTCCAAATGTAGTCCTCGCACAAAAACCGCCCTCATTCCGCATGTGCGTGGAATACACAGATCTCAATAAGGCGTGTCCCATGGACCCCTTTCCTCTGCCCAATATTGATCAACTGGTGGATGAAACCGCGGGGTGCGAAATCATGTCATTCCTCGACGCATTCCGCGGATATCACCAAATATACATGCATGAGGAAGACGCCGAAAAAACAGCCTTCATGACTCCCGAGGGCATCTTCTGCTACCTTGTCATGGCCTTCGGCCTAAAAAACTCAGGCGCCACCTATACTCGGATGGTGGCATGGGTATTTCAAGCTGTCCTAGGGCGCACCATGGAGGCATATGTTGACGATATGATCGTCAAAAGCAAGCAGTCAGCAAACCATGGTGATGACCTAAGGGAGATCTTTGCCATCATGCAGAAGTTTAGCCTTCGGCTGAACCCGAAGAAGTGTACCTTCGGCGTCCGGGGGGAAAATTCCTGGGCTACATGGTTAGCCGAAGAGGTATTGAGGCCAACCCCGAGAAAATCCAGGCCATCATCAACATGGAGCCCCCACGCAACGTGAAGGAGGTCCAACGGTTGACGGGCCGCCTGGCAGCCCTCAACCGCTTCTTATCAAAATCGGCGGAGAAGTCCTTACCCTTCTTCCAGATCATGAGGAAAAACGCCGGTTTCCAGTGGACTTCAGAATGTCAGGGGGCATTCGAGGAGCTGAAATGATACTTATCTTCACCCCCTGTGCTCTCTAAACCCAAGGTAGGGGAAATCCTGTACCTCTACTTGGGTGTTAGCCCGGCTGCCATCAGCTCTGTACTCATCCGGGAAGAGGATGGCATCCAACATGCCATCTTCTATGTTAGCAAGACCCTCGGGGAGGCGGAGCTCCGGTACTCCCCCGTGGAAAAAATGGTGTTGGCTATCGTGTGGACCGTCAAGAAGTTGGGCCATTACTTCCAGGCTCACCTGGTCCAGGTCCTCACTCACTAACCCCTCGGCGCCTTGATGAGGAGCCCCACTAGCTCCTCCCGAATGGTAAAATGGGCTGTCTTCTTGAGCCAATACAACATCGACATCCGTCCTAGGCCCGCCATCAAGGGCCAAGCACTGGCGGACTTCGTGACGGAGTGCACGGCGAGGGCAGCCACGGACGGGGAGCCCTTGGCCCCCTCAGATGACTGGTGGACCCTCTACACCGACGGCTCCTCCGCCATCAAGGCATGCGGAGGAGGGGTGGTTCTCATCTCGCCCGAGGGCTTCCGGGCCTATTATGCAGTCCGTTTCTCCTTCAAAGTCTCCAACAATGAAGCCGAATACGAGGCTCTCCTCTGTGGCCTTAGACTGGCAACTAACATGAAGGCGTGACAAATCCACGTCAAATGCGACTCCAAGTTAGTCATCGGACAAATTTCCGGGGAGTACGAGGCCAAGGAAGGAAGAATGAAGCAATACAAGGAGGCGGCCAAGGAGTTTCTTAAGGTATTTGAAGCACACTCTCTTACTCAAATACCGAGGGCTCAAAACTCCGAGGCCGACATTTTATCAAAGCTCTCGGCAGAATCCCCTGAGCACATCTCCAAGATTGCCAAAGTGGAAGAACTCAGCCTCTCCAGCATACATGCTAGCCCCATCATGAATATACAGCAAAGACAGGAGGACTGGGTCTCGGACATTGTTGCCTTCATCACCACAGGGCAACTGCCCGAGGACGAGGCCCGCACCAAACTGGAAAAGTTGAGGGCTCCCAGCTACATTATCGAGGACGGGAGGCTTTACAAAAGGTCCTACAACGGGACGCAACTTCGGTGCCTTCATCAAGATGAAGCCGAAGTGGCGATGGAGGAAGTACACAGTGGCACTTGCTCAGCTCACCAGGGACCCTTCTCCATGTCCCGAAGGCTAATAATCCAGGGCTACTTCTGGCCTACGATGGTCCGGGACTGTGCAGACCTTGCCCGGAGGTGTCCCGCATGCCAACATTTCCAGAAAGCCCCCGGCAGGCCAGCGATCAACTATGCCCCCATCAGCACATCCATACCCTTCGCTCGATGGGGCATAGACCTTGTGGGCCCTCTGACGAGGGGTACCTCCAACAACAGGTACATCATTGTCGCCATCGATTACTTCACCAAATGGGTGGAAGCGGAGCCCCTCGCCAGCATCACCGAGGCCAGGTGCCGTCATTTTGTTCTTAAGAACATCCTCACCAGATTTGGCGTCCCTCAGCAAATCATCTCCAACAATGGGACTCAGTTTGAGGCAGCCCCCTTCTGTGCCCTCCTAGAGGCATGGGGCATCAAACACACCTTCTCATCCGTTGCCTACCCTCAGGGCAACGGACAGGTGAAGAACGCCAACAGAACATTGCTCGAGGGCCTAAAGAAGAAGCTGGAGGCCGAAGGGGGTGGTTGGGTAGAAGAGCTCCACAACATCTTATGGGCCTATCGTACCACCCCTCGGCGGGCAACTGGCGAGACACCTTTCTCTCTTTGCTACGGATTTGAAGCCAAAGCCCCCACTGAGGTAACTCTCCCAACCCGAAGGGTCACACAGTATGATCCGGAGGCCAACGACGCCAATATGGCCCTCGATCTCCACCTTATTTCGGAACGCCGGGAGCAAGCCTTCATACGCGCCGAGAACTACCGAAGGCAAGTGAAAAGTTACATTGATGCCAAGGTTCGCTCCCGGGAATTCCAAGTGGGGGACTATGTCCTCCGAAGAAGGGAAGCTAGCCAACCAACCGAGGGCGGAAAGATGGCACCAAAATTCGAAGGCCCCTACATCGTGGCAGCCATCATCAAATCGGGAACTTACAAATTAAAACGTCCTAACGGGACTGAAGTCCCTAGGCACTGGAATGTACATCACTTAGTTAAATTTTATCAATAACATCAGAGCGGCCAAGCCCTCATAACTAGTGAATGTATTATTTTACGGCCCAAGGCCTAAGAATTCTGAAGAATGAAGGCATTTTGAAGACACCGAGAACACGGAACAAGATTACCACAAGGGCCAAGCCCTCATGTCACCCCCAGGCCCAAGGCCTCACCACAATAGAAGAACCCTCGGCACCAAATGCCGAGGGTAGACAATATTATCACCTACAACAAAATACCAACCCGTCCTCAAAAGAAGACCCCTCGGCACCTGGTGCCGGGGGGTAAACCATTATCAACTCTCAACCAATGGGAGGAAACACCAAGTGTTCCCACAGAAGACCCCTCGGTACCCAATACTGAGGGTAGACAAGACAATCACCTCTAACAAATGGGAGGAAACACCAAGTGTTTTCACAGAAGACCCCTCAGTACCAAGTGCCGGGGGCCATACATCGGAACAAACACCAAGTGTTGTTTCTAAGCCGTACCCCTCGAGGACGCCTATACCGAAGGCGCCACCTATCGGTGCAGGCAGCACGTAGTGCACCCGGCCATTTGCAACTAGTGTGCAAATGAAAACCCTTCCCTGAAACGCTTTCCATGTCATCACCCCAAGGGTATGATAGGCACGAGAAATGCCCAGGATTCGACTTTCAAAAACGGAACGCTTTCCGCGTCATCACCCCAAGGGTATGACAGGCACGAGAAATGCCCAGGATTCGACTTCCAAACCGAAACGCTCCCCGCGCCACCACCCCAAGGGTGTGGCAGGCCACAGACTATGTCTAACGCCGAGGGGACGACTTTCAAAACTGAGGCGCTTTCCGCGCCATCCCCCAAGGGGAGGCAGGTTACAGACCACCATATCTTGTGCCCAGGAAACGACCCTCGATCCCCTCGGAACTCGGAAGGTTAACCCGAGGGGGAGCTAATGGTGTATTCTGTTACCTCCCGATAGGCCAAGCCTTACCAAGAAACCAAGTTTCTTGAAGCCTTCCCTTCACTACTCAAAAAAAAAGGGGGTGGTGAAGGGGAGTAGACTCGGCGACAAATCAATGAGTACATCGCTCCAACAATTTACAAAAACATACCGAGGGCTCCCCACGGGAACACCTTCGACACCTGGGAAGTTCACAAGTACAAAGGATACCGTTCACAACAGACATCATCAACAAATGGCTAAGGCCACTCAAGGATTGCCTCCGGCTATACCTAAAACCGAAGGCTCAAACAACTCAAAAAATCCCCAAAGGGCACCATATGACAAACAACCGAAGGCTTTTGTGGCCACAGGCCAACATCACAAGGCAAAGGAAACTATCCTGAACCTACAACGCCTACAACCGAAGGATCTTCCCCCGAAGGCCAGCAGCAGGAAATACTTGGAAAATAATCTAAGTCCTAAATGCTTTGCCCCTTGTGGAGCCACCAGCCAACCGAGGGCATACCCCAAACACTGTCCTCACAGCCATCCGAGGGCTCCTACTTCACGCATACTATACTTAGAAATATTTTCTAAGTCCTACATATTTTGGCCCTCGGTCAAATCTCCATGCTGCCCGAGGGGCCATGCGGTTGAAGACTTGGTGAAGCTATACTTAGAAAATTTTTCTAAGTCCTACATATTTTGGCCCTCGGTCAAATCTCCATGCTGCCCGGGGGGGGGGGGGGGGGGGGGGGCATGCGGTTGAAGACTTGGTGAAGCTATACTTAGAAAATTTTTCTAAGTCCTACATATTTTGACCCTCGGTCAAATCTCCATGCTGCCCGGGGGGCCATGCGGTTGAAGACTTGGTGAAGCTATACTTAGAAAAATTTTCTAAGTCCTACATACTTTGACCCTCGGTCAAATCTCCATGCTGCCCAAGGGATCCTACTTCATACATGCTACACTTAGAAAAATTTCTAAGTCCCAAAAGCCTTATCCTCGGTGACAAGTTTCTAAGTCTCGAATCTCCCTGCAGCCCGAGGGGTCACACGATTGAAGGATTGGTGAGACTACACTTGGAAACATTTTCTAAGTCCTAACTATTGTTGGGCCCTTGATGTGAGTTTTCTCGCACTTAAAAAGATTGTAATATAGCAGTGAAAGTACGAGTATCGTCTCCACAGGGACGGTAAAAGGGAATTAAGAATTAACTAAAAATCAGCGATAAAGAATAAATAAAATAAATGCGGTCGTGCGAGATTTGGTTGCTTGAGAAAACTAAAATTGCAAATAAACGATTAAAAGTAAATGATTGGGTTCTTCTTAATTAACAACGAAGGGAACAGGGATTGATTCCGGAGTAATCAGATTTCTGGTAGATCAGGCTTAATTACATGAATTTAATTTAATTGAGCCTAACTAATCAATACTAAGTTCTTACCGCTCTCGCGGCGTAGAGTACAATAATTTAGGGGACCAGGCTGATCTCTCATGCGACAGGATCCTAAATTATTGCCAAGACGAACGAGCTTACGGCCCCTTAATCGCTACTAATCTCTTAGCGAACGATTAAGTGTGTGTGAATGTGTCCTAGAACAAATTAGATCTCTCTTAATTTATTCTATGTGCAATTGTAATTCTAGTGGCCATTCTAGGTTACAAAAGATGTCAATTAAATTATTCAAACACAAATTAAATGGCATTCATGCAATTTACACCATCAAGAACTTAACCATACATCATGATTAACCCCTTCATCAACCCCAAATCCCTAAATAAAACTACTCACAACTCATAATTGAAGAATCAATAGAATTGCGAAGAATAGAATTAATTGTCATTAATTAAAAAGATGGAACTTACAAATAATCCAAGGGAATTGAAGAACAAGATGGAAAAGTAGAAGAAATTTCGTCCCTAGGGCTCTCTCTAAGCTCCCCCTTTAATTAGGGTTAGAGAGGTGTTATTTATAGGAAACAAAGCAATTCCGGTTGAATTAGGAAACAAGGAAATTCGCACTTAAATTAGGAAACAAAAACGGGGCACGCACGGCTTCGGTACAACGTCCGAATTTGACTTTACTTCCTTCTTGAAAGTTGTAGATAATGAATTCCTCTATCCACCCCAATTTTCCGAATTGGATTTGAATCATCCAATCAACAGATATGAATAAAATGGTGGAATGTCTCATTCTGAAATCGCAACAGGGATCATCTGACTTCGTCGTCTGTTTTCACATTCTTCCTATCAGATTCTCGGAAAGGTGTCTTCGCATGATTTGTAGCCCTTGAAGTTGGCTTTCATATGGAACTTGAAACGTGTACATTGGATGTCTCTGCAAGGAGATATGCTTGAATGATTAACAGAAGGTCATCCTGATCGTCATTTTCAAGCTCTATTTGTCTTCTTTTGATCCCGTAGCCAATCCTAGAGCTCTTTTGTCTTCAAGTCTTCATCGTAAACCTCCCGGTGACCTCCAAAGCTCTCAAATCAATCTCTAATGTTTCTCAACTCGTCCCGATTGCTTCTCAAGCGCCGGTGTTGGTGTCTAAAATCCTGATCTTGACTCCAAATGACACAAAACTCGAACCAACGCCCGGTAAACATAACTTGAGTTAAAATTGAGACTTGCAACACCTTAAAGCTAGGAAAACTATCAAAATGCAACCCCAACACGCATCAAATGCGTGTTGTAATATGTACTTATCAGATTCCCCCACACTTAAGCTTTTGCTTGTCCTCAAGCAAACAGAACAACGGGACTTACGATAATCACCACACAGAATCAAAACAGTTAGCAGGCACACGTAGCTAAAGGAATATTCACAGAACAGACAATCTAAACCTAGAAAATTCTTCCCTAAACTACATCTTTGTACTCAAGCTAACTATTTGACAAAATTATTCACAACATCCTTAAAGTAATGACAGCATACACAAATAAACTAGCTATTGATCAGAAGGACTTGTGAAGGTGATGGTGAATGGTGGATGGTAATAAATAGTCCCTTTCTTTTGAGAGATTGGAAAATATTATAACAAAGACTTAATGCATTCAGGAATTTCAGGACTATTCTTAGGATCAAGGAACTCGGTAGGCCACAATTTAGGAACAATCATCTAAACCTATGCAAAGAGTAGACATGGTGTACAACTAAGCTAAACCGCCGCGGCACATTGGTGCTTTGACGTATACTTGAAGTACGCGGAGAACTAAAGCTAATTTTCAATAGCCTCCAAGTTTATTAATTATGTTTAGTTTTCCTTGTCATGTTGGCACGAGAACGTCATTTCTTTCGAAAGATACCCAAGTCTCATCTTATTGTGTAAAACACTTACGCTTTTTGACCCGGGCTCCCATTCTCTTTTTCGCAAGGTAAGAGGTCTAGCTATATTAATTTTTTCACCTTTCGGATTCTTACTTAGACATTACCCCATTCTAATCTTGGCCTCACCAAGGAAAAATAGCAATTAGAGTTCATTTAATTTAGAAGTGAATCCATGCCTACAATGCAATCCTCGGAAATATCAAATTTCTAAAAAGTGTCTGCTCTTACCCCATTTGGGGCATAGGAACAGTGCCAAAATTGGCTCCTACACAAAATTCCATAAACTTAGCAAATTCATCCTCTAGTTCCCTAAACATGAAGACTACGTCAGAAATATTCACGGGTAAGAAAACAGGTCATTTGGCTATGGAGCTCAATTAATTGGGTAGACAAGGAATAGTTAGGCTCAAAATGGCTTCTCCTAAAGGACTTTTTCAGGTGGGATGGAAAATTTATGAATTCATTCAATGGGTGACTAATGCCTTCATCCTTTCAACAACTAGATTATAGTGCAAGCAATTTAAGCCTAAACACTTCAAGGACATTTTAAAAGCATAGTCAAAACGCTAAGCAGCTCACAAAGACACAGTTTAAAGACAAATTTTCAAAAATTTAACATGAATTTCCTATGAATATACAACTAACACCTGCGCATGCTAACTCTAATAATCACATGTAACAACTACTGCCCGACTGCCCAATTCACTCCCCCACACTTAAACTTTGGCATCGCCCTGGATGACCAAAAATGCACTATGCACAAAGGGGTAAAGAGGAAAGGGTCATGCGTGCTCAAAATCATCTCAAGTCATTTTACTAAAACAGGCGAGTAAGAGTCTTAGGAACTTCCCAAAGGCGCTGGTCGGTGCATAACTAAACTGAGTAAAGTGATTCTCGGCACATCATCTCTACAACAAGATCCTGAGCTGCAAAAACAAAACACACAAAACACACAAAACAAACAAAACAACAACAAATGCAGAAGTAAGCTCGGGTTGCCTCCCGAGAAGCGCTATTTTTAACGTTGTTTGCCCGACGCAACCACGCACTCATCTCTCAAAATTCGTGACAAAGGTCACCTCACGTTCGCGGTCTAGCGGTCCTCCGTAGTACTTCTTCAGGTGGTGCCCGTTCACTTTAAAATGGCCTTTCTCTGGATGGTCTATCTCAACTGTACCGTATGGAAAAACTTCGCTTACTATGAAAGGACCGGACCATCTAGACTTCAACTTTCCTTTAAAAATTTTCATTCGGGGATTGAACAACAGAACTTGATCTCCTTTACTAAACTCTTTTCCCTGTTTGATATGCCGATCATGATAGGCTTTGGTACGCTCCTTACTAATCTTAGAATTTTCGTAGGCCGTGAGCCTCCACTCATCCAATTCGTTGAGCTTCCAAAGCCGCTCACGACCCGCCAATGAAAGATCTTTATTCAGCATTTTCAAGGCCCAGTAGGCCTTATGTTCTATCTCTACCGGAAGGTGGCACGCCTTCCCATAAACCAGGTGAAACGGAGTAGTGCCAATGGGTGTCTTATACGCTGTACGCAATGCCCACAGCGCATCATCTAACTTATCGGACCAATCCTTCCTATGGGTCTCAACGGTCTTCTCAAGGATGGTCTTAATGTCTCTATTCGAATTCTCAACTTGGCCACTAGTTTGAGGGTGATATGGGACGCCCCCTTTATGAGTGACCCCGTACTTTGCCAGAAGGCGTGTCATGGGATCATTCCGAAAGTGGGTGCCCCTATCACTTATCAAAACTCGTGGCACTCCAAATCTAGAAAACAATTTCTTCAGAAAACGAATTACAACTCTAGCGTCATTCGTGGGCAGAGCTTCGGCCTCAACCCACTTAGAAACATAATCCACAGCAACGAGAATGAATTTATTACCCTTAGAACCCGGAAACGGTCCCATGAAGTCAATGCCCCAAACATCAAATACCTCACAAGCCAATATAAAATTCTGGGGCATCTCATCCCTCTTGGTAACCGCCCCGGTGCGTTGACACCGGTCACATTCCTGCACAAACGTTATTGCATCTTTAAACAAAGTGGGCCAGAAGAAACCACATTCCAAGACTTTACGGGCTGTCCGGTTGAAAGAGTAGTGTCCCCCGGTTGGTCCTGAGTGACAATGTTTAAGAATTTCAGATCCTTCACAAAGGGGAACACATCTTCTAACAACCTGGTCAGCACAAATACGAAAAAGATATGGTTCCTCCCAGAAATAATATTTCAGATCAGCAAAAAATTTCCTTCGTTGATGAGGTGTATAATCAGAAGGAACAACACCCCCAACCAGATAGTTGGCGATGTCTGAAAACCAGGGCACCTCATCAACGTTACGCAAGAGTCTCTCATCAGGAAAAGTACCCTCAATATCTCTCTCACTCAAGGAATCAAGAAAGGGGTTCTCTAACCTACTCAAGTGATCAGTTGCTAAATTCTCAGCCCCTTTCTTATCCCTTATCTCAATATCAAACTCCTGGAGTAGTAATATCCACCGAATCAATCTAGGCTTAGCATCCACTTTTTGCATCAAATATTTAAGAGCAGAATGATCGGTGAATATCACTACCTTAGACAAAATCAAATAAGGACGAAACTTGTCAAGAGCAAACACAACAGCAAGCAATTCCTTCTCGGTGGTAGTGTAATTTTCCTGGGCACTATCGAGAGTCTTAGAAGCATAAGAAATAGGCTGAAAGTGTTTCTCTCGACGCTGTCCAAGAACGGCTCCTACTGCAAAATCACTAGCATCACACATAATCTCAAAGGGCAAAGACCAGTCAGGAGCTACTACCACCGGTGCCTTGACCAGTTTCTCCTTCAAACACTCAAAAGCCTCTAACACTCTTTTGAGAAGTCAAACGGTGTGTCCTTCTCAAGGAGCTTAGTCATGGGTCGGGCTATCTTAGAAAAGTCCTGGATGAACCTACGGTAGAAACCTGCGTGTCCTAGAAAACTCCTAATGGCACGGACTGAGGTAGGGGGAGGTAATTTAGAAATAACATCAACCTTAGCCGGATCAACCTCAATTCCCCTACTCGATATCTTATGCCCTAGGACCACTCCCTCACTAACCATGAAGTGGCACTTCTCCCAGTTAAGCACCAAATTCACCTCTCGACACCTAACCAGGACTTTCTTCAAATTCTCTAAGCACTCATCAAAAGTGTCACCATACACAGAAAAGTCATCCATGAAAACCTCCATAAACTTCCCAATAAAATCCCCGAAAATAGCAAGCATACATCTCATAAAGGTAGATGGGGCATTACATAATCCAAACGCCATCCTTCGATATGCGAAGGTACCGAATGGACATGTGAATGTGGTCTTATCCTGGTCCTCTGGGGCTATGGGGATCTGGAAGTATCCCGACATCCCGTCAAGGAAACAGTAGAACTTATGCCCTGCTAACCTCTCTAAAATCTGATCAATGAAGGGGAGGGGGAAGTGGTCCTTCCGGGTGGCGTCATTTAATTTTCGGTAATCAATGCAGACCCGCCATCCGGTGACTGTACGCGTCGGAATCATCTCATCTTTCTCATTTTTAACCACAGTCATCCCCCCTTTCTTGGGAACCACCTGGGTCGGGCTGACCCAAGGGCTGTCTGAAATCGGATAAATAATGCCTACATCTAACAGACGGATGACTTCCTCCCTAACCACCTCCTGCATGTTAGGATTCAGTCTTCTTTGTGGTTGCACTACCGGTTTAGCATTATCTTCCATCAAAATTTTATGAGTGCAGAAAGCAGGGCTGATTCCTTTCATGTCAGAAAGTTTCCGGGCTAGAGCTTCCCTTTGTTCACTAAGTAAATCAAGACATGCAGATTTTTGGGATGGCTCAAGCCCAGATGCAAGAATAACAGGGAGGTCAGGACTATCATCAAGAAAAGCATACTCAAGGTGGGAGGGAAGAGGTTTTAGATTTAATGGAGAGGGTGTTATAATGGAAGAATCAGTTTGAAAATTTTCCTTCTCCACCTCATCTAAATCTTCTTCCTTCCCCTTGAGAACTTGTGCTAGTGCATCCACGAATGGTAAGTTAATTTGCACTTGTTTCATGAGATGCAAAAACTTACCAAACTGGTCACTGTCATTCTTTCTAGTCAATCGCGCCGGATAGGGGAGAGGTGGGGTGTAATTCTTTACTGGAACGGGCTGTTTTGGTGCAGCCGCCGCCTCTCTTCCCTCATCTTTCTCTATTTCTTTTTCACGGACAGCTGGTTCACTTTCAACTTCATCGGGCTTCTTTTTCGTGGCAGCAGGCTCTAGCTCTTTTCCATTCCTCAAGGTGATTGCTTGAACATGTTCTCTTGGGTTTGGCTCGGTATTACTAGGGAGGGATCCCTGCGGTCTTTCAGACATGGCTTTAGTGAGCTGCCCAATTGTTTTTTCCATGTTTTGCATCCTTGTGTCCGCTTGCTGCTGAATTTGCAACAATTTCTTGAGTGTTTCTTCTATGCTAGAAAATCTTTGTTCAGTCTCTCTCCTAAAGCTCCCTTGCACTGGTTGAGAAGCTTGTTGCTGGCCTTGAGGCGCCTGGGGCTGAGTATAATTTCTAGGCTGCTGTTGATGCTGATTTCCTTGCCCGTAGTTCCCTTGTTGCTGTTGTCCATAGGGTTGATTGTAGTAGCCTTGTCGTTGGAAGTGCATTGCGTCAACTTGCTCCACTCCAGGGGCTGCCGAGTGCGCCATCATATTACATTCATGTGGCCAATGGAGTCCCCCACACATGGTACAAGCAGGACTCGTAGGGCCGGGGGCTACCATATTAACATTGGGCACCGAGAGAGCAAGATCCATCTTTTTCCCCATATCAGACACGCTGGTTGTTAACTTCTGCATCATGCTTGCTAATGTATCTACTCGTGCAGAGAGAGCAGAATTATCACTGATCTCGTATAGGCCCGGAGCCTTTTGTTGAGGAGCACTTCTGTCGCTGTACCAAGATGCATTGTTTGAAACGATCTTCTCTACTAGTTCTTCCCCCTCCTCGGATGGTAGATCAGGAAAGGCTCCACCGCCCGAAGCATCAAGCATCATCTTCCCTTCATTGCCAAGTCCGCTATAGAAGAAGGAAAGAATCTCACAATTAGTCAAATTGCCCTGAGGGTAAGCTCTCCTCAGCACCTTGAATCTCTTCCATGCTTCAGCTAAAGTCTCCAGGGATCCCTGTTTGAACTCTTGTAGCTGTTTCTTCAATTTCAGAGCCTTTGATGTAGGGAAGTATTCTTTAATAAAGGCACTATGGAGCTGGTCCCAAGTCTGGAGGTGATGGTGAGGATTGCTGTCCAACCACCTCTGCGCATCATCCCTCAGTGAGAAAGGGAAAAGCATCATCCGTACCTGATCATCAGTTAACCCAGGTATCTTGAAAGTCTGGCACATCCTCAGGAAGCGGGTAATATGCGCCACTGGGTATTCAGTAGGGCCTCCTCTAAATTGATTATTGGATATCATGCTTATCACCGCCGGCTTGATCTCGTAACGGTTGGCAGTAATTCCTGGCACTTGAATGCTATCGTACTCTGAAACGTTTGGCGTAAGGAACTCTGCAATGGTCTGGCGCTGATAGAGTGGATTGTTGTGCGGTACATATGGATTGGGTGGAGGCTCCTGATGTCTAGGCTGGGGGGGCTGGTTGTGGTTGAGCGGGTGGTACTTGGGGTTGTCTATGGTACTGATTGGGATATGGATTCTGGTATTGGGGCTGATTTTGGACAGTAGGTTGAATGACTGGAGGTGGGTTCTGTCTTGGTTGGAAAACTGGAATACCCTGTCCTGATCCTTGCATCCCATAAACTTGGTTTTGAAAATTCGTTTCAGGATCAGTAGGGGTATTTTGAAAAAGTTGGAATAATGGAGGAAGATTAAATTGTGGTGAGGGCTGATTTTGGGAAAAGATCGGAGTGCGGTAATTTTGAAAAGCAGGAGGGTTTCTAGGTGAAATTGGTGGTGAAGATTGGGGTGATGTGTTGACATAAAAATCTTGTTGAGATGTGGGGTTAGGGTTACCCGACATCCATGCGGTTCCAGATGAAGATTGGTGATCCATGGTGTTCTTTTCCTTTTGAGCCTTGCGGTTCTGTCTGGCGAGCTTTTCGATCTCAAGGTTAAGAGGGATTAGCGGTTCTCCCCTCTTAGAACGTGTATGCATAAACAGAGCTGACCTGCAAGGTTAGCTGACAAAATTCCTACGAAAAACAAAAAAAACGAGTCGCTGATATTAATTAACCCAAAAATCCGACACCGTCCCCGGCAACGGCGCCAAAAACTGATGTGAGTTTTCTCGCACTTAAAAAGATTGTAATATAGCAGTGAAAGTACGAGTATCGTCTCCACAGGGACGGTAAAAGGGAATTAAGAATTAACTAAAAATCAGCGATAAAGAATAAATAAAATAAATGCGGTCGTGCGAGATTTGGTTGCTTGAGAAAACTAAAATTGCAAATAAACGATTAAAAGTAAATGATTGGGTTCTTCTTAATTAACAACGAAGGGAACAAGGATTGATTCCGGGGTAATCAGATTTCTTGTAGATCAGGCTTAATTACATGAATTTAATTTAATTGAGCCTAGCTAATCAATACTAAGTTCTTACCGCTCTCGCGGCGTAGAGTACAATAATTTAGGGGATCAGGCTGATCTCTCATGCGACAGGATCCTAAATTATTGCCAAGACGAACGAGCTTACGGCCCCTTAATCGCTACTAATCTCTTAGCGAACGATTAAGTGTGTGTGAATGTGTCCTAGAACAAATTAGATCTCTCTTAATTTATTCTATGTGCAATTGTAATTCTAGTGGCCATTCTAGGTTACAAAAGATGTCAATGAAATTATTCAAACACAAATTAAACGGCATTCATGCAATTTACACCATCAAGAACTTAACCATACATCATGATTAACCCCTTCATCAACCCCAAATCCCTAATTAAAACTACTCACAACTCATAATTGAAGAATCAATAGAATTGCGAAGAATAGAATTAATTGTCATTAATTAAAAAGATGGAACTTACAAATAATCCAAGGGAATTGAAGAACAAGATGGAAAAGTAGAAGAAATTTCGTCCCTAGGGCTCTCTCTAAGCTTCTCCTTTAATTAGGGTTAGAGAGGTGTTATTTATAGGAAACAAAGCAATTCCGGTTGAATTAGGAAACAAGGAAATTCGCACTTAAATTAGGAAACAAAAACGGGGCACGCACGGCTTCGGTACAAAGTCCGAATTTGACTTTACTTCCTTCTTGAAAGTTGTAGATAATGAAGTCCTCTATCCACCCCAATTTTCCGAATTGGATTTGAATCATCCAATCAACAGATATGAATAAAATGGTGGAATGTCTCATTCTGAAATCGCAACAGGGATCATCTGATTTCGTCGTCTGTTTTCACATTCTTCCTATCAGAGTCTCGGAAAGGTGTCTTCGCATGATTTGTAGCCCTTGAAGTTGGCTTTCATATGGAACTTGAAACGTGTACATTGGATGTCTCTACAAGGAGATATGCTTGAATGATTAACAGAAGGTCATCCTGATCGTCATTTTCAAGCTCTATTTGTCTTCTTTTGATCCCGTAGCCAATCCTAGAGCTCTTTTGTCTTCAAGTCTTCATCTTAAACCTCCCGGTGACCTCCAAAGCTCTCAAATCAATCTCTAATGTTTCTCAACTCGTCCCGATTGCTTCTCAAGCGCCGGTGTTGGTGTCTAAAATCCTGATCTTGACTCCAAATGACACAAAACTCGAACCAACGCCCGGTAAACATAACTTGAGTTAAAATTGAGACTTGCAACACCTTAAAGCTAGGAAAACTATCAAAATGCAACCCCAACACGCATCAAATGCGTGTTGTAATATGTACTTATCAGCCCTCGGTTATATATCCAGCGAAGGGTGCCCAACTACCGAAGGCAACAACTGTATTCAAACATTTAGAAAAATTTTCTAAGTCCTAAGCACCTCACCTCCGGTCATCTCATGAAGGCTACATAGAACTGGAGGGAAGGATCAGCCGGGGGCCAACAGATGAACAAACACTTAGAAATATTTCTAAGTCCTGAACATTGTGCCTTCGGTGAAAGGTTCAACTGACGAAAGATTACTAGTAGCCGAGGGCTACAAGAAGCACTACACTTGGAAGAATATATTCTAAGTCCTAAACATACAATAGCTTCTTCCCGGGCTTTGGCGACGGCCTCGACTTTAGCAATCTCCGCCTCCTCGACAGCTTTCTTGGCTGCCCTCTCAGCCTCACGCCTGGCTTCCTCCGCTGCAGCTTTGCCCTCGGCAGCCTTCCGGAGATCTTCCTCCAGCATTGCCATCTGCTTCACGGCCTCAGAGTTCTTCAGGACGAGCTCCTTCATCTCCCGGTCCTGCTCCGCCTTCCGGAGGCGCCATTGCTCAAGCCTCTACGCGTGCTCCCCGAGGGCTACACAAGCCTGAAGAACAACAGGAGGAGGGATCAGATTAACATGAAAAGAACATTGAAAGTTAAACGCAAAACCTGAGGGAACAAACTTACAGTTAATGAAGACTGAAGGATCCTGTTCTCGAGGGCCTCGTCATCATAGGTGGAGAGGGCACCCTTGTCCATCACCGAGGTCATCCCCCCAGGAAAGCTTTCGGCTCCGCCGAGCCGTGTAGAACAGAAGCCCCCGGGGCCAGAGAGAGCTGCAGGATCTCCCGAGGGGGGCTTCTCAAGGGAGGATTGGTTTGGGCCGTCACCGCAGCATCAACCGGGGGGTCCGGGGAGGGGCGATCCTCGATGATCACCAAGGGGGCATCCTGGGCGACAGTGCCCCCTGTGCCCCGCTGCTTCTTGGCCAGGGGCTCAACCACCTTGCCCCCCTTCTTCTTCTTTGTGGCCCCCTCCGCCACACCGACAACCCCCTCCGCAGCAGAGGGCTCCGGGACCTCTTTTTGGAAGAAGGCTCCCACGGGCGGTTGGACCGAAGGGTCCTTCTTTTGGGCTTGGGACTTGCCCTTCTTCTTCTTCAGGGCGAAGAGTTTGTCGGCATCCATGTTAACTCCTGCAAACGAAAACAAAAGGGTCAAACCGAAGGAGAAAAGAGCAAAAGAAAGGAAAGGGGGAAAAATCCTAAGTACAAAAAGAAAAAAAGGGGGAAGCCCTCGGAGACTACCTCCTGCCAGCACAGGATACTTCTCATCTGTTTCGCCAAGGAAGCGATATCTGCGGAAGCCGAGGGCAAAAAGCTCCTTGTCAGCAGTGAAGTCCTTGATTGACACTTGCTTCGTGCGGCCCGCCGGAATCTTGGCTATTATCGAGCCATCCTTCTCCAAAGCAGCACTTCCGACCTTCGGATGCCGACGGAAGCGATCCCTAAGTTCCATCGGGAGAGGGCTCTCGGCAATCCTGACGTAGCACCACCTCTCCTTCCAGCCCTTGTTTGACGAGGGCGCTTCTGTGAATAACTTCCACCGAGCCACCTGTTGCAGATTGGCGAACCCCTCGACGTTCGCATGACCCCTTCGGCAGAGGTTGAAGCTCTGGAAAAATAGGTCCAGGCTGGGGTCACCCCTCAGGCCCGGCAGAGGTTCAGAAAGCCCGCCACGTAGGAGTGGCTGTTGGGCGTCAGCTGGCAGGGGACCAAGCCCACATACCAGAGATATTCCCGAAGGAATGGGTGCAGGGGGAACCGGAGCCCCATTGACACCGACAGGATGTGCACAGCAATGCACCCCTCGGGGGCCCGGGAAAGAACGTCATCTGGGCCCGGCGCCACCACCACAGCCGAGGGCACCACGTGCAGCTGGGTCACGTACATGTCCTCCCTATCAGCCTTCGACCCTATCTCCAGGGCAGCAGTGTTTAGCCAGGAGTACCCCTCGGGCACATCTATGGGCTTCCCCTGATCAGCCGCGACACTTTTCTTCTTGGGGGCAGTCTTCTGCTTCCCCGATTGGTTCCCGGGGGCCACTCTTATCGGAGTCGGGTTGAGGGGCCGAGAGCTCCCTGCCTCACTAATAGCCCGAGGGAGAAGGACGGCCACGGTCACCTTCATCCTCTCCTTCTCTTCCTCCTCTTCTGCAACTTGCACGGCGAAGGCAAGCTCCTCGTCCTCCGCCTCCTGCTCGAAGCCCTCGGCTTCGACTTCAGCCACCAGGTCCTTCTGCACCTCCATCGCCATCGCGACGTCCTCTTGGGCCGAGGGCTGCTCACTTGAGGACCCCGCGTCTGAGAAGCTCTCCTCTTCCACCGAGAGATCCCTCGATATGTCCTGAGAATCGCTCTGAGAAGACATCTACTCACTAGCTCGAGGGCTCGGAAGAACTAGGGTTTTCTAAAAAATTCTATCTCCTAGCCTAAGGGCACAAGGCACAGCTAACTACAACGAGAAGAGCAGGGGGAACTGACCTTAAGGCAGGGATTGATCGAGGGCTGCTGTTTCTCTCTCTAGAAATTTTGGCAGAGCTTTGCTATAATGATTTCGCACAAGGGGAAGGAAGCCGGCCATGGGGTATTTATAGGCGCTGGGATCCGGGCTTGGGCCTGGAAACCGGGCCTCCGGTTGGACTGCCATCATTACCAACCGAAGTTCCACCCAATCGGTGACGCCCGCCCACGGGCAGCCAACGAGCACGCACCATGTGGCAACCCCCCCCCCCCCCCCCCCCAACGGCTATATCCTGACGTTACATATTCCAACGGCTATATTTCCAACGGCTATATTCTGGGAGCCCCCGGGTTTTTTACTTCACTCCACTCCATCAAGGAAAGCCTTCGGGTACACTTACCCAGAGACGCTCCCGGGTTGTGCCCCACACAGTACGTAACAGGCGCCTTCGGGATCACTCATTCAGAAGCCCAAGGCTTCATATCAGGCCACCCCTCGGGGATTCCTCCTCAGCACTGTAAGGGCCAGGTAGCCCCCGGGGAGTATGCCTCATTGACGGATAGCCTACGGCACACAGGTAATGGGAGCCCTCAGATATCCTCATCACCAATTAATCAGCAAGCAGGGGACACCCCGATAACACTTCAACCACTACCATCATTCACTACGCCCTCGATCCCCAGATTGAGGGACCCGCCTTCGGCACCTCCCAGGACATCAACAACAAGCCTCCGACTAATCAACACATGAACCCTCAGAACAAGGAGAGCCTTCGGCATCATCATTATTCTCCATTTTGAACCAAGGTTTCACATTTTCGATTCATCGTTGGGGGAATTCGGTGCACTCTTTTTCCCTCATTAGGATTTTTTCCCACAGGGTTTTTCCTAATGAGGTTTTTAACGAGGCATCCCCCAAAATGAAACGAAAAGCGTCAGCCTTCGGCCCAAAACAGCAACGCAACTACTCTACTCCTTGTCACCACTTTGCAAGTGCCCCAAGGAGTGGGGGACTGGAGGACCCTCTCGGGAAAAATCACAAACATGACCCCTCAAGTCCCGACTTGTGGGTAACTGAGGGACTTCCCTCAGCAGAATAAACAAACAGCAAACTACCCACAACTCTACAAGCTACAAACGAAACAACGACAGAGGACAAACACAATTACTCCTTTTCCCTCAAGTACCTTTCGGCAAAAGGAGTGAGGGACTCCTGATGGAGTATATGGCCCGGGAACCCCCGGCCCACAGACTCCTACTGCTCCAATAAAGGCCCAACAGGCCCAGAAAGCACAACAGGCCCAAATCACGGCGCCCAAGATACCAAGCAGCCCACAAATGCGCACCAGGGGTGCCTTCGCCCCCCTGGCCGAAGGCTCTAACTCTCACAGGAGGGCCAAGACAGCAAAACAAAGTTACTGGGAAAAACGGTGAAAAACAGTAGCCCTCGGCACCTGGAGCCCTCGACACCAAGGGGGTCCCCAGTACTCAGAGCCCTCGGCTAGTCCTCTACAACCGAGGGCACCTTTCCCCGACATGATATCCGCGCCACATGCGTACAGATCACCGTACCCTGTACAACGTCTCATCCAACAGCCGCATTAAATGCGGCCACATGCGGTTGCCAGCGCCAACCAGTTGAGGTGACCTTTCGGCCAATGGACGGTTGACACGTGTCCCTGTCCGGCATTTATTGCTACTATAAATAGCACTCCATTTCCCCATTTGTAACCACGCTGAAAACACTCCACACTTTACAATATATTTTCTCTCCCTATACTTACTTGCTCTGATTTCTCTCTTATTATTCCCCGTAATAACCCCTCGGATAAGCTACCTCCCGAGTACACTATCCATCATTTACTATTAAACACTTTTTCCAAAATCACTTTTAAAAAGTTCAAAAACACTTGTGAGTAGTATTTGCAAATAAAGCCCAAGTAATACTCCGTAGAATAATTATCACACAGGGGGGATTTGCACTACTATGGCGTGTTAGCGAAAATCCCAAGTCTCAAGTTAATTCTTTAAAAGAAAGCTGCATTTTTGTGTGCTTAGAGCTTTATGTTTTATAATCTTCTATCTGAACAGTTCATATTAGTTCAAGTTTATTTGCAAGGCATTTTCTGAAGTGAGTATTTCAAGTTGATTCTTCATTTCATTGTCTTAAATAAACTAAACTATAATTATTCATATCAAATGTTTAGTTTTGAATTTATCTAACCTTCTTTTCCCATAAGAATCGGAAATGAGAAAATTTTCGACTTGTCATAAATTTACTTAAGAAATTGTCTCTACAAAAAATCATTATTCTTTTTTACATTGATAAGAAATTGTGATGGAAAAAAATAGTGTGATTACAAATCCTAAATCCTATTACCAAAAGTGAGATCAAATATGTAAGATCAGATTCTTCACAAACTCAAATGTTGTCAATTCTCCTTGATGAGATAAGAACTAGAATATAAATAGAATATAAATAGTGAAAACATGCCTATATGACTTTTATGATCTACCATTTATTTAAAACTCTAAATTCTGAAATATATGGTGAAATTGGAATATTGAATCAAAGAGAGGCACTTTAGCATTTCTAGAATATCGTCTCCTTATTGACTTTTGTGTTTTGCTATTATGTTTTTCTTATTTTTATTTCTAACTTTGTTCTCAGTGATACCTTTTCAGCTGCCAAGTCTCAACTAGCAAAATTTTATTCAAGTCTCATGATTTTACAAAAGCTCATATCATTCTCCCTTCATCATAAATACATCTCACTTATATTGTATTTGTTGATGTCTGCTTTTAGACTTGAGAACATTAAAGGAGAAAAAAGATAAATGGCTAAAGCTGTTTTTTCGTTGAACTTGTGTTCTACACATGTTTGATTTTGGCTTGCGATTTTGAGCTATGCACTAGTAAAAATTTGTTAAACTGCGTCACGTCATTTGAGGCGCTTAAAAAATAAGCGCCTTTAAAATATACGACGTGCGGCGCTTTTCTCTCTAAGCGCCTCTAATATGTATTTAATTTTTTAATTATTTAATGTTTCGGGTCTTTGCGGCGATTATATATAAAAGCGCCGCCAATATTTAAAATTAAATTTTGATATTTAGAAGCGCAGGAGCGAAAAAGTGTAAATGAAACGCCAAAACGAAAAATTTGAATAAAATTTTAAAATTTATCAAAGCTTCTGCGGCGCCTAATTAATGAAAAGCGCCGTATTAGAAAATTTTTTTTTTAGTTTTTTAGGAGGCGCCTATATGTCAAAAGCGCCGCAGACCGACGCCAAATTTTCATTCAAAAATAAACTAATTTTTTTAAAAATCGGATTTTAAAAAGTGGCATGCGGTGCTTATATGCAAAAAGCACCGCGTACATGTTCCGGTTTCATAGGAGGCGCTTATATTTAAAAAGCGCCGCAGACCGACGCCAAATTTTTTTTCAAAAATAAACTAATTTTTTAAAAAATCGGATTTTAAAAAGAGGCGTGCGTCGCCTATATGATAAAAGCGCCGCATAAACTGTTCCAGTTTATTTCGCCTTGGCCGGTCGCTCGCAGTAGTAATCGATTAAGTAGAGATAAACCCTAAGTCGGCCGCGCCGTCGCACCTAGTCCGTGGCCCAGCCGTCGCACCTCCGCCGCTCCTCCGCTCAACCGACAACGCTCCTCCGCTCACCTTCGTTGCCGTCGAAGCCGTCGAGGGTCGTCCGCCGCTCACTCCAGCCGCGCGCAGCCGTCGAGGGTCGTCCGCGTCAAGTGTGCGACGAGCTCCGGTCATCCGCCACTCACTCAAGCCGCGCGCAGCCGTCGAGGGTCGTCCGTGTCAAGTGTGCTTCAAGCTCCGGTCCTCCGGTCCGCTTGCCGCCGTCGAGCTCCGGTCCGTTTACTCCAGCCATCGGTCTCCCATTTCACAGCAGGTATGTATATTTTTTTAATAATAAAGTTTTTCAATATTTTTTATTTTAATTAATTTTGAGTAATATAATTTTGGAATAGTTGTAATGAGCAGCAAAACACTTTCAAGAGGTTGTTTTATATTAGCATAACCCTCAATTGCAATCTTACATAAAAAGTGTGCTTAAAAAGAAAAAAAGTATGCAATAATCTTACATAACCCTCAAATATTTTTTTATTTTTAGATAAAGTTTAGTGTTGTTAATCATGGATCGTAGCTGGATGTATGGTTTGCGAAATACTTCTCAATTTTTCAATGGTGTTCATGAGTTTGTGAAAGTGGCTGTTGCGCATCAGAAGCAACAAGGACAAAAAGGAATTTTATGTCCTTGTTCAATGTGATGATGTTGTGTTTTTCTGCCCCTTATTGTGCTCTTATGGTTCTTATCAACTTGACAAGAAGGGCACAATAACATATATGAAACAATCTTTGTGTGCGACATTTGGAAAAAGAATGATCTCGCTTCCATATAATGAAGGGTAAATAGTTTTATTTTATATAATGTATCTGTTTATGTAAATTTAATTTTTTAATTAATTGTATTTTTTTTATATTTAGATTTCATTGGATTTGATAGTCATTTGCCCCTCGGTTAATAAAGGCTATATCTTCAATTCAATCCCAAGCTTTTCTAATATCATCATTCAGAAAGATCTAGCATTGTAAGTATTCTTTTAATATTTTTTATTTATTTAATTGCTATAGATTATTATTATTATTATTATTTATATCATATAACATAAATTTTTTAATATAGAGCATACAGAGTTGCTTCCGCAAGAAATGATGATGGAAAGCCAATCACATGGCATAATGTTAAGGTAAATTCATCAATAACTTATTTCAATCACCATTAACTTTGATACATATATTTTGTAAATTTGTATTTCAAAAAAGTGTGTCAGACAAAACGGAAACACAGAATGCGGATATTATACCATGCGATACGTATGGGAAGTGATTTCGTATGTTGATAGCTTTGATATTGGAAAGGTATATCATTATTTATTCTTATTTTTTAACTTCGTTTTTTTTTCTAATTTAAAAATTGTAATATTTTTTGTTTATGTTTTATTTTATCTAAATATTTGTAGGATTGGTATTCAAGAACTGAGGCATATTCTGAAGATGAGTTTAATAACATTCGCAATATATGGACACGATTTTTCTTGGATGTACTTTTAAATATGTAAAAGTTGATTACATTGGTTATGTATTGTGTTAAGTGTTTTTTGAAATCATTTTTATGAAGATTTTTGTAATCTATGTTGGTTACTTGAATTGCTTACACTTTGCTGATTTTGTAATTTGTGAAGTTCATGTTGTTGATATTGTGATGATTTTAAAAAGTTTACACTTTTGGTATTTTGTTAATTCTGTTCCAGGACGTAGTTTTGAAAGATCCTAAATACGATTGAATTTTTTTTAAAAAATGTTGAATACTTGCGGCGCTTATTTGTGTAAGGCGCCGCGAAAGTTAAAAAAAAAATTAATTTAATTTATTTAAAAAACATTTGCGGCGCTTATATAAAGAAAAGCGCCGCACGGTTACGTCGAAAATTATTAATTTAAAAAAATATTTTGCGGCGCCTATACGCAAAAAAGCGCCGCACACATATTAAATATAATTTTTTAAAAAATAAAATATTAGCGGCGCTTTTTGAAATTAAGCGCCGCACGGGTTAAATTGCGGCACCGAGATTTGCGACGCCTAAAAGCGCCGCACGTTGGGTGATTTAAGCGCCACAAAAAGGTAATTTTGCACCAGTGATCACACTGGGTGATATCTCATCGGCTCTATGATGATTGGAGATGACCATTTTTTAAAACTATGGACCGTAGTCACGGATTTGATCCGTGACTAGTTAGTCACGGTTCTAATCACGGTTTAGTCACGGAACGTTTAAAAAAAATAGTCACGGATTTGGCCGTGACTACGTCCGTGACTATAGTTAGTCACGGATGTAGTCCGTGACTAAAGTGTTCCGGCCAACCCAATTTCGCCTCCGGCGGGATTTTTTTTAAATTTGAAATTAGTCACGGATGGTTCTGTGACTAGTGCCGTGACAAGTGCAAAATTGATTTATTCAACGTTCCAAATTTAAAGTGCTCTGACAAATCGTACCAAAAATGTGTAGTCACGGACACATCCCTGACTACGTCCGTGACTACAAGTTTTATATATGCAGCCTCCGTTTCATTCAACAAAATCACACCATCTACTCCAGATAGAATTCCAGATAGAATTGAAGGATGTAATCTACCCATCTCATATCATTTTTCCTGTTTATGCAGATAAGGTATGTAATTTGAATTACGTATTTTTTGTATGAATAAGTTGGTTCATTTTAGCTACTACATTAGTTAAATTAATACTTAATTAATTAACGAAATAAATTCCTTAAATTTAGTTACGTTAAACGTAGGTGTAATTTAAACATATAGGGTTAATTAAGTTGTATTTAATTAATTAAAATTACGTAAATTAGTTAAATATGTAAATTAGTTAAATACATATGTAAGTATATTATTAAATATAATATTGGCAATACATATGTTATTAATTTTAAAATATAGTGTTAAAATTACGTAAATTAGTTAAATACATATGTAAATATAATTTAAATGCATATTATTAATATTAGTTAAATGTAAGTATTATTTAATTCAAATGACTTTATATATATATGATTAAATATGAGTATATGATTTCTTTATATTGGCATTTATTGTATATATATATGCTCAAATTATTGGATTTGCTCATATTATTTAATTTAGTAAATTGTTAAATGTGCATTATTAATAAGATTAAGATGTTGATAATTTTAGTATTGTGGATTAAATTAATGCCATTAACGTACTGTGCATGTTTATAGTTTAATAATATTAATTATTGGACGTTAGTTAATTTTAAGGGAATTTTAGTGAATTTTAGTGAATTTTAGTGAAATTTTAGGCAATTAGTTAATTTTAAGGGAATTAGTTAATTTTAAGGGAATTTTAGGGAATTAGTTAATTTTAAGTGAATTATAGTGAATTTTAGTGAAATTTAAGGAAACTAGTTAATTTTAAGGGAATTTTAGGGAATTAGTTAAATTTAAGTGAATTTTAGTGAAATTTAAGGAAACTAGTTAATTTTAAGGGAATTAGTTAATTTTAAGGGAATTTTAGGGAATTAGTTAATTTTAAGGGAATTTTAGTGAAATTTAGTGAAATTTAAGGAAATTAATTAATTTTAAGGGAATTAGTTAATTTTAAGGGAATTTTAGGGAATTAGTTAATTTTAAGGAAATTTTAGTGAAATTTAAGGGAATTAGTTAATTTTATGGAATTAGTTAATTTTAAGGGGATTTTAGTGAATTGTAGTGAAATTTAAGGGAATTAGTTAATTTTAAGGCCGGGAATTAGTTAATTTTAGGGAATTAGTTAATTTTAAGAGAATTTTAGTGAATTTTAGTGAAATTTAATATATTAATAATACTCCACATATGTTGGTAATGTTTATAATTTAGAGTTTTTAACCTGTATAATTTTTTTATTATAATATTCATGCATAATGTATAGACAAAATAGAATTTGGATGTATGATAAACATGCGGTATTGTACGGAATGCAATCAAATTTTCTTGAAGGAGTTAAAAAGATTATTAAATTTGCACTTGAACACCCGCCTTATATGAGTGGTGATAAAATCAGATGTCCATGTTCAAAGTGTAAAAATCTCAAATTTAAACACCCAGACAAAGTTGGGTGAGATTTGTACGCGGACGGTTTCCTTCCCAATTATTATAATTGGACTTCTCATGGCGAACCTTTGGATCCATTTGTTTTACCACAGACGGTAGGTTCGTCTCGTAACGTCCCTGCAGAGATGAGAGCGTGGGGAGACCCTGCTGAAATGAGATGGAAATATATATATATATATATATATATATATATATATATATATATATATATATATATATCAAGAAAAGGAAAAGAAGTGGCAGTCAATTTTGTTAGATATACATATTCTCTATTGTTATATCATTTTAAAACTACAAAAAATTAATGGTGTTATTAAAATCCGTGGTTTACATGCTGATGAGCTACTTAGTTATGAGAACTATCAGAAATTTGAGCATCACAAACTCTTTTAGCACGGGATTCAAGATCAGATTACTCACTTATAGGTGTGGCTTTTGTGTTTATCATTGTAATGTAATTGACCGATTTATCAATATTTTCTTCCAGGTTGAACATCATGAAATCATTAAGATCCATGGTTCATCATCTCATGAGTTGTGAACCCCCGTTAGGACAATGAGATTCCACTGATATGTGGTAGCGAAAAGTGCACTTGAGTGCAATTCTCAAGTAGTCAAGTCTAGGAAAAAATTAGAGTTTGGTGTTTGGTTTGTTCCAATCCATATATCTTATCCACTTTATTCTAACAATATCATATACTTTGTAACACAATAGTTGAATTAAAAACTACACTTACACTTCAATGAGATCCTTACACTGCTAGGATTTATAGAAATGAAATCCATTCATAATTAATGAAACATTTCTCGTGCAACACACGGGTCAAATCATATGCAATGGTCATGAATAAAAGTCATGGACAATCATTATAAAACGTGTGTGTCTTTCTACGGCGTCCCATTTTTACAAATGGACAGTTATATGTTGTAATTTTAAGAGTGACAAATATGTCCACCTTGAAGTTCATGATATGTTAATGATAGAGTATATAGACGGGTCCTATAATACCATTAGCGACGATGAGGGAAATTAGAAAAAAACGCAAAAAAATGTTGTCTACAAAGAAGCGTTCAAGAAATTGTAAACTGTGTGCTTATTAAACTTCAAATATTTCTTATTATATATTTATTAAACTTCTAATGATAATCTATAATTTATATATTTGTACCTTACATCCCGTGCAACGCACAAGTAAAATACTAGTTCGTACATTTTTGAACTATTTATTTATGTGAGGTAAAAAAAATTGAAGAACGGGAGATAATTTTATAGAAAGCTTTTGTTCCAATTTTATAGAAAGCTTTTATGGACTATAGAAGCGGTAATGCTGACAGCTATTCTTTTCAAATGTCTTCCGAAAGGTAACATGTTGCCAAAAATATGTAATCTACCATGTCCAATATTAAAAGAAATTGGGCAGCCTCAAATATTTTTTCAATTTAAGGAAGTTTAGAATTACAATATAACTTTCTACTTACCTTGAGTGTACAAATGGACGGCTAGGGGAAACTACAAAATTATATGACACTTCATTTTCCTAAATTGCCATTAAAATGGGTGAATATTTGGCCTTCAAAACATGTACTCACCTCATATTTGAAAGCTCTCTACAATAAGTTTGGGAACCTAAACTTTGAAATAATAAGAATAATGAATAGTGTAGAAAAAGTAGAAGAGAGATGTGAAAAGTATAAAAAAGAAGATAAAAGGTTGAAAAATAAGGATAATTGAGTATTTTTTTAAAGAAAAGCTTACAAAAAAATGAAAATGTAACAAACTCTTAAATACATCTAAAAAAGTGAAATGTAACAAATATTAAAATACCGAGGGGGTGTCAACTTTTACTACTGCGTACTTTATATTACGTACTACGTAAAGATATAGGTACTAAGTTTATGTTAATATGTTGTTATTACTTATTACTCTATCCGTCCCAAATTTAGTCACAAACTTGCTTTTATTTTGTCAAATAAATCCATTTTATTCAATTATTTAGGATATCAATTCTTAGTAAATTTTAATTGGCTAAAAGGTCAAATAGGTCCTTGTACCCTTTCGGATTGCTCAATTTGCCCCCCTTAACCCAAAAAAACTCCGATTGGCACCCTGAACTCGATAAAAAATATTCAAATTTCACTTTTTGCAAGTTTCAATCCGGTCACCGCCACGTCACCCGGTAGGGTGCCAACTGTGCATGTGACTTGGCAACTTAGGGGGTCAAATAAGCCCCTGAACCCGATCGAATCATTCAATTTACCCCCTCAACCCTAAAAAGTGTCAAAAAAAATTTAAGGGTTGAGGGGGGGGGGGGGGGGGGTAAATTGAACATTTCAGTCGGGTTCAGGGGCTTATTTGACCCCCTAAGTTGCCATGTCAAATGCACAGTTGGCACCCTACCGGGTGATGTGGCGGTGACCAGCTTGTGACCTGCAAAAAGTAAAATTTGAATCTTTTTATGGAGTTCAGGGTGCCAATTGGAGCTTTTTTGAGTTCGGGGGCAAATTGAACAATCCGGAAAGGTACAGGGGTCTATTTGACCCTTTAGCAATTTTAATTTGGATTTTGTAACTCTGCAGAGAGTTTTAATGTAGTTTCTGAATATGTTGATTTCAATTATTAAAACTGAATTAATTATCAATAAGGATGGTTTAACTTTAACATTGATTCACCACAAAATGATGATTTTGCAAAACAATTTGAGATGGAGATAATACTATATTGGCTTCAATCCGTTGTTTTTCCAAATGAAAACACTGCATTTTGCAACGGTTTGCTCCGAATCCGCCAAAACAACGTCATCATGTATTATAACATGTTAGAAAATAAATCATTTGTTTGCATGGGTAATTATCTATTTGTAATTCCTGTAATTCAAAATCGGATGACATTGGACATAATAATGAATGTTATTACTACGTACCATATGGTGTGATTGAAATAAAAGGAAAGTATTAAATGGTTGCATAGTTTTACACGTGTGGTGTAAAAATGGTTTGTTTATTTAGGTTGTTTTTACTTGGATTGTAATTCGTCCCAGACCATACCAGATTAAAACAGACCAGATCAGACCAGATCATATTTTATTATTACTATCATCATCATCATCATCGTCGTCGTCATCGTCGTCGTCATCATCATCATCATCATTGTTATTTTATTACGGAGTATTATTAGTATTACTAGTATTATTACTATTATTACTATTATTATTTTTAATTATAAATGAATAAAATTTAACTATTTATGGATTATAATATATATATATATATAATAAAATTTTTATGCAAAAAATATAAAAAATGAAATTTCAGACCAGACCAGACTAGATCAGACTATACTAAATCAGACCAGACCAAAGCAGACCAGACCAGCAAATTACAGTTCAAGTAAAAACATCCTTAATGTAACGTAAAATATGAGCCAGATACATGGAAACTAAATCTTCAATTTATGTAAAGATTATTCAAGGCACATACATGGAGTATGGTATAGATTTCTAAGGCATGCAAATTACTTTTTACCCTTCTTTAATTTAGGTGAATTTTAGGTGACAATTTTGCCTCCAAAACTTAGAGAAACTTTGTTACTTTATACTCCATACGTCCCAATTTGTAAGATACTTTACGGTTTACGATGTTTGACCGACGATAAAGCAATTTGATCTCTGTCAATACTCAAATTAGTTTTAGAAAATAAAATTTACATATTCAGAAACTACATTAAAATCACTACAAAACCTACAAAAAATAATTCAAATTTAATAAACTTTTGCTATATAAAATAAAAGATTAAGAGTGATTTATGTTGACCAAGTGAATAGTAAAGGGGTTTTTACCTCAATATTAATAATAAGTGGATCATTGACAAAAAAGTAACCTTTTATTCAATTTTCCAAAAATGTGAATGAAAATACTAACAATACAATTACGACTTACAATGACATTAGTACAGTGATGATTTTATAGTGACACCACCACAATGACAATTTTACAGTGAAAACACCATAGTGATTCTAGTGTCAACCACCCGCCCACAAGCTACAGTGACACCGCCACAGTGACACCGCCCCAATGACACGCCGACTCCGGCCATAGTGACACGTCGTCTCCGGCTATAGTGACACGCCGTCTCCCCATCCCTCCACTGCTTCTCACTGCACCTCAGCACCGTCCCCGGCATATCCCGCCCAAGCGCCGCCACTGACCATCACCATAGACCACTACCCCTAGCCATCACCGCCTGCCACCGGCTTGACTCCCCAGCCCCAGACACCTTCCTCCCTCCGATCCCACAGCCACCTCGCCACCCCCAAGCCCCCCTTCCACCCCCCATCCTGATGCCCAGCTCCCCCAGCTCTTCCACCCATCTCCATGGCCCCAGACTCATCTCCACGGCCCCAGTCTCATCTCCACAACCCCACAGAATCCTCCCCCCAGCCCCGCCCAGGAATGATGCACCACAGCCCCCACCCAACAGCGGCGCACCACAGCCCCTCAAGCCTCGCCCTACCTTCAACCTTGCTCCAGCTACCTCTCTACCTCTACCCCAAATTTGATCTGAAGCTCAGATCTTATAATAAGAAGGAAGAATCCAAAATCGATCTGGAATCCCTGATTTGCTGTCAAGAAAGGAGAAGAAGAAGAAGAATAAAGGGCTGGTCGGAGAGATGCAAAGGTCTGATGGCATCATCGTTGAAGAAGGTCGACGCCGAGGAGATGCAACAGAGGGGGAAACCGGCAGCTTGGAGCGTCAGAGAGAATGGCACCGGCTGTGCGAAGAGAGAAGCCTCCGTCCTCCGTCCGGTGCGAAGAGAAGCTCCGTCCTCTGTCCTGTGCGTGCGAAGATCAAGTGCAAAGAGGGAGAGAGGGTCTTCTACGGAGAAATCAAAGGACTGGGGAGAAAGTGTGGGTCACATTTTTGTCCAAATTCAAAATGGTCATATTTTTGTCTATGTAAACTCTAGGGGTAATATTCATGCCATTGTTTCAATAGTAAATGTATCTTACAATTTGGGACTAAGAGAGTATAATTTATATAATATAGTATAATAATTACGTTTAACCCTTCTTTAATTTTAGGTGAATTTTAGATGGCAATTTTATCTCCAAAACTTGTAACAAATTTGTTAATTTATATAAGGAGAACTATCAAATAAGCCCTTGAACTTTCATAAAAATTGCAAATAAGCCCTTTTATAGGAGGCTTTGTCTGGCTGTTGCCATTTGGAGCGGTTTCCGGTGGAATTTTTTGATTAATTTTTTTGAGCATCTTCTTCATTAAGTCTGTTTACCCATACCAAATTTCAGCTAAAAATTCAATCGAGAAGACAGTCAAATGATTTTTTGAAATATAATGTGCTGCCTAACTGCACAGTTATCTTTTTTTAAAAATATATTTTTTCTAAATTGCGTGCGGCGCTTATTAAAATTAAAGTGCCGCGTGAGTTTTACTCCCTCCGCTCCCAAATGAAATTCACACTTTGACTTTACACAAATTAAGGAAATAAATTTGACTTTACTGTATAGTACACTGTTGTGACACTGTTTGACACTGTTTGGCACTGTTTGGCACTGTTTGCACTGTTTTGCACTATTTTGATGTAGATAATTTGCCAAATAAGGAAGGGAGAAGAAGTGTGAAGTTTATTTTGGACCTACTCAAAAAAGAAAGTGAATATCATTTGGGACCGAAGGGAGTATTTTTAATTAATACTCTCTCCGTCCCTAAAAGGATTGCAAGTTTGACTGATACGTAAAATAATAAAGTAAAAATTGTGTTGTAGAGATTTGTGCAAAAGAGAGAAATAACAGGAACCACAAATTGATTGATTAAATGGAAAGTGACAAAGTTTTTGGGACAACCAAAAAGGGAAAGTTGGGAAAGTTATAAGGGATGAAGATAGTATTTTTTATATGATTCGTGCGTGCGAAGCACTTCCGGTTCAGCGCCGTGTAGGATTTGAAATAACGCGCACGGCGCGTCTTTAGTTTAAGGGAAAATTTTACAAATAGGACCAAATCGTACTAATTTTCCAAATCTAAGACCGAAGATTAGAGTAAGACTCAACTACACCTGCATTGACCACAATACTCTTACTTTTAGAAAATAACAGACATTAAATAGACAATAAATAGATAATAAGTAGACAAGAAACAAACAATGAAGAAAATTGCTCTTCATAGGATCCTAACTGAACCCATCTTCTCCCGACTCTCTCCCATTTGTCCTTCGCAAATCCAGATCCACGCAGTTCCGTCTTCAGGACTCCGCCTCCGAAGCTAGGTCGACGCCTCTCCTCCATCTTCCGGTCACCGCCTCTGAGTCGCCGCCTCCACCTCCAGGTCATCGTCCGCTGCACGTCTTCTTCTTCTCAATTTCTGTCCGGCACCTCCAGATCCACGTTGAGGCTAGTTTTTTGGAGAAGACGGTGGTCTAATGGGACTGGGGGGAAGGATGTAGCGGTGATGTGCGACGATTGCAGGGGGATACAGTGCCGGTGTGGGGGGCTGGGGTTGGGAATGGGGCTGCCAAGGCGGCGGTGCTCATTGCTAGGGAAGGGCAATGGTGTGCAATGGTTGGGGGCTGAATATGGTGGTGGGATGCGAGGTTGGGAGAGAGAGGTTGTGGCGGAGGAGAATTGCAGAGGGCGAGTGCAGAGGATAACGGGAAGGGTAAAAATGGAAGACAAGAATAAAGTTTCCTAAAACGGTGCTAAATAGATCCTACGCATGGAAAAACATAGCTTAATTCTACTTTTGTAAAGTTCCTTTGATTTGATCCTATGGAGAGCAATTTTCTCTTACTCCCTCCGTCCTTGAAAAATTCTTCCTACTTTCCCTTTCCATCCGTCCCAAAAAGAATTTTCCTTTCCTTGTTTGATAAAGAATTTATGGTTCCCGACAATTGTTACACGTCACTCTCCGCCACACAAAACCTACTTTCTTAATACGTGTGAAATTTGTACAACCTAAGTAAATTATGGGAGGGAGGTAGTATTTTAAGCGCCGCATGTACTATAACATCTAAATTATTTGAAATTAAAAAATTCGTTAATTTACACCCTGTAGCCTCCGGCCGCCCCGTCGCCGCCTGCCGCCAGCGAACTTCCAATTCCGTCTTCTCGCCGTTGCTGCAAGCCTCGTGGCCGGCGCCGTCAGCCGTCGAGGCTGTCGCTTCAGGCAGCTGCACGGACTGCTGCGCCGACATCTTCCTCCAATCGCCGGACGATTCAACCGGTAAGTTTTACATTTCATTTTATTTTTTTTAATTATTTTATTTTATTATCTATTTGTTCATGTTGTAAATTGTTTAACTTCTCATTATTATGTCCACCTTCTGCTGTTATAATCAAAGCTATTCTGATTCAGCGATTTAATGTGTTGGACATGAACATCCTCTGAATTTACAATTTTTTGTGTTGATAAATGTTCTGAAAGAATTTGAAGATAGTACATAAATGAGAAGTTGGGGAGGGGAGATAAAATTGATTTTAGCCAACTTTGTCCGGAGGAAATGACCAGGAAGCTGGGGAGGAGGATCTTGTTTGATTTGAAGTTTAAATGAGCTTCTGTCTCTGGGAATAAATGGATTCCAATTTGCTAGTACTGATGTACTCCCTCCTGTTCTTCAAAGACCTTCACACAGTTTAAGAAATTAAATTTTACTTTACTTTGGAGTGCCCTGTTTGGCACTGTTTAGACACTCTTTGGCACTGTATTGCACTGTTTTGGTGTAGATAACTTGCCAAATAAGGAAATAAGAAGAAGTGAGAAGTTAATTTCGGGACTTCCCGAAAAGGAAAGTGAGAAGTTGTTTGAGAACCGAGGGAGTACATGGTTTAAACTGTTTATGTTATCTTTTCAATGTTTCATACTTTCATTTTAAAAACTGTTAGAAAAAAATTGGATTTATGATGCTTCAGTACCTTAGACCAACACCTATTTTAAATTTTTAATAGACGTGTTATGTAATGGTTAAACATCATAAATAATATAATGTAATGGATAACAAAGTAACAAAGAAATTAAAAGCTAAAACTCAGTGTGTGCGCCCTATGAGAATATTTAAATAATAGTAGTACTCTTTAATGAGTTAATGGTAAGGTAGAATGGTAAATTCAACCCAAACTTCTGCTCCTTTGTAAACAAATGATACTCGGTAGTGTCTGTGCATATGAGCGGTTTGCCAATTTCCTACATATGGTGGCTCTATATGATTTGCAAAGCTTGGGACAATTTTTTGGGTTAGTTTGATTTTAATCAACTTTTTCTCAATTTAAATCAGATTTGACATATCTAATTGGAGTTTTCTGCAACAGGCTGCGATAATAGTTGACGCTAAACTCAAATTTCTAATGGGTGTTTTCTGAAAATATGTTTATCTTAATCGCTACTTATCCAAATCTTAATTGCTACTTGTCCAAATCTTTTTACCTCATGACTCTTATTTTGGACTGCTTTCTATTTTTAACTTAAATTTACGCTTCATTCTTTTAAGCTTTGATTTGGATGTGTTTGTGTTAATCTACCTACTATTAGCTCATAGGTATTATATAATTCTTGAAAAAAATCTGAATATACACATAAATTAATTACTACTTAAACTTCAACAATACTGAATGAAATGTATAAAGTTGACATGAATTAATATAGGAGTAGCACAGATTAGCTGTGCAGTTTGTTTATTTGTTTGTCTTCCTTTTATCTATTAGGGGTTGGTCGGAAAGGCGTACTTATTCCATTATTCATATGTATATGAATAAGATGTGGTTGCGGACTGCATTTTCATCTATGTAGTGCAAAAATACTAAGATGTGTGTGTGATTACTTGTGAGTGAAAAGAGCAGTGAAATCTGTGTAATGAACAGCCCTAAATTGTCAGCAGTATTAGAGCACGACACACATAAATCTGTGTTATCTGAAGAAAGTGGCTGCAGTCTTTCAATAGCTCCTCAACAATGTTTTTGGTTAATCATTATGCTATACATATTGAACATCTAAATTTTAGGAAAACATTTGCTAAAAGACAGTTTCTACAAACTTATTTCTGTAAATCAAAAGGAGCATTCGTATAAACTTGAGGAATTTAGTTTGGTTCTAAACCTGACAAACTTATTTAGGAGTTTATATCTTTGTATTTGACAGGTATGAGTTGGTTGGACAAATGAGTTCTATAAATGGTAAATCTATAAAATATATAACCATGTAACAATGAAAGGAATTTTTTCTATATGATGATCTCCAATTTTTTTGTTTGTTTATGCAATGCTTACTTTTGGAATGGAGCCAAAGATTCATTATTTTTTGGCTTGAGATTATTATGGAATAAAGCAAAATGGCTCACTAAATTGTCTGCGCTTCTTTGTTATGAAGCAGCAGTCAGTCCATGCAATTTTGGACGGGATTTTCACTAGGAGTCATCCGGAAACAGTCTCTCTGTGCTTTAGTACAGGGGTAAGACTGCGTACATCCGATCCACTCTTACCCCACCGTAGGTGGGAGCCTCTGCGGCACTGGGGTAAATGAAAATGAATGATGCAATGCTTACTTTTGGTTGCTTTATGGAGATTACACTTGCTTAGATTGGGAGCTATTTTAAAATAAGCTTTACTTAATTGTTTGACATCATCTTTGTTTTTATTTAAATGACAAGATTTGCAAATTATTAAATGCATATAGTTTGAGGCAGAAATGAAAGTAAATTTTTAAATGGGTCACTTTAGACAATTTAATAAAAACAAAAAATGATTCTATATGTTATTTTTTTATACATTAAAATAGTTATTTTGGAACATTGAATCCTAGTATTCGTACAATAGTATTAAGGAGTATCTTCAAAATACCCCATTAATATTTTTAATTTTGACATTTTTTCCGTTTCTTTGAAGCAGATATCAAGCTATGGTTTCCCCTGCGTTTTCCTTTTCATCCAAATCAGTGAAATTGGTCAACTGTCATATGCAATCTTAACTCACAGTGGCATGGCCACTTCGTGTTGTGGTGGAGGACAATGAAAATCCTGCGTAGACTGCTCGTGGTTGGCAGTGGAAGGTCAACCTCTAAGTCTGCAATCTCATTTGGGCCGTTCAATTTTGCCACCCAAACCCGATGGATGAAGCCTGCTAACACTGCTCAAACCCGACTTGAGAACCGCACCAGGGACTTGAAGCTTGACCGCCTCACTGCTAACCGTCGCCGCCTCAATCTCATTCTCAACCTCCACCGCCTGGTCTCCGCCAGAAAACGGGGTCCCTTCGTCGCCATACAGTCCCTGTCCAAGTTGGCGCCACAGGCTGGCATCAAAACTCTACCTGCGGGAGCTTTCATTAGGAAATACCCTCACATTTTTGAGGTATTTACGCACCCTGCCTATCATAACCGTTGTTTCAGGTTTACCCAGAAATTCATTGCCCTAATAAGAGAAGAAGAGGTCATGATCGCTCAACTCGAACAAGACTCTGTCACACGAATCAAAAAACTCTTGCTCATGTCTGTGAATGGCACCCTTCATTTGCATTCCCTCAGATTAATTAGAGATGAATTAGGGTTTCCCGAAAATTTCCGAGAATCAATAATCAGGAAGTATAACACTGATTTTAAAATGGTGGATCTAGAGGTTGTGGAATTGGCTGTTAAGGACTGTGAAAGACCATATATGGCGGCCAAAGTTGAAAAGTGGCGGGAAAAAGAGTATAAGGAGAAGTGGTTAAGTGAATTTGAGGTCAAATATGCATTCCCTATAAATTTCCCAACAGGATTCAAAAAAGAAGCAGGGTTTAAGGAGAAACTGAACAATTGGCAACGAATGTCATACGTAAAGCCATATGAGAAAACGAACATCGTTAATGTTCGTAGTTGTGGAGGAGTAGAGAGGTATGAAAAGAGAGCCGTGGGAATCATTCATGAACTCTTGAGTTTAACCGTAGAGAAGATGGTTCGAGTTGAACGGTTAGCTCATTTTCGGAAGGATCTAGGAATCGAAGTGAATATTCGCGAGTTGCTTTTGAACCATCCGGGGATTTTTTACATATCTACAAAGGGGGATTCTCAAATGGTTTATCTGAGAGAAGCATATAGCAGTAAAGGTTGTTTGGTTGAGCCAAACAGAATTTACAATGCAAGAAGGATGTTGTTGGAGGTACTCTTAATGGGAAGTCGAAATACTAGAGGATTGAACCTGGAAAGGGAAGTACAGGAGAAACAAACAGTGATTGTCAAAGAGAACGAAAACAAAAGTAGTATGGTAGATGGTGACTTTGTCATTCCAATTCTAGAGAAGTGTTGATTATAAATTGATTAATTGGTGAATTAGTAATCTAAAGAGGTGTTGATGTATTTAGTAAGGCCCGCTACTGTGCGGGCCCGGCCCGGCCCAGTTCTTCGGGCCCAAAACCGGTCTAAGGCCTGGTTATTTATCTAAAGCGGGACAGGCTCGGGTGGGTAAAAAGAAGGCCCGGCCCGGACCCGGTTCGGGCCATATTGATTTTTTTTTGTTTTTTCATTATTTTGGGCTCCACTCGGGTTGGGCTTGATGAATAGGAGGGGTTTGGGGGGTGAGGGGGGGTCAGGGATAGGTAGGTAAGCAAAAAAAACCAAAACTGAGGCTCGGCCCGGCTTGGACCTAGTCCACGGAGTAATAAACATTGAGCGCCTTAATTTTCAGGAAAACGTTTTCTAGAAAGACTATTTTGCTCAAACTTGCTTCTTGAAATTAAAAGGAGCCTTCAGATAATCCTGAGCAATTTAGTTTGTTTCTAAACTTCGATGAACGTATGAGAAGTAGGGATGGACTAAACCGGCCCGGCCCGGCACGGAACCGGCCCGGCCCGCTACTGTGCGGGCCCGGACCGGACCGGGACCGGTTGGCCGGTTCCGGGCTTTTAGCCTGCTTGGGCGGGCCTGGCGGGCCGGGCTCGGGCCCAGTTTTGGGCGAACCGGCCCGGGCAGTTCGGGCCGGGCCCAGGTCAATTTTTTTTCAAATTTTTTTCTTTTCCAAGGGTAGGGCTGGGTGTTTTGGGGAGGTTTGGGGGTGGGGGTGAGGGGGGGGGGGGTCAGGGGATAACAAGAAAGCAAAAAAAATAGACATTGAATCGGGGCCCGCCCGGTTAGGCCCGGACCCGGTATCAACCCGAGCCGGTTCCGGGCCCAAGGATTAGCAAAAAAAGCCCACCCGGGCCCGGCCCGGAACCGGACCGGCCCGGGTCCATCCCTAATGAGAAGATTGAACAAATTCATTTTATAAAAAGTAAATCTTCATTGCATAAACAGGTTTTGTGCCACCTGGTATTCAATGCATTTGATAAAATTGAAAGTACCGTATCATATTTGGTAATATTTGAATGTTTAAAGTTCAGTTTTACTTTATTTAAACCTAATCATTCTAATAGCAATTGTACGATTTCACTTTTTTTAATCATGTCATAAACAGGTTTTGTGCCACCTGGTATTGTGCCACCTGGTATTCAATGCATTTGATAAAATTGAAAGTACCGTATCATATTTGGTAATATTTGAATGTTTAAAGTTCAGTTTTACTTTATTTAAACCTAATCATTCTAATAGCAATTGTACGATTTCACTTTTTTTAATCATGTCATTATCAAAATAGTAATGTATGTTTTGAATTTTCAAAATAAGAGTTTCAATAACATTTTATTTTAAAGGGTTTAGGATTTATCAATTCCTTAGTACAAGAAAGGCATATGTGCAACCGATCTAGTTGAAAGTTGAAACACCAAAATACAATATACGCTACATTCGTTAAACTTTGTTGTATAAATTACTTTCATATGCATGCGAGGTTCGTGATGCACCACTATTATTTATATTGAAAAAATGTATACTTAATTTATCACCTTAAGTAAAATTGGCTACTGTGGATTTATTTCCTGATTTAGAGAATAACTATTGTTGTACTTAAGATCTGATTTTGTATTAATTACCAGTATCATGCATTTTATTCTTTCTAGAAATAGGATATTCTATTATTTAGATTAGCAGATTGTATATTTAATGCCTTAGATTGTCTTCTCAATAAGCTGTATAAATATCCTATCATTGTGAGATTGTAATATATCACAAATATTCAGATTTTCACATGGTATCAGAGCTCTAGCTATCCTAGGATTTCTGTACTCCTCTTCTGGTCGTGCCCATCTCTTATGTCTATCATGGCTCACGAAAACAACAGCTTCATCTCAGAGACAACCTCTAAAACACCCTCATCAATTCTTTTTGTCTCTTCTCAAATAAATGAAGTTGTCTCTCTCGTTACAAGCTGCAAATTCAATGGACACGAATTCTTTCAACATGAAGCCCTTCAGAAACTTCTGAATCATTCCTCCATTCATCCAACCTCTACGAATGATACTGGTATGTTGGCTATGAGAGGTAATAAATCAGTTGCTTGTTCTGTCAATAGAAGCACTAACAAATCATGGATTCTAGACTCCGGAGCTTCAGATCACATGACAAGAGATGCATCAATTTTCTGTGAGTTTCACCCGAAGAAAGGAAATCATACAGCCAAAATAACACATGGCTCATTTTCTCAAGTTGAGGTTTCCGGTTCAGTCAGAATAACTAAGGACCTCACTCTCAAATCTTTGCTTTATGTGCCCAAATTAGACTGTAATTTACTTTCAATCATTAAATTTACTAATGAACATCACTGTGTGACAAATTTTTTCTCAAATCTTTGTGTATTTCAGGATTTGAACTCAGGGAAGAGGATTGGCAGTGCTAAGATGTGTTCCGGACTATATGTTCTACGTGATGAAGTTTCATCCACCAACACAAACCAAAAGTCTAGTTTGCTTTCTTTGAATAGTTAGTTAGTTTCTTTGTCTAATAAGGATAGTGCTATCATGTTATGGCATTGTCGTCTTGGTCATCCAAATTTTGTGTATTTATCAAAAATGTTTCCTTCCTTATTTCTAAATAAGGATTCAAGTTCTTTTTGTTGTGAAACTTGTCAATTTCCTAAACACACTCGGACTAGTTATTCTAGATTAACATATAAACCATCAAAACCTTTTTCATTGATTCATAGTAATGTGTGGGGACCTTCACGCATAAACACTACTCCCTCCGTCCCGGTCATTTCTTCCAACTTTCCTTTTTGGGCCGTCCCAATTAATTCTTCCAACTTCCACTTTTGGAAAAAATATGTGGTTCACATTCATTCACCTTTTTCTTACACAACTACAACCATACATTTTCACTTTATTCCTACTACCTAAATTTGCGATACCGGTCAAAACCGGAAAAAATGACCGGGACGGAGGGAGTATAACAGGAAAAATATGGTTTGTATCTTTTATAGATGATCACACAAGATTAACTTGGGTATTTCTTATGCAAAATAAGTCAGAAGTGAGTGGAATTTTTCAGCGCTTTCATTCTATGATTCAAACTCAGTTTCATACTAGTATTCAAGTACTCAAAACTGACAATGCCAAAGAATTTATTAATTCTGTTCTTGGTACTTATTTGATAAAACACGACATCATCCATTTAAGTTCTTATGTTGACACCCCTCAGCAAAACGGATTTGCTGAACGGAAAAATCGACATCTTCTTGAAGTTGCTCGATCCCTAATGTTTGGGTCTCACGTTCCTAAAGTTTTTTGGGGGGTGCAGTTCTCACCGCTGCCTATCTCATTAATCGAATGCCATCTAAAGTGTTGAAATTTCAAAGTCCGTGTCAAACTCTTCGGGAAATATTCCCTCATACAAGGTTCATTAGCTTTGTTGATCCTAAGGTCTTTGGTTGCATTGTTTTTGTCCATCTTTATCCACAAAATCGTAGTAAGTTAGATCCTAAAGCTATCAAATGCATCTTCATAGGGTATTCATCTAATCAAAAGGGTTATAAGTGTTATTGTCCTACTACAAGAAAAACCTATAACTCTATGGATGTCACTTCTTTCGAATCACAGGCTTACTACAAATCTGAGATTCAGGGGGAGAATGGAAGTGAATCTCACCTTTGGGGCATTAATGTTTCAAACAGTGATTTGAGCGAAATTTCACCTACTGCACCTATTCTTGAACTCACCAGTCCACAACCTGTGACAGTTTGAGAACGTCAAGATGTCATAGAAAACCAAGTCCCCAGTTCATCTCAAGCCATTGAAAACACCCCTGATCCGTTACCAATTGTTAATTCTCATCCAGAACCTAAAGAACTTCGTGTATATCAAAAAAGGAGGCATTCTGAGAAAGAACAAACACATCTACAGGACTGTCATGACTTGGAACTGAATGCAGATCCTCCAGAAATACATTCAGGTATGAGTAATTCTTGTCATGATAGTGTTACTGGTATAAATGATGATCTACATATTGCTTTGAGAAAGGGAGTTCGTGCTTGTACTAAACATCCGATTGACAATTTTGTGTCCTATAAAACATATCTCCATCCTATCAAACATTTGTTTCTACTCTTGATAGTTTACATATTCCTCACTCAATTCAAGAAGCACTGATTGGTCCGAGTTGGAAAAAGGTTGTATAAGATGAAATCAATGCTTTGGTGAAGAACGAGACTTGGCACATAACGGATTTACCGTCTGGAAAGAGACCAGTGGGATGTAAATGGGTATTCACCATTAAACATAAGGCGGATGGTAGCATTGAGAGGTTTAAAGCTCGGCTTGTTGCCATGGGATTCAACCAGTCCTACGGGATCGATTATCAAGAGACTTTTTCTCCAGTTGCTAAGCTCAATACCATTCGCGTTCTACTATCCATTGCTGCAAATAGAGACTGGCCGTTGCACCAACTAGATGTGAAGAACGCTTTTTTGAATGGTGAACTGGAAGAAGAAGTGTACATGGATATTCCACCAGGCTTTGAGAGTTCATCCAACCGAAACAAAGTATGCAGACTAAAGAAATCTCTATATGGCCTAAAGCAATCTCCACGAGCATGGTTTGGAAAATTCACTAAATCAATCACTAAAAATGGTTATATTCAGTGTCAGGCAGATCACACCTTGTTTGTGAAACACTCACAAGATCAAAGGATAGTTGTCTTGATAGTTTATGTTGATGATATAATACTTACAGGTGATTTCAAGGAAGAACTGAAAAGCTTAAAAGGTTTCTTATCAAGGGAAATTGAGATAAAAGATCTCGGTTATCTTAAATATTTTCTTGGCATGGAAATTGCACGATCAAGACATGGCATTTTTGTTTCTCAAAGAAAGTATGTTCTAGACTTACTCAAGGAAACTGGAATGCTTGGTTGTAAACCAACCTCGACTCCAATGGATTCTAACAAAAAGATTGGCTCGGACATGGCCAGAGCACCTGTGGACAGGGGAGATATCAAAAGTTAGTGGGACGGCTTATTTATTCATCTCACACTAGACCTGATATTGGTTTCCCTGTAAGTGTCGTAAGCCAATACATGAATAATCCAACTGAGGAACACATGGATGTCGTTACAAGAATCCTTAGATACCTCAAGATGACTCCAGGAAAAGGTCTTCTTTTTAGGAAGAATAACAATAAAGATATTAGAGTCTACACGGACGTAGATTGTGCAGAAGATGTAACTGATAGAAGGAGTACTTCAGGTTACTGTTCTTATGTTTGGGGAAATTTAGTAACATGGAGAAGTAAGAAACAGTCAGTTGTATCTAGAAGTTCAGCTGAAGCAGAGTTCAGAGCTCTAGCTATTGGCATTTGTGAAGTAATGTGGCTGAAAAGATTACTTAGAGAGCTGAGAGTATTTAAAGAAGGGTCTATACAAATCCTTTGTGACAATCAGGCTGCTATTAGCATTGCCAAAAATCGTGTCCCTCACGAAAAAACTAAGTATATTGATATAGACAGACGCTTCATCACTGAGAAAATAGAGAACTCCATTATTCAGACCTGTTATGTTCCATTAAAATTTCAAACTGCTGACATTCTTACAAAAGCTCTACCGAGAACCATTTTTGAAGAATTAATTAGCAAGCTTGGGATGTTGGACATTCACAACCCAGTTTGAGGGGGAGTGTGGATTTATTTCCCGATTTAGAGAATAACTACTGTTGTACTTAAGATCTGATTTTGTATTAATTACCATTATCATGCATTTTATTCTTTCTAGAAATTGGATATTCTATTATTTAGATTAGCAGATTGTATATTTAATGCCTTAGATTCTCTCCTCAATAAGCTGTATAAATATCCTATCATTCTGAGATTGTAATATATCACAAATATTCAGATTTTCACGGCTGCAATGGCAATAACTTTGTGCCAATTTTGATTTAGGTGCACTAAAATAGGAAAATGAGTAGCAATACTTTCATCAACAAAAAAAAATCATTGCGCAAAAGTATATTCTAGTACTACCCCTGTCCCTTAAAACTTTGCAAAAGTTGACCGGCACGGAGAATAATAAAGTAAAAACTGTGTGGTTGAGGTTTGTGCAGAGGAGAGAGAAATAACAGAAACCATAAAATAATTGATTAAAAGGGAAAGTGACAAAGTTTTTTGGAACGTCCCAAAAAGGAAAGATGACAAAGTTTTAAGGGACGGAGGGAGTATTAATTAGTAATCTTACTGTGAGAGTTATTGGCCCTATGGGCCTTGTCTTCCTTTCTTTACCCTTGCTACTAAGACTTGGGACTATTTATTTTTGGTACCACCCAGCCCACTGTTTCTTCCTTACTTAGCCCCTTCGTGTTTGGCCCTTTACCCATGTTAACCTACTTACCTTGTTTTGGCCTTTTCTGACACACCTACTTAATGCCTTGGTAGGCCTTCATCTTGCTTGAGCCGCCTCAGTTGTGACCCTAGTTCTAGAGACCTCCTTGTAGAGAGAGAGAGTCTGGTTTCTCTGTAGCCATTCATCTTCTTCCGTCCCTCTCTTCATATCAAAGTGTGTGTGTGCGCTCAGTGGGTTCTATGGAGAGGCTTGAGAGGGTAGCTGGGTTGGGTTTGGGTTCCGGTACCTTGGTGGTGGTTCCCTGTCCGTGTAGATCTATGTGATGGTTGTGAGTTGTTCTAGAACCCTTGGGTTCGAGTGGCTGTAGACCTGAGTTGGAAGATCCATCAGCCTTACAGTGGTATCAGAGTGTAGTCCTCGCTGTCTCTCACCGGAAATCTCCAACTGCAACCCGGCAGCTACTTGCCTCTGACGACGTCGGCTCCTTCCTCTTCGTGCATGGTAAGTCGGATAATCCCACTGGATATATGCTCATGTAAATTGGTTTGAAACATCCTAGGTGCACCAGGTGCCTCCGGATTTTATTTTTCTCCTGTTCCCCGCACGGCCGTATGTTGATTTTATCCCGACCGCCATCACCCCAGGTATGTCGGCTAGCTGGATCTCTTCTTTGCATGTGTTGATATGTCTGTAGCTTGTTTAGATCTGTGATTGCTTTGAGTTGCTGACTCTCTCCCTGTGTTTGGGCTTTTCTGTGGGGTTTTTGGTTGGGGTTGTGCTCTTCTTGTGTGGGCTCTCGCATCGCTAGGGTTTCGAGTCTTGTTAGTTTATTCTTTCTATTTGTTGATTGGTTCTTTGTGGTTTGTCTGTCTACGGGTAACCTAAGGGGTCAATCCCTGATTGGCTAAGGCATGTGGTGTTAGGGCTAGGGGATACCCTGCCAGCCACCTCAGTGGCCTCGAAACTGCGTGGTTCTCTAGTCCGCTGCCTGATCCTTTCTAGGGTTTCCACTTAAGCTTACCTGTGTGACTTATCCATAGGTTTCTGTTTGGGTGACATGGCTGCTAATCAATATGGAATGTTGCCTTTTAATGGGAAAACTGATTTTGATATGTCGAAACAAAAGATTATGATGGAGTATATGGGTCTGAGCCCCCGGACCCACATACTCGGAAGAACAGAAAGCACAAGACAACAGAGTGGCGCCCTCGTCGGCCAAGACGCCCCCGTCGGCCGAAAAGGGGCCAACTCGGATTATGGTCCTGAGTCCAAGGAACCCGGGTGCCTTCGTCGGCCGTGCCCTCGTCGGTCGTGCCCTCGTCGGCCGTGCCCTCGTCGGCCAAGAAGACCTCCCAGAATCAGATTTTATACTTACTCATTTGTACAGCCCATTAGTGGCTTTGTATTCGGCCCAGTAGCGGTCCAGTTGTAAATGGGCCTCCCAAGCCCAAGACTTGGGAGCCCAGCCCTAATTTTCTCTATAAATACTCCCTTTGGGAGTAGTTATAGGGGTTACAAAATCATTATATTGAAGCATATTATTACACTTCTCTCTCTAGCTCTCACTTCTCTCTAGATATACTCTATCAGATTAAATGTGTTTTAATTCAGTAAAAGGTTTTCAGAGTTGCTGGCAAATTTTTAGAAACAGAAAATGAAGCCAAACAACTTGAAATGAATGAAACTGCCTATTCTACTATTTACTTAAATCTTTCTGACTCTGTGTTAAAGGAAAGTTGGTATACTTGACTTTGCCAAAGAATTGTGGGAGAAACTTGAAAAAATTTCCAGTTCAGGCTTGACCTTACCAAGGATATAGATGAAAATTTAGATAATTTTAACAAACTTATTCAAAATATCAAACAAGCGGGTGACAAGCACATTGATGACTACATCCTAATTATTTTGTTCAATGTCATCCCTGATTCCACCTATCCAAACTTGTCTAAGTGTACGTCTGCCTTAGAATATGTGCATGCTGAGTTTTGGGGTTCTGTCAGTATCCAATGGTCTTGACTTTAACCAGATAGGTATGGAACCCTTCAATTTCCATGAAGATTCTTGGAGACTAAAGAAAATAGTAATCTATGTTGGGAAGGCGAGAAAATACCTTCAGAGCGGGTGTCAAAACATTTTTTTAGTCCACGAGAGGAGTAAACATGTAGATAATGACTCGAAACTGGAAGCAGTCCAAACAGAAAGTAGTGGCCATTATGTACGAGTATGAGTATTCGCAGATAGTATCCCAATAAGCTCGTGTTGGTAGCAGGTATGCTCTTTGAGTTATAGAAGTATCGATGGGAATAAAGAGTGTAAAAGTTTGGCACTACAAACTATTCTTATGTTGCAAGTCGTCAGCCACTACAAAGGCTACATAAACTTTATTACTATGAACGAACAATATTTTCTTTTAGTTATATAGTAAGATGATTAAAGTTAGAAGGAACAGTACTGAGGAATATCAACGAAGAAATAACTATCGGTAATGAACGGCCTAAGGGAGTTTATGGTTAAACTATTATTTTTGACTCTTATAGACTACAGGTATGAATATAACACATTTTGATTTGTGAAGGGTTGAAAGGTTTAATAAATAAAAATGTCCATAGCACTCTTGTTTTCTTTTCATCCTAATCCCACGGCTAATTGTGGAAGCAAAGAGATAGTCTTTAAATCATTATATAAAAGGATGAAAGAAATAATTTTTTTCTTACAAAGTTAGAAACCTAGTGATTGTTCACCTCCTCGTCTTGACTTTCTGTTTTCAGGTATTTTTTTGTGTTAAACAATTATGGGTATGACAATGTCAAATTTTGTTAAACACAGGACATCATAAATGATATGAAACTGAGAAAACGATTCCTTTTAAGGTTGAAATTTTAATGTTAAGCCATATACTGATTTTACAGAGGAAGTCTAAGAAGATTTAGTGACTAAACTTATAATATAACTTATTCACAAAAGACTTATTCACAAGAAGATTATGTTTAATAGTTCATTTATTTTAGACTTTAAAGAGAAATTCTTTTGGTGTAATAGGGGAGTCAAATTACAGTGGATTATTAAAAGAAATGAAGACTTCTTCTTATGCTTTAGAAAAAGATTTCATGTGACAGACATCTTGACAACAAATAGCACAAGTATAACATACCAAATGAATGATTTTTCCTGAGATTATAAATAATGCACTAGATCTGAGTATTTTATCACGCATAAAAGAAGAAGATGGCTTAAGGTTTCAACAGTAAATATATAAAACCATGTTAGTATCACCAAGATTTTTTTAAAGCTTTTAGGCTTACATTTGAGTCTCATAACAGTGCAATCATGAACTGTTTATGAGATATCTAGTATAATACCTAAAGGGGATTAACATAAATAAATAAATAAATAAAGCAATCTATTGGACAGAAGAGTTAACATGGTGAATGAGAAAAACTCTATCCTCCTCCACAACGTAAACATATTGTGAGGAGAAAAATTTTAAAATTGACAGAGAATGAACCATTTTTAGATATTATAATGCCAAAATTTCAACAATCAAGAACGAATTTTAGAAAGAGTTCTATTCTTCACTTTTTTGAAAAGACAAGTTTGACCTATGTAATCATACCAGTAGAATGTGATTTTAAGTTTCATTTGTAGGAATTTTGGGCGTAAGTGTTATGAGGAGGTTAAAATTTAGAATTTTCTTTCATTTTCATAATTCTAAGCAAAGAGGTCAAACTAATTTGTTTATAACGACTATCTTGCGAGCTTGTGAGTTGGTGTTGTAGCGCTCGGAGAAATCATGAGAAGTGGATTTAAATAGTGAGAGATTCTTGGTCTTTTTTTGGTCATTATATGAAGTAGTTGTGTGTTTTGCAAATCGTAGAAATTTAATCAGTTTAGTAATAAGAAGAAAAGTTGGTACAAACTTCTCGCATTTAAGTTATATATGCTCAAGAAATAAAGAAAGTAATCTGGTGAAAGGTATAAAGCTATTACGGTGGTACTAAGGCCAAGTGAAGGGTCTAGATTGAAATTATGTGAGACTATACCAAGCTATTTTAGTTTCGAGGACGAAACTTTTATTAGGTGGGAGGGATTGTAACGCCCGTACTTTTTATCGACTTCTTATGTGTTAATTAATTATTATGATCATGTTTTAACTTATGGTTTAAATGCTATATATGTGAAGTATAGAGATATCATGTGATTATGAACTTTGTGATAATGATATTTGAATTTACGTGTTTGTATTATGTTTGAACGTGACAGGTGACGGTATCTGATGAGCAACGAAACTATACCGTAATAATCATTTTATTTCGAATGGAATGATATATCAAGTTAATTGTCTTGTTAGATAGTATTCGGGTGTTTAAAATATAGTTTAAAAGGTTATTGGGGGTCTAGGATGGGATTAGCAACAATCGGGGTCGGTTTAGGGCGAAAAAGGGCGTTTTCGGCACCCGAGGGTGCCGGACCGGCGCCGGTTGGGCCCAAACCGGCGCCGGTTCAAAACAGAAACTTTGGCATCTCAGTTGGCAGGGTAACCGGCGCTGGCCAAGGGCAAACCAGCACCGGTTCGGGCAGTTTCTGAGTTGGTCAAAAATCTATTTTTATCGGAAAAAGCCCCTTTCAGTCCCAAATTCGATCCCTACTCACCTCTCTCTCTCTCTCTCTCTCTACAAATCAATCCCAGACCTTTTCCAAAATGATTGAAACTCAAACATTAAATGAGGAATTCTTCCATATTTCTATCTATAGTTCTTGGTTGAGGATTTAGGGTTGATTCTAGGGAAATTAACTTATTTTCTTAATATTAAGGTTGTTATGGAGTTATTATTCATCCTTGATTAAAAGACTCTTGTGAAGCTTTGAGTATTTAACTACCCCAAATGTTTTGCAAAATTCAATAAAAGAACTTGGATGATTTCTTGATGTTAGGGGCTGATTCTAAATAGATACATGGAGTCCAGGATATTATGATAGTTAGTTAAGGTTGTTGATTTTTTATTATGAAATTAATTCAGTTTTGGTTACTTAGCTAATAGTTAGTTAATTCAGTTTAGTTAGATATGGGAAATTCATGATTTTTATCATGATTAAGGGCTGATTGTATAAAATTTCCCTCATCCCTAAATCTTAGGGTTTTGTGAAAAGCATGAAAGTATGTTGATCAAATGTAAATATATATAGTTGCTCATCGAAGAACCGTTGCCCGTGGACGCTTTATACACACGATCAAAGGTAAAAACTCCACGTGAATCAGGTAAGTCACCACCACCTATCTCTGTTCTAAAAATCATTCTAGGTGCCCGACTAGTCTCAGCCTAGGCGCTAGGCGGTGGCCGGACGTCCCGATTTTCGTCTAGGTGCTCCGATTAATTGGTTTTCCGTCTAGGTGATTTAATTGGCCGTCTATGACGCCTAAATGTCCACCTAGAGTGCCTAATCGGCCGCCTAGGTCGTCTAAATTCGTCGAACATTACTTTACTTTTTAATATTAATTTTCTAAGTGATATACATACTTTAACTTTAGCCATGGATATAAAGAAATGAAGGTGTAAATTAAGATAAAACTATACGAAGTATATGTTTGTATATATACCTAAATTTAATCATTATTTATATTTATAACATAATGAAGTTAATGATTAGTTATCATATACTACATATGATTAAATTTGATAATTCTATCACTCATGTTTGTTAATGTGTGCGTGTATTTTATTCACACAAAAATACAACATTACTTATCATATTTATGTAAAAATATAGATAAAAATGCAATTTCTATATATGTCTCCGACTAGTCACCGACTAGGCGCCCGCCTCGCCGCTACGCGCTGGGCTGGCGCCCGACTAGCGCCTAACGCCTTTTAGAACATTGCCACCTATTCATGATAGTTCTAAATGAAGTATGGAAGTCTTGCTAATTATGAATTGGATATGTTTACTTGGATACTTGAACTTGTGTGACTTGATGATAGGTAAAGTTCAAGTGATATGTAAGTGTTGACATGTGGTGTTGATTGTAAAGTTATTGAATGATTAAATGTATGATATGCATGTCGTATGTTTGATCTTAGATTGGGTTCATATAGAACCAATGATGAAAAGGGAGTTATGTTGGTAATGTTATCTAATGAATTATAATAGTTGTTCTAAGGTAGTCGTGCCCCCAAGTAATCACCTGAGTTGAGCGTAGCGGGACATCCTCCCGCGGGAAGTCCCGATGTTACTTCTGATGGTGTGCGGGCTAGCTACCCGAGGTCATCAGTGAGGGGCCAGGACACGAGCTACGGGCCCATAATTCAAGGATAAAATGAGAAGAAAGAATGATGAATAAGAAAACCTATTAGGTTTCGATACGTGAAGCTTTTGCTTGCCATGATATGCATTTTATATGTGGTTATGATTTATCTGTTGAGTATTCTACCTTGTGTATCTATTTATGACTAGCTAAGACTCCGTTATTTTAGTGGATGTAATGGTGACTTACTAAGAAAATTTTGCTTACGAGAATTATGTTCTCTCATGTCTCATGTATAGGTAAAAAATGAAGGATGAAGGCTGAGAGGATGTACGAAGCTGGTGACAAGGCCTTGGATGGGTTAACGGAGAAGACCTCGCTGTTACTTATGTTTTGTTTTTGTACTTTGACATTTTCACGATTTGGTTAATGTTTGTTTTGAAAATCCTGATTAGGTGTGATGACTTTGTTTTAAGCGTGGTTGTTATTGGTCTTTTGACATTTTAGTTATGAAGTTTTCTTATGTATATAAGAAATAAAGTTTCATGACGAGACTTTGTATCTTTTCATTTCCGCTTGGTTTATCTAGTCTCTTTTATGTTTGAGTATGGTAATGACCATGTTGGAGACGATCGTTACACTAGATCTAAGAAATGTGTTTTCTTAGGGTATCCTGATGGGGTTTAAGGTTATAGGCTGCGGGATAGAAACCGGGTGGGTTTTAAGGTAGTGATCAGTAGGGATGTAATATTCAATGAGTCTGAATTTCCCTGTTTGAGTGTTCCTATCACAAATCAAAGTCCTATTTCTGAGAGTGTCCAGTCTGAGGTGGAGTTTGTTCCTGCTGCTACCATTCCATTAATTAATGTTGTTGTGAATGATTCTGATGTTAGTGTGCATGATACCACTCCTTCTAGTGGGATGGAGTCCTTTCATGATTCTGAAATACATGTTGATTCTGATTTACATGATAATGGTGAACAACATGATACTTCTGTGGAGCATGATGTCCATGATTTGCATAACTATCAACTTGTTAGGGATAGAAGTAAAAGAACTGTTAAGAATGTTTCTTATAATATGTTTGATTATGCTTTTCATGTGCATGATACCTCCATATTTGCTTAATCTGTGTTTGAGACCCTGAAATTGAATGAGCCCAAAACCTATAATGAAGCCTTAAGATCTAAGGAATCCCAGAAGTGGCTAGATGCAATGGACCTTAGTGAGATGGAGTCTTTGAAAGTCAATCAAACTTGGACCTTAGTTTCTAGACCTCCCAACTATTCTGTAGTAGAGTGCAAGTGATTGTTTAAGGTTAAGGAAGAACCTAAGAGCATCTCCAATGCTAGAATGTGCACAGTGCACATGTGGCATGAGAGAGATAGACACAAAAGATTGATCTTATGACATTTCTCTCTCTGTCTTTTCACGGTCTTATGTGTTTTTGATAAGTTTTTCTCTGCAATGTCAATCACAATGTCTACATCTAGACATTATGCTTGACATTGTGAACAAAAACTTACCAAAATGATATAAGATCCTTCATAGAAGGAGAAAGATATTTTAATTATCGTTTTATGATTGGCTACCTCTCATGCCACGTATACACGGTTAATGTATTAGCATTGGAGATGCTCTAAGAGTGTGAGGTTTAAAGCTAGGTTAGTGGTCAAAGGGTTTACTCAAAAAGAGGGGGTAGATTATGCAGAGATATTTGCTCATGTGGTTAAATTTACTACTGTTAGAATCATGTTTGCTCTTGTTACTCACATTAGTTGGAAAATGAAACAGATGAATGTGATCACTGCTTTCTTGCATGGTGATCTTGATAAAAAAGATCTATATGACCCAACCTGAGGGGTTTGTGGATCCCAAGAAAAGTAATTATGTGTGTTTTCTAAGGAAGGCCTTGTATGGTCTGAAGGAGTCTCCTAGTCAATGGAATATTAAGTTTGATCAATGCACGAAGTCTATGAAATTTGTTAAATTTGTTTGTGATCATTTCTTGTATTATAAGGATACCTCCTCTGTGCCAATATTCTTATTGCTTTATGTGGATGATATGTTAATCATAAGTCCCAATCTTGTTTCCATTACTCGTGTGCAAAAATGTCTTTGTGAAAATTTTTCCATGAAAGACCTAGGGATGCAAAGAGGGTCCTAGGCATTAAATTTCTTATGTGGAAAAAGTTTTGAGTAAATTCAATATGAAATCTACTTCACCTATGAATGTTCCTCTGACATCTCATTTTGTGCTAAGTAAGGATCAGTCTCCCAAGATTGATTCCGAAATTGATAAGATGAAGTTTGTTCCTTATATATTCTAGTGCAATAGGGTCTGTTATGTACCTTATGGTGAGTACTGGGCCAAACATTGCTTATGATGTTAGCTGTTTAAGTCGTTATATGTCTAACCCTGGTATGCCTCACTAGAATGCTTTGAAATTGTTGTTGAGATATCTCAAATCTACTTTGAAACATTGTCTATTATTTGCTAAGTGTTCTGATGGTACTGTGTTGCATGGCTATGTAGATTCTAACTATGCTAATGATAGGGATAATAGGAAGTCTACCACCTCCTGTCTTTACTTTTTGTGGGTCCTGTATCAGTTGGAAGTCCCAGTTGCAACCCATAGTTGCTCTGTCCACTATTGAGTCTGAAAATGTTGCAGCTACTGAAGCCTTTAAGTAAGCCATCTAGCTTAAAAGGATTGTTAGTGATCTAGGTTTTCTTAAGCAGGGAATTATTGTTTATTCAGATAGTCAATCAACCATTCAACTTTAATTTGCAAAAACCCTGTGTTTCATGATAGGACTAAGCACATTGATGTCAGGTTCCATTTCATTCGAGAGATTGTAGAGGCTCGAGATATCATGCTGGAAAAGATCCCATCAGAGTTCAACCCAGCTGATATGGAAACAAAGTGTCTTTCTGTTGAGAAATTACTTTCTTGTAAACGAACATTAAATATGGATTGTGGTTAGATATTGTTTGTTTTGCAGGTTCTGACCCATGGAGTTGTTGCATTCACTCATGGACCTTGCTCTGAGAACAACGTGTTCTCTGAGTATTCGGTTTGTCCCTGTGATCCTTTGGATCAGGAAAGTGTGCATCACACTATCCATCTTGTGCTTCTGGGTCTTGTGTGACCCAGGGAGTGTTTTGTGCAACTCCAATTTGTTGGCCTACTATATCTTTGGATATCTTAGGCAACCAGCGATGATGAATCTTTCCATGCCACTTTTGTTTACTCTACACCACATAGGACCAATAAGGTGGAGAGTGTGAAGGTATTGGCCCTATGGGCCTTGGCTTCCTTTCTTTACCCTTGCTACTAAGACTTGGGCCTATTTAATTTTGGTACCACCCAACCCACTGTTCCTTCCTTGCTTAGCCCTTTCGTGTTTGGCCATTTACCCGTGTTAACCTACTTACCCTGTTTGGGCCTTCGTCTTGCTTGAGCCGCCTCAGTTGTAACCCTAGTTCTAGAGACCTTATTGTAGAGAGAGAGAGAGAGAGAGAGAGAGAGAGAGAGAGAGAGTTTGGCTCTCTCTAACCATTCCTCTTCTTTCGTCCCTCCTTCACATTAAAGTGTCTGTGTGCTCTGTGGGTTCTAGGCAGAGGCTTGAGAGGGTAGCTGGGTTGGGTTTGGGTTCCGGTGCCTTGGTGGTGGTTTCCTGTCCCGGTAGGTCTGTGTGGTGGTTGTGAGTTGTTCTAGAACCCTTGGGTTCGAGTGGCTGGAGACCTGAACTGGAAGATCTATCAGTCTTACACTTACTAAAAATAATCCTACATAGTGTTGCATATATTTTATTGCCATACAACATTTCAAATAAATTTAAAAAAATAGAATATTTTAAGATTATGTTCATATATATTCCAAATTTATTTTAAGTTTTGTTAAAACGGTAATTTTTAGAGCAATAGTACTTTTTTCTATGTTTATTACTCCCTCCGTCCCATTAGAAGGTTCTCACTTTCCTTTTTTGGACGTCCCGTTAGAAGGTTCCCATTTCCATTTTAGGAAACAATTAACAATCTTAAGTGATAAATTAAACATTAAATATTAAAAATAATACATTTATAACATCACAGTTATCAATACTAACTACATTATAATATATACTAGTACCTATTAAAATTATTTCTCAAAATATACTCGAAGTAGTTTATTTAATTATTGCCTAAATAACCGTGTCGTTTTGCTATGGGAACCTTCTAACGGAACGGAGGTAGTATGTATTATCATCATTTAATTAAGAATGAGAACATACTTATGCATTTCATATGATATACAGTAAACATATTTTATGTTTTTTCTATTTACAGCCACAGTTTTACTAACCACAGCCCCCAAGAAAATTACATGTCTAATATGCCCTTATATTAATAGAAACGGTTATATGCCGGAATATTCTATACGCATAAACATCTCCCTATATGAGCAGCAGTATCATTCCAAGCCGTGCCAGCTTTAAACGGTTTCAACGTGCAAGGATAATGAATTGCACTTCCAGATTAAAGCAAGTCAAAAGCAATTCAGGTTTCTGGGAGCAAATTGAACAATCAATTACAAGCCTGAATTTCATTTTCTAAAGTTGTTTTATTTTGGGAAGGTTTTACTGGTTCTCTATCCCTGCTTCTCAAGACATGGAGAGAACTGTACAATAGAATTCTAGGTGTATTTTAGTTGGAGGAACACCTGATTAATTGGTCTGTGCGCTTCTCTTATTACCTTTTATTAATGCCCTGTTATTTGTATACAATTCGATCTTTCTACGGCCAAATCTCATTATCGTCGATGCATAAAGCAAAGCTGGGATAGATCTATTCCAAGGTCGGTAAATAATAGAAAGCTGGCATGCTATGAAAGCGACGGTGGCCGAGAAAGCAGTAAGTTAACCTCCCCAGAAAATGGAAGATGATGTAATACAGGCTGAAGAGGTCCTGATTCTGGGAGAGGAGATTTGCTCAGTGTAACTCGGGTCACCCACAACGTGCAAGCAAGTGTAGCTAGAGGCGGCGGTAGGGGTGACCGTCCAGCTGCAGCCACGAAGATCCGATGCAATGACACTGTAGCTGAGGACAGTGAGGTGATGGTGCACGCCGGCGGCGCCAAGTATACGATGGCTCCGGGAAGCCTTGCAAGACGAGAACCACCTGGAGAGTCAACTCCTTTTAACAACCCGGTAATATAATCCGATATTAGTCAAGTGTTATCCACTACCTGCTAGGAATGGACTCGGGCCGGGTCGGGCCCGGGCCAGGCCTAGGCCCGGTCGGGCCGCTGGTTTGTATGACATGGGCCCGGGACCGGCCCGAGGGTTGGACGGGTTCGGGCCGGGCCACCCGTCCGGGTCACGGGTCGGGTCCGGTTCGGGCTGGGCCGGTTAATTTTTTATATATAATTTATATTTTATAGTTTATAGTTTTATACGAGTATTTAAAACAAACTTCAAGTGCATTTATTTGAAATGAAATAGGAACTACATTTGAAAATTAAAACAAACTTTAAGAGACAAACATTTTGAAAATTGTAATCAATCGGAACTTCCCGCACCTCCCGATCCTTTAGCTTTGTCACATGATTTCATATGCTTGATTGTCATCCCGTATCCGCCTGAAACCCCCATGCTACATTTTTTCTCGCACCATTTGCAAATTGCGTACCACATCCCGGTCTTCGGGTCCTTCTGCTTATCAAAATTATACCGTATAATGGCATCTTGATTTTCCATCTTAACTTCTTAAGTATAAACTATAAAGTAGATATATAAATAATAAATATAATATATTGGAGAATAAGATAATTAGAGAGTAGAGAGTTAAGAATAGGATTTAGGAAGAATTGGAGAAGAGATATGAAAAAATGTTTAAGATTAGGAGTATTTATAGGTTTTTTTACCCCCCACCCCCACCACCCAACCCCCCCGGACCCCCCCTTTACCCCACCCAACGGCTATATAGCCGTTTGGGTTGTCCCCAGCCCCACCCCCAACGACTAGTAGCCCACTAGCCAAGACCCAATTTTTTTTTAATTAAGACCGGACCCCCGTCAGGGCCCGACCCGGCCGGGCCGGGTCACATTAATCCAGCACCGAGCTCGCCCCGCCCAATCCCATCGGTTCGGGTCCATACCCGGTCCCGGACCGCTCGACCGGACCGGTCCCGGGCCCGCACAGTACCGGGCCGGGTCACAGGCCGGGTGGCCCGAACCGAATCCAACCCTACTACCTGCCAAACTTCAAACCTGTAATCTTGACAATTTTATTCTGTCCAAGTTCGGGTAGATATGAAATTAAAGAATATAAAATGCTTTAAATATGAGCAAAAACGTTTTGAAATTCCAAAATTGAAGTATCATGTTTTTTATTTCCTGAATAGAAGTAATCTGCCAAGTTTAGAAAAAATGTCTATTTTAAAATTTTAGAATTTAAAACTTTTTTGAAATTTTCTCGTTAAAGATCTGGAATAAAAGAAATCTGGAATCAACCCAAACACTTGTAACCAACGTGCCCTCCGACCCTCTTCGTCCTGGGGTCGACCATTCACCACCGACCGCACCCCTCAAGCTATCGCCTGCGGAGCTGCCACACACTCACATCGCCCTAATCCTGGCCTGCGCGGCACCTCCCGTCGTCTGCATCTTTGTCTCTTCTGCCGCTAAAAGCTCAGCGCAAATTCTGCGCTACTACGCTAGGTCTTGAGGTTAGTTTGTTTTGTAATTGCTACTTTTATGGATAAGTTAATAATTATTCAGCAACCTTTTCATATGAATCATATTATCTTCATATGATTAGTATGAATAATGGGGTGAATCATTATTAGTTCTACATTGTGGTGTACCTCGTCAAGTTTTTAAATTTCATTGGTTAGCATTAATGTCATTAGTTAGATGACCTCAAAATATTTTGGGATTAAGGTTTGGATTTTGTTTTTGTTGTCGTAATAATCTCATTAGTATTAATAAGATTGTGATTTGTGATTTTTGAGTATTAATTCCATTGCTCATCTATCCATCCATCCCAATATACCATTAGCTAGGGTGAGTATTAATCCCATTGTTTTTTACCTTCGCATTGATTCTCCGGAGTGCAACCTCTAGTGTCCACAGAGTTACGTAGTACGGAGTATTTTTTAATGTCATGAAGGATAGATTCCACAATTGAATGAGTGATGACTGACTGAATGATAGATTTCTTGTAATCTTGTTTATTTGGAAAAAGACATCTTATTCAAAACTGTCAATAATGTCATTACCAAGTCATATTAGTCTATGAAAACCCTTAGAGAACAATTATGAATTTGGATGAAAACTCTAATTCTTGTAGAAAATTTGTAACACCATAAAACTGGGAAAAGTTTTGATTTTTTTGCATTTACTTTTTAGTGAAATTGAAGTTATTTTTATATGTGAAATTTTCAGCTTTGCTGGATTGGATAGCTAGATCTGCCCTGATAAAAAACGTAAGAGAAATTCTTGGTGCACACAAAAAAGTGTATACTTTTTGTACACTCACCCATGTACACGTACAATTCCTAAGTTTGTTGAAACGAACTGCCTGCGTACACAGACAAAATAGGGGGTGTGTTAATAAAGTGTACACTTTTTGCATACACCTAGTTTCTTTCAAACTGTAAAAGCCAAAAGGGAGTTATAACTTATATGAACCATTTAACCCATTTGTGTATCGTTGGAGGCTCAAGCCGAGGTCTGTTTGTGTTTTCCCTATCCATTCACCCCTTTCTCCTTTGCTCCAAAAGTTATATCTCCTTTAATTCGTAGATCTAGCTCCTCACCAGATAACCATCTAAACCCAGCGGAATTTTATCTTCTTTGATAACATACTTATTTCTATAGCCTGGCTTTGCTTTTCCCTACTCCTCCTCCTTCCTTAAGTTCTTTTAAGTTATGATTTAGACTGGAGAGTTGTATCATATCACTTTGTACTAATTGATTCTGTTTTTGAGGAATATAAGTTATGAGTCATATAGATCCTTTAGGTTCTTCTAAGCGTAGGAGCCGAACTGACCTAAATCAGGAAAGGTATTGTTCTATGTACTTTAACATTCATTGGGTATTCAGGTCTTATTTAGTCTTGCATTGTGGTATGTCTAGAGAAGTGAAATCTTATAGATATGGAACTTCCCCACTATGTTGTTGTCTTAAATTAGTAATATTGCATCTATTTTATTATATTCCGCCACTTTTTACTATAGGGGTGGGCGTGGTTGGTTAACCGTGTTTTGGTTAACCAACTTTCCGGTTAACCGAGAAACCTATTACTTCGGTTAACCGAGTATCGGTTAACCAAAGCTTCGGTTAACCGAGTATCGGTTAACCAACCAAAACTTCGGTTAACCACAAACCGGTTAACCAAAAATCATCAAACCATTGATTAAATATATACACACACCATGTTCTTTCTATATTAATTAAGTCCAAACAAGAGAAAAATAAATTTTGAGAGTGGAATACATGAAAAGATAAAATACACTTAATAAGAATAAACGTGTTCAATTGCTTCAAAAAAAGAATACACATGTTCAAGTCTCACGATTGCAGAATGGGCTAATTAATTATAACTCACAAAAGCTTTGACTAATTATTAATAATATGAAATTCTATAGTGACAAACAGAATTTGGTTTCTTCACATGTTTATTAGAATTGATGTATCTAGATGTGTTGGATACATATTTATCTTTCCAAGTTCTCTGAGAACGTGAAGTTCATGACCAGACATGAACATACCGGTTATTGGTTAACCGATAATAACATATTTCTAAAACCGTAACCGTACCGCGAACCGTTTATTCTCACGGTTGGTTAACCGTACCGTGGATTTAAAAAATTGCGGTTCGGTTAACCGGGAAAAACGGCGGTTTTCCAGTTTTTTGGCACGGTTATACGGTTACGGTTTTTTATGCCCACCCCTAATGCACATCACTACATCACTACATGGGTATGCCTTGGGAGGGGGGAAATCAGCATTCTGTGTTGGCGCCTAGTTGGCTTGGGCACTAGGAGGAGCTTGGCCACCCGACTAGTAACTAGTGAATTTTAGAACATTGGTTTTAATCCTTTTTTAATCAGTAATATTATGAAAAAATTACCATTTACCAATGTATTATTAAGATAATAGTCTTCGAAAAATTGTGACCTCATTGCATAGTTATCATTATTCAACTGAAGCACTGATTATGATGTTGAAAGTGACCATTTAGTATTTTTATGAATATTTTGAAACTCCCCTAATATTATTTAGTTGTTTTAGTTTTATACACAGTTGATAATTTTGTGGCATGATTGTATTTTCAAAACGAGGTGAGTGTAGCTCTGATAAAAACCCGTTTTTATCTATAAATTTTTTTAATGCTTGTTCACTGTTTTTCCATATTCCATCCAGCCTGAAGTCTCAAGTCTTGGCGAAATCATGGTAAGTGCAGTCAAAGGATTGTTCATAACATGTGATATCCCCATGGCACAGTTCATTATCAACATGAATAGCTCATTGCCTCAATCACAGAAGTTCATACTACACGTCTTGGACAACACCCATCTTTTTGTTCGATCAGATGTAACAGGAATGATTCGCAGTGCCATTTCAGACTTTAGAGATTCAAACAGTTATGAGAAACCTTCATAGTTCTGTCACCATCATCTCTAAGAAGCATTGGATGGATATTTTGCTGTTGAGTTGTTATTGGATTGCCAGATTATTGGATATTTATTTGTGAGCAGAAAACCAATTCAGTGTAATAAGTGAATCAACTGTTTTGTTTAAAGCAAGTCAACTAATTAGAGCTCAATTTTGTAGAGGGGTATGTGGCTAAAATGACTGCTTTTGTTGTATTTTTCATATGCAAAACATTTGATAAAATCAAGTTCAGCCAAATAAATAATTTAGAGCCCGTTTAGTGATACTTAAATTGGTTGAATTGTCTGATTCCGTTGAAATTTATAATGTTCTGGTTGAATAATACTTGATAATACTTGTTCATTTGCAACATAAATTAGTTATATTACATATTTCATTTCTTTACTATATACGTAGTATTTTTATTTTATAGTGTGAACTTCCCCTTGACCGAACTTTCTGGATACACCACTGGTCAGGCTAATATGGTTTTCTAACACAGGTTTAAAGAAATACGGGTACAGAGTAACAAATGAATATGATTTTGCATATAATGTTCTAATATAAATATTTAAGAATTTCATTTATATTTTTTTGCTAGATGGATATGTCATGTGTGCTTCAAATATGAGTACCCAGCTCTTCTAAATTGATATCAAGTAGGGTTGGATTCGGTTCGGGCCACCCGGCCCGTGACCCGGCCCGGCCCGGCACTGTGCGGGCCCGGGACCGGCCTGGTCGGGCGGTCCGGGACCGGGTATGGACCCGAACCGATGGGAAGGGGCGGGGCGGGCTCGGTTCAGGATTATTGTGACCCGGCCCGGCCGGGTCGGGTCCGGGCCCGGGTCCGGGCCTCTTTTTAAAAAAAAAAAAAAATTGGTTGGTTGGGCTACTAATCTACTATCCGTTGGGGGTGGGGCTGGGGACAACCCAAACGGCTATATAGCCGTTGGGTGGGGTAAAGGGGGGGTCCGAGGGGTTGGTTGGTAGGGGGGGGTGAGCGGGGGGGGGGGGTAAAAAAACCTATAAATACTCCTAATCTTAAACATTTTTTCATATCTCTTCTCCAATTCTTCCTAAATCCTATTCTTAACTCTCTACTCTCTAATTCTCTTATTCTCCAATATATGATATATCTACTCTCTAATTCTCTTCTCCAAGAAGTTAAGATGGAAAATCAAGATGCCATTATACGGTATAATTTTGATAAGCAGAAGGACCCGAAGACCTGGATGTGGTACGCAATTTGCAAATGGTGTGAAAAAAAATGTATCATGGGGGCTTCAGGCGGATTCGGGATGGCAATCAAGCATATGAAGTCATGTGACAAAGCCAAAGGATCGGGAGGTGCGGGAAGTTCCGATTGATTACAATTTTCAAAATGTTTCTCTTAAAGTTTGTTTTAATTTTCAAATGTAGTTCCTATTTCATTTCAAATAAATGCAATTGAAGTTTGTTTTTAATACTCGTATAAAACTATAAACTATAAAATATAAATTATATAAAAAAAAATTAACCGGCCCGGCCCGAACCGGACCCGACCCGTGACCCGGGCGGGTGGCCCGGCCCGAACCGTGACCCGGGCGGGTGGCCCGGCCCGAACCGGACCCGTCCAACCCTCGGGCCGGTCCCGGGCCCACTTTTCTTTAACCGGCGGCCCGACCGGGCCTAGGCCCGGCCCGGACCCGACCCGGCCCGAATCCATCCCTAATATCAAATGTGGAAGCTTTGGGTGCATTTGATGATGTCTTGCACGTATAGTACTATATAGGAGTGGATGTGGACCAGGACCGGGTCAGGTTGGGCTTCGGGCCGGGACAGGGGCAGGCTCAGGCTTAAGAATTTCAGGCCTGGTACTGGCCTGAGTTTTTATCGGGGTCGACCCGGGCCTTAACAGTACCGGATCGGGCTGAACTTCGGGACAGGATTGAGCAATAAATTAAAAAAATAGTGCAATCAGGCCCGGCCGGGTCAAGCCCAAAAAAATGATCCTAAAGTCCATCCTTATAGCCACCGAGCCAGGACCAGGCCTAAAAAGTAGCAGGTCGGGCCTAAAAAGTGTCAGGTCGGGCCGACCCGTCCCAGTCCATCCCTTGTACTATATTTGAGAGATCAATACGTGAATTATTATTGTAGCCTTAAATATTTATTACTCCCTCCGATCCCAAATGAAGTTCACACTTTCCTTTTTGGGTAGGTCCAAAATAAACTTCACACTTCTTCTCTCTTCCTTATTTGGCAAATTATCTATATCAAAACAGTGCAAAACAGTGCCAAACAGTGTACTCTACAGTAAAGTCAAATTTATTTCCTAAATTTGTGTGAAGTCAAAGTGTGAATTTCATTTGGGACCAGAGAGAGTATATTATTATTAGCATGAGTTAACTTTTACTTTTGTCAGATGATCTTCAAAATGGGACTGAAGTAAGGAGTAGTATTTTATTGATTTTATTACAGATTGTTTGCCTGTTCGATCTCTGATACAATGTTTGCCCTCTTCTGCGTTGCTGCTTTTCAACACCATACACTAGAATACTAGATCTCCAAACTAAAGGTCATGGAGCTTAGGTGATTAGGCTCAATTTCTAATTTATAAGAATATAATTTGATCCTGGTCAATAAAAAATACGTTTTTCTTATATTTGTAACTCTTTAATTGAATAACTTTATTAATTACTCCGTATTACATATTCTATTTAAGAAATAACAAAATAATTATATCTAAAAACTAAAAACCAGAAATCTGAGCTGTAATCATCAGTTTGAAATCTGAAAGTTGAAGTGTGAATAGGGAGTTCGCGCTTGAAAGAGCACAAAAACTCTTAATACGTCTACAGCATGACAGCATGCATCTAAAATATATAATTTTATTTAAATATAAAGAGAAAAATAATCTAAGTAAGAAGGTTGAAGTGTGATCTTTATTAATTGGGCTTTCAAATGGTTTCTCATTCTGCCAAATTGGACCCCTTCTGATGATTTCGATCTGGAGAGTGAAATCAGACCGGAACCCAGTCACAGAATGAGAAATCATCAATACCGAAACAAGAGAGGAAGCAGTCCAAAAGCTGAAAAAAGCCAACCATACGTATTAAGGCAGTCAGGCACCAAGTAAAAGAGCATACCATGAGCCAAATAGGCTCCATTTCCATAACACAATTTAAGAACATAATACTCTACAACCAAGATAGCAGAAACAAAAAAATAGCATAATTAGTGTCAAAAAGTCTAGCATGGTACACTAAGCAATATTTTGATCATATCACTCTCAGTTTAAATTAAAACTTTAATAAAAAGAAAAGAAAAAAACTAGTTGAAGCAAAATACATTGGGGTGTTGGATAGCACTTTTTCACCTTCTTCCAGCAATCTTTAACAAGGGGGAAACCATACCCTGTATCTCTTGCAACATCAGTTGTATTCTAATTTCCTCCTCAACATCTCTCTTTAAGTTTGTAATGTGCTTCTTCAGTGCCTCACTTGCCTTAATATCTTCAACCTTTAACTCAATCACCTTATTGGTCAATGGCATTAAAAACCGGGCATATTTGGGCGTTGTCAAGCACCTTTGAAGGAACCTCAGCAGCAAACCAACCTCCTCTCCCTCCAAATTTGAGACACATCTCAGCAGTTTCTGCCTGATCACCAATTCTTCCATAACAGCTACCACATATTCTGGTTTCTTTGCTTTTAAGGCAGCTAATAGTGCTTCTTTATGCATAAATTTATTCAAGAACTTATCATGCTCTGCTAATTTAGCTGTCTTCCTCCTCAATACCATATGATCCCCTTCTGATGGTTTCTCATTCTGTCCTCTCCTGAAGTATCTGAAATAAGTTGGTTTTAATGACTGGCTTCGTGGTTGGTCAGCCATAAAACTCAAGGGCTCTTCATTGGCAAGACCACCTTTGGGCTTTCTTTTCCCAATATAAAGAATCCCATTTGATGACCCGATCACCCTCGTGGAGCAATCAGGTGAGAAGGCAACTGATAATAGGGGATTTGGGAATCTCATTGAGTATGTGATTTTGAACTTGGAATAATCAAAAACTTTCATGTACCCATCTAAGGAAACGCTCAAAATTCTATATTGATTTGCTTCTTCTCCTGTTTCTTTGCCAATCCTACCAACGCAAAGAGATGTTACAGTCTTGTTGTGACTCTCCATAGTGTGAAGCAATTTCCCACCACCTATGATATCCCAAATTTTAACAGAATTTCCACCAGCAGTTGCAACTAATCCGCCGGAAGGTAAGTAAATTGCATCCTCTACCGGATTCCCGTGGTTAATTTTCATAACAGAACCCGAGTTCTTCACCCTGACGTCCCAAACCTGGACAGTATGATCGTACGATCCAGAAATAAACATGTCATCGCTTACAGGAGAGGAGTCGCCGCACCTGACGTAGTCCTTATGGCCTAAAAGATCACCAATTTGAGCCTCAGTGGTGACGTCCCAGTACTTGACGATGGCGTCATCTCCACCGGAGAAGAGGTGGAGCTTGTCCGTCCGGGGATAGCGGACGACATGAACAGGACGCGAGTGGCCGCGGAGGCGACGCAACGGGACTCGGGATTTGAGGTCGAAGACGTGAACGGCACCGGAAATGTCACCTGCGGCAAGGAGGCGACCGTCGGAGCGGAAAGTAGCGGACGTGGCAGTGTCTTTGAAGGCGGAAGATATGGTCTTGCGTTCAAAAGTCTGGGCGGAGAAAATGGATACAGAAGCAGAATGGGTGGCGGCGAAGTCGTAAGGAGATGTTGGTGAGAATGAGATGGAGGTGATAGTGGAGCCTGGGGTTTGGGACGGGAGTTCCTTTGGGGCTTTGAATGATTTCCAGTATTTGAATTCTGGAGTCGATGTAGACTTGCGAGCGGTGGGTTTGAGCTTAGGCTTCACAGAGAAGGTTCTATTATCTTTCGCCATTGGATTGTGGATTGTGGTTTGAGATGAATCCGGTGACGATGAACAACGGTACGGCAATAACCTCCCGGCACGGCAGGAGATGGGAACGGAGATAGCCGTACGGCCGGCTGGCTGAGAGATGAGCGGCAGAGAGAGATGAATTGATACAACGAAGAGTTAGGTTATTCCAGATTTAGGCATGTGATTTTCTAATTGGACTGGATCAAACATTTTGGGCCAGAATGTTTTAGACTTTAGTACCCATTTAATAACACTCATCGGTTAAAAGGGTTGAATATGTGGAAAGTGATAAAATTGTAGCTCAATCGAGGTAAAATACACCGTACGGCTGACTGTACGGTGCTCACCGTACAGCTAGGTTTTTTTGTAATTAAATCTCCGTGATTCAGCCCTGCAACTTGTGATTCAGCCTTGCAATTCACCAACGAAGACGACGAAGGACGGTAGATCGAAAGTCTGGTGCAACTCACGAAGGCAGATCGCCGATAGCCAAGCTTCCAAGTGCAACTCACGAGTCACGACTGAGATTCTTAGCCGACGCAGAGACGGCTCTACCCCTGCGAGCGATTCCTATTCTTCACACTCTATTTTTCGGTCTCCGCTAATTACTGGCCTGCTACATGGGCTGCCACATTTTTTTTATACAAAATGAAATTATGAGCATAGTAGACATTTCGAATGAGTTTTATGATGGCTCATTTTGTAATTTATGTAACTCATTTGATATTTGCTTAATACTCATTTTAAATGAAATGAGTTTTATGTTAAACTCAAATATAACGCCCAAAAAGAATGAGCACACACAAATGAACCTTTTAGTTGTTTGATACTAACTTATAAGTTATGTATGCTCATTTTAAAATGTTGAACATTTCAAATGTATCGTACTAAACGAAAAAATAATAAACCAAAAGTGATATATAAGGTTTGAAGCAGAGATCACTGATTCTCACCGTTAGACTCCTAATACTCAAAAGAACATGATTGATGCTCATCAAAGTTGCATAAATGCTCATTTAGAAGAATCCGTGATTTTCACAAAAATTACAATTTTGCCACCGGCTGTACAGTGATCACTGTACAGCCGGCTGTACAGTTTACGCGTCCCTCAATCGGCCGACTTCACTAATTATTGATTTGCGAGAATATTATATTTAAAATAACAATAATAATAACGATAAAAACAACAATAGCAACAACAATAGTAGCAGCAACAACAACAGCAACGACAGTAGCAGCAGCAACAACAACAACAACAACAACAACAACAACGACAACAACAACAACAACAATAGCAGCAACAACAACAATAGCAACAACAACAACACAAAAAACACCACCACCACCACCACCACCAACAACAACAACAACAACAACAACAACCACAACACCACGACCAACAACAACAACACCAACAACAACAACACATCAACAACAACAACAACAACAGCAACACCAACACCAACACCAACACCAACAACACCAACAACAACAACGACAACAACGATAACAACGACAACCACGGCAACAATGAAAACAACGAAAACGACAACAACGACAACAATTACAACAACAACAACAACAAATAAAGAATGTGAAGAAAAATCAAATAATTTGTTATGCAATTGTGTGGACGTCCATTTATCCTCATGGGCATATGTATAGGCCCATATCAAATGTAACCCTAGCTCCTCTCCCCTTGTATATATACATGACTATATGTGAATGAATAGCAGGCTTTTCGGTTAGCCTGGGCCAGCGTTTGAGAAAGTGGGGGGATAAGTAAAAAAGGATGAGAAGTCCAGTTTGGGTCTGACTGGGCCAACGTTTTTCTTTGACTAGAGGGCCCTAAAATATAAATCAAATTACCTTTCCTTCAGCTTTATTTTAGATATAAAAAAGATATCGGAAACTTTTTTTCCAATGGATCGACGATGGGGTTTGCTCATCTTAAATCCTTTCTTCAGTTTCTGATCTATTATTTTCTTTCTTTAATGTCTTTTCTTTTCTCCTTGCAACCCAGATTACATCTAAAGACGTGCTTCGCAAATGTGAAATGAAACTATGGTAGAGGGTACGTGTCACTATATGGTTCTCTGTTTCCCGCATGTCGACTTTGCTTGATGCGATAAACTTTTTTCTTTTCTTTTTCCTTATCCTTGAACAACTCAATACAATATGCCGTTTTAAGTAAAAATAGAAATAGACAAATTATTCTTATTTTCACCATTCAGACAAATGAATTCGGATTTTAATAAATTTGATTCTTGTATGAGAACTGGCCGACGAACCCGTACGTTGCACGAGGAATGCACATGCATTTGCACCTTAATCGTAAATGAGAAATTGATCTTTACCATATTTGACTCTATTTTTATTTAAGCATCTAACGTGAAAATGCTTGATATTACGAGCTCGTTTGGTATACTAACCCTTATTTTCAGATAATGAGCCTTGGTAAACAACGTTTTCACTAAACACGTAAGTTTTGGTTTCATGCGCTGCATTTTCTTACAATCAAAATAGGTAAGGTTGTAGACACTTATGGTTACTATTCTAGAATTGGCCGGAGTTACTATAGATGACTTTGTTTGCCATTTTAATATACTTTTTTCTTTTATTAATAAAATATAATTCAAATACACTTTTTCTATATTTTTGTAGATTTAGCAAATTCAACCGCTTCAGTACGTAAGAAATTTATTAATTTCAGCACATTCAACTGATTCTAATGGTAACATTGATGTTCATACGTTCAATTAGGCCAATTGAGTTTTGAGTAATGTAAAACTCAATAACTTGAATCACTTTTTTTTCAGCCAGTACAATTAGGATGTTTTTAATTGGATTGGATTTTTTTGTCTGACCCGGTTTGATATATGTCCGATCTCCGTGTACTTTATAACCATTCAAATATGTTCGTCTAGTCTAGTCTGTTCGTCTAGTCTAGTCTGTTCTGGTATGAGACTGAATACATTTCAAATAAAAACATCCTTTTTCATTGAACATTTTGATCAGTTTTAGTTTATTTGATTGGGAGTTAAAACCTAAACCTTAAACTGCAAATGGATTAATTTGGTATAGTGATTTTTTTTGTGCAAGCATAGCTAGATGTTACCCCTAAAATGGGTGATTTCTATTAGACTTTGTATCATTAGTTGACTTTGTAACATATGGTTTGCAAATTTATTGTGTTGTGGATGCATATCCAAAGAAAATAAAGAATGTGAAGAAAAAAAATCAAATAATTTGTTATGTAATTGTGTGGATGTCCATGGGCATATGTATAGGCTCATATCAAATGTAACCCTAGCTCCTCTCCCCTTGTATATATACATGACTATATGTAATTGAATAACAGGCTTTTCGGTCAGATTGGTCCAGCGTTTGAGAAAGTGGAGAGATAGGTAAAAAAAGGATGAGAAGTCCAATCTGGGTCTGACTGGGTTAGCATTTGTATTTGACTAGAGGGCCCTAAATATAAATCAAAATACTTTTCCTTCGGCTTTATTTTAGAGATAAAAAAGATACCGGAAACTTTTTTTCCAATGGATCGACGATGAGGTTTTCTCATCTTGAATCCTTTCTTCAGTTTCTGGTCTATTATTTTCTTTGTTTAATGTCTTTTCTTTTCTCCTTGCATCCCAGATTACATCTAAAGATGTGCTTCGCAACTGTGAAATGAAATTATGGTAGAGGGTACGTGTCACTATATGGTTCTCTGTTCCGCGCATGTCGACTTTGCTTGATGTGATAAACTTTTTTCTTTTCTTTTTCCTTATCCTTGAACAACTCGATACGCTATGCCGTTTTAAGTAAAAATAGAAATAGACGATATATTCTTAATTTCACCATTCAGACAAAAGAAATCTGGATTTAATAAATTTGATCCTTATACGAGAACTGGCCGACGAACCCGTACGTTGCACGAGGAATGCACGGGAATTTGCACCTTAATCGTATATGAGAAATTGATCTTTACCATATTTGACTCTATTTTTATTTAAGCATATAACGTGAAAATGCTTGATATTATGAACTCGTTTGGTATACTAACCTTTATTTTCAGATAATGAGGCTTGTTAAACAACGTTTTCACTAAACACGTAAGTTTTGGTTTCGTGCGCTGCATTTTCTTACAATAAATAGGTAAGGTTGTAGACACTTGTGGTTACTATTGTGAAATTGGCCGGAGTTACTATAGATGACTTTGTTTGCCATTTTCAAATAATTTTTCTTTTATTAATAAAATATAAATCAAATACACTTTTTCTATAATTTTGTAGAATTAGCAAATTCAACTGCTCCAGTACGTAAGAAGTTTATTAATCTCAGTATATTCAACTGATTTTAATGGTAACATAGATGTCATACGTTCGGTTAGGCAAATTGAGTTTTGAGTAATGTAAAACTCAATAACTTGAATCATTTTTGTTTTGTTTTTTTCAACCTTACAATTAGGATGTTTTTAATCGGATTGGATCTTTTTGGTCTGACCTAGTCTGATATATGTCCGGTCTCTGTGTACTTTATAACCACTCAAGCATGTTCTGTCTAGTCTAGTCTATTCTGGTATGAAACTCAATACATTTTAAATAAAACATCCATTTTCATTGAACATTTTGATCAGTTTTATTTTATTTTATTGGGAGTTAAAACCTAAACCTTAAACTGCAAATGGATTAATTTGGTATAGTGATTTTTTTTGTGCAAGCATAGCTAGTTATTATCCATCAGATGTGTGATTTCTATTAGACTTTGTCTCATTAGTTGACTTTGTAACATGATTTGCAAATTTATTGTGTTGTGGATGCATATCCAAAGAAAATAAAGACAATGTAGAAAAATCAAATAATTTGTTATGTAATTGTGTGGATGCACATTTATCCTCATGGGCATATGTATAGGCCAATATCAAATGTAACCCTAGCTCCTCTGCGCTTGTATATATACATGACAATATGTGAATGAATAAATTGGCTTTTCGGTTAGACTGGCCCAACGTTTGAGAAAGTGGAGAGATAGGTAAAAAAGGATGAGACGTCCAATCTGGGTCTGCCTCGGCCAGCGTTTGTCTTTGACTAGAGGGCCCTAAATATAAATCAAATTACTTTTCCTTCGGCTATATTTTAGAGATAAAAAAAGATATCAGAAACTTTTTTTCCAATAGATCGACGATGTGGTTTGCTCATCTTGAATCCTTGCTTCAGTTTCTGATATATTATTTTCTTTCTTTAATGCCTTATCTTTTCTCCTTGCAACCCAGATTACATCTAAAGACGTGCTTCGCAACTGTGAAATGAAATTATGGTTGAGGGTACGTGTCGGTATATGGTTCTCTGTTCCGCGCATGTCGACGTTGCTTGATGCGATAAACTTTTTTCTTTTCTTTTTCCTTATCCTCGAACAACTCGATACGCTATGCCGTTTTAAGTAAAAATAGAAATAGACAAATTATTCTTAATTTCACCATTCAGACAAATGAATTTGGGTTTTAATAAATTTGATTCTTATATGAGAACTGGCTGACGAACTCGTACGTTGCACGAGGAATGCACGAGAGTTTTCACCTTAATCGCATATGAGAAATTGATCGTTACCATATTTGACTCTATTTTTATTTAAGCATCTAACGTGAAAGTGCTTGATATTACGAGCTCGTTTGGTATACTAACCCTTATTTTCTAATAATGAGCCTTGTTAAAAACGTATTTACTAAACACGTAAGTTTTGGTTTCGCGCGCTGCATTTTCTTACAATCAAAATAGGTAAGGTTGTAGACACTAGTGGTTACTATTCTGGAACTGGTCGGAGTTACTATAGATGACTTTGTTTGCCATTTTCAAATAATTTGTTCTTTTATTATTAAAATATAATTCAAATACACTTTTTCTATATTGTTGTAGATCTAGCAAATTCAACCGCTTCAGTACGTCAATATGTATGTATGTATGTATGTATGTATGTATGTATGTATGTATGTATGTATGTATGTATGTATGTATGTATGTATGTATGTATGTATGTATGTATGTCTGTATGTATGTATGTATGTATGTATGTATGTATGTATGTATGTATGTATGTATGTATGTATGTATGTATGTATAATGTATGTATAATGTATGTATGTATGTATGTATGTATGTATGTATGTATGTATGTATAATGTATGTATGTATGTATGTATGTATGTATGGATGTATGTATGCATGCATGCATGTATGTATGCATGCATGCATGTATGCATGTATGCATGCATGCATGCATGTATGCATGTATGCATGCATGCATGTATGCATGTATGCATGCATGGATGGATGCATGGATGGATGCATGGATGGATGCATGTACGGATGCATGTATGGATGCATGTATGGATGCATGTATGGATGCATGTATGTATGCATGTATGTATGCATGTATGTATGCATGTATGTATGTATGCATGTATGTATGTATGTATGTATGTATGTATGTATGTATGTATGTATGTATGTATGTATGTATGTATAATATTACAAGTTGTTCGGTGTTTGGTTTACAGTTTTCCGGTTTTAAATCAAACCAAACCATTCGGTTTGAGAAAATTGTTACCAAATGGTTTACTCAAGTAAACCCAAACCAAACCAAACCACCAATTTTCGGTTTGGTTCGGTTTGGTTAAACCAAACCATTTTGTCCAGCCCTAGAATTTTGTCTCGAAAATGCCTACCTTGGGACCGGGATTGCTCTTCCCATTATTTTTGGTTTTAGAGCCCTTTGCATGCTCCGCCACATTTGCCTTGGCGCCGTTAACGATTGGAAGTTTCCCATCATTCTCCCGGTTGTCCTCTTCAATCCGCATACGGAGGATCAATTGCTCCAAGTTCATTTCCTTTCGCTTATGCTTAAGGTAGTTTTTGAAATCCTTCCAAGCCGGCGGCAAGAAATGTATAATTGACGCCACTTGGAAAGACTCGCTAACCGTCATTCCTTAATCTCGAATTTCGTTGAAGATCATTTGCATCTCATCAACTTGACTCAAGACCGTCTTCGAATCCACCATTTTAAAATCAAGGAATCGGCCGACAACAAATTTCTTTGCACTGGCATCCTCGTTTTTATATTTGTGGTCCAAAGCATTCCATAGCTCCTTAGCCGTAGCTAATTTGTTATAAACGTCGTACAAAGTATCACGCGACCCGTTCAACATGTAGTTTCGGCAAAGGAAGTCAGAATGCTTCCACGGCTCAACTGCGTTGAGAGATTGCGCATCCACCTCACCCTCGGTTACTACCGGCGCGTCTTCGGTCAAAAACCTAACAAGACCGAGAGTAGTGAGGTAAAATAGCATCTTTTGCTGCCATTTCTTGAAATTTAACCCATTGAATTTTTCGGATTTCTCCACAGAGTTGCTTGGCACGGTAACCATAGGCATAGCCCCTTGTTTGCCCAAAGCAGATGCTCCGCGTTGTGAACTATTGTTCACCAGAGCTCCACTTTCAGAGTGATTGTCGTTCAACACATTCTGCCCAATAACATTCTTGTTTTCTTGAGAAGTCATTTTCGTTTCTTATGTTTTCCGAAAACACAAAAAAATTAAATTCGTTCACAAGAGTGACAAACTACAGTTTAAGATTGTTAACCGCAGTACAACAATCATCGAATACATTTTAAGTTTGATGGGTGTGTTTCGAAAAACAAAGAAAATAATTAATAAAAATTAATTAGATAAAATGACTAATGAAAATAGAAAGTAGATGAAGCAGATTTTAGTCACAGCTCGTGCAACGCACGACATCCTTAAAACATATGCGTTGCCTTCCGGGGTGCTAGGAGCATTGCAACAATCATTTCCCAGGATATGATGACTATGAACAATTGTTTGAACACTCAAACGAAGTGTTCCAACGAACGTGAACAAAGGCAGAACACGAAGTAATATTTCTGGAATGGTAGAGGTGTTTTTATAGCTAAAGAGTGTGTGAGTTCGTTTGTGAACGTGTTGTTGCAAACCACTTGCTAGCCAATTTATAGGGGAAAATTTTTTGTGCGTCAATGTCGTTTTAATGGACATGAACGTTGGACATCAATGTCCAGCACGTTGGCATTGATTCATCCATAAATGTCCATTTAATTGCATGAATGTTGGGCATTTATGGTGTTGTAACTATAGCAACAGCCTTCTCCAACGGGGAGTAAAAAATAGGAAAAACAGGAAGAAACAAAAATTGAATCTTATCTTTAGAAGATTGATTTTCGGACGGCATTCGTGTCCGCTGGTCGCTCGCGCACGCAAGTTGTGGTTTTTCTTCTCCGTTTTCGAGAATTGATCGGCACCCCCTTGCACGCAAAGAGAGCCTTTGCACATAAGAATCTTAACTTATTCAAATGGGGTTCCCTTTATAAGGGGGTGAAAATCCTTTGGGTTTTCCGGTGTGTGATAAAACACACTAGAAACCCATCATTTTCCTAGTTTTCTCCATTTCGACGAGTGAACTTCGAGAATCAATTTCTCATTCACCCGTTATCCGTTTTGAGTGTACCACATATCGAATTGTAGCCCTTAGCAAGGACAACCTGAAACCACTTTGACCTGACCCAAATCAGAAGTGGAGCCCACTCAAAAAATTGGCCCAACATGGCCATTTAATGCAATTTATTAACACATTTCCCAACAAAAAGTCGTTTGCCTATACCATGCCCTTGAACCAAATTTAGAATCTATCACCTCCAAAGAAACAATAAGATTCATCGATCATGTAATGGGCTTAACTGAGCCAATGACATTCAAAATAGACTTTTCATCACATGTCTTAAATTCTATAGTTATTTTACTAGGAAATGAGAACATAATCAGAACAACATGCAGTTTGAAATAAAAATACAAACAAAATAAAACAGAATTAAAACAGATTTCACTTGTTTTCTTCCAAACCCTAGACTCTCCTGCACTCCATGGCCACGGTTCAGGAGGGGGATGAGCCAGCAGTACTATAGTTTCTTCCTCAACTTGTTTCTTATTCATCATGTTCTTTGTCAAACCTCTACTTTTGCCACTAAACACAGATGACCCCGAATCCAGATTTGTTCCAACCTTTAGCCCCTAGCCTCGCCCATGACCTTTGGTCTCATCTATGAACGACGTTCTAGAAACTCTTCACTTGCTGCTAGGGGTGCACGACCTTCAACCGCCGGAGACCAAGCATCCGTCTTCCGCCCATGACCAACAGTAAACAAGGTGTTTGTGATATCCATAGCTACGGAGATCTTGTTCTCTTGGCTATGGCTAACGGCGGCGAAAAAGAAAAAACTCTACTTGAGGGAAGACGGACCGCGGGTTCCGTATGTTTAGAAAATTATGTTTTAGCCTTAGAAGTCCAGAATGAAAAAATGGTTACTTCTACTTAAAAAGTAAATTTTTTAAGTGAGCCTAGAGAAAATATTTAATAATAAAAGTTGATAATGTTTGAAAAAAGAAAAAAAATCATTAAAATTACTCTTTAAAATGTGATGTACAAAATATTACCTAGTAACTATTAGTGACTATAATTGTTTTCAAATTTACATCGAAGTAATACATGTAAGACTATATGATGTAAATTTCGAACACAATTATATTCATTAATAGTTACTAAATTATATTTTTATCCATGATTTTTTTATTAGTACTTCGTAATATTTAAAGGAAAACCCCTTGATAAAAATAATTTTGAAAAACTAAATTTTGTAATGTTTGATAAAACATATAAAAGGTGAAAAATTGTTTAAAGCACGTTTTCACTTTTTTACTAAGCTTTAAAATGCTTAATTTAAAGGGAAGATATATGTTGAACACAAATGTAGAACATAACTTGTCACGGCCTCACGGGTTGGATCGGGTTAATCCGTTTGATAGCTCTACTTACCAAACACTAAGGGAGCATTTGCAATTGCTTTTGTTTTTAAAAAAATACTTTTTAAAGTGATTTTAAGAAAAAAGTGTTTAATAATAAAAGTTGGCAGTGTTTGAGAAAAAATTGATTTCGAAAAGTAAAAATTGGTAGCGTTTGATAAAATGTGTTTTTTGTGTAATAAAAAAGTAAAATTGGTTTTTAGCTTTTAGCTTTTAAGTGTTTAAATTAAACAGAAGTTGTCACTTAAAAACATCCTTTCAATTTTTTAAAACCAAAAAGATGAAAAGCGCTTTGGAAAAATTGATAAGAATAATCTCACATTTCACTGGGCTTCTCATAATAATCTCACCTTCCGTAATCCTAGAATAATTCCACCTTTTCACCCCATCTTCTTTCGTTGGACCCTGATCTGTTGATGACCTACTATACCAGATTTCATTTTCTCTTTGTTCTTCCTAAAAATTTTCTCTTTATTTTCATCTCTAGACATTTTTTATTAATTTTTCTATCATTCTGTCCTTATTTCTTTTCCACTTTTATTATTCCATTGCTCACTCTATTAGGAGAGATTTTTTTATAAAATTTCTTTTAAAAATAGCTCTTTTTTGTCATTTTCTTTTTCATTCCGTGTTTTTATTTCATTACCCTTTTTATGTTTCTCTTCTTAATTATTCTCTTCTTATTAAAGATCTTATTTTAAAAGTTAAAACATAAAAGTGGAAAAGTGAAAATAAAAAGAAAACATAACAAAAAGTAAAGTGAGAAAAGGATCTTTATTAAGAAGAGAATGATGAAGAAGAAAAAAATAAAAAGGGAATTGAAATAAAATAAGGAAAGAAAAAGAAAAAGACAAAAAAGAGCTATTTTGTAGAGATTTTTTACAAAAAAATCTCCCAATAGAATAAGAAATAGAACAATAAAAATAGAAAATAAATAAGAACAAAATGATAGAAAAAGGATAAAAAGTGTCTAGGGATGAAAATAAAGAAAGAAAAAGTTTAGGGAGAAAAATTTAAAAATAAAACATGAGATTGTTTTGAGCAGATTTGTGAATGATATGATTATTTGTGTAAGGTTTTCAAAGAAAGGGTAAAAACATGGTATAGTAGGTCATCAACAGGTCAGAGTTCAACGAAAAAAGATTGGGTGCAAAAATCAGATTATTCTAGGATTACGTAAAAGTAGAATTATTATTAAAAGATGGGGAAAATAAATAATATACCCCGAACTTTGCCTTGGTGTGAGTTCCCCACCCCGAACTTGTCCTAGTTTAAAAAATACCCCTAACTTTATTTATTTAATTTTTTTGTACCATATTTTAATTAACAAATAATATTTCTCAAATTAGAATATGTTAATTAGATTTAGTTGGCAAAAAATGATGTGTGATTCCCAAAAAAAATGTGTGTTTTCTTAGATGGTTTGGTAGGACATGTGACATAAATATCTCAATTTTACAAAGTATGAGATATTTATACAATATGGACAAGTTTGGGATAAGGATATTACACATATGCAAAGTTTAGGGTATTTTATTTATTTCATCCTTAAAAGATCAGTAAAAAGTGAGCCTATTCTTGTCATTTTTTTTGGAATTTTATCAATTCAGGACCCGAAAGAGATTAATTATTAATTCGGGACTTGAAAGATAAAATGCATCGATATAGGACCCGAATGATGAAAAACTATCAATTTAGGACCTGAATGATTGAAAACTATTAATCTAGGACCCAAGTTGTCATAATTTTTTTTATTAAAAAAATTTAAATATTATTTCGTTTTATTAAAGTAATAAACTTTTGTGAAGAAAAGTTTATCAAAAATTAGTAATGGAATTAATAAAAAATTAAATAAATCAAAACCTATGAAACGTTAGGTCCTAAATTGATAGTTTTCCATCATTCGGGCCTTATACGGATACGTTTCATCTTTCGAGTCCTGAATTGATAATTAATCTATTTTTCAGGTTCTGAATTGACAAAATTCTTTTTTTTTAATATTATGCAAACATACCCTTGTACTCCGTACAGCGAGAAAGTAAAGGAAAATCCCAACCCAGATCTGACGTATCAGACCAGGCCTGCGTTCCTACAAGGCTCAATTTTCCCAATGCTTCACAAGTGTTAAATCACTTCCATTTCAATGTTCTAAAAATGCGAACAATTTTTCACTGAAGTGTCTTCAAAATCCGAATGTCATCTTCTCAATTCTCAAATATCTACGATGGGTTATTACTTAGTTCCTCTCTAATCGTCTAAATCTTTTTTCATTTTCTTTTCTTTCTTCAATCTCTTCAGATCACACCCAAGCGTTTATCCAGTTCCTTAATTGGTGAGCATTGTTTAAGTGCTAAGATCTATTTGTGTTCTAAAGTCCCGAACAACATCTTCTTAGGGAGGGTTTATTCAGATCTGCAGAAACACGCATATGATGGTATGGTTTCTATAAAGTTTTCTCGTTTTTCTGCTTTAAGTATGATTTTTTCATGTTTGTATGTGTGATATATTTTCTGTTTTGTCATGATCAAATTGGTGTAAATATATATTATTTTTAATTTAGTATAATCAAGGTTCGCAAACCAACTGTTCGATAAAATGCTCTGGTGACTGGTGAGTATATAGGTACCTTGTCCATTTATATGACACGTTCTTTTGCTAAATATTTTCAAGCTGATTTCACAACCTCATACCTTCCTTTAAAGTAAGATCTTTGAGAAGTCTCTATTTCAGGTCAGTTTAGGACTATAGGACACATGAAAGTTATAAGAAGGTTTCAATGCCTGCATTTACATGAGAAACTAAACTACACTCCATAGATACCAATTAAAAATAATTACTGCCTGTCCATAAAGAGGGCTGAAACACTAGACTACTGTAATAAAATCAGAGTTAAAACCATATTACATATCCACCCATAGGGGTTCACTATTATAAAATATAAATAGTTCTTTTTTCTTTTCCCTGATAGGGTACATGCACTATGAAAATATACATCATTATATATCTTGATTATACAAATATTTGTATACTTTTAAGCACCCCTAGGATAGTCATCTATTAAGCAGCTTTGCTAATCATAGAATATTCCTGGGTCATTTAGAGCAGCATGTATATCACTGTTGTCCCTCGCTTCATTCCAGATTGATGAATCGTCAATCTCTGGAAGGCCTTTTAAGTTGAACGGCCCCGTACATATTTCATCATCTACCAACAAATCACCTTGCTCATGATTTTTCTCCACATTCTCATTTATGGCCACTTCTTGGAACGTAAGAGGCTTGTATGAACATGGTGGAGAAACAACGGTGGATCCTATGGGGTAGTTGTATTTGTAAAATGATGTGTTTGGATCATCAGTTTCTCCACTATTAGCGAAGCTAGAAGACACTTCTTGATCGAAGCCGCTACAAGAATTTGAGGTATGGCCTATATAGCCTGTTATGAATAAATCATTGCACATTTAGTAAACATAAAGGTACACACAATTATGAGGAGTCACGTTCCTACTTTTAAAAGATTAATACTACCTCCGTCCCCAAATAATTAACCAAATTCAAAACTTTGACCAACTATATATATTTATTGAAAATTATTTATAATATAAAAATGATATAAAAATGTTCTTTGTTAAAAATACTTTCATAAAAATATAAAATTTATAACTTTCATAATATTTTACTAATCAAAACCATGGTCCAAATTTTATGATTTGGCTAAGTATTTTGGGAGGTAGTATAATACCGTGTAAAGCTGATTCAAATTAAGACATTAAATGAGCACATTAAGGGGGTGTTTGGATCTGATTCTTGAAACCATTTCTGCTCTTTCACGGAGCAGAAGCAGAAGTCGAAGTGTTTGGGTGAAAGTGTAGAAATACTTCTGGTGTTCTAATTTACTCCTAGAAACAGTTTTTTTAGAAGCGGGGGGAGACCAGCTTTTGAAAACTGATTCTGATTCTGCTTTTGCTTTAAAAAGAAGCAGAAGCAGAATCAGTTCCAAACACCCCCTAATTATGGTATTGGTATATATGCTTTAACAATTCAACATTTCACGGAGGTTTGCTGCAACGATATATAATTCTTGGTACCTGAAGCAGCCTGATTTAGGGAAATCTGGATACTTTCATTGGGGTAGCAGGGAGGCGGCACTGGCTCATTGATCCAGAGGTGTGGGAGGTTGAGCTTCGCTTTTGCTCCCAAAATGCTACGTGCTGCAGCATCATAAGCTACAGCAGCTTCATAAGCAGTATTGAATGTACCTAGCCATACACGTGAGCCCCCATTGGGCTCCCGAATCTCAGATACCCATTTTCCCCAGGTTCTCTGGCGGACACCTTTGTATCTGCAATTGGCATTCTCAGGGCCGCCTTTGCCTCTACTGTGCCCCTTAACGGCAGCACGAGAGGTATGGCTCTTATTAGGCGGCTCTTGGTGGCGGTCATTGTCTCCTCCATCTAATCTGAAAGTATTGCAACTGCTTGCCATTGAGTATAGAGTGAGCTTGCGGAGTGAGTGCATGGATAGATATGCATATATATGTGGTAATGAGGGAAGGATAGGATCTTAAGAGTTACGACGTGCTTCACTACCGTGAGATGAAAATTTGGTATAGGGTACGTGTCGCTCTACGCTTCTCTGTTTTCTGCATGTCGAATTTGCCTGACGCAATAAATTTCTTCTTCTTTTTTTTCCTTTTCTTAGAATGACTCGATACGTTATGTACTCTACGTTATGCACATTTAAGTGAAAATAGAAATAAACAAGTTATTCTTAATTTCACCATTCAGCCTGATGAATTTTCGCCTAAATGAATGTGTTTCTTACATGAGAAATTGGTCTTTGCCGTGTTTGACTTTATATGTTATGTTTATGCATGTTTTTACCTTGGAAATGCATGATAGAACACAGAACAGGGGTGTTCATCCTTTCAGTTCAGGCCAGATGAATTTTGAAAAGTGTAAAACTCAATAACTTCAATCTGGTCCAATTCGGGATTTTTGGACCTTCTCAGTTAGTCTTTGCGCACATTTTGATCTGTTTTATTTTATCAGTCTTAAAAACCTAAATCTTAAAACGCATATTGAACCCTGTATGTTTGTAAAAGGTGATTGTTTTTTGTTAGTTTATTTGGTATGTTGAATGTTGGTTCTTTTGTGCTAGCCTAAATATCACCCTCCCAATAGGGTGATTTCCATTAGATTTTGTTTCGTTAGTGCAATTTATGATCTAGATTTGCAAACTGCAGAGATTTTTTTTATATGTACACGCACAGTAATTTTCGTCAGGATGGTCAACGAGAATAAAATATGCGATGCAAATCACATACATTAAAGTAAATAAATAGGCAAATTATATGCTATACACGCAAGGTATTACATTGTCCATATGGACCAATTAAAATTTTACAATTTAACAATTTGAATATAAATAAATGGAAATAATGATTTCGATTTTCACCATAAGTGATTACCCTCAAATTTTTAGTAGAGATATACTCCATCTATCACATTTTAGTTATCTTCCTTTCTTTCATTTTTAGGTTGTATCAAAATGAATGTCATACTACGTATATCCTTTTTTGGCAAGAAATATGTGGTCCATATCAGTTCACTTTATTTTATTTAAATCTTAATCATAATTTTACTTTTCAACCACTTTATTAATAATTGTGTATAGAGGTAATATAACATTCATTTACTTTATAACATTCATTTACTTTAAATAATTATATGGTGCAAAATTCTTTCCACTATAGTACTAGTATAACATTCATTTACTTTATTCCGTGAAACTACGAATGACTATTAAAAAATCACAGTGGTATTTCTTGGCTCCATGCCAATTTCGATTATCGTTTCTATTTAGCCAAAAAAAACATACGGTATTATGGAGTGCATGTTTGTTAATCATTGGTAGTACTCTTTGATAAGATAACTTTAATTTATTATTTATCTAAATGACAATGTTTATTCCGTACACAAATTACACCGGTACATCCTTCTGTTGGTTTCCACTTTCCTTTTTTGGACGTCTCATATAAAGGTTCTCATTTTCATTTTAAAAAACAATTAACAATCTTAAGCGACAAATTAATCATTGAATAGTTAAAATAATACATTTATAACATTATATATATATATATATATATATATATATATATATATATACCTATTAAAATTATTTTTCAAAAAATACCTGAAGTACTTTTTTTAATTATTGCCTAAATAATCGTGCTCTTTTACTATGGGAACCTTCTAAACACTATGTAGTATATATTAGTTGAACTAAACACAAATTTTAATCCTGGGCTCCTGGCCTGCATTTTAATCCGCACATGACTTGATGGAAAACCCGAAAAAGTTAACTTTAAATGTATGTCTTGAATATGTATCTGTCTAGACTAGAATACCGAATGCCTAAATTTAATTATCTTTAGAGTATTATTAAAATCAAAGGAAGAGGCGATAAAGACAAAGGGAGATTGTGTGTTACTAAGGAGTACCAAATTCCAATGTTTGAAGGATTCCAATGCTTGAAGGATATGAGTTGTTGATGAAGAGGAGAGGATACGTGGGCTTCAATGGAAGAGTTGCCAACAGACGTTAAAGTTTGATTACAACTTTATCTAGTTGAAGTTAGCAAATGATGTCATATTGCTGCCTTATTATCTACTCGAATCTTATTAGTGTATAGATTTTTAGATTTTAGTTTTGTACTTATTAAAGTGATGCGAATTTTATGGTTATTTGAATTTTTCACTTTTATTGGTGCAAGAGTTTTTTTGGGCAAAACTTCCTAAATTATTAGTGAAATGCTAAAGGTACCTCATTTTGGGTACCCCAATTTTACCTCACCCTACCCTATTGTGTGGCCACAAATAGGGCAACACTTTTAAGTGGGGCAACACATTTAAGTGTGGCCTCATTTGGACCACACAATGTGTGAGGTAAAAATGGGGTACCCCAAATGGGATACCTTTAACGCAACTCAATTTATTATAGTATTCGTTCTATGTTAAGATCAACTTTTTTGAACTAGGATGAAATTTGAACGTGTGACCTCCTTTTCGAGAGTCTTACAGTGATGCTATCAGATCACATGGTACTTGACATTTGTACAAGAGTTGTGATGTAGAAAATTTATACTCCTACTATATTTATCGTGGGACATTTTTTTACCTTTCTTTGAATTTATCCCCTTTTATTCGGTAACCATGAAACTGGGGATGCATGACTATGGGTAGACCCGAGTTGGTCCGTCGCCAGTTCCTAGAAATATTTTGATGAGACATGGGCCCAATTTGCTATTTTGTGGATCTGGGTCGGTTCTGGGTACCCGGGCGGTCCGGTCACAAACACATTATATTTTTAACCTGGTTTCAAGCGTAAAAAATGGCCAGTCTGAGACCGAAACCACCCGGTTCGGTCCCAAATATTGGAACCCGATCGGGTACCCGGTCTTGACCTGAAACCAAAAAACGATCCCGATGCGGTCCCAAACAATACCTGACCAGGTTCCAGACTAGCTCGAACCACCGGACCAGGTTCACCCCTACATGAGACTTAAGAGAACCCATTCGAACAGAACTATTATGTGTCTTTGTTAATGATTGAGTTCGTAGTCATTGTAAATACTTTTGTTACTATTCCCGCTATGAATGTGATAGCATAATCGCTAACAACCCAATGTATGTATGTATTGTGCAATTCCAATAAAAGTTGTATTCCCGTAAAAAGTGTGGACTCTACTTTTACTTATATATGGTACATTATTGCCATCAAACGATACACTTTTTGCAATGACGGTTTTTTATATTTATATATGGAAAATACTACTGTGTTTTTTATCAATTTGAATGCGTTATTGACATATTTATAACCATCTGGTCATATATTAAATGCATCAAATTTGTTCTTACTTTTCATGAGAAATGCATTTTTTATTTAAACCAAAACCTATATATAGACATGCTCGCACACACATGGGGTCATGTTCCGGTGAGACTGCTTCTCCTCGGGAAAAAATGAGAATTACCCAAAATGCACATTCTGATTTATGAAGTTGCGCATTTATGATTAAGATGATGTACATTAAAATTGAAATAATGAGAAAAGTAATATTATAGGCTTTACAAATGCCAAAAATAAGACATGCTTTTCGTATGGACAGAAAAGAGAGCAAAAAAAAAACAGAAGAGACCAAAATGCCCTCAAACCTAAATTTGCATCCACTTCTGCCGCTTAGCATCATTGACTCATCCGTGTCGCATGTCTCTCCTTCGAAGAACTCATCGCCGCCATCATCGTGTGCTTCACAGACTTCGCCATCACCCTACACCACTCGATCTTCTTATTTTTCTTTATGATGGTTAGGGTTGAGCAAAACCGACCCTACCCGAAAAACCCGACCGAATTAACCCGAATTTTTAAGAATGGGTCGATTGACCCGACCCGAATCCTTGAAACCGATCCACCAGCCCGATTTGCTTGGCCCGAGACCCAACGGGTAGGGTTCTCCTAATCCCTACCCGACCCGCCCAAAAACCCGACTTCCCATAACCCATAACCCAAATAACCTTTCTCTTATCCCTTATCCCTTCCCCAAAATAACCCTAACTTACACTCTATCTCTAAATCTCTAAGCGGCTAACCGTAACCTTAACATACACTCTCTACGACTCAGGGCCTCAGAGGAGTGAGAGACATTGACTTCTCGCTTCGTCGGCCGCCGTTGCCATCACTGTAGGGTTGTAGTCCTCAACCTAGTGGAACTGTTGAAGCCTTGATAGTCTTCTAGCCCAGTGTGAGTAGTTGAGACTTGAGAGTTGAGATTGATTCCCAATCATTCTTCTTCGAGCCTTTGAGGTATAAAATACTTAAAAATGTTCGTACAATGGTATGATTAGTCCTTCATCATGCATGCATGTTCTGAGTTTTCAGTTGTGAACTTGTGATGTTCGTATATATTTCTGAAACTTGCATGTTGACTGAATGACTGTTGAGTTCTTCACACTTGATTTCTGAGTTCAGTCATGTACAGATCTGTTCAAATGTTCGCTTGTCCAGTTGTCCCTCTTAATTGTTGATCTATATTAGTATATATACACACTTGATGTTCTGATTGAGTTACTGTCTTACTGACTGCATATGTACAACTCTTATAATGCATTCAAAATTTCAAATCTGTTTATTTTAAATATGAATGAAGTGTGGAAGCTATATATTATATAATGAAGTGTGGAAGCTCTTACTGACTGCATATGTACAGCTCTTATAATGCATTTGGAATTTGAAATCTGTTTATTAGAAATATGAATGAAGTTTGGAAGCTATATAGTATATAATGAAATGTGGAAGCTCTTACTGACTGCATATGTACATCTCTTATTCATGTGTTGCCTACTTGTCTACTGAGTAGTGGCTATTGTGGAGATGTGGTTGTGATGTATTTATATGCACCTATACACCTATACAGGTTGTCATGTACATAAACTATGTGGAAGTTTAGTATACACCTATCAATATATCATGTGTTGCTTACTTGCTTACATAACTGCCTTCTGATTAATTTGAACAACCCTTTTTGTACTCTAGTACTCAAACAAGTAAAAATAGTGAGCTGGGTTTTTCAGAGTCTGTAGGGAAGTGAAAAAGCAAACTGCTTTTATCCTTCTGTAAATCAGCTTGCTGATTGTTCCAGACTTACACTATTTACATATTATCTGTGAGGTATTAAGTATTAACAATGTGGAAGCTTAGTATACACCTATCAATATATCATGTGTTGCTTACTTGCTTACATAACTGCCTTCTGATTAATTTGAACAACCCTTTTTGTACTATATTACTCAAAGGAGTACAAAGAGTGAACTGGGTTCTTCAGAGTCTGTAGGGAATTGAAAAAACAACGTGCTTTTATCCTTCTGTAAATCAGCTTGCCGATTGTTCCAGACTTACATTATTTACATATTATTTGTGAGGTATTAAGTATTAACAATGTGGAAGCTTAGTATGCACCTATCAATATATCTTGTGTTGCTTACTTGCTTACATTAGATGGACCCTGAAGAATGTGTGACCTTTTCTACATCTGGATCTCAACCTCCTCTGTGTCAAGAAACTGTGGTGGAAGGTCAAAATCCTGAGCCTAACATTACCAATGAGCAGACTGCACCATATGTTGTTTCAGGACAAAAGAGAAAAATGGTTGACAAAAGATCTAAGATTTGGGATCACTTTGATGAAATTAAGGATGAAAAGGTTGTGGTTATTAAGGGGAGGTGCATATACTGTGCAAAAATATACTGTTGTCACTCTAAGAAACATGGAACTTCCTCCATCAGAAATCACATACTTATTTACATGAAAACCCCCCATGCTAAAGACACTAGACAAGCCCTATTAACCTTCCAGTCTGTACCTCCATAGACAGGTCAACCATCTGGAAAGATTGGGGTCATGGGAACTTGGGTATTTGATCAACAAGCTATTAGGAGAGCTCTAGGTGAAATGCTAATCATTGATGAACTTCCTTTTAGATTTGTAGACAGACAAGGTTTTAGGAATTTTGTTGTTGCAGCCTGTCCTAGGTTTCAAATTCCTTCTAGATGGACAATTGCTAGAGACATTTTTCAAATATACCTTGATGAAAAAATGACTCTAAAAAGGAATTTTAGGGAACACACTCAGAGAGTTAGTATAACTACTGATACATGGACCTCTATTCAGAGGATAAATTATATGTGCATTACTGCTCATTTCATAGATCATCAGTGGAAGCTCCAGAAAAAAATTCCTTTGTCCCTATCACCTCTCACAAAGGGGAGTACCTTGCTAAAGCCCTATAGAATTGCTTACTTGATTGGGGTCTGAAAAGTATTTTTATTGTGACTGTTGATAATGCTAGTAGTAATGATACAGTTGTTGATTTTTTTCAAGAAAAAAATAGTAGCCTGGAGTTCTTCTTATGTAAGAGTAAAGTATGTTCATATGTGTTGCATTGCACACATCTTGAACTTAGCAGTACAAGATGGTCTTAAAGATGCAGACACTTCTGTCATGAGAGTTAGGGAAGCTGTTAAGTATGTTAGGAACTCACCTTCTAGTCTTCAAACGTTCAAAGATATATCTGATTTGATAGGAGTGGAAGCAAAGTATGGTCTGCACCTGGATGTTCCAACTAGGCGGAATTCCACTCACCTGATGCTTAAATCTGCAGTTTGTAATGAAAAAGTGTTTGAAGCCTATGAGGATAATGAATCTGCATATAGTACTGATTTGGGTTCTGACATGCCTGATGTTTTAGATTGGATTGTTGTTGAATATTTTGTGACTATTCTACAAAAATTTTATGAAATGACACTAAGAATTTCAGGCTCACTACATGTTACTTCCAATACCTTTTTTTCTGAAATTTCTGACTTGTTCTTTGCCCTCAAAGATATGGTTGCCTCTCCAACTGCTTGTGTCAGTGCCATGGGGAGTACTATGAAATCTAAACTAGATAAAACTAGGGTGATCCTCAAAAGATGGACTTTCTAATCTTCTATGCTAATGTCTTAGATCCCAGGGACAAGCTTGAGTATATGTCATTTCAACTAAATGCTTTATATGGTGACAAAAAAAGGTGCTGCTTTTTTTCTAAAAATGAAGTCAGGTCTAACTGGGTTATTTGTTGATTATGTTTCAAGTTACCCTGACTGTGTTGGTGGAAGTTCGAATACAACTTTAACTTCTGGAGCATCTATGGAGTGTGGTAATTCTGAAAATAGGCATGTGTCCAGGTTTAAGGCTGATCTTAAAAACAAGAAGCTTGAGAGTGGTCAGCTAGGAGTTTAAAAATCTGAACTATATATATATATATATATATATATATATATATATATATATATATTTAGTTGAGTCCATAATTGAGGAAGATGGGAACTTTGATATTCTAAGATGGTGGAAGTTAAATAGTGAAAGGTTTCCTATAATTTCCAAGATGGCTAGGGATGTACTTGGTGTTCCCCTTTCCACAGTTGCTTCTCAGTCCACTTTCAGTACAAGTGGTAGAGTTTTGGACTGTTTTAGAAGTTCATTAAGATGTAAAATTGTGGAAGCCCTTATTTGTGCACAAGATTGGTTGAGATTGGCTCACCAACCTATCTGAGTTGAAGAAAACATTGATGAAGTAGAGAGGCTGGAAAAAGGTTAATCTTTTATGTGTTTTCATGTATTATTTGCTTATTATAAATCTTCTTTTTCATATTTCATAATTCAAACATTCTCTTTGTTTGTTATAGAAATCATGGATGGAAATGTAGGTGGTGGAGCTGCTGCTCCTACTAGATCCTCTATTGTGCCATTAAGTGTACATTTTCTATATTTTTATTGTACATTTGTGCCATTATGTGGTTGCTTTTCAATTATGAACATGAGTACATGACTCTCTAATTTGGCATTGGCTATGATGAAGCTTCCACTCATTACTGCATTTAGGGTTTAGGGTTGGTATTGGCTCTTTCAGTTCATAAAATGGTAAGTTGTAACTGAAATTGTAGCAGATGCCCCCTATTTCCCTTATGAATGATAAAAAGCATTCTGAACTCTATGAAATGTCTGGTTTCCTTCATTATGTGCTTGATTTTGAATGTGTATGAACATTAGTACATCAGTAACTGGCTATATGATTTGGGATTGACTATGATGAAGCTTCCGCTCATTACTGCTTTTACGGTTTAGGGTTGGTATTGGCTCTTTCAGTTCATAAAATGGTAAGTTGTAACTATAATTGTAGCAGATGCCCCCTATTTCCCTTATGAATGATAAAAAGCATTCTAAGCTCTATGAAATGTCTGGTTTGTTTCATTATGTGCTTGATTTTGAATGTGTATGAACATTAGTACATCAGTAACTGGCTATATGATTTGGGATTGGCTATGCTTAAGCTTCCACTCATTACTGCATATAGGGTGTAGGGTTGGTATTGCTCTTTGAGTTCATAATAAGCATTCTGACTTCTGAGCTCTATGAAATGTCTGGTTTGTGCCATTATGTGGTTTTTTTCCCATGTGCATTCTGACTTCTGAGCTCTATGAAATGTCTGGTTTGTGCCATTATGTGGTTGTTTTTCCATGTGCATTCTGACTTCTGAGCTCTCTGATTATGTATAATGTATTATGAGTATGATTATGTCATTCTGGAAAGCATGCTGCCAACTGTGACATGTCCCTGGACCCTTGTCCCTTGCTCTGACTTGTTCAGGTTTTGTGTAAGTAGCTCATAATCCCATTAATCCTTGACTATATCATTTCTATTAATTTTCATTAGCTATGATGAAGCTTCCACACATTACTGAATGTATGGTTTAAGGTTGGTATAGCTCTTTCAGTTCATAACATGTAAGTTGTAATTGAAATTGTAACAGTTGCTCCTATATTCCTGGTGAAGGATAACAAGCATTCTGAGTCAGTGATTTTTTTGATTTGTTTCATTAACTTATCCAAGTTACTCTGACTTATTATACATGTCTATTGCTTTACATTTGCAACTTTGCATACTTGTATGCAAGTGGAAACTTGAAGCTGTGGAAAATAATTGTGGTCTTGTGGAACACTTGAACTTCAAGTCTTGGATAGTTGGATGTATTAATTTTGCGTACTTGGAACTTTGGAATGTTGGATGTTAATGAATTATGTAGCATTTTGTAATTTGTAAACTGGAAGCCTGTAATATGTGTTAATGTGCTTATCACTTTAGTCTTAAGTTACTTTACTTTGTATGAGAACTCAATTTATGTTTCGTATGGCATCAAACTATCAATGTGCTTATTTCAATTTTCAATTTCAATTGTGTGAGTTACTTGAACCCGAGATAACCCGATACCCGAACCAAACCCGCCCTACCCGAAATTCAATAAAACCCGAAAAATTCAGAGTAAAAAAACATATGGTAGGATATGCTTATTACACATCCGAAACCCGAAAGGGTCGTGGGTTCACCCACCTGCCCGACCCCAACCCGCCCGATGCTCAGCCCTAATGATGGTGGAGGCGAACGAAATTTCTCGTCAGGGGAACGCGATAGCAGGATTGGGAACAAGGTTTGGAAAGGCGCAGGGGACGGTGGCAGGAGCGGGGCAGGGGTTGGGGTGAGGCGCAGGGCTGAGAGGTTGAGGAGGGGGAGGTGGCTGGATTTGGGCTGGGTCTACGTTTGGGAAGGGGACTGGGTTTGGAATTGGGTCTGGGTCTAGGAAGGGGCCGGGGCTAGGTATGAGCAGGGGGTTGGGCAGGGTTGGTGGGGGTGCTAAGATGGCGACTGGTGCTAAGGAGAGGTAGGTGCAAGCGGCGGTGGTGGTCACCGAACGACAGGGTCAACGGACGGGCGGTAGTAACTAGAACGGGTGGGGTGACGGTTAATGGATGGGTGGTGGTAACTGGAACGGGTGGGGCAGCGATTAATGAATAGGCGGTGGTATGTGGAATTGTGGGGTAATGGTCACCGGAAGGGGATGTTGGTGATTGAACAGGCGGACATTAGTCCTTAGGTTATTGGTTGGGCGTATGGTAGTTACTGGACAGGCGAACATTGGTCACTAGGTCAGTTGACGTTGGTCACTGGATGAGTGAATGTTGATAACTGGATGGGCAAACATTGATTACTGGTCGAGCGGGCATTGGTCACTGAACAGGCGGACGTTGATCATTGGATGGAAGTCAATGTCTCACTGGGCAGAATTTTTTTATCACTAATGATTTTGGTCACTGATGGATTTTGAAATTTTGGTCACTAATGATTTTTTGTCACTGATGAATTTTGATCACTATAGTGTTGTTGATCACCGTGACGTTATTGTAACACCAATGAGTGAGATTATATTAGTATAAGGATATTATAATCTCCTAACCTCTTTTAAGCCTCATTTTTGGAAACTGAGAAATATGTCACTTTTTTGTTCATAACTACTTTTCAGTATATTTTAGACATAACCCCATCAAAATTTGAGAGAGAAATCTGAATTATTTATAAAAATAAAACCGCACTTTCAGATTCACAAAAGTGCGCACATTTGTAAATCTAACAGAGAAGATACGTCTCATTTCTCTACTTAGATCATGCTCTCATTTGATTAAGGAGAAACATAAGAATAAATAAGAATGAATCTGGTGTTTTACCCCTATGAAAAACATATCATTAATTATTACATCTCTCTATCATGCTTTCAGCAAGGACTAAGGAAGGGCATACTTGCAAAGTCAATTTAGAAAATTATTTCAAAAAACAATTACTAATTAAACAATCACGAATTAAAACTAAACTTATTTATGCGTCATGCATGTATGCATCGATGTGTTGTCATTAAATTCCTCTATACGTGCACCCCATTACATCTAATCAGTATTTGCAAGTAGGGGTGGACTCGGGCCGGGCCAACCGGCCCGGAACCGGACCGGCCCGCCACTGTGCGGGCCCGGACCGGCCTGGTGAACCGGTTGGTTGGCCGGTTCGGGCCACCCGGCCCGGTGGATTCTTGGTTCGGGCTCGGGCCCTTCAAAAGGTGAACCGGCCCGGCCGGTTCGGGTCTGAGCCGGGCCAATTTTAATTTTTTTTTGATTTTTTTTTGAGTTTTTGGGTTGGGCGGGGTATTTTGGGCCATTTGAGGTGGTTAGGGTTGGTTTGGGGGTGAGGGGTGGGGGTTAACTAGGAAAAGCCCAAAAAAAAAATATACCCGAGGCCCGGCCCGGACCCGGGGGTTACCCGGGCCGGTTCCGGGCCTCCCATACCTTGAACCGAGGCCCGGCCGGTTCAAGGCCCGAACCGAGTCCATCCTTGTTTGCAAGAAGTTTTGCTTTTCAATAATTGCTTTCTCTCTAACTTTTTTGCATGTTATTTATTTTTTGTTTACGGTTAATTATCTGTTAGCCTGATATTATCTTTTTATGTGTTACATTTTAACCGATAACGTAAATAATTAAACCGGTCTCACCCAGAGTGATGCTTTAGTAGAGACACTTTTAGTCATCGAATTTCAAGTTTCCCACTTTAATTCCCCGAGTATTATCATTGTTAGTCATTTCACTATGATTATGACACAATAAGCGAAAGACTAAAAATGTCGCTATTATAATAGTTGAAGGACCAAAAATGTCATTTTTATGGAAGTCGAAGGATAAATATGAACATTTTCGAAGACGGGTATAAAAAATGTCTTTCGCACAATAGTTGAAGGATTAAAAGTTAAAAAAAAACTCAAAGTCGAGTATCAGAAGTGTCAATGACATAATAATCGAAGTACCAAAAGTGGCAATAACTCTGCTTTAGTACTTCTAGTTAAAATCATTGCATTTTCAATGAGCAAGTATGTTTAGGCAGGTACATTTTTACTTGGTGTTACTTTATTGTGTAGGTCGATTTTCGAAAGAAGTGAAACAACGGAACAACCCCCCTCCCCCTCCCCCCCCCCCCCCCCCCCCCCCCTAAAAAAGGGCTCCAAAGACATTGTCACCGGTGTCTTCGTGGATGAAAAGAAGAGACCACTTGTCACTATCATTGATCTTGATGAGCTCTCGGATGGAGACACTCTAATTAAAGTTGGGCCTGATCTCAAACCGGTTACGAGTGAGGATGCTCCGGGAATCTACTTCACGCATCGTGATTTCATTAAGCTTCCGGGGGTGAAACGCTCCTCCACATGGTATGACTTCGACCCTAATACTTTTATTGCTAACGTTTTTTCCTTTTTTGATCCTTGTAGCAAGAACAACGTCAACTACTATAAGGAGCTAATGAGGAGGGAGCGTAGGCGGGCACGGAAAAAAGCTTCTGAGGGTGGAGGACCCACCTTGGACCTCTATCTCTCCTGATGCTGCGGCTCATGATGTGGAATGTTAGGGGCTTGAATAAGTCCTCTAAACATAATCTAATTGCTTCTTATATTAAACTAAATAATATTTGCTTAGTTGGATTTTTTGAAACTAAAATGACCTTGGGCACATTTAATAACTATGTTTCAAATAAGTGGTCGGGTTGGATTTTTGAAAACAACTTTGACTTAATTGGTGGGGGACGCATGGCTATCATGTGGAACCCCAGCCTAATTAATTGCACATTTTTGGAAAATGATAGACAATTTCTGCATGCTAGGTGTGTTTGCCGTATTACGCAAACCCCTTTTTTGTTACATTTGTCTATCCTCTATATACGGTGCTTGAGAGGAAGGCATTATGGGACCATTTGACCTTGATTGGTGACCAATTGGCCGAACCTTGGATGGTTTGTGGTGACTTTAATTGCATTGATGCGCCTAATGAAAGGGTGGGTCCCACCCCCCCGACGGCGTATGTAATGCAACATTTGTTTGACTTTAAAATTGTGAATAGCCTTGAGGATGCACCCTCCACCGGAGAATTCTTTACATGGAATAAGGGTGCACTATGGGCTAAACTCGACAGAGTTTTAATTAATGATGGATGGGGACTTGATGATATCAGGTGTAGGGTCCATTTCCACGAAATGGAGGTAGAGTTTGACCATACGACCTCCGTTGTGTCAATACTCCTAAACTCCTCTTCTAGACCCAAGCCGTTCAAATTTTTTAATATGTGGTTAAAACATCCGGATTTTGCTAATATTTTAGCCACACATTGGAACCAGAATTATGTTGGGACGGCCCAATTCACATTGGTAAAAAGACTAAAGGGACTTAAAAGACCTCTAAAGTCTTTGAATGCCATGGAATTTGGCCACATATCTAATAGAGCAAAGATGGCAAAAGATGAATTTAAGCGTTTGCACAAGTTGGCACTTCTAGATCCCGGGGACCTAGAACTTAAGACCCAATTGTCCGAAGCTTCAAAGAAGGCTGTTTTTCTTGGAGAAGCCGAAGCTACTTTTTTTCAACAAAGGGCTAAGGCAACACATATACTTGAAGCGGACAAGTGCACGAAGTATTTCCATTCGATTGTTAAAAGGAATTTAGCAAGAAACACAATATCCTCACTTACTGGGAGTAACGTGGATGCAACTTGCATCACGCATTCTATTTTGATTTTTGGGTTAAGGGAGTGTATGTTATAACCTCCTTTAACTTAGCCTGAGTTTTGGAAGTTCTTTGAGCTATGTGCGTGCATGCTTGCAGCACTGATTTATTTTTGTAAGGCTTGGGGCATTGGGTATTGTATACTTAGGCAGTTAGGCCCCCGTTTTGATTTATTTTCTGAATTAGATCGAATAAAAACCTCTCCTAACCCCTACACTAGGTAAGGGTGGGGGGTTAGGAGATCTAAAACCCATGATGTATAGTTTTCTTTTGGGTGTTAATACAAATTTACATTTCATCCAAAAAAAACAGGAAAGCAAGTTACAATAGATGAAGCATTAAATGACGGGTTAAGTAAGGGTGGGTTCATGAAACCGAAAACCAAATTAAAAAATGAACCACTATCAAAACAGACTGAACTGTAGTTGGTCGGACCAGCTTTGGCAAACAAGATACAACAAACTCTCATGATAGATTTTAAAAAGAAAACAAGCGCCATCTTTGAAGACACCCTCTGTGCAGGTCAAGGGTGAACTCGAGGGAGACATCATCGGACCACTTCATCACGTAACGGCACCAGCAGGAAGGAATGGGACGGAATACACAATAACTATGAGTCTATGACGATAGCATTAAATTGTTTGGTCCTAAGTCACAATGCAAAGATGACACATGAGAACTTAATGATGGTTTTAGATGCCAAAAATATGTTACAAGGCCTCGGTCCTTACCCTCATCGTCTAAATCTAATACATCTGACCAATTATCATGAATAGGAAGGGTTACTTACCAACATGCCACAACAAAAGTGCAAACAGCAAGTGCAAATGGTAAAACCCCGAGATGGCAGAATGTTAAGCCTCCTCGTAGTCTCCGCATTTCCGCAAAGCGGCTCTTATCTCGTTCAACATCTCCTTCACTCTGATCCCTTTCCTGCATATGATCTGTGTCTCATTAAAGGGAAGACTAATTTGAGATGCATGCTAACATGATCAATGCTTGTCAAACAGGAGACGTTACAGTAAAGACTTACAGAACACTGGTCCCCACAACTGCAAGAGGGCGTGGATATTCTTCAATTGTTTTAACCAACTGTTCCTTATACGAGATTTCGGAAGATTGATCGTCATTATCTTGACCCATTTTAGTAGAGAGCTTTTGACGAGCCACTCTAATATCACACCCAATCTGGTTAATCTCTTCGGTTACATGTTTAAGCCTATGCATTGCCTGTAGTGCGACCCATGTATACTTATACATGTGTACATTAAGTTCAAAAACAACTCTTACAGTTCCCAAATAACTACTGTTTTGAAAAGAAAATAGGAGTTTTGACTTTTGACATAAGACTAAAGGAAAATTAAGGACAAAAATAAGGCTACTTTTAAATTTTTTAGAAAAGTGACTAATTATGACATGTATAACCTTTAAGCTTGTACCCTTTAAGTTAATATTATATGCAGTACTTTTTATCATTATAACCATAACCCAGCACAGTGAGAGTAACACTGCGCCCCTCCACAGTGACACCACTGCTAGTGACAGTGGTACCAATGCTGCCGGCTCATGACACCACGTCTAGTGGCACCATGGCCCTCGGTGTTACAGCCAACTGCTCTGCCTCCGGCAAAAGTTTTAGTGACTGCAAATATAATATTCATAGTGGGTTCATGCATGCTTATTAAGAAAAGTATGTAAAATAGATGGAGAAAATGTAAAATATACCATGTAATATTTATTAATGGAAAAATAACTTTAAAAAATACACACTATCTTCCATGAACCAAGAATAATACGTGCTTTAGATATAACTTTTAATAATACAACCTATTTGAATATATATTGAAAGTGATATAAAGCAAATTTTCACTAAGAATTCAGTCATTTAACTCACCAAAAACTAATATCTAAACATCAAACAAGTGATTCTACATCCAAATATCATTTATTTATGGTTTGATATTAGTTTTTGATGCATTAAATGATTGGATTTCTTGTAGAAAAGTATGTACTACGTATTATTATTGGTTTATAGATGATAGTTGGTACGGAGTATTATTTAAAGTTATTTTCCCTTTATCAATTGGTAAGCGCCGAGACAAGAGAAAAAAGTGCAGAGGAAGTGCAAAAATGAAAAGGGTGCTAATATTAATAATGATTCTTTTAAGTATTATGGGGCAACTAAAAGAAAGAACGTTGTAAACTTGTGAATAATACTTAGATGGAAGAGTTAACCAAAAAGGGAAAAAGTAAGCGTGAAATTTATTCTGAAACTCATGAAAGGAATAAGAGAAAGTAGTATTTTATCTTGACTGTAGGAAAAAATAACATTGCATCTTAATTATGTTTGCTAAAACTATAAACGATAGTTAATTGAGAAGAAAAAGGGTAATATAATCGGCGGATTAACAATTTCAAGTTTCCAACAATTTTGCAACATGATACCTTCAACCACTCACCTCAGGAATATCAATCTTATTCAAAACAACAACGTATGGTCGTTCAAGATAATCAGGATTATACATCCGCAACTCCTGCAGTTTTTATATTGTAAACAAGATTACATTTATACCACCAAAAATTAATCAGTAGCAAAAAGGAACAAGTTCCATATTTAGTGATTATTATTTACCATACCTCTTTTACAGTTCTATAATCATTTACAGGGTCCTCAGCGGCTGCATCAACAACATGGACTAACAACCGTGTCCTCCTTAAGTGTCTCAAAAAATTGCGTCCCAGTCCCTAAGCAAAATAACCATATCACACAAGTGTGAAAAGACTTTTGCAAAGAAAAAAATCTAAAATTTTACCTTTCCCAAATGAGCTCCTTCAATGAGACCAGGTAAATCTGCTAGGGTTGCTCCAGAGGTAAACTCTGCTGACCCTAGAGTAGGGTCACCATTAAGGCGGCCAAGGTTTGGCATCAAAGTTGTGAATGGATAATTAGCTATGTCTGGTTTTGCAAGTGTAATGGCTGCCAATAGAGTTGATTTCCCAGCATTTGGAAGACCCTGAATGATAATGATTACTATTATTATTATTATTATTATTATTGTGTTGCTGTTATAATGAAAAATGACATGACAAAAATAAAAATAATGGACACAAATATGACACTTAGTACAGAATGAGCATAGTGGTATTTCGAATAAATACAGTGACAATGTAGTCATATTTTGTCGATGAGTTCTATATTAACAATATTAGATAAATAATTAAATAGTAGGAAAAACCCCTATTGTCTTTATTAATTATTAATTAATATTTTTAACATTATGATACCTACAATAAGACCAACATCAGCAACAACTCGTAGTATTAACTGCAAGCTCACTTCCTCCCCCGGCTGACCATGAACTAAAACCTACACGATAGCAAGGATAGATATCACACATATAACCAAAGGGTGAAAATAACTACTTTGGTTTCATCCTTACCTTATCATTTTCATCTCTCATCACATTTGTGGTTAAAACTGTCATTTTTTTTCTTTTGTGCTCTGGAATTTCTAACAAGCTAATCTGCCACAAAGAAAGCAGTTAAGTCAAGCAAAAACTATAATTGGAAATCCTAGAGTATGCTTGAAAGATAATAGTAAAAGTACAATTTATATATTAAATGTGTTGGAAGAATTTGGTTACCCCTCCGTGACCACCCCTTGCAACGATAACTTCACTGCCTGGAAGGGCTAAATCAGCCAGCAGCTTTCCTCTTTTATGCTTAACAACTGTGCCTGTAAATCATTACATAAAGAACAGTAGCCTTAAAAAAATATCAACTCTTATGTACATATATGTCACATAAGGTTCAAAAAACACCTTAGATGCATAAACCAACCACAAAGGTAACTCAAATTTCTTAGGCTATAATTGCGAGTTGGGTTTCATGGTAAGAAGAATGATATATCATTTGGTAATAAATAAATGGACCTTTACTATTTTTTACTAAAATAGAACTCATGGACAAAGATATGATTACATGCCCACTACAATCACTCGAAAATACCACCATATTTTTTACTCCAGTGTAAAATTAAACATCACTGTACACACTCCAATATAAAATTAAACCTCACCATTGTTACTATACCCACTGCGAGATTACAACTGTGGTCACTTCGTATTACAAGGTAAATTTTGTCCATGATTTTTTAAGTCATTTTTCATTTATTTGTCATTATTTCAAAAATAAATGTCTATGATGTTGAATTTATACTGACTTATCATTTTTCAAAGTCATATTTTAAAACACAAAAAACTGAAAAAGTATCTATCTCCCCTTCTCCTCCTAAACACCCAAACATAGCTTTAGTGATACCTAGGACGGAGGTTTTTTTAGGGGATGATTTGGAAAGCTAAGCCTATGTCTTGATGTGTGTATGAGAGAGATTTATTAAAAACTGAAGATATAACATAATTGATGATCATATGACATTTCAATAACCCCATTATTCATCTTCAGAAACATTTTGTATGTCAAGGTATGGACTAAGCCCTCCAAATCCTTCCCTAGTTCCCTTCTAATGCCCTCAAACGGTCCATCCAAACACACTGTTAAGTGTGTTGAGGCAAGAGAGAAAAGGGAGACAAACCTACAGGGACGGGGATACGCAGTGTGGGGGCAGCTAGTCCGTCATGCAATTGAGAAGTCAGCATTCCCATGGCAGCAACATTTCCCCCACGCTTGGCATTATGCCTACGCTTCTTGTGATACTCCAATAGTGTATCTGTGCTCTCATCTGCATAAATCACCACATCACCGCCATGACCTCCCATAGGAAGGATAACTGAGCCGTCAAAATCCCTTTTATATGAACTTTTCTTCATCACCTTCTCCTTGTTGAATTTTCCACTTGACTTGGAGGGAGAAGTCTGGTTTGGCATGCTAAGAATTGCACCATGACCACCATCTCCAGAGCGTACTGTGATGATGACTTCATCAAAGTATTTATGGGGTTCTCGTGTGATTAAGGAATCAGACATGGAGGGAGGAGGGTTTTTAACTCTACCAAGTGTGCACCTCAAAATATAGAATCTGCGGGGCTGACATTGTATTCTTTTCTGGAAAACGCTGTCATAAAAAGAGAGTAAAGTATAATTGCAGGTAGAGAATTTCATAACCAAATGAATGAATATCTTAATAACTGTTCTAACGATTAATTAAACATAGTAATAACACGAACTAGAGAACTGAAATCAATGACCACTCTTAACGCTCACCAGAATGGCCAATATCACTCTCAAATTTACTACCATAACACTAACAGTCCCTTTGGATAGAGTGAACACAAATAAACCTCGTGAACTTAAGTAAGCTCATGTTCATTAAAATTAGCCGACCCTAAGTAACCTCTTGAATACAAAAATGTTGTTCGGATAATATTAGGTTAACCAACGTTAATCCAGTCAAAGTTTAGATAGGGTTAACCTAGGTTAAGACATTAAAGTTATTTATAAAGAGAACTTAAATTCGTGATTCAAAGCTTCTCCAAAACTGAGTTACTTGGCATTTTTTCCTTTACGGAGGTTCTCTTAAGTAAATCTAATTTCTCTTAACATTGAGATTCTTATCATAAATGAGTAAAAATATTCAATCCAAAACTAACCATGGAAGAACCTAGGTTCACCTCAAAACAGACTGGCCATATTTGCACCCACTCAAATCCTAAAATTCAAGCAATTCAAGAAAAGAACAAACCTTCATATGCGGGAGTGTAATTTTATCCCCAAAATATGGTTTACATCTCACTTCTCAACTCAACATCCAAACCGTCCCAACATTTATTCACTAGACACAGAAATTTACAGTACAAGCTAAGCGTTTCTGATGTGACTAGTCGCATTTCTCATCTAACATCCAGTCCGCAAAAAAAGATCAATAGAGAAGAAATCAACCAAACACAAAGACAGAATAGAACAGAGGCGATCTTCCGACTGATACTTTAAATTGATGAAAAGTCATAAATTAAAATTGGGAAGCTCCTTTGTTTCGGAGCGAGCAAGAAATGAATAACTTTTTCAAGCGGACCTGTTTGGAAAATGGAGCAATTGCTGGGAAGAAGGAAAGATGGGTTCTTTAGCAATAGAAGCAGGCAGATTAAGAAGGGAAGAGTTTAGACACAGCATCCTTCACACTTCAATGGGTTAGAGGCCGCTCTTCACTATTCACTTCTTCGCTTCAAGATTTTCCCATGACGACTGACGACAACGGATAAATTTATCAGTCTTTCTGCCTAATTTTGAGCGGGTATACTGGTATTCCACTATTCTGCATTTGGTTTTGGGTTAATAGGTCCGGTTTTGAGAAAGGAAATAATTAACATAATCCAACATTTTTAGTTGGCTTTCTTTGTGTTATTTTTTGTCAAGACTTCGGTCAGTTTTTTATTTTTATTTGGATTTATTTCAGTCCCAGATCAGAATAGACAAGACCGGACTTAAATATACCGGATCAACCAGACTCAAACATACAAGGCCAAATTAGAGTTCGACATTTATAAAATATACAAAGACAAAACATTTACCAGATTAGACCACACATAAACAGATCAGATGACCATTCTTTTCCAGCCCTTTGAACTCTTTTTGCCCTTTTATTTTATTTTTTTCTGCCACGAGTTTGTGGATATTTTAGTTTTTGCCCTATTTCCCTATTATTGAATTGTAAGATCATTAGCACCTTTCATCTCTTCTATTCTAATCCACTTTTCTTTTCTTTTTTTCATTTCAATCGGAAAATTAATGTTTTTAAACCGACCAAACCAGATCGGACCAGACTTCGACAATTGTGAAATACATAAAAAGAGACATCTACCAGACTAAACCAGTTCAGACCAGACGGGACTTAAACCAACCAGACCAGAAAAATCTCAATCTAATTAAAAACATCCTCATTTTGCTTTATCAGTTTTCCCTTTTCCATTTTCTCAAATTCCATTTGCAAACTAGAAAAGTTGCCCCTTTTCGATTGTTGTTTACAGCAGATATACCCTGATAAACAGAAGGAAACGATGATTGTAATAGAATGAAACATATTGTTTGTTATAACACATAAATACATATATTGTTTGATAAGAAAAAACAAAACTATATTAAGAAAAAACAAGAGAGGTGAGTGATATTAAATGAATATTATCAGCAGAACTGATATGACTATGGCAAATATGGTTCCAAGTATTCAATACACGATAGAGTAACATGATTTGTATATAAATACATAATAATTACATGTATAGTGTGTATTATGTCAATGTGTGATGATGCCGAGAATGTGCAGTTCTTCTTCTCCCCTAACCACTCCTGCAAAACCGATAATGTGTTGGATATAGGCACCTCATTTGGATGGATTTAATAACCGGGCTCAGATGGCAGATCGTTTCACTAATGAAATTTTTGATACATCTTGTCTTCCTCCTACTTCTTCAAATAGTACCAATAAGTTTCCTGTTGGTTTCAACCATGACCTTGGAACATGATACCTGGTACATTAGTATGATAGATATATAAGTTCAGTGTCAGATTAAATGTTAATTAGTAGTGTTTCCTAAGGAAGCTCCATTTGGTATAACTCTGTTCAGTTTAGTAGCCTTGATAAGCTCAACCATATCTAATAAACTTCTTGCAGTAGCTTTTTAAATAAGTTGAACTTTTTATTCATAATTCCAGTTTAAAGTTTTAACCTCATTTGAATTAAAATCCTTTCAAGTGTAGAAGTAATAAGTTACTAATTCATTTATTAGCTATCAGCAGAAGTTTGTTTTGCCAAACATAGCCTAAGAGATCATTCATGTAGCAATGATATATGTAAACAGATTAAATGTCCAGCCCAGGTGGTCGCCGACTCACTCTCCCTTACGGGAGGTTTCAGGTTCGAAACTCAATGGAGTGAGTTTCAGCCCTGATTACTCCAACCCCCAGCCCCCCTCCCCCAGACGACACCTGGAGTAAAAAAAAAATAAGTATGGAAATTACCATCTTTGAGTTAGCTTGCCACAGCCATGCTGGCATTTTTGGGCACGGTATGTTCCATTATAGAAACAATGATCATCACATTCACCTTTTGCATGACATAACCAATATCTACCTATACTTTGGCCATTTATCCATATTTGTCCCTTTCCCATGCCTTTCATGTCAAGAGCCAAGGGCTCAACTCCGTTTGGTGCATCAAAATTTGCCTGCAATGTCACAAAATATATGTAAGTAAGCGGAAATTGTGAGAATTCATGGTCGGGCAATAAACATTTGGGTCGAAGTTAGTTCAGGAGTTCAACTTGTAGTCTTATAAAAACTCAGGTCAGTCTCTTAATGTTTCAACATGAGATTCTAACAAATGAGACTAGTTTTATAATGACACAAATTCTGATATAAGACTTTGGATTAATCTCCTATGATATTGACCGTAGAATGAAATCTCAAGTCTTACTCAGACAAGCCACCATTTTGCGAAACATATTATAAAAATACAATTTTACACCAAGTCCTTATTTAGTTCATAGCGTCCAAGCTCTTTCTGTTTTCCTACCTTGAACCAACTCAGATGTTGATGGCCTTGAGTGACTGATGGTCCTTCAATCCAGTGAACAGATGAGACTCCTTTTGGAGAGAACAAGTACATTGATTCTCCTTTTAGCCCAACCTGTTTAAAGAGTTGTAATGAATAAATAAACAAAAGGAAAACTGTTTAAAGATTAATTAACCAAGAACTATGTGAATTTTCACCTGGTATTTCCATTTTTGGTTTGATAAATCCTTATTTCCCTGGTTCAGTCCCCGGAGATTAACTGGCCCCAGGATTCCCTTGTTCCATGTCTCAAAGTAAGTCCCAACATTCTATGAAGCAAATTAAAACAAATCTATAAGTGACTTCAGTTGAAATTAGAAAAAGTATCAAATTATCAATATAATATGCAATCAGTAGCACAAAGTGGGAGCCACTTGAAAAAAAAAACTTACTGGAAGTCCCATAGCTGAACTGAGTAAAGCAATCTCATTTTTCCCAGCTTGAAGATCAACTTGTCCAGTAAATGTGAATCTCCTTCCCTCCATGCTACCATACACAGATCCTGAAATTGGTGATTTCTCCATTACTACATGGTCAAGCTAACTATATTCACCATAAGAACACTAAGTATGTGTTTGCATCACGGAAAATGCTAGAGAAAAGAAGAAAACATGTTAAGTAAATTAATACTCCGTTTGGTTTTACCTTAGAAAATGCAATGAAAAACAAAAATCTGATTAGTTATTTAATTTTTACAACTATCAGTCTTTATATAATAGAGATAAATAAACAAAATGAAAAACAAAAAAACGATTAGTTTTTATTTTTATTTTAAACTCTTAGCATTTATATAATCGAGAGGTCACAGGTTCTAGTCTTGGGAGCGGCCTCTTGACAAAATGACAATTGACAAGGGAAGGCTTGCTCCTAATACACCCTTGTGGTGGAACCCTTCCCCGAACTCTTACCTTGCAGGGATGTCAATGCACACCGGGCTGCCCTTTTTAGTATTTCATTGGGACCGAACAGACCTTAACAGAAAGTATCCACCACAATGCCCTCATGAAGGAACTACATAATGCATACTTGTATAAGTTAACAGTACCTGCAAACTTTTTGTTTACGAATACTAGCACTCCATCCCCTCTTGACTCGATAACTAATGTGGGCTTCCAACCTTTTTTTAAGAATGATTCCGATGTGCTAATATCAACACTGCATTTTGTGGCAAAGGAAGAATTAGTATTTAGTAATGATTGCTATATTTCATTTAATTTCATGTTCTTGTCCCTTTTTTGAAATTTAAGAAAAATAACAGGACAATCAGAACGAAGAGCTGACCTTGTTATATACCACAAATAGTCACTGTTATCCTTGGTCACACTAATCTGATCCAGAAGTCGATTAGTTGTGTATGTTGAACTGTCCTCTTGAGCTGTTATATCTTCGTGATAAGTCACCCACGAATGCAACTTTGAGTTACTTGGTAGCATTTGCACCCGTGAAGTTTTTGCTCCAACCTTAACAGTTATAAGATTCCCAGTGACGATGTGACTATATTACCATTAATTCATTTACTACATCCGGTTATCATTGAAGAGCAATTTTGCATATGGTCCTAAAGAAGGGTAAACTTGAAAAATAGAAGTAAATAGTTCATGAGGAAAATAAAATTAATACCCCAAACTTTAATGGGGTGTGAAATAAGTACCACAAACTTGTATGGTTTTAACAAATACAAATTTATTGAAATAATTACATAATTTCAAAAATGATCTAAGTTTTGATAGAATGCAGTTAACATTCTAAAATTTCATTTTTGAAATAATAATATTACATGTGGTTTAATTTAATTTCAATTGCATCTTCTGTTTTGTGTATTTTAGATTATGTACTTAACACCATAAAATTATATTTGTGAAAAAAATATGTGATCATGGTGGTAATATAACTTTTTATATAAAGTTTGGGGTATATATATCACATGTGCAAGTTTGGGGTACTTATCTCACACCCCTTCAAAGTTTGAGATATTTAAATTATTTTCCCCATACTTCATTGGTTTAAATTATTTAACATGTATTGATTCATGTTAGCCAACCCCCTAATCTTTCGGGACTAAGGCTTGGATGTTGTATTGGTTTCATAAAAAGACACTTATTGAGAAACCAAGTGGAATGGAAAGGACAGTAATAGGGGAAAGTATAATCATGTTTATTGGTTTAATTTGGAGTGTTTTGTTTTCTTTAGTCTTAGCTATGCATCTTTAGTAATTTTAGTCCCAGGCTGTTATATTTTAAAAATAATCATCCTTGCTCGTATCCCTTTGCGGTTTTAGTGCTTATTCATAACACTTCTAGATAGGGGCTGTTTGGAATTGATCTTGCTTCTTTTTTAAAAGTAGGAAATAAAATCAGAATCAGTTTTTTAGAAGTTTTTCCCCAACTTCTCAAAAACTTCTTCTAGGAGCAATCTGAAGCACTTAGAAGGATTTCTGCACTTCCACCCAAACACTTCCGCTTTTGCTCCCTCAAGGAGCAGAAACAGTTTTAAGAAGTAGATCCAAACACCTCTTTACTCTGTGTCAATGGAGCTGACGAAGAAAAGGACTAAAACAGACATAAAAATCAAAAGGTACACACCAATCGACTAAAATTGCATGACCAGGGGGCAGGCTAAAAAAGCAATTTACCCTTTAACTCATTTACAAAAGATTTAATACTTACAGTTGCAGTGTTGAAGATGACATTGCGGCAGTCAGGCAGTATGCTAACAGACCAAGCGGGCAGTGTATACTTCTTCCCTCTAAAAGTGAGTGTGGCTTCATATTTGCTATCTAAGTTTGCAAGAAAAGCTGCGCATTTCCCTTTCCCATATGAGAAAACACTTGCCTGAAGTAAATAAAATACATAATGAATTTATCTCGTAGTTCTATAAGGATGATGAATGTAACATGGCCAAGGGATTTGTCTAGTTATATTAGAAGCATATATCCAAATCTGAAGATATTTCACCTGTTGAGACGTTCCCAGGCTAATAACTTTAGGAACTGATGATACTAAAGCTTCCTGACATTGTTTAATTGCCCTATGAAGCTCACTTAAATGCCCATATTTAGGTTGCCTTAGCAGACCTGAAAATTTTGTGGTCATCAGCCAGCTAAATCATGCAAGCACTTTAATAGAGATCCTAACTGATTAATAATTATTTAACACGCTATGTAGCGAAATGCAATAGAATGTGTATGAAATGTAAATGCACACTTTTTAACAAAACAATTGCATTACAATACATGTCATAACGGTTTGCCAAACAAAACCTTAGGCACAGACTGTTAAAAAAAAGAGAGAAATCTTCACCATATTCATCAAGTGGAGCATCATAATCATAACTGGTTGTGATGAAAGGGCCTCCGGCAGTGCGACCAAAGTTGGTTCCTCCATGGTACTACCATTAATTAAAAACCGATCACAACTTTGTTGAGTATATATATGCACACGTGCGGGCACATATTTTTACATTTACATCTATATTTACATTTATTTGTTTGTGTATCATTGTACTGTGATTCGAGTAGAGTAGTACTTTTGAAATTTTATTTATATAATAGAAGCCTTACCATATAATAATTAACAAATGAGCCACCCTTCTCTACGAAACGAGCAACTGCAAAAGCTAGATCTTGAACTGGACGCTTAGCCAATGGACCTCTAAATTCCGTGAACCTAACCATTATTAAATAGAAATGAGAAATTAAGAGCGATGGTCATCTTAAAATAGCATTTGAAAGTCTGTTTGATAGCCAAATGTGGCTCTGTTGTTATAAGCTATATGCAGAATAAGTAGTTTTTGACTTGCTGATTTGACTAAAAGCGGATATTACCAGAAACTTTTCCACATTTAGCCATTTCAACCAAATAACTTTTACTGAACAGGGCTAGTATAGAACAGATGCCATTACGGCTCAATCTTTTGTGACATGTAAGCAAATTCTTAACAATAAAGCAGATTGATCATACCAGCCAGTCCAAGCTTCAGTCCACATTTTCGGCTTGTATGGTTTGTTGGAAGAAAAGGCATCACAATAGAATCCATTGCATGTATTTATCTGTTTGATAAATGAAAAAGAGCAAATTCAGAGTTCTCTCAATGATAAGCTCAAATCTAATTCTGCTTTCCATAACTATAATGATGATTGGATAGAATCACTCAACCAGACCATAATACAGGTTGGTCAAACCACATTAAAACATACGGAGTAGAATCCTACCGATTTACGAAACCGGTGAGCAAAAGGATGAAAGATAACTCACAATTGGGTCGGGAGCATCATCTTCTTTACACATGACCCATGGGACTCCCGTGTTCAGCCCAACTGCCATTTTTGCAGCCCAATGAATATATTTCTTCCCTGCTGCTCCAAGAGCCTTACTTTCTGAACCATATTCATTCTCAATCTGCCAAAAGAGGTAAAACATACCTATTAATCTGAGTGTATGTTTCTTTATTATCTATAACACACACACACACACAAAAAGTTAGGAAGATCTATATTCAATGCAAAAAGAATTAGTTACCTGAGACAGTATTATAGGACCTCCTTGAGATTGGAACAGTTTTTCACTCTTCATCATTTCAACAATTTTCTTGGTGAAAATGTGCATTTGTTCCTTTAATCACAACAGAATTGGTGAAAGAACCAAATTTGAGACAATATAAACACTGGAAAGTTATTCATTCATCATCATCATTTACCCCAGTGCCGCAAAGGCTCCCACCTATGGTGGGGTAGGGGGGTCGGATGTACGCTGTCTTACCCCTGCACTAAAGCAGGGAGAGACTGTTTCCGGATGACCCATAGTGAAAATCGCGTCCAAAATTGCATGAACTGACTGCTGCTTCATAACAAAGAAGCGAAGCGTAAACAGTTTAGTGAGCCATTTTGCTTTATTCCATCATATTCTCAAGCCAAAAAATAGTGAATCTTTGGCTCCATTACAAATGATGGAGATCGGAAAGTTATTCATTCTTAACAGAAAATTATCAGCAAACATATGGGACTAGGATGAGCATGGAAAAACCTTGAAAGGTCCATTATCCGTTCTGAAGCTGATTCCAGGAACAAATTTCAACCAAACAGGAAATCCTCTGCAAAATAAACAATTGCAAATAATTAGTTTTTTTTTTCTTTTTTCTACTCAAACTAAGTTAACACGCCAAAATTCAAAGCAATTGAAGCAGGAGACACTATGAATTACCCAAAATTCCACTCTGCACAAACGTAAGGCCCTATCCGCAAAATCACATAAAGACCAACTCTTTGCACAGTCTTAACAAAACGAACAAGATCATAGCTTCCCTCAAAATTATACTACAATGTACATAATAACCACAAAAAACATCAACTTTTAGGACTAATCAAGTGAACAATACTCAGTAATACGGTAACAACTCAGTTAAACGAAGGAAACTCACTTTGCCACGTGAAGGTTCATGCCCGTTCCAAAAAACATATGTGTCGATAACATCCAGCCCTCCATCTTTACCCTTTCTTATGAGATCTTCCCACATCTGCAATAGCTAATTTTCTTAAACCTTTCATATAAACATAATCATTACAAAATTTCAAGAAGAAACATGTAAACAAAAGGTGGCACCTCAGGGGTACTTCTTGGATAATGTATGGAACCCGAAATGAGTATTTTCCTTTGTCCATTAATAAGAAGTGTCTTATTGTCATAGGTAACGTCGGAGAAGATAAACTGTGCAGTCATTACAAGGAATAGGCTAAGGAAGAGGAAGAAGAAAGGGAGTTTGGAAACTGAGAAAGACTCCATTTTTGTTTTTGTTTCCACTCCGTAGTGTTATGACTATGCCTTTAATGTTATATATGTCGAGTGTCTTCTCTGAATCTCTTAATCAAGATCATCAAAGGAAGAGAGAATGGAGTTGAAATGCTGCGAGCAGTAGCTGCAAATGTCACAGACAGTGTTTGAAAGGTGGGTTCTTTTTTTCTTCCCCCAAACTTCATGCGCCCTTTCCTCTCTAGTGGAGATGACCCCATTCAAATGCAAATTTTATACTCCGTATAGAAGTATGGAACAATGATGATGATGGGACAAAAACAGAACATTATAATTTATTATATTCTTTTCATACACATATTCATAGATACTCCGTATTTTAAGACGACCCGTGACTTTTTTAATTTAAAGCCCGTCTCAATGAATGGAAGAAAAGAAACTAATAGAAAAAGCAAAACCTTTTAGTCGGTGGTCTAACCTTCTCTCTTTTTCACTAATTAACCCATTAATTAACCATTAACCCTCCCGCAATATTCTTTATTTAATTACTTCACTGTATTTTGCAAACCCACTGATTTTTTTTTAATTTGTTTACAAGTTATTTTCATTTTATGAGGTAAACATTATGTCATCAAATTAAATTGTTTGACGTTTGTCAGAAAGCTTAAATTGTTGGGGCCCTCAGGATGGGGTGTCATCCTTTCCGAAAGCTTAAATACAGAGGATTTGTTTATAAAGATTAAAGTAGCACATACGGTGTAATTTATTTACTTTGTACAATTGTACTCAAATAAGGAAACCTTTATGAAAATATCATGATAATATGAAGCAAAGTGTTTACCATGTACTCTGTACGTTAAAAATGTACTAAAATTTTAGATAATTGCTCTTTCCATATCATTATAAGTGTCACAGCAAACTTTTTACGTAGCCCTTAGACATTGTTATAGGTTTATTGTATTTTTTTAAAAGTACTCCGTGAGACTTTTGGTAAATTGGTAGTGTAATAGTTATATCCTCAGTATACTTTATTAAAAATTTAAAATGTATTATAGCACCTTGTGGGATAGATTCACTCAGGGGCAGCCCTGGGTGGGGGCAGGGGGCAAGGTACTGGGTACATACGCTCAAAAAAATGAAAAAAATTTAGGCCTATAATTTTTTCTTTATATTAGATTTGAGTAGACTGAATTTTTAGAGTTAAACTACTACTTTTGTCCGGCCCAACTACCCAAATGTCCAAGAATACGAAAGCTCTTTGCGGCTAATTGAATTATGGAAACTTCCGTCTTGAAGGAGTTACGTATAAGACTAATAACCTCGCCGCCTATTGCGGGAAGTTGCTGAATTATAGGAGATTTTTTATGACATATTTATTTTATGTTAAAGATTCCTTTCTTAATTATTGTAGTGGTATTATTTTAGGATTCTTTCTCCTTTTATGAGTTAACCGATTCACACATATCGGAACTCCCTTTTTATAAAGTCTTGTATGCATTGCATCTTTGGCAAGATATAGAAAAATATACATGCTTCTTCTTCTACTGCGTGAATATCACCCGTGGCGGAGCCAGAAATATACGGTTAAGGGGGCTGAGCTTTGAGAATTTTGAATTATCGAGACCAAAGTTTAAAATACCAACATATTTTCTCTAAATTCAAAGTATTTATACATAATACATACTTAAGAATTTTTTTCTTGCAAGGGCCAAGGCCCCCTCCGGCCCCTCCCTGTCTCCACCCATGAATATCACATAAAATATCACCACCTCAGCACCTAACCAGACTGCCGGTAACGGTGACCACTGCGGAAAGAAGTTTTTCAATGTTGAAGATTCTTAAAAATATTTGCGATCAACGATGGCTCAAGAAAGGCTTAATGGATTTACTATATTAAGCATTGAGCATAATGTGTTAGAAAAACTTGATTATGAAGCTATAGTTGATGACTTTGCTTCACAATATTCAGCAAAGAATGTATTTAAGTAAATTCTTATTTGGTTATTTCGAAAACATGATTTGATTATGTTTAACTTAATGAATTCAAGTATTTTCTTTATTATAAAGTTTTTCAAATATTATTGTTTTACATGTTAATTTAGACAGAATCGAGTTTTATACTTTTTTTGAAAATAGGATCATTTTAAATTATTCGCCTCTAGACCTTCAAATATACATGGCCGCCCTGGATTCACTTCCGAAAATGAAAATGTGATCGATAACTAATTTGATACGATACGAAAAAGAATATGTGACAATTACAATGAGAAAGAGGGAGTATTTTGGGAATTTTAAATATTTTTGGTTTTTTAATACATATTGTGAACTAAATGTAGTGAACACGTCAATGTATAGCACGTTGGGGTAACTAGTATTTCACCCGTGCGTTGCACGGGATGTAATATGTTTATATTATATAAATACAATTATAGAGGAGATTCTTTTTAATTGCATGAATGAAAGACATCGTAAATAAATAATAACAAACATTAAAATTTAATAAACACTACACATTACAAATTGTTGAAGCATTTCTAGCTGATCCAACCCTATCTTGCCATTTTAGTCAATTATTCAACCCAAAAAATAATCACTTCTTAATTCTTACAAAGTTTGCACTCACATATAATAGGTAGGATTATGAAAGTTGGAATATGTATTTTTATTCTAAGTTCCTCTTAACGCCCCTCCCTACGTTTTAGCATTTAAATGGAATTTTATACATCTTCTAAATTTCTTATAACTTTGAAATGCAAAAAAAAATGGTGTCGGTCTTCAAAAATACTAAACATGACTTGTGCCAGTAGGGACGGGTCTGAAACCTGTCTTCGATCTGAACCAAAAATAAAGGATTGGATCCCGTTCTGGGGACTGGGGATTGGTCGTTTCTGGCATGACTGTTCCGGGACCGTGGAGTGGGTCCACCCCTACTCATAGCTATCTTATTTTTAAATTGTGCATGTTCGTATAGCCTCAACATTGCTATGGCAGTAATACTGGCAGATCAAATGTCCTAATATTGATAAAATACAGTCTTCATTCATAAATTAATATAATAAAAAACACGTCAAAAGCAAGTACTTATATTACATTTGTGAAGAAATATCTAAACATTTAGAAAAACTACATCCCATGAGGAAATGTAATTTGAATGCCCTCATATCACAACCATAAAATCTAAAAGACCATCAGCATGGTTACCTCTCCAACCAACTAATGACTTGTTATTATAAAAATAAAAAAGATGTGTACAATAACTTCCTGCAGAGAGTGAAAGAGGTCTTCTGAGTCTTCACTACTTACTATAGATCATAGTAAAATCCTCGTGCCTGGACCACTCCTTTTACTTGCCAGAATCTCAATTCACTGGCCCCTGCTCACAATGATTCTTTACATTAAATCCGTTGATACTATGAGCCCGTTTGGTAACACGAAATCGGTTGATTCTGCTGAAATGTATGAAGTTCTGGCTGAAGTGACTGCGTTATGGACGGTTACCGACCTTCTTCCTCAATCTTACAAAATATGATTCTCTAATCCTTAAAAATGAGCTTTCAGTCCTTTCACCACTAACTAGTTACTCCACCCGTGCGCTGCACGGGAGTGAGAGACACCCACATAATAATTTAGATATAGTTATATATTTAAAAATATTTAAAAAATATGATTGTGTTAGAATTATTTGAAAACATTATATAAATTCTGAATAAATGATAAGAGGAGGATGATGATTTTTTTTTGGGAAAAGTGAAATTAAATTTTAGGATTTTAGGAATGCTTACGAGGGAGAATTTTCTCTCTCCAGTGTAGTGCTTTTAGGTATAGGATGATGATTTTTTTTTGCGGAAAGTGAAATACAATTTTAGGATTTTTGGCGGAGAATACTTAGGCGGGACAATTTTCTCTCTCTAGTGTAGTGCTTTTAGGCAGTTCGTATACCGTGGGATCATCTCACGGTGAGCACCGTGCTCCTAGTCCAAAACGATGTAGTTTTAATCAATTTTAAAAAAAATCGTGTGAACAGTAAACGCGTGAACAGTACTTTTTCCCCTTATTCCAGACTTCCAATAGCATAATGATGTAACTCACGTGTAAAGAAATGTAAATCACATTATTGATGAATGTAACTCAAGTCTATTCAAAAAAATTAAACAATCAACCAATCATCAATTCTTCAATAGTGGAGCATAGGAGAAGCTGCTGCTAAACCTAAAGTCAGAAGGGATGGGAGAGCATAGTTTCTCAACCGTAGCATTCTAATCGGTGAATGATGAGGAGCCAGGCCAGAGCTCACGCAGTCACGGTTCTTCTTCTTTCTCGGCCGCAATCACTCTTCTTCTTCCGCGGTAGCTATTCGCTCTCTCACGATATGCTCTTTTTTTATTAATGAAACGGCGTTGTTTTGGAATCGGCACACCATGCTAATGGTGGGCTGATCCCACGGTATAAATTGCCGCTTTTAGGTATATGATGATTGTTTTTTGCGGAAAGTGAAATTACATTTTAGGATCTTAGGCGGAAAATGCTTAGGCGGGAAAATTTTCTCTCCACATTGTAGTGCTTTTGGGTATATGATGATGATAATGATGATGATGATGATGATGATGATATTTTTTATGGAAAGTGAAATTACATTTCAGGATTTTTGGCAGAGAATGCTTAGGCGGGAGAATTTTCTCTCTCTAGTGTAGTTCTTTTAAGTATATGTTTTTTTTGGGAAAGTGAAATTACATTTTAGGATTTTATACGGAGAATGCTTAGGCGGGAAAATTTTCTCTCCCCAGTGTAGTGCTTGTAGGTATATGATGATAATGATGATATTTTTTAGTCGAAAGTGAAATTGCATTTTAGAATTTTATGTAGAGAATGCTTAGGCGGGAAAGTTTTCTCTCTCCCGTGTAGTGCTTTTAGGTATAGGATGAAATTACATTTTAGATTTTAGGCGGACAATGCTTAGGCGGGAGAATTTTCTCTCTCCAATGTAGTGCTTTTAGTTATAGGAGGACGATGGTTTTATTTTTGCAGAAAGTGAAATTACATTTTAGATTTTAGGTGGAGAACGCTTAGGCGGTAAAATTTTCTCTCTTTAGTGTAGTGGTTTTAGGTACAGGATAGATAGAGAATGCTTAGGCGCGAGAATTTTCTCTCTCCAGTGTAGTGCTTTTAGGTATAGAATGATTTTTTTTTGCGAAAAGTGAAATTACATTTTAGGATTTTAGGCGTAGAATGCTTAGGCGGGAGAATTTTTCTCTCTCCAGTGTAGTGCTTTTAGGTATAGGATGATGATGATGATATTTTTTAGTGGAAAGTGAAATTACATTTTAGAATTTTATGTAGAGAATGCTTAGGCGGGAAAGTTTTCTCTCTCCCGTGTAGTGCTTTTAGGTATAGGATGATTTTTTTTTTGCGGAAAGTGAAATTTCATTATAGGATTTTAGGGGAAGAATGCTTAGGCGGGAGAATGTTCTCTCTCTAGTGTAGTGTTTTTAGGTATAGGATGATTTTTTTTGCGAAAAGTGGAATTACATTTTAGGATTTTAGGCTTAGAATGCTTAGGCGGGAGAATTTTCTCTCTCCAGTGTAGTGCTTTTAGGTATAGGATGATTTTTTTTTTGCGAAAAGTGAAATTACATTTGAGGATTTTAGGCGGAGAATGCTTAGACGGGAGAATTTTTCTCTCTCCAGTGTAGTGCTTTTAGGTATAGGATGATGATGATGATGATGATATTTTTTAGTGGAAAGTGAAATTACATTTTAGAATTTTATGTAGAGAATGCTTAGGCGGGAAAGTTTGCTCTCTCCCGTGTAGTGCTTTTAGGTATACGATGAAATTACATTTTAGATTTTAGGCGGACAATGCTTAGGCGGGAGAATTTTCTCTCTTCAATGTAGTGCTTTTAGTTACAGGAGGACGATGGTTTTATTTTTGCAGAAAGTGAAATTACATTTTAGATTTTAGGCGGAGAACGCTTAGGCGGTAAAATTTTCTCTCTTTAGTGTAGTGGTTTTAGGTATAGGATAGACAGAGAATGCTTAGGCGGGAGAATTTTCTCTCTCCAGTGTAGTGCTTTTAGGTATAGGATGATTTTTTTTTTTGCGAAAAGTGAAATTACATTTTAGGATTTTAGGCGGAGAATGCTTAGACGGGAGAATTTTTCTCTCTCCAGTGTAGTGCTTTTAGATATAGGATGATGATTTTTTTTTTGCGAAAAGTGAAATTATATTTTAGGATTTTAGGCGTAGAATGCTTAGGCAGGCGAATTTTCTCTCTGTAGTGTAGTGCTTTTAGGTATAGGATGATTGTTTTTTTGCGGAAAGTGAAATTACATTTTTGGATCTTAGGCGGAGAATGCTGAGGCGGAAAATTTTTATCTCCCCAGTGTAGTGGTTTTAGGTATATGATGATGATATATTTTTTGCGGAAAGTAAAATTATATTTTAGGATTTTAGGCGTAGAATGCTTAGGCGGGAGAATTTTCTCTCTGTAGTGTAGTGCTTTTATGTATAGGATGATTTTTTGGGGAAAGTGAAATTACATTTTAGGATTTTATATGGAGAACATTTTGGATTTTGCCTTGACGTATGAGTTGGCTATAATGAACACTTGGTTTAAGAAAAGAGACTCTCACCTTGTAACCTATAAAAGTGGAGCTAATAGTACCCAAATTGACTACGTCTTAGTACGGACCACTGGGAGAACTAGCTACACTGATTGTAAGGTTATTCCAGGTGAGAGTGTTGTCACTCAGCATAGGATGCTTGTGCTTGACTTTCGAGGTAAGAACCATAGAAGACAAGTTAAACAACAAGTGGAGCCAAAGATAAAGTGGTGGAGGCTAGAGGGAGATCTTCAACAAAGCTTTACACACAAAATGGTCGGTGAAGATGTATGGCGTATTGATAATGAAACACATGTGGATGATGTGTGGTTATCAATGGAGTTGACCATTAACAAAGTGGCAAAGGAGGTACTAGGAGAATCTAAAGGATGTCGGCCACCTAAAAAGGACACATCTTGGTGGAATGATGAGGTGAAACAAGCCATAAGGAACAAAAGAGATTGCTACAAAGAGTTGGGGACAAATTGGAGTGATGAGAACATAGAAGCATACAAGGAGGCTAAAAGACAAGCAAAGAAAGCCGTAAGGGAAGCACGAGGAAAAGTGAACAAGGAGTTGTATGAAAAGTTGGACTCTAAGGAAGGAGAACTAGATATTTATAGACTTGCTCGTCTTCGTGATCGCAGAACTCAAGATATTGCAAAAGTTAAGTGTGTGAAGGATGTTGATCAGAGGATATTAATGGACGACGGGGAGATAAAAGAGAGGTGGAGGTCATACTTTGATACACTATTCAATGGGAACAAAACGCAAGATATCGGCGATTTGTCCATACCAGATTGTATGGTAAACCGTGATTTTGTGAGAAGGATCCAAACAACGGAAGTTAAAGAAGCTCTGAGGAAGATGGGACGGAAAAGAGCATTGGGGCCAGATGGCATACCGATCGAGGCTTGGAGAAGTTTGGGAGAGAGAGGCGTCGAGTGGCTAACAAGTTTCTTCAACATGATTTGGAGAAACAACAAGATGTCAACGAGTTGGAGGAAGAGTACTCTTATCCCTTTATTTAAGAATAAAGGTGATGTACAAGAATGTGTCAACTATCGAGGGATTAAGCTTATGAGTCAAACCATGAAACTTTGGGAGCGAGTGATTGAGCAAAGACTTCGAAGGACTGTGGAGATTTCAGAGAATCAATTCGGTTTTATGCCTGGTCACTCAACAACTGAGGCTATTCACCTTCTTCGTCAACTTATGGAGAAGTATAGAGATGCTCATAAGGATCTGCATTTGGTGTTCATTGACTTAGAAAAGGCATATGATAGGGTACCTCGAGAAGTTCTTTGGTGGGCCTTAACTAGGAAAGGCATATCACACAAGTATATCAGCATCATCATGGATATGTATGAGGATTGTACTACAAGTGTTCGTACTAGTGTAGGGAGGACTGAAGAGTTCCCTATTACTATCGGAGTGCACCAAGGATCGGCCTTGAGTCCTTTCTTATTTGCCATAGTCATGGATGAACTTACGAAGTCAATTCAAGATGATATATCGTGGTGCATGATGTTTGCCGACGATATTGTATTGATTGATGAGACGCAATCAGGTCTTAAAGCAAAGTTGGAAGTATGGCGACAAACATTGGAGAATAAGGGTTTCAAACTAAGTCGGAGCAAGACAGAGTACATGGAGTGCAAGTTTGGTGGAGGTAGAAGTAGTGGTAGTAGCGGAATTACTCTGGATGGTAAGGAGATACCAGTCAGCGATATGTTCCGTTACTTGGGCTCCATAATTCAGAAGGACGGTGAGTTAGAGGGAGATGTATCCCATAGAATCAGAACAGGGTGGATGAAGTGGAAGAGTGCGTCAGGATTTCTATGCGACCGAGGTATGCCGACTAGACTGAAGGGTAAATTTTATAGGACAGCAATTAGGCCTGCATTACTGTATGGCGTAGAGTGTTGGGCGGTGAAACAATGTCACATTCAAAAGATGAGTGTGGCAGAGATGCGCATGCTGCGTTGGATGTGTGGGCATACTAGGAAGGACCGCATGAGGAATGAGACAATCAGACAAAGGGTGGGAGTAGCACCTATTGAAGACAAGATGCGGGAGTCGCGCCTACGGTGGTTTGGTCATGTGCGTAGAAGACCGAGTGATGCACCTGTTAGGCGAGTTGAGATGTGTGGAGAAGAGGCAGGGAAGAGAGAGAGAGAGAGGAAGACCCAAACAGACGTGGGTTAGGGGAGTTCGAAGTGATATGCTTCTTCTGGGGTTGGATGAGGGCATGACTTTGGAGAGAACTAAGTGGAGGGCGGGTATTCACGTGAAGGAGTGATCTTGATAATCTTTTTCCCTCATCTTTTTTTTTCCCTAGTTTTTTTTATCCTTATATATATATATGCATTATTTGCAGCCTTTTTATTTTATCATTTTTATATATATTCATCTTTTTTATATTATCTTTTCATAATAGCTTATCTTTTTATCTTTTTTCCTTCCTTTCCTTTTGGTTGTGATATCATGTATCGATTCATGTTAGCCGACCCCAATATATTTTGGGACTAAGGCTTGGATGTTGTTGTTGTTGTTGTATATGGAGAATGCTTAGGCGAGAACATTTTCTCTCACCGGTGTAGTGCTTGTAGGTATATGATGATGATGATGATATTTTTTAGTGGAAAGTAAAATTACATTTTAAAATTTTATGCGGAGAATGCTTAGGCGGGAAAATTTTCTCTCCCCCGTGCAGTGCTTTTAGGTATAGGATATGATATGGTTTTTGTTTTGAAAGTGAAATTACATTTTAGGATTTTATACGGAGAATGCTTAGGCGAGAAAATTTTCTCTCCCCCATGTAATGCTTTTAGGTATAGGATGCTTAGGCGGGAGAATTTTCTCTCTCTAGTGTAGTTCTTTTAAGTATATGGTTTTTTTTAGGAAAGTGAAATTACATTTTAGGATTTTATACGGAGAATGCTTAGGCGGGAAAATTTTCTCTCCCCAGCGTAGTGCTTGTAGGTATATGATGATGATGATGATATTTTTTAGTGGAAAGTGAAATTACATTTTAGAATTTTATGCAGAGAATGCTTAGGCGGGAAATTTTCTCTCACCCGTGTAGTGCTTTTAGGTATAGGATGAAATTACATTTTAGATTTTAGGCGGACAATGCTTAGGCCGGAGAATTTTCTCTCTCCAATGTAGTGCTTTTAGTTATAGGAGGACGATGGTTTTATTTTTGCAGAAAGTGAAATTACATTTTAGATTTTAGACGGAGAACGCTTAGGCGGTAAAATTTTCTCTCTTTAGTGTAGTGGTTTTAGGTATAGGATAGACAGAGAATGCTTAGGCGGGATAATTTTCTCTCTCTAGTGTAGTGCTTTTAGGTATAGGATGATTTTTTTTTTTGCGAAAAGTGAAATTACATTTTAGGATTTTAGGCGGAGAATGCTTTGACGGGAGAATTTTTCTCTCTCCAGTGTAGTGCTTTTAGGTATAGGATGATGATGATGATGATATTTTTTAGTGGAAAGTGAAATTACATTTTAGAACTTTTTGCAGAGAATGCTTAGGCGGGAAATTTTCTCTCTCCCGTGTAGTGCTTTTAGGTATAGGATGAAATTACATTTTAGATTTTAGGCGGACAATGCTTAGGCCGGAGAATTTTCTCTCTCAAATGTAGTGCTTTTAGTTATAGGAGGACGATGGTTTTATTTTTGCAGAAAGTGAAATTACATTTTAGATTTTAGGCGGAGAACGCTTAGGCGGTAAAATTTTCTCTCTTTAGTGTAGTGGTTTTAAGTATAGGATAGACAGAGAATGCTTAGGCGGGAGAATTTTCTCTCTCCAGTGTAGTGCTTTTAGGTATAGGATGGTTTTTTTTGCGAAAAGTGAAATTACATTTTAGGATTTTAGGCGGAGAATGCTTAGACGGGAGAATTTTTCTCTCTCCAGTGTAGTGCTTTTAGATATAGGATGATGATGATGATGATATTTTTTAGTGGAAAGTGAAATTACATTTTAGAATTTTATGTAGAGAATGCTTAGGCGGGAAAGTTTGCTCTCTCCCGTGTAGTGCTTTTAGGTATACGATGAAATTACATTTTAGATTTTAGACGGACAATGCTTAGGCGGGAGAATTTTCTCTCTCCAATGTAGTGCTTTTAGTTATAGGAGGACAGTGGTTTTATTTTTGCAGAAAGTGAAATTACATTTTAGATTTTAGGCGGAGAACGCTTAGGCGGTAAAATTTTCTCTCTTTAGTGTAGTGGTTTTAGGTATAGGATAGACAGAGAATGCTTATGCGGGAGAATTTTCTCTCTCCAGTGTAGTGCTTTTAGGTATAGGATGATTTTTTTTTTTGCGAAAAGTGAAATTACATTTTAGGATTTTAGGCGGAAAATGCTTAGACGGGAGAATTTTTCTCTCTCCAGTGTAGTGCTTTTAGGTATAGGATGATGATGATATTTTTTAGTGGAAAGTGAAATTACATTTTAGTATTTTATGTAGAGAATGCTTAGACAGGAAAGTTTTCTCTCTCCCGTTTAGTTCTTTAGGTATAGGATGAAATTACATTTTAGATTTTAGGCGGACAATGCTAAGGCGGGAGATTTTTCTCTCTCCAATGTAGTGCTTTTAGTTATAGGAGGACGATGATTTTATTTTTGCAGAAAGTGAAATTACATTTTAGATTTTAGGCGTAGAACGCTTAGGCGGTAAAATTTTCTGTCTTTAGTGTAGTGGTTTTAGGTATAGGATAGACAGAGAATGTTTAGGCGGGAGAATTTTCTCTCTCTAGTGTAGTGCTTTTAGGTATAGGATGATTTTTTTTTTGCGAAAAGTGAAATTACATTTTAGGATTTTAGGCGGAGAATGCTTAGACGGGAGAATTTTTCTCTCTCCAGTGTAGTGCTTTTAGGTATAGGATGATGATGATGATGATATTTTTTAGTGGAAAGTGAAATTACATTTTAGAATTTTATGCAGAGAATGCTTAGGCGGGAAATTTTCTCTCTCCCGTGTAGTGCTTTTAGGTATAGGATGAAATTACATTTTAGATTTTAGGCGGACAATGCTTAGGCCGGAGAATTTTCTCTCTCCAATGTAGTGCTTTTAGTTATAGGAGGACGATGGTTTTATTTTTGCAGAAAGTGAAATTACATTTTAGATTTTAGGTGGAGAACGCTTAGGCGGTAAAATTTTCTCTCTTTAGTGTAGTGGTTTTAGGTATAGGATAGACGGAGAATGCTTAGGCGGGAGAATTTTCTCTCTCCAGTGTAGTGCTTTTAGGTATAGGATGATTTTTTTTGCGAAAAGTGAAATTACATTTTAGGATTTTAGACGGAGAAAGCTTAAGCGGGAGAATTTTTCTCTCTCCAGTGTAGTGCTTTTAGGTATAGGATGATGATTTTTTTTGCGGAAAGTGAAATTATATTTTAGGATTTTAGGCGTAGAATGCTTAGGCGGGAGAATTTTCTCGCTGCACGGGAGTGAGACACCCACATAATAATTTAAATATAATTATATATTTAAAAATATTTAAAAAATATGATTGTGTTAGAATTATTTGAAAACATTAAATAAATTCTGAATATTTGGTAAGAATTAAATGTAAAACATCACACGATGAAATGGATGTGCATTTAAGTCCACCACATTATAACGAAAATTACAAATTACTCTAAAGTACATATTTCTTTGTAAACAACATTCAATGTTGATTTGGTTGGTTGTCCATCATCGTCATTACAAACTCCAATCTCATGAACTTGTTACTCTCCACACCGTCACGTACAAATGTTTGTGAGTAATAATGGGGCGTCAGAGTAAGATGACAACCTTTTTCAACAATTGTCCGTGACTCTTATTAATGGTCATTGCAAACCTAACAAATTTAGGCAGAGAATGCTTAGGCGGGAAAATTTCTCTCTCTAGTGTAGTGCTTTTAGATATAGGATGAAATTACATTTTAGGATTTTAGGATTATAGGATGATGTTTTTTTTGTGGAAAGTGTAATTACATTTTAGAATTTTATGCAGAGAATGCTTAGGCGGGGGAAATTTCTCTCTCCAGTGTAGTGCTTTTATGTATAAGATGATTTGTTTTGCAGAAAGTGAAATTACATTTTAGGATTTTAGGCGGAGAATGATTAGGCGGGAGAATTTTCTCTCTCGAGTGTAGTGCTTTTAGGTATAGGATAATGTACGTGAACTTGCTTCATAATAAATATGTTGACCTTGTCAAAAAAAATGTTGACATACTATATTTTTTTGTATACTTGTAGATTAAATAGTTTGGCAGTCTCATTTCCTAAATTACCCTCCTAAATATACTTTTTGTGTAGGTAAGAATGTTGATTATGTCTCTCTTCTTTATATTAGTTAGACAACTTCCAATTTTCTAATCTTATAATAAATCAAAAGAGAAGTTAAGTATGGGTGGAAGGGAAGATTGATCATCAAATCATTCAATGTTTATTTGTAAAAAAGGATGACGCCCCATCTCATGAGTAGGGCTGGCAATATCACCCGCGTCCGCGGATACCGGTTAACCCGAACCGAAAATATGGACGAAAACCCGAAGAAATATGGATGAAAGATGGATGACGGTGGATTGAAAGACGAGTTGGATCGGGTGTGGATGAACACTCATCCAACCCATCACCCGCTCCATCCACCCGCACCCGCTGACCCGCATATAATTAATATCTATTTAATAATATATTATTAATAATAATAATTAATATTAATAGTTTTGTGTTGTAGCGACTAAAATAGGAGCCCAGCCCTAATCTCGTTGAACTTAAAAAATAGTTTTGTGTTGATGTAGAAATGTAGAATTGACGACTTGAAGAAATTTTTATTTATTTTGTGTGACAATTAGTTCTTTCTTTATCATCGGCAGTGAATTAATGATTGTAATATACTTAATTGCTCAGGTTTTTGTAGTTATTTTTCAATGAGTTCTTAATTTTTTTCATGATTTCTCTTTATAATTTGATTATTTTGTCTTTCAAATTTGACCTTTTGTATTCACCTGTTACTCACCTGATCCACCTGATAACCCATTCACGATGGATGAGTTGGATGTGGATGTAAATTTTAATGGATGATGGACAGGTGGGTGGACTATGAAAAATAATGGGTGGACGACGGATGAGCCTTTACCCGGTATAAATCTGACCCGTTGTCACCCCTATTGATGAGAAGGGCCCTCCAACACTAACTCATAGATAGGGAGTGAGACTCTTATTCAGATACATGTAGAGGTATTATGTATTTTTATCCTAACTTTTCATCCTAGTTACCAGATTCAAACTGAAGACTTACGTCTTTTTTAATCTTCAAATTGAGTTATGGCCACCGTCAATGAATGCTTATTTGTATTCCTTAGTTGTTAAATCAACAAATACAAATTGTCAACAACTGAATAAAGTTAACAATGCTCACCCACCATCTTTTACATACTCCGTACATTATAAAGTACGGAGTGTTGTACAATTCAATTTATTCACCCGATTTTTTTTATTGTGATGATAACCCACTGAATACGTGCATTTCATTAAAAAAAAATTGAAGCTGCATTTTAATAAATTAAAAAACTACCACTAACACTTTACTTTTTCTATGTAATATAACTATATAAGTCTAATTTTTTAACTTTGTAAGTTAGGTTACAAAATTGATGGACAATTTTGTACAATGGCATCATATATTACGGAGTCCTTTGTCTTGGTTAAAATGGGATACATGTTGTCCTGTTGAAGTCAAAATTGTTTGGAGTTTGGACAATTCTAAGAAACCCATTATATATTTTCTAATTCTATCATGCATCCATACATCGCAATAAAATAAATAATTATGTTTTGTGTACACGTTTGTTGTACACGTCATTTTGCACGTCAGTCAATTTGTCTGTGCACATATAATTTTCCGTTTCATGAAGAGAATCATTTTTTGTTTCTGTGCGAAAAATGATTTTATTTTCAAAACGGGGAAAAATGATTATTCACAAAATGACAAAAAAAAAATGTCAGTGCAAAAAATAATTTTATTCACAAAACAAGAAAAATTGTCTGTGCACAACAAATTCTTTCGGTGTGTAAAATGGCGTGTACAGTGTACAAATAATATTTTCCTAAAATAAATTAGATTTTTTATCCGTTGCAAAGACTGAAGCTCATGACTGTTGAATTCCTTTACATCATATGAACATGATAACGAACTTGACGGTAAAGATTGCATTCCTAGAGTTGTTTCTAAACAATGCAAGTAGTCACGAACTCCTTGCCAAAGTTAAAAAATGGAAACATATAAGGGAAAACTGTCAAATAAGTCCATCTATTATACTTTTAAATGAATGAATTAAGTAATTACGTCCGTGAAGGGCTAAAAAACAACCAAAGTGGAATTTTCATAGATAATCAACTGGTTTCAAGTTGAATCGCTTATGTGGATCGTTCAACTAGATTTTTTTACTGTTCACAACAATTTTTTGTGGGTTCCTTTTTTTCCTTTTTCATTTTTATCTCTTTCTTTCTTCCTCCTCCATTTCTTCTTATTCGCCGTTCTGAGTCCATCGCACATGCTCAAGTGCCCAATATGCATCTCCACCCCTTCTCATCTCCACCCCTTCTCATCTCAATTTCTTTTTCATCTTTCTTTCTTCTGTCTTGGGTATGGGTTTTTGGATATGAGTTTACTGTTATAAGCTGGACAGGAGCCACGTCAGCTGCTACTCCATGCAGGAAACCATGCATGCACACACGTGATCACAATTAGTTAGCTTAACCGATTAGTTAGCTGTTGAGCTAGTTAGTTGTATATTACTTGTATAAATACGTGTGCATGAATTGATCAGATGCTATGAAAATGATTTCGTTATTCTCTTATCCTCTCCCTGATTCTATTCAACATGTTCGAATTCTATTCTTCTTTTAGAATTGCTACTTTCACGTATTAGTTCTTCGCTATTCTCAGCCTGGACTACTACAACTGGTATCAGAGCACATATCTGAATTGTAGATTCAGTCATTTCCGATCTTCGTACACTGAAGAATACTCACACATCCTGGCGAAGAAAGCTACTGTGGCGTCACTATCGGCTTTGATGGAGGAAAAGGTGCAGGGATTAGAACAAAGATTGGAGGAACAACTTCTACTGAATGAGAAGAAGTTCGAAGAAACAAACCTGAAATTGGATGCTTTACTGATATGGTTGCATAAGAAAAATGAAGACGGACCTTCCTCACCGCACACGATTTCTCCAGTTATTCCATCTGCACAGGGAATACCTTCGAATGCAGGTAATTTAACTAAACCTCCTGGATTCTTTCCAAAAATAGAGTTTCCAGGCTTCTCAAGAAATAATCCTAGAGAATGGATACAGAAATGTGTTAAGTAATCTGAATGGTGTGCGATTGAGAATAATAACAAGGTAGATCTAGCTTCACTCTATCTGAGTGGTCGTGTTGAGTCTTGGTTCACAAATTACATATCTGCTCATAAGAGAATATCCTGGGAACAATTTGTGATTAACATCTGTGCAAGATTCAATGAGGAATTAGGGAGCACAGTTACAGAGGAGTTTAATAAGTTGCAGCAACTTAAATCCTTGGATGAGTACTTGGATCAATATGAGCAATTGAGAAGTCTAATGTTGCAGAAATCTGACAGAATGTCGGAAGAATTCTTTCTGGATAGCTTTATTGGGGGGGCTCAATCCTACTATTAAACATTTTGTCAAGGCTTTCAAACCTAGAACATTGATGCAGGCTATGGAATATGCTAGGTTGCAAGAAAATCATCTAAATGCCATGAAAAAATGGGGAAGAGGAAAAATGGAGAAATCTGGTTACATGCCTGAGGAGAAATATGGGGTGTCAATTTACAACAATAAGGTTTGCTAACAAATCCTAATTCCACAAACAAAGAAAACAAAAACCTACCTAACCAAAGAAAAAGGAATATCACGGCTGCAGACATTGAAGATAGGAGAAAAATGAATTTATGCTTTTATTGTGATGAAAACTACTTCTGTGGACACAAATGTAAGGCCCAAATGTATAAGATTCAGATCTTACCTATTGAAGGAGAAGAAGAACTTGATACCAGAGAAGGAGAGGAAAACATGTGGGAGTCTCAACCAAAAGATGAAAGGGTAGAAGAAGCTTGGACAGATTCTGAAGAACAACCTGTGATATCTATTCATGCCATTGTTGGTCTACAACACTACCAGACCATGAGGGTCACTGGTAGATTTAAAAACAGTGATCTGCATATACTGATTGATTCAGGAAGCACACACAATTTTCTGGATGCCCACATTGCTAGGAAATTGGGGTGCAGAATCTCAAAATTTGTTCCTTTGGAAATCTCTGTAGCTAATGGGGACAAATTACTTACTAATCAGACATGCAATGACTTTAAATGGAGTATACATGGGCATGAGTTGCAGACTAAAGTCATGATAGTACCTTTGGGTGGATGTGAAATGGTGCTTGGAATTAAGTGGTTATCTTCCTTGGGGCAGATCAAATGGAATTTTAAGGAGTTAACTATGGAATTTCAATATATCAATAAGAGGGTGGTGTTGAGAGGTAGCCAAAAGGGATAAATACAATACATTCAAGGAAAGCAGTTAGCTAAGGAGATTAGCCAGGCAAGGAGTACCAATATGGGGCAATTGTTTGTGATGCAGTTACACTCGCTTGAGGTATCACAAAAGCAGAAGCAAAGAGTTATACCTAAGGAGATTCAACTGATCTTAAGGGAATTTAAAGAAGTTTTTGAAGAGCCTAAACAACTACCACCTCATAGAACACATGATCCTCAAATCCACTTGAAACCTGGAACTGCACCCATCAATGTCAGGCCTTATAGATATCATATGGTGCAAAAGAATGTCATTGAGGAAACCACTGTAGACATGCTGAGGCAAGGTACAATCAGACATAGTCACAGCCCTTACTCAGCTCATGTAGTGATGATCAAGAAGAAAGACTTCAGCTGGAGATTTTGTGTGGATTATAGGAAACTTAACAAACATACGATTAAGGATAAGGATATTGGCAGATCAGGATGAGGGATGAGGATATAGAAAAAACATCATTTAGAACTCATGCAGTATATTGGTTACTTCAGTGGTCAAATGGAGAGAAAGATGATGCAACATGGGAGTCTTATATTGAACTGACTAAAAGGTTTCCAGAATTCGTGGAGAGGAACTTGACAGCTTGAGGACAAGCTGAATATAAGGGGAACGGATTGTTATAAGGTGGACAGGAGCCACGTCAGCTGCTACTCCACGCATGAAACCATGCATGCACACACGTGATCACAATTAGTTAGCTTAACCGATCAGTTAGTTGTTGAGCTAGTTAGTTGTATATTACTTGTATAAATACGTGTGCATGGACTAATCAGATGCTATGAAAATGATTTCGTTATTCTCTTATCTTCTCCCTAATTCTATTCAACATGTTCGAATTCTATTTGTTTTCTAGAATTTCTACTTTCACGTATTAGTTCTTTGCTATTCTCCCTTCTGTGCCCGGTTTTGGTGTCACATGAAGACATTCAAGCCAATGCAACTAATCGCGCTTGGCATCAAAAGCCCCAATTTCGAATTTCTTGGAAGAATAAACAAAAAGGGGGTAAATTTGTGGTGAGTGGATGGGTGGAAGAAAGAAGAAAGAATGAGGGGATGGGAAGTTTACTTGAAACAGGTGGATGGAAGATGAAATACAGAGAAGAAAGGAGATGGTGGAAAGAGGAGTTGGTAGCCGGTTAAAGTGTTGAAGATGGAAGCTTGGAAGGAGAAAGGTAAAGGGGAAAGAATAAAGAGAAGAAAAGAAGAAACGGGCTGAGAAAGAAAAGAAACCAAAAAAAAGTCAAAAAAAAACAGTGGACAATCCACATAGTGTTAGGAAATTGATGTAATGTACCTCGAAAGTACGGTAGCGGAAGTTTAAAATTTTCCCTAACAGATCTTTCCTGATTATGACAAAACAACGAATATGATAATAATAACAGATTTGAGTTAAAACTTACAGATCTTCCAGCCTAGCTGTGATAATCCTTGACCTTAGGTATCCACGTGATTTCTCCTCTCCGAAAGAACGATTAGATCTCCCTTTAGAGAAAGGCTAGGAAATCTCTTCGCAGGGAAATAAACTGGTAATACTGAATCTAAAATTCTACTATGAATTATGAAGGAGGAGTATGTATTTATACTAGTTCTAAACTAGTTTCCCAATCACAATGAAAGTCTTTCTCATTAATGAGTTCTAGCCCTAATAGGACTAATATCCCTCATTAATTAAATAAAGATACAAATAAAATAATAATAACAACAATAATAATAATAATACAACCGTACATAGTTAAAGGGGATGGACTTGCCGCCACCCTTATTCTATGTACTATGTACATTATGTTTTATTTATTTTATTTACAATTTCTTGAATACATTTAATTCCAAATTGCAATCAAGAAATTACGAACTTTATTTAGTTATAAATACGTTTTAATTAAGTATAATAAATCCAATTTATCTTACTTAATTAATTCTATCAAATAGAACTCTCCTTCAACTTCATGAATTAAATATGTTTAATCTAATTAATATTTAATCCATTTTCACTATTACGAATTAAACATTATTTATTCCAATTAATATTTAATTTCTTCTAACAATTCTATCGGAAGGTATAATCACTTGTTGTGTGACCCATAGGGCCTTATATGTTAAGCACTAATCAAATTAAGGTATTAGTAGAATCCCTAGACGATTCACCAGACAAACTTAATATATAAGGACGTTTGCGAGGACTATTCAAACTCCCTGTAATATAGAGCTCATAGTGATACGGTCCTTTCATTAAGCGAACATTCAACTAAGTCTAGAACATGATATTGTGTCTATTCCAATAACTCAGTGATGGAGTATATGGCCCGGGAACCCCCGGCCCACAGACTCCTACTACTCCAAACAAGGCCCAACAGGCCCAGAAGGCCCAACAGGCCCAAATCACAGCACCCAGAGTACCAAGCAGCCCACAATGCGCACCAGGGGTGCCTTCGGCCCCCTGGCCGAAGGCTCTAACTCTCACAGGAGGGCCAAGACAGCGAAACAAAGTTACTGGGAAAAACGGCGAAAATCACTAGCCCTCGGCACCTGGAGCCCTCGGCACCAAGGGGGTCCCCGGTACTCAGAGCCCTCGGCTAGTCCTCTACAGCCGAGGGCACCTTTCCCGACATGATATCCGTGCCACATGCGTACAGATCACCGTACCCTGTACAACGTCCCATCCAACAGCCGCATTAAATACGGCCACATGCGGTTGCCAGCGCCAACCAGTTGAGGTGACCTCTCGGCCAATGGGCGCTTGACACGTGTCCCTGTCCGGCATTTATTGCTACTATAAATAGCACTCCATTTCCCCATTTGTAACCACGCTGAAAACGCTCCACTCTTTATAATATACTCTCTCTATATATATACTTGCTTGCTCTGACTTCTCTCTTATTACTCCCCGTAATAACCCCTCGGATAAGCTACCCTCCGGGTACACTATCCATCAATCAGTCTCTGTCTCTCAATCTTTCTAGATGATCCATTACGATCATATTCGATATCCAAAACGAATATATCTTTGCATTGGCCAATGACTTTATGATCCATCTATATATGAGAAGTAGAGTGTTCTCCCTTAATCTATTATGAGGAATGAATCCTTTCTTGGCTCAACTACTACTCCATGTGCTTCGTGATGCACCTAACACATGCCGTATCTACCCCGATTGGAGTGCAAGCGTTGGTCATGATCAAAGTACATCACTCCGCACATGTAGTACGTATTGACCTCAAGTCGGAGGACTATTACACTACTCTATACGCCGATAATCTCATAGACACATGAATAGAACTTATCAAATGGTTTCTCGGTGGGTATGCCAATATTCTCTAAAATATCTATGTGACCATCATGAATTACAGGAACTCATAGTTGTGAGATCAACTATACTTTCTAAAAGTATGATGCAGTCCACATACCAATCTTATCGCATATCATCAATATCCCATTCTTGATGATCATTGATTGGGGCTATTTTAGGACCTTATGTGATATCATATAAGCTCCCACTTACTTATTGACAACATAAGTCCAAGGGAACACAATTATGAATAAGATATTGTCAATCAAAATACTTAATCATCAATGTGTAATGCCGTATATATCAAATATATAAAACTGAATGTGATCAAGTACATATATCTCTAAAAAGTGATTGTCGCTAGGACATATATACTAACAATCTCCCACTTGACCTAGTGCCAATCACCGATGTGTGTAACACCTAGACTCTCAAAAGTCTAGTGTGTTTCTCACATCTCAAAGGTTTGGTGAAAGGGCCAGCCAAATTGTCCTCTACGGGAAGGCATTCTATTACAACTTCTCATCTTGCTATTTGTTATCAAAACATGATAGCATACTGGTATTTTCTAGTTCCTTACTTTGCATCTTAGTTCCTTAGCTTGTGCAAATGCTCCGGTACAGTCACAATAACAATTATTGGATAACTATCGCTAGGAACTACCCATATTTCTTTAAAGAACTAACGTATTTAAACGCTTACCTATGTTGCATCAAATGCAACAATTTACTAGGCTCTAGTTGTCGAATTTACTAGCATTACTATTACATTGAGACTAAAAACATATACTGACTGTGACTCGTAGTCTTTGTTATCATACATGAAACTGGTGCTAGAATTGTTAAATTCTACTAGTTCTTTCTGTCTACCATAGACAAAAGATATTAATGAAGATTTTGGGTGACCATTCTTTCACGGACTTCAATGAGGGGATATCATTCTCTATGATCAACATATATGATTTTAAAGACCATGTTATTCTTGTTGTGCACTCTAAACACGCAAGCACCCTCATTTCATTTGATGAGGTCAAACGGTTTGACTTTTACATCAAAATTAATATTTCAACTCCTAGATGCTTGTTCTAGCCCATATATGGATTTCTCCAATTTACATACTGATTTGGGATTTGACTTGGATATAAAACCTCCAGGTTGTACCACGTACACCTCCTCCTTGAGGTTTCCTTTAAGGAAAGCAGTTTTGACATCCATTTGCCAAATCTCATAATCATAGTATGCTGCTATCGCAAGCAAAATTCGAATGGACTTGAGTTTTGCAATTGGCGAATAGGTGTCACTATAGTCAATTCCCTCTCTTTGACTATAACCTTTAGCCACTAGCCTAGCTTTGTATGTTTGCACCTTGCCTTCAGCATCAATTTTCTTCTTGAAAACCCATTTGCATCCAATGGGTCTAACCCCAACAGGCAAGTCAACCAAGTTCCATACTTGATTGATATACATCGAGTCCATTTCAGATTTCATGGTCTCTCGCCACCTCTCTGAATCAATATCTAATATTGCTTCAGTGTAAGTCTTAGGTTCATCCATGTCAGGAATTTCAACATCATCATGATCCTCCATGAGGAAGCCTAACCTAGTTAGTTCATGATGAATCCTAGTAGACCTGCAAAGTTGAATGTTTTGCGTTTTGTTCAGGCTGTTCATTCTGATCGTGAAGAGGTTCTCTTTTATTGGACTATCCAATGCTTAGAGAGTTTTCTGGTGCTTCACTTTTAAGTGTTTCAATAGAAAGAGAAGTGGGTGCAGAAGGAATGACAACCATGTCATCTTATCTTTAATAAGAATCACTTGCTGGTGCGAGGTGATTCCTATATTACTCCCACTAGCTGAAGGATATCCTCCTAGAGACATTCTTCAAGTCAATTCTCCCAGTGAATCCTTCGTTAGACCATCTAACAAATCTTCATTCTTTATGTTACTTCAGCTTTCAATTTGATTAGTGCACATTTCTTTACATATGCAGGGCAACCCATATTTAATATGTGAAGGAAATGTCTTTTATCATACTATAACTCATATAGTACATTTTGCACTAATCAAACTATTCAGAATGTATATTGAGATTTATAGTGTGTATCCTCAAAAGAATGTTTGGAAGAGAAAATGAATTCATCATAGATCTAGCCATGTCTAACAAAGCCATATTTCTCCTTACAGAAACGCCAGTCTTCTAAGGTGTTCTGGAGGAGTTCATTATGACCGAATTCTTTGACCTTTTAAATAAATCAGAAATTTTACTTAAGTACTCTTTGGCTTGCTATCCTTTTTCCTAGAAAATGATTATTAGTCAAGTTGCTTGAAAGACAAGATTCGCAATTTCCATATGACTCAAAAGCAAATGATGTTAAATAATCTAATTCATTTAACGTTGCTATTCTTGTTTCATTAATTTGACCAAGTTTGCAATGTCATAGATAGGTAGTAATTTTATGATTACTTAATCGAGATCCTTTTATTTTATTCATTTAATATCTAATATGTCGATTGATAATTAACCATTCATAAGAAAAGCATTTCCACAACAACACCATTTTATGAAAATAACAATTATTATTAGCAAAATGGAAATAGAAATCTTTTAATGTCTAACATATGAATGGAAATAATCTTCTTTGTAATAGAAGGAATAAAATAACAATTATTTAATTCTAATCTAAAACCACTGGGCAAATCTAAACTATAAGATCCTATCACGTTCAGCAGCAACTTTTGCTCCAGCCTTCACGCGTAGGTCAATTTTACCCAGTCCAACTGCTACACTGCTTCTCAGGCTTCTGCACATTTTTACAAATGTGTAAGCCATAAGTTGTATCTAATACTTTAACAATGAGAGTTAGTTATAGACATATTTATTTAATGATAAAAATACCTGAGCTTGAAGCACCCGGTGCTTTGGCTAGATTAGCCTTATACAACTCACAATCTCTCTTCCAATGCCCCTTCTCTTTGCAGTAGAGGCAAACATCCTTTGCAACCTTTGGCTTCTAATGACCTCCACCTTTAGGCTTAAGAGCTGTAGGAGTAGGTCCAACCTTACCTTTCTTCCTTTGCTTATTCTTGTTCTTAGAACGAGACTTAGCATTAGAGCTTACCATAAGAACAGTCTTTCCTTTAGAGGTTGAGGCTTCATAAGACTTGAGCATGTTATGAAGTTCAGGCATGGTCGCTTTCGTTTTGTTCAAATTATAATTCACAATGAAGTTAGTAAATGAACTCGGAAGCGAATATAGGATGATAGCAGCTGAGACACGATCCTCAAACTTAATTCCGGTGGTAGCAACTCTTTCGATTAAGCCAATCATTTTGAGGACGTGCTCAGACACGTTGCCACCCTCTTGAAGCCTACACTTGAAAATGTCTGTCAGAAGTTCATACTCTAGAGTCTGACTTTCTGAATCAAACAGACTCTTCAAGTGTTCAAGCATCTCGAAGGCGCTCATCCTATCGTGTTGCCTTTGCAACTCCATAGACATTGCAGCCAACATAACACATTGCACAGGTTTAGCATCAGTGACGCGTTTCTCTCGAGCAGTCAGGTCAAACGTGGCAAACTCAGGAGAATTGGCATCAGGAATCTTGGGTATCGGTGTGTCTAACACATACTCAATATTTTCTTGTCTAAGAACTAAACGTACATTTCTTTCCCAGTCCAGAAAGTTTGGTCCAGTAAGCTTGCATGTATCCAAGATACTTCTCAATGATAAATTCAACATTCCTAAAAGCCTAAAGAAGTTCAAATAGAACGGGAATTATTATTCATAAAATAATTCCTATGATCACATTTAGTAAACTTAATAATTTGGACTTTTAATTATTTAGCTCCCACTATTTTGCATGCTCTTTGACCCCAATAGAAAGAATATGGATTGTTTTCACAATCATAGTGGCCAAGATCCACATTCATACTATTACAGTCCCAGCTTGGGCTGATCACTGCAATAATATAATGGGTAGGTCCCTAGATCAATTGCGTCCAAGCAATTCTTGGTTGATCAATATTAAATTGATCGACATCCCTAAATTAGCACTGACGCTTGGGCGACTCGAGCTAATTTAAGTAAGTCAAAACCATCACACGATCATAAACAATTGCACCTATAAATTAGTTCTATATTTTGTCGAATGGAATAAACACTTGGGTGAAATATTCGTCAACGAAAAAATATTTCTACTAATTTAATTATGATGGGTGATGTCGTTATCCTAGATAAGACTTAAATTTTAATTTATGGGGAACATTTAGCGGGGTATTAAATTACTTAATTTAGTCAAGATGCTAAAACATATTATCAAATAATAATATGTAGATGAGGTCTAACTCGGATAGATAAATTAAGCATGCAATATAAATCTAATTTATAACTGATACAATAATCAAATAATTAACATAAAGCATGCTTAAAAAATATAATCATAATTAATCTATTTAAATGCATAGATAATTAATCTAATTAAAAACAATTAGATTATCACTAAAGCACGTACGTCTCAAAGACTCAACCCCTTCTTTTTCTTTTAAAATAAGATTTTATTTTAAGGAATTATAAACAAGGTCTTACTCCTAGAATAGGAGAACGATTGAAAAATATCCCACTCTGTCACTAACTCAGTAACTGCACAAGACCCGCCGAACTCATCGGATGAAATTCAATTGTTCTGCCTCTCTTCATCGTTGCCAACAGGACGAATACGCTGGCTATGTCGCTCGTCATTCCTCAACACGAAACCAACCCAGAAGACTTCGAGTCTCCTGCTGAAGCTTGTGACACCATGGATGGAGTTTCGAAGGGGAGATTCGTTTGTTTCCATCGCCCGTTGCAGCGCCATAGACGTCCGCCACAAGGAATTTCCAGATTTCGTTCGTTGCTACCTTTGTCGCCGGACTAGAATTCTTGTTTGCGAAAAATTGATCGCCGAAGAACAGAGAAAAATCTGGCGCAGATCGATTTACTTCCAATTTCTTAATTTTCTTTTAATGTTTTCAAAAGATTAAATTGATTTCAAAAATCAAACTAATTCCGACAATAAATATTGATTAAAAAAAAATTCTAAATCCCACATTTACACTATCTCAGAAAACATATTTAGGTCAAAATATGATATCCGAAAAACACACAATTCTGACCCACGAAAATATATGTATAAATTCGTATAATGTCATTAGAATCAGTTTGGTTCTGATACCACTGTTAAGAAATTGATGTAATGTACCTCGAAAGTACGGCAGCGGAAGTTTAAAATTTTCCCAAACAGATCTTTCCTGATTATGACAAAAACAACGAATATGATAATAATAACAGATTTGAGTTAGAACTTACAGATGTTCCAGCCTAGCTGTGATAATCTTTGACCTTAGGTATCCACGTGATTTCTCCTCTCCGAAAGAACGATTAGATCTCCCTTTAGAGAAAGGCTAGGAAATCTCTTCGCAGGGAAATAAACTGGTAATACTGAATCTAAAATTCTACTATGAATTATGAAGGAGGAGTATGTATTTATACTAGTTCTAAACTAGTTTCCCAATCACAATGAAAGTCTTTCTCATTAATGAGTTCTAGCCCTAATAGGACTAATATCCCTCATTAATTAAATAAAGATACAAATAAAATAATAATAACAACAATAATAATAATAATACAACCGTACATAGTTAAAGGGGATGGACTTGCCGCCACCCTTATTCTATGTACTATGTACATTATGTTTTATTTATTTTATTTACAATTTCTTGAATACATTTAATTCCAAATTGCAATCAAGAAATTACGAACTTTATTTAGTTATAAATACGTTTTAATTAAGTATAATAAATCCAATTTATCTTACTTAATTAATTCTATCAAATAGAACTCTCCTTCAACTTCATGAATTAAATATGTTTAATCTAATTAATATTTAATCCATTTTCACTATTACGAATTAAACATTATTTATTCCAATTAATATTTAATTTCTTCTAACAATTCTATCGGAAGGTATAATCACTTGTTGTGTGACTCATAGGGCCTTATATGTTAAGCACTAATCAAATTAAGGTCTTAGTAGAATCCCTAGACGATTCACCAGACAAACTTAATATATAAGGACATTTGTGAGGACTATTCAAACTCCCTGTAATATAGAGCTCATAGTGATACGGTCCTTTCATTCAGCGAACATTCAACTAAGTCTAGAACATGATATTGTGTCTATTCCAATAACTCAGTCTTTGTCTCTCAATCTTTCTAGATGATCCATTACGATCATATTCGATATCCAAAAATATATCTTTGCATTGGCCAATGACTTTATGATCCATCTATATATGAGAAGTAGAATGTTCTCTCTTAATTTATTATGAGGAATGAATCCTTTCTTGGCTCAACTACTACTCCATGTGCTTCGTGATGCACCCAACACATGTCGTATCTACCCCGATTGGAGTGCAAGCGTTGGTCATGGTCAAAGTACATCACTCCGCACATGTAGTACGTATTGACCTCAAGTCGGAGGACTATTACACTACTCTATACGCCGATAATCCCATAGACACATGAATAGAACTTATCAAATGGTTTCTCGGTGGGTATGCCAATATTCTCTAAAATATCTATGTGACCATCATGAATTACAGGAACTCATAGTTGTGAGATCAACTATACTTTCTAAAAGTATGATGCAGTCCACATACCAATCTTATCGCATATCATCAATATCCCATTTTTGATGATCATTTATTGGGGCTATTTTAGGACCTTATGTGATATCATATAAGCTCCCACTTACTTATTGACAACATAAGTCCAAGGGAACACAATTATGAATAAGATATTGTCAATCAAAATACTTAATCATCAATGTGTAATGCCGTATATATCAAATATATAAAAATGAATGTGATCAAGTACATATATCTCTAAAAAGTGATTGTCGCTAGGACATATATACTAACACATAGGCGGTCAATTTGATTGATTTTTGAGAGTTTGTAGACTTGATTGATTCATTAAAAAGTATATGGACTTAATTGACTTTTTGATAAAAGTAGATGGACTTATTTGACAATTTTTCCAATATATAAACATCTGTAAACTTTGCTATTAGAATTGCTTGGGCGTCGTTGTTGAGAGCTGAATCTGAGAGTAGTCAATTCTATAAACCATATCAACATGGGCAGTAAAGATGAAAGTAATGCGCGCGCGCGCACACACACACATACATATATATATATATATATATATATATATATATATATATATATATATATATATATATATATATATATATATATATATATTTGTGTGTGTGTGTGTGTGTGTGTGTGTGTGTACACGAAAATTCTCAGGTTCTAACGTTCGGACCTGAGGCACCGTCTGAACACCGCCGTTAGGGGCGGTTCCCGGTAGACCTTTTTTGTGAAATTTTTATGGTATGTTCTTCATCAAGTCTAATTTATCCACAAAAACTTTCAACTTAGAATTCGATCGGGAAAGCTGTAAAAAAAATTGGAAGTGGACTGCGTTTTTCTCTGTATAATTTTGCACAGTTAAGATCAAAATTATTTTGCACAGAACATATCATAAAAATATTATAAAAAATCCTACCGGGAACCTCCCCAAACGGCGGTGTTCGGAATGCGTTCGGACCAAAACCTGCTGGACAAGAGAATGACTCTATATATATATGCAAAAATTTTGTGTTTAAGAAGATTACCATGAGGGTGGTACGGTGCATATGATGAAGCTGCAAGGAAATATAAAATCACTTGCAAACAACATGAAGATGCGGAACATGAGTCAGCCCTAGGGGAACCCTAGGCGACGAGTTCCTGGACGATTTAATCTTTTGGCTTCTTCTCTCATAGTGGCAAGAGTTTTGATAATTGCGATGTTCTACGGGCAGTAATGAATCAAAGGTTTCCTATGTTGCCTCTCTTTTTTATTTCTATCTTCTAGGGTTGTGGTTTTAGTCCGACATCTTCTTTGACTGAGAGTTATGTCCGCTTCATTTGAGCGTATGTTTTGTTCTTCTCCTAGCAATGTCTAGAGGTTGTGTCTTCCTGATGACCTCGGGACCCGCCTATAATATAACAGATATAGGTCGTTGCGTGCGAATCCCGAGTCAATCAAAAAGAAGGAAAATGAAGTGTAAATGTGAGTGCGAGAGAAGTAAAATGTATAGTGGTAAACGGGATGGGGTTTGTCGAACCACAAGGATGGCGTGTAAGTGAGTGCAACGATCGAATAGACAAATATGTCACTAAAGTGGAGCAAATGAGGCTAAAACACAAACATGATCAAGAGGAGATGCTAAATGAGCTAAACTACGAAATAAAGATGCAAAAGGGTGTCGGGGGCATGTTTGGAACTCACATTGCAATTGAGGGTTGGATAAAATAGTATTAGAACTTTATTACGAGAAAGAGCATGCACAACGGTTCCTCCGCCACTCTCGTGGTCGTATGATCGATCAATAGACGATCTTGGCCACTCTCATGGTCCGGAACCGCCTATCGACGCCAATGAAAATGATCCAAAGCAAAGAAGCCCCCTAGGCCTGCCACTCTCATGGTTGTGCCTAGGTGTGTGTGAAAGGGACAAATGAATATCCGATTCTCATCTAAATATTCCCAAATAATTAAATACAAGGTTTCTCAAAATTGCATTAACTAATGTCATTAAGGCATTTTCACAAACACATTTCAAGCAATAAAATTCAATACTAGTCACCCAACATTTCAATCACATAAATATGCTCCAAACAGCCCCTAACCCATCTAACTACTCATGCATTGGAAATAAAACAAGAACATTAACATAAAAGTGCATAAATAAAACTAAAGACTAAAACTTTGAATGTAAATAAAGTAATAAGTGTAGAAGAATACCCTTTAAAGTTGAGAAGCAATCCATTGAAATGCAAGTAGAAAGCTTGAATCTTGGAGTAGAGACCTCTACAAATCTACACTAATGCTAGAGAGATGAAATGTAGAAACCTTAATCTAAAATGTAAAATCTATTCTAATGTGACTTCTCTAATGGCTTCCCCACAAATCTGATCTGCAACTGATATTTAAAGTGACAAATTCGGGCTAGGCAAATGACTACTAAGGGTAGAAGGTCTGAAAATGAATACAGAGCAAACTGGGGGTAGTTTCGTCATTCTGTGCTTCAAATCAGAATAGGGTTGCAGGCCCATTTCTTCTCCGTAGTTCGTACGCAGCAGCAGGGCCGATCTTCAACTTCACCATAGCTGCGGCTGCAGCTCTTTTCCTCTCTGATGCCAAAGCCGTTGAGCGGATACAATGGACGTGTCGAGCTTCTGCCACGGGTCTTCTCCTCCGACGAAACTTAAGCGATTATCGAGGTCGGCGGCAGCGAACCTTCTCCATCTTGAGGGACGCCTGCAACGGTGATTAGGTAGAGACCAGGGCGGTTGGCCGAAGCGTAGAAGTGCAGTCTCGTGAGGATGACGGCTGGTAGTGATTGCGTGGGCTATGGCGATGGTGATGTCCTGGATCCCGGCGTGTGGCCGTGACTTCGCTGCTGCCATCCTGTTCTCCTCCTGCGGGTTGCTCTGCTGCCCGTTGGATTCTTTGCTGCTGCTTTACTGGATGGACTACGGGAGATGGCAGGCTGCCATAGAAAGGTTGACCTGTTCACTGGTCAACTGTATCTTGACCCAAAATTGACCAAATGTGTTCTCGGTCTTCCATGATGGCTCGAGATGCTTCTAAATGTCCAAAATATGTTAAAACTTACAAAACTGATTAGTAGCACCGGTTGTTAAATTGGACCGAAAATCCAATCAATTAAAGCAAAATTATCTCGAAAGTGAACCAAATGTGAGATTAAAAGGAGAGTAAAAAGTATACAAATTGAGCATTATCACTTCCTCATCGTTGTATCGGATCAAACGGTTCATTATTCATGGTTAGCAAGACATGTTCAACCTAGTTCTTCTAAAGCTTCAATTATTTGCTCTCCTCCTGAACCACTGCCTCACTCGAAGAAAAACATCATGCTCAACTGGATCTCCATTTCTGTGGTTGGTCAAACTGACGACCCATAAAATTTCTGCTTAATTCACTTTCCTTTGTTGGTTGCTGGTCAAACCAATTCTCCTTTTCCGATTATTGGTGAAACCGGATCTTTTAGTTGTAATTTTTTATTTTCCCTTTGGAGTAGCAAGAAGAGCAGCAAGGTTGTTAGAGTAGAATGCATTATTGCGGGGTTAGCGATATGAAAGGATTCATTGGATCTCTCTGCTCTATGTCTCATCCCATTCACTAGTACAAATATGAGATACCACGCCACATGTATTATGTCGGTTATAAAAAACCGTATGTTGGGATATATTATCTCGGTCTGTTACTGTTCAGAAGCCCAACACACCATCCCCACGTGAGGCCCGATCCACGAGGCTCATCTCGGCCCGTCCGACCCCATTTTTTGCCCTTGTGGCCTGTTTTGGCCCATTAAGGCCCTTATGGCCCATTAGGCTATAGTTTACCCCCTTTCCCCTTTTCCTATAAATAGGAGGTCTTCCCTCCATGTTCCTCTCATTTCCCCCTCCTCTTCTTCTTCTCCCACTTCTCTCTAGTTTAAATAGCTTGCAACCTCCATTAATGGAAGCTCCATACTTGTACTATGTAAATGGCGAGCATAGTATTAATGAGAATGAGAGTGGCTTGGACATTAGCCCAAAAAGTCCCGTGGTTTTCCCTCTTTCGGGTTTCCACGTTAAAATAGCCTGTTCATAAATATTTATATTTACTATATTATGTTGGATTAAACTCAACACCATCGTTAAAAAGTCTTTTACGTCGGTTGTAACTAGAAACCGACGAGAAAAGGTAAAAACCCACACCTTTTTAAAATATACAATGACGGTTAGTTCAGAACAGACGTTAGGTGTATTTTTTTTAAAAATATTATTATGTTTTCGCATTTTTAAGTATCTAATGACGGTTTCTGTTCGGAACAGACGTAAGTGTATTTGTTTTAAATATTCTTATTTTTCACTAAGGTTAGCGCAGGTCTGGAAAAAACTTCTCTCGTCGTTTTACAAAGGGACCGGAGAAGGGTCATAAATAACACTAAGGTTTTTAATGAAACTCAGATTAAACAATAAAGTTTTAAGTAGACCCAAATAAACACAAATTTAAATTTCAGCCACCCTCAATTATGTCCGTTTGTTTGGTTCCTAGGTCTGTGTTTCCCTTTTACGAAACTCGTTCTGAAGTGGTAGGCTGTGTGCGTTTTAATTCTCAGCGGAAAACCTAGACAACCATTCGCCTTCCTCTCTCCCGGCCTGGAGCTCAAATTCTTCCGTCGAAGACGCTAGCCGGTTCTTGTTGCTTAATTATTCTCCGATATAAGGTTTCATAGTCTACGACTTCATTATTTTTCCTCTTAGCTTGTGCAGGGGCTTCAAATTTTTCCTCTCTCCCTGGAGCCACGGTTTTTCCATCGAACAAATCTCAACCCTAGAGAGGAACATGATGCGACTTTGGATTTAGACTTCTAACACATGTTTTTTTTAATTTGCAGCGGCAACCTTGATTCCTAACCCATCTTCGTCTCTCAGCTCTTCCAGACCTGTGATTCCTGTCGTTGAAGAAGTCTCGCCAGCAGGGTACATCTATTGCTGCAGTCTGCCACCTCAGTCCTTGTTCCTCCATCCTCACGAGTCACAAATTAAAAAGAGTAGCGGTTCATCTCATCAACCAGAAGCTTAAAAGAGTAGCGCTCCATCTTCATCAACAAGAAGCCTTCATCTTTATTTCAAGTTCTTCATCTAGGTATTTCCTTAAATTTATTTGTAATTCTATATGTTTATTTACAGATTAATTTTCTAATATTAATATCTATCAGTTCTCATAATTTGCTTCTCCTACTTCATGTGGCCTTTAGCTATTGTCTTTTACGACCACATCCCCCCATTGAAACGCCAAATGAAAAGTGAAGGTGGAATCCTTGCTTCCCCCTTTTTAGGTGTGTGCTGATTCAATTAAATGGTTGAAAGTGTGTGTGGATTCAATTAATTGAGCTTATGTGAAAAAATAAATTTTATCATGATTTCCCCTTGTTCATGATTGAAACTATGTGTAGATTCCCCTTGTTTTCCCCATTACATATACTTCTGCCAAATGCCGCCCGGCTTACGAGCCTCTGCGTTTTAAATCCTCTTCCTTTAAAACACAAACACACGCACACCATTACAAACATCGGCCGACGCTCGAACGACCAACAGCCTAGCATCCAAATCCTCTCTTTTCTTCTCCACTTTCAAGCCAAATCCAGGTAATATCTACACTTCTTCACTCTTTAATATTTCATAGCTTTTTCATCATTTAACTGTTAGTTTTGATGTGTTATTCAAAATTTTGAAATTTAGAGTTTTTGAAAAATTGAAAGCTTTTAAGCCGGAATTGTTGATTGATATCTTATTCTTGTTGCCTATTATGCTTGTTTGGACCTTTATATACCCTTTCCAAGTAGTCAGTTTCAAAAATTTTGAATTTTTTGCTTTTTGGTTGAAATTGGAGGTTAGGATTCGAAATCCTTGTTCAAATTTGGGGATTTTCAATTAAAATCATGTGATTACTTGTTGATGATTGAGACTGTGATTATATTATCTCTTGTTGTGATAAATTGGGATTATAGTCGATTTTTAGGGGAATCCATGTCAATTTTTTTCGGGAAGTTGACTATAATTATTTTGAGTTTGTAGGTACAAATGGCTTCGAGGGGCAAATCCCCAAGCAATGAGACTGGCCCAAGCAACCCTAAGCGGGCTAGGAACAACAAATTCCTCACTCCCTCCACCACCATCTTGCCGCCAACCCGATTTGTTAGCACGAGGAGCTATGAGAGATACTTGGAGTTTTGGGACAATGACTTTGTCATTGAAAAGATGGTCTCGCAAGCCATTGATCAAGAATTTGGGTTGACTGAGGATTTTGCTAGAATTCGATGGGAACCCATACTCCACCTTCACGGGCCCAACTATCCGGAACTCGTCAAAGAGTTACTCCCTCCGTCCCGCTAACTATGGGACAAGAGGGGGTGACACACAAATCAATAAAAAATGCTTTTTGTGGTTGATATTGAATTGATAAAGTAAGAATAAAGTAAGAACGATGGGAACCACACAAACTTTACCAAATTTGGTATGGGACAATCTTAGTGGGACGGACCGATAAGGTAAAATTGGACAATCATAGCGGGATGGAGGTAGTATATGCCAACGTCAAAGTAGATAGGGGTGCGAAGAAGAGCATTGAGAGTCGGGTTAAAGAGGTGCACATTGAAATAACACATGAGCTCCCCCTTCACTCATTTCAAAATCACTAGACTTGACCGCGCCTTCGATCTCTCTCAAGCCGGAGTAATTGCGAGTGATCTGTTCTATCATCCAACCACAATGGCCCAACTTCGAGCAACCACATATTCGCAACAAGATTAAACGGTCACAACAAGATTATGAGCGTCGACCTCTACTTCACATACAAGATGCACACCGGGTTGGGGCAAACGGAAGGGATCCCTCTCTCGGGAATCATAATCAAGCAACTTTGGAACGTCGTCTTGAGTAATAATCAAGATCAGACCTTTATTTTCCCTATCTTAATCTCTAACATTTTTTGACATTTTAATGTTAGTTTTAGAAGAGAGGAAAAACAAGAGACATATTTCGTGTTTGATGATGGTATCATGAGGCATCTCCATTACTTCCAACCGACACCTGGAGCACCTTGGAGATGTGTGGACAACTTTCATCGGGTAGTGGTGGAAGTGAATGAAGAGGACATGATAGGAGGCGAAGAAGGTCAAGGTGAGGAGCACCAAGAAGAAGAAGCTCATGCACCCCCGCACGGAGGACCATACGATATGGAGTATTTGACAGCGCAAATCGGTCAAATCCCCACGGAGCTTGCGGTGCATAAACGGGACTTGCGAGATCAACGATGTGCTATTCAAGGAATGGGAGGTAATCTTTGGAGCATGAACCATTATTGTCAAGAATTGGGGTGGCACTTCAAGTTTCAACCTACCGCCACCACCACCTTATGATCCAAACTTTTATTTCCCTCCTTGAGGAGATGGAAATGAGAGCGATGAGTAGGTTTGAGCCAAAAGAAAAGTGTATTAAATGTTTAAACTTGAAATATCTTTTCTAGTATTTTTAAACTTCTTTTTGCTATTAGTGTGCCTCTTATGTGTTATGTGTTATTGCTATTTCTTGTTGCCTTGCCTTAATTGTTCTTTGTAATCCACATTGAGACAATGTGGAATAAGTATGGGGGGTTGATCTTTAAACTTTTAAATTTGCAGGAATTTTCCTTTTGAAAATGGTTATTTTTGGTCCATATTTTTTATAAATTTTAGCAAAAGCCCTTGTCCTCCAAAACCTTTTTCAAAAGAATAAATCTTGCAAAACGAGTCATATTTGTGAGGGTTTTATTCTTTTAATCACAAGAAAAGGGCCAGCCAAACGCATCTTGAGGAACAAACCAAAGGAACAAAACTGCTTAATCAAAGCAAAAGCCGCCCAGAATCCACGAAAAGTGCCTGGCTTTTGCCTGCCACATCAACATCAACGTCCAAGACTGAAGAAAAGTGTTCGGAACCAAAAACTACGAAAGCCACCCGACTTTCATGAAAGGCACCCGCTTTTCGGCGATGTAGAATTAATTCAGAAATTCAAGCCAAAAGCCGCCCGGCTTCCGTCTCCTGGAGCGCTGGTCCACTTAGTTTAAAAGGTGAAGCCGTCCGGCTTTCATGAATAGCGCCCGACTTTCCTTTTGTGAGATTATAAAAGCAATGGTCATCACAATCATTCGGGGAAAACACCAAATCCCATTAAGGAGCTTGCTTCCTTGTCCAAAAATGGCAGTGGAAGACTCCATATTTAAGTGGTTTGAAGGCCCCTCAACACACCATTCCATATTCTACACACTACACTTCTACTTTAGCATCTCAAGAGCAACCTCTTGGTCTTGGGAGCAAGTCATTGTCCACCATAGCTTTGAAGTTGTGGTATCATTTTTTTTATGTATTTCATTGTATTTTATCATTTCAATACTTGTAATTGCATTATGAATTGTTCTAGCTAATTTTCCATAGCCAAGGTTGGGGATGAAACTTTACGACGCACTCTAGGTGTTTGATGTATGTTCTCAACCAAATTATTATGATCTTTCATTTATATTTTAATGTGTATGACTACAATGTACAACATATGAGTATATCATTGGGTTTATTTGAACAATTAACGTTGATGTACAATTTGTCGTAGTGTGCATTCAAAATTATAATCAATACAACAAATATACGTAGTATATTGAAGTAAGGTTCGTATCCACAGGGAAAGGAATATTTTTCTTTTATATTGTAACTAGTAACAAAAGGGGGGATTTCAGCTGTGTTTGATTTTAATTAATTAACACTAAGATGAACGACGTATGTGGTTTACTTTAATAGAGATGAAGACCTGGTTTTGCTTTTATCCACTTAATGAAATGTTCGTCGATCCCGGTTATATCTTTAACTATCTTCCTCTCGAATACTCAATCGAGGAGTATATCCAGTTCATCGAGGGTAGTTATTAATAACGAGACGCGATCATTAATAAAACTTACTACCGAGTTAATATAGAACACACGCCGTATATTAACCCGATAGTAGCAATAAAATCAAGATGAAAACGATTGAGATTGATAACCTCAACACAAGCGGTTTATTTGTTTAATCGACATAATTAATTCTCCTTGATTTATTAACCATGAAACGCATGCATTAAGAACCCAAGTTTACTACCGTGAAACGATCGAACAGTTAACAAGTGTATTCGTCGATCGATTCTAGTAATAATTAATACATGAAACAAAACTAGTTGATCCTTTAAGTAATGTTCAAAATATTAATATGAAATATGAATAGGAATTAATTAATACTCGAGGAAGAATATTATAGAAGATGAATCCTACTATAGTTAATATCAAGATGTTAACTAATTGTCATCTTAGTAACACTCCTCAATATTAACATAGAGAAAGAAATAACTATTACTATAACTAATAACAAGATGTTAACTAATTGTCATCTTAGTAACACTCCCCAACATTGATATAGAAATAGTATTTAAAGGAAGAATTAATATTCAAGGAAGAAAATTAAAGAGAATAACTCACAACTTACAAATTCATTAAGCTTCAAAGTAGAAAAACCAAGATGGAAGAGTTTAGCTCCTCATTTGGAGACTAATCATGATAAAAATATAAAGAAAGAACTAATCTAGACTGAGCTTAGAAATATATGTGAATTGGTTCTAATTGTGAAGGGAAGGAGGAGTAATTATATGGTTTTCGGAATGCAACTCGGGTACCTGATCGGGTATATACAAGGTACCCGACCGGATATGTGTAAAACTTTAGATTCGAGGCATACTTGATCGAATTCGGGGTTAAAATTGAAGGCATACCCGATCGGGTGTGTCAGTGTACCCGATCGGGTAAAGACACTCGATCGTGGTCAAAATCTTCCCTGCATGTTCCTTTGTCTTCGGATCCGATCCGATTTGAAGTTTCAACAAGATACCCAATCGGGTATAGGTCATACCCGACCGGGTATAGACCAAAAATCAGGATCTTCTATTTTGTCTTGTGATTTTGCACCTTCCTTCCACTTTTGGGGTTCACCAATGGTCCTTTGAGTGACCATAGACCTATTTGAGCTCAGAATAAACCTAATCTAAACAATTTACAAGTATTTAACAAACTAAACTATTACACCAAAAGTGTGTAATTTCCAAGGTAAAAATCAATCAAAGCTAATTAAAATACAAACATAAACATGGAAATTACAAGCGTATCAACTCCCCCACACATAGTTCTTTACTCGACCTCGAGTAAAGTAAAACGTTCTAAACAGTCTTAAGAGTTTTCCATGATTTCAAGAAAGAAAGGACACAAAAACCACCAAGGAATCACAAATATTTTTTACAAAGAACATTTTTCTTGAGTTTTCAGTCTTCTTTGCTCAATCTTCTTTCCTCTTTTTCTTCTTCTCTTCAAGAGATCAAATGAGGTCCTGCACAAAAACAAATATTTCTCTCATATCTCTCATTTTGCCTAGGAGCCTTTTCAGGTTTTCATCTTAGCATCTTTTTTTATTTTCCATTCTCCCCAACTCACTCATTTTTTTATAAGCCCTTTTTGCTTAGATTTCCCTTTTTTGGGGGGTTTCAACCTAACTAGCATTTTTTTTTAATTTTTTTTTCTTTTGCTTTTTTTAAAGAAATTAATTACCCATGATTTATTAACCATGAAGCACATGCATTAATAACCAAGTTTACTACCGTGAAACGATCGAACGGTTAACAAGCGTATTCGTTGATCGATTCTAGTAATATTTAATACCTGAAACAAAACTAGTTGATCCTTTAAATAATGTTCAAAATATTAATATGAAATATGAATAGGATTAATTAATACTCAAGGAAGAATATTAAAGAAGATGAATCCTACTATAGTTAATATCAAGATGTTAACTAATTGTCATCTTAGTAACACTCCCCAATATTAACACAGAGAAAGAAATAACTATTATTATAACTATGTCAAGATGTTAACTAATTGTCATCTTAGTTACACTCCCCAACATTGATATAGAAATAGTATTTAAAGGAAGAATTAATATTCAAGGAAGAAAATTAAAGAGAATAACTCAAATCTTACAAATTCATTAAGCTTCAAAGTAGCAAAACCAAGATGGAATAGTTTAACTCCTCATTTGGAGACTAATCATGATAAAAATATAAAGAAAGAACTAATCTAGACTGAGCTTAGAAGTATATGTGAATTGGTTCTAATTGTGAAGGGAAGGAGGGGTATTTATAGGGTTTTGGGAATGCAGCTCGGGTACCCGATCGGGTATATACAAGGTACCCGACCGGGTATGTATAAAACTTTAGATTCGAGGCATACTCGATCGAATTCGGGGTTAAAATTGAAGGCATACCCGATCGGGTGTGTCGGTGTACCCGATCGGGTATAGACACTCGATCATGGTCAAAATCTTCCTTGCATGTTCCTTTGTCTTCGGATCCGATCCGATTTGAAGTTTCAACAAGATACCCGATCGGGTATGGGTCATACCCGACCGGGTATAGACCAAAAATCAGGATCTTCTATTTTGTCTTTTGATTTTGTATCTTCCTTCCACTTTTGGGGTTCATCAATGGTCTTTTGAGTGATCATAGACCTGTTTGAGCTCAGAATAAACCTAATCTAAACAATTTACAAGTATTTAACAAACTAAACTATTACACCAAAAGTGTGTAATTTCCAAGGTAAAAAGCAATCAAAGCTAATTAAAAATACAAACATAAACATGGAAATTACAAACGTATCAAACGTTGAGTTATAAACCGTGCACTTAAAGGTTAGACGTATTCAAATTGTGGATAGAAATATACCTCAATTGAATATGGTGGTTTTCTATAATGTCCTAATCTTCAAATGGAGTTAATTTTAGATGAATGTGAACCGTGACGGGATTCACACGTAGAGTTAATCACAATCTCGGGCGATGTCGTAACAGGAATTAGAACACTTTAGTGACATTCCATTCATAAGAATTGGTGAAAGAGCATATATTCATCACTAGAAGTAATCCTGAACCCTTGATTGCTTTTATTATTTCTTGAAAAACTAAAAACATCACTAGTCCCTCTACTCTTTTATTAACAACGTTTCCTAGTGCTCGAACCGATATTTTTAGAGGTTTTTTATTACTAAATTGGCACTTGTACACTTGCATAAATATCACAATATTTGATAAATAGATGGAAGTCAATGCACGAAAACAACCACTGGGTTTAGCTCGAGAGGCCCTCACATTCTCCCAATTATGGGTGGACAAGGTCCTAGTCCTAGAGCCAATCCAAACCGGGACATGCCAGTACCTGGGACCGGTCCGAAACCGTGATATCCGGTTGTGGGTTGGAACCAACGTGAGAGACCAACCATAAGGTACCGGTACCGGCTGCTCTGGTCACGATTCGGTACAGGTGGCTATTTTGTTTCTCTATTGACTAAGTCAAAATAGCTGATGAGGGACATTAGAGCCTCCCCAATGGGTTTTAGGACCATCGGAGTGGTGGGGGTTAAAACCCCCTATAAATACCTCTTAGTTTTCTCATTTTTCCTACACCTTCAAATTTTCAATTCTATAATCTTCATCAATCTATACTCTGTATTATATTAACATATTCTCTAATTTTCTTACCATTATATATATATATTTATTTCTACACACATTCTTAAATCCATATTTAATACTACCTCCGTCCCACTAAGATTGAGACAAGAGAAAGTTACACGGTTATTAAGAAAAATGGGTTTGCGTGGGTTATATTAAATTGATAAAGTAAGAATAGTTTAGAGCCACATAAACTTTTCCAAATTTGGTATGAGACAATCTTAGTGGGATTTCCCAAAAAGGTAAAATGAGACAATCTTAGCGTGACGGAGGGAGTACTTTTTATTGTTCATGGAAGCGTCCTTCACTATCTCTTTTATAATGTTAATCAACTCTTCTTTCATTAATAACACGTTCAACATTATGTCTTCTGATGGAGTATATGGGTCCAGATCCCAGGTCTCACATACCCAGAATAACAAGAGGCACAAATGTCACCTAGTGGGACCTCCGTTGGCTAGATGACCCTCCATCGGCCAGGAAATCATCGACTCAGAACATGATCCAGAAGTCAGGAGAACCGGGTGTCTCCGTCGGCCGGGTCTCCGTCGGCCATGGCTCCGTCGGCCAGACCCCCGTCGGCCATAGAGAGCTCACAAAGCCGGATTTTATACTTAGTCATTTCTACATACTTTGTACTCGGCCGAGTAGTGGTCCCATTGTAAATGGGCCTCCCAAGCCCAAGACTTGGGAGCCCAGCCAACATTTCCTCTATAAATACTCCCTTTGGGAGTAGTTGTAGGAGTTGACAAATTCATTTATTGCAGAACTTATTGCACTTCTCTCTCTAGCTCTCGCTTCTCTCTAGACGTATAATCTATCATTTGGTGCTTTCATCGAGAGTTAGAATAAATCAAGTGAGAACCTCCCAACCCATAACACCTTACATAGGTAGGGGGCATGATGCCACCTCAGCTCCATGGTAGCAAGTTACTGTCTACTAGGCATCATTTATTGTTCAAAAGGTACCATGCTGAGGGGACATGCGTGTTACCCTTGGTCAGCAGAAGAATTAAACAGCTTATCCCTCTAGAAAATCCGGCAGCACTTCGTTAGCTCATGTTGCAAATGAGCGCCTCACTTCGGAGGGGAGGGGTATTTATAGAACTCCCCCAAACTACATGTGGCATCCCCTCAATGGCCACGTGAACGGTCACCACCCCAAGGGCCAATAAGGTGCCATCGTTTCAAATATGGGCCAGGCCCACTTCGGGCACTATAAGCCCACTATCAAGGTAAGCCCTACGGTTCAACAGTCAAATGGGTTGCACCCACAACGGCCAAGACATTCAACGGCCACACTAAGGGGAGAGATGACTCTCCACGTTCACAGGTCACGCCTGCACCGGCCCTAGTAGCCAACAATTACTTCAACGGCTTGCCCCATGTCAGAACGCCACCTCAGCATCAAAGGCCTCAAGGTGTGCCCATATCGGCGTGACATGTTACCAACAACAGGGCTCTTTCAACTGCCACAAAAACAAAGTGGAAAAGGACCTAACATCCATCGGCCCCCGTATAAAACCTTCTGATGATAACCTCTTGAAAGCGACCTGCGTCCAAGGGTTCTCCCACAGAGTTATCTTGGTCAAGAATCGCCAAGGGGTTGGATTCAGGGGAAATATGAGGATCTCGCTTCGGCTTGGGGTTTCACCTTACTACTTCACCTCTCACTGACCCTTCGACCTGAAGCAGTGGGGGACTGGGGGACTACAACGGCCTCCAAATGCAACGACAAAATTGAAAATCCAAAAAAAGCACAAGTATACAACTACAACAACACCGTATCGTCTATGCACCATAACGTCTAGGACCTGGTGGTGCACCCTTGGCCGCAACAAAGTAAGCAAACAAGGAAGCAAAGCTCACCTCCCAGAACGTGACACGTGTCATCCCTCGGCGCGTGGCGCTCAACGGCCTTGGGGTCACGTACTCCATCCTCATCCAAGGTAAGAAAATAACCCCCCAACGTCCACAAAACCAGGGGACACACAACATCCTCTGGTTGAGTGCCATTATCGTCATCAAGGCCACGAACACCAAACTCCTCGGCCAGAAACACAAAAGGCAACCAACAACGGCCAAAGAGAGGCCATGTCACCCTCAAAACGGTGACCAATCATCGGCTACTCAGGCCATAACACTCATCGTCCTAGAGCACAAAGGCGCGCACCACTCTCAGAACAAGGACCTCCTTCAACCACAGCAGAGGCCACAACGGCCAAACATAGAGGCCACACAATGGCCAAGACAGAGGCCACACAACGGCCAAAACAGGGAATGCACACCCCATTAGTGGAACAATAGTCTCCTTCGTCCACGACGAAGGACATACAACAGCCAAACACAATAACCACAGCGCCCCCGCGTCGGCCAAAAACGTCAAGATTGCAAGAATCTACTCTCCCGCACTTCATCTGCATCTCAGCGCAGAGAGTGGGGGATTCCTGATGGTGTATATGGGCCCAGACCCCAGGACCCAAATACTCAGAAGAACAAGAGGCACAACTGTCACCTAGTGGGACCTTCGTCGGCTAGATGGCCATCCATCGGCCAGAAAATCATCGACTCAGAACATGATCCAGAAGCCAGGAGAACCGGGTGTCTCCGTCGGCCAGGTCTTCGTCGGCCGTGGCTCTGTCGGCCAGACCCCCGTCGACCACAAAGAGCTCACAGAGCCGGATTTTATACTTAGTCATTTCTACATACTTTGTACTCGACCCAGTAGTGGCCCTATTGAAAATGGGCCTCCCAAGCACAAGAATTGGGAGTCTGCCCACATTTCCTCTATAAATACTCTCTTTTGGAGTAGTTGTAGGGGTTGACAAATTCATTTATTGCAGAACTTATTGCACTTCTCTCTCTAGCTCTCGCTTCTCTCTAGAATATATACTCTATCATCTTCATTGCGTGAAGATTTTGTATTTAGGAAAGCAAGAAATTAGCAGTTATGATACGCTACACAAACATCTCTATACGAAACACTCAATTTTCATTCACGCTTTTTAACTTCATCCGTCATTCGTGTAGCAAATAGATCAATTTCTTAGTTGATGTAAAGAGAACAAAGAAAAATGCTAAGAACATATAAGGAGGATGTTTACTACATAGCTAAAACTTAGTCCTACCATATGACCCGACTTTCAACCAAATGTAAATTTTCTCAAAAAAAATTCCAATTTCATTCAATCTACATGATTATAAATTTCTTGGTTCCGTTTTTCTTCCAACCGATTTGAAAGACGTTTTCGTTAGTTTTGCCTCTACACAAACTTCACATTTGTGCTTCACATCAATTGTGAATTTAGGAATGTGTTCCATGTTAATTAATCTACGTATAGAATTAAAATTAACATGTCCTAGTCTACCATGCCACACATTGCAAGACTCAAGCAAGTAAGCAGAAGAGATTTTATTATTATTATTATTATTATTATTATTATTATTATAATTATTATTATTATTATTATTATTATTATTTTTATTTTTATTATTATTGATATTAGTCATTACATTGAGCTTAAACAGCCCGTCACATGTATACCCCTTGCCCACATACATTCCCGACTTAAACAAAACTAGTTTGTTCAACTCAAAAACCATGTGGAAGCCATGTTTGTTCAACAACGAGCCGGAGATCAAGTATTTGCGTATCTCCGGAACGAACAACACTTGGTTGAGAGTCATCTTCAGGACCACCCTGCCCATGCCTTCAACCGCGAAATGAGCAGAGTTTCTCATCCACACCTTCTCACCATTTGATGGCTCAAAAGTTGTGAATAACTCCCGGTTTGAGCAAATATGCCGGATTGCACCGGTGTCCACAAACCACTCCTTAGCTTGGAATTAGATCCAATGAGGTTGACATCGGTCACCACGGCCGCAAGCTAAGGATGATGTCTTCATCCTTTTGCCCACCTTGCACCAAGTTGACGTGAGAATCTTTCTTCCTTTTCGGCGCCTTGCAATCCGCGAACTTGTGTCCGTTTTTATTGCAAATGAAGCATTTTCCGTTGAACTTTGTCTTGGAAACGCCTCCCTTGGGACCGAGCTTGCTCTTCCCATTATTTTTTGTTTTGGAGCCCTCTGCATGCTCCACCATGTTTGCCTTGACACTGTTAACGATTGGGAGTTTCCCATCGTTTTTTCGATTATCATCTTCAATCTGAAGATAGAGGATCAATTGCTCCAAGTTCATTTCATTTTGCTTATGCTTAAGGTAGTTTTTGAAATCCTTCCAAGCCGGCGGCAACAAATGTATAATTGACGCCACTTGGAAAGACTCGCTAACCGACATTCCTTCATCTTGAATTTTGATCAGCACCCCGCGCCCGAAGAGAGCCTTTCCACTTAAGAATCTTAACTTCTTCAAATAGGGATCCCTTTATAAGGGGTGAAAATCCCTTGGGTTTTTCGGTGTGGGATAAAACGCACTAGAAATCATCATTTTCCTATTTTTCTCCATTTCAACGAGTAAACTTCGAGAATCAATTTCTCATTCACTCGTTATCCATTTTGAGTGTACCACATATCGAATTGTAGCCCTTAGCAAGTATAATCCAAAACCACTTTTACCCGACCCAAATCGGAAGTGGACCCCACTCAAATAATTGCCCCAAAATGACCATTTAATTAACACATTTTCCAACAATATGTTCAATACTACTAGTATATACCTCTTACATTCTTAAACAAGTACAATGATCAACTTTTCATATTTGTCAATGCACATCTTTGACCATTAATATATATGATTCTCTATTAATAAAATAAATTTAAAAAATAAGAATTTGAAAATTATAATGAGATAAATTTAACAATTTTTTTAAAAAAAATTATTAATGCGTTAATAATTAAGACATAATCAAATTAAAGTTATGTTTGGCACAACTAATAGAGTATACTTTTAGGAGTTTTTTTACCTTTTTAGTTTTAATTAAAGTTATGTTTGACATTTTGACACATTGTGGCACAACCAAATTAAAGTTATTTTTGACATTTTGACACATTTTGGTATTTATTTCCGGTAGTTAGAGCTGGTGGTACTGGGAGGTTGTTCAGGCGGCATCATAGGCCTGCATTGTTTTATAGTTTAAATTTTAATTTTTAAGTTTTTTATTTTATAACTTTTTATTTTTCAATTTTTTTATTAATCTTATTTAATATTTACTTTTTCGTTTTATTTTTTGTGTTTTAATTTTTTTAATATAAATAAAGTTATGTTATTATTTTTATGTTTTAATTAATATTGAAATATGAATTGAATTTAGAGAATTTTTAATAATATGTTCCTATTTTCGCAATTAATGTTTTATTTAATCTAATTTAGAGAATTCTTATTAAAGGTAGTAAGTCTATTCCTTATTTATTTTTGCCCACCCAAAGTAGGAGGGATATCCATAATCCATTGATGTGGGAGGTAGCTGTAGCTCATCTCTTATGGCTAACATGCAGACTCCTACGTATACTATACTGTATGCAATAAAAGGTAGACCTATTTCTTGTGTATATATAATTAATTATACATATAAATGGAGCTATTGCACTACCAAACCAGAGCTGTACCTAATTGTGTGTTAGGTCTAGTAACAACCTTAGCCATATTTAGTCTTCTTATCTTGTCAAAGCTTTAAAGATTATCAGTAAGTAGCAGTTTAGTTTAGGTCTACCAACTGGTGGTTACCGATTCAGACCCCTAACCATCACCGCCTAAACGGAGAACAACCACCGCCACTTCCCGGGTTTTGCAAATGTCCCATTTTGGTGTTTCTTGAAAAAAAAAACATTTCTTTTAAAAAAAGAAGTTTCTAGGGTGTTTTTGGTCGTGTAGCTTGGACCCCACTTTGGGAAAGCTTGGAATTATTGAAAGGGAACCCAAAATATGTTTATTATTTCAACAGGAAAGGTTGAGGCTGGCTTGTCTTCTGTACTTTCATGATTACCATTCTATTTTATTGAAAATTATTATTTCTTGACAATTACTGTTATTGTTGCTAGTTTCTTTGGTTGGTGTCATTGTTCAATGATAAGGAGGGTGAGGATCTTTGGGGGATATATGAGTTCTGTCTCCCTCCACATGGGAAATCTTATCTTTTGAGCCAATTGAATTCAATTTTTTTCGTTCTTTCTTTCTTTTGCTCTCAATCACTCTCTTTGGCTATCTCTGTTTCCTCAATTGTGGGAAACACAGAAATTCCAGATTTCTCCGCAGGTAATTTCTTGATTTGCTTTAGTTTTTTCCTGCTACTCTTATGTTTTGCCCTTGCTTGTGATTGATATTTGATGTAGTAATCAGTGATCTGTTTAGGATATTTCTGATGAGTTTTTTATGTAGTTGACCATGATCTTGGAGTCTTGCTCTGTGGGATATTCCATCTTTTCTGCATATTGTTGCTCTAATTTTTGTTAAGTATGCCATGCTATAAAATATAAATCATTTTATTATGTTTCTTTGCCTGAGAAACATTTATTTATGTATAATTTTTTAATATTCTGGATAGGTTCGTTGGCATGATGGGAGCAACCATGAAGATATTTGGTTTATTTGCTTTACTGAATGTTATATTGCCTATTGCTTGAAATCACTACTCAACTTGAAGCTTAGGAATCTGTCCAATTGTGGAAAAAAGATATGGCAACTTATTTCTCAGGTTTGGCTGACCAAAGAGAAGATCTTCCAATGCCATTATTGCCAAATGAGAAACATAATTCCTACCAACCGCCTGGTTTTCCCAGTAACTTGGTCTATTTGAACCATCCTTCCACCATAGCATCCTACCCGGAATTATCCTCCTTGTCTTCTTATTCCACGAAACCATTCGATGCTCAAAGTGTTGAACAAAATCTTCATTATCAAGGATTATCCCTTAGTTTGGCAATGCAAGTGCCATCTTCGGTCCAAATCCCTCCATACCATGACCCATATACAAACTCTGGGTTCTCTTCACTTATGGCTACCCAAATTATGAATTCGGACCATGGATCACAAAATGATGAGAATAAACATGTGGAATATTCATTTGGCTCAGAGGGAGACAATCACGAAAGGTCGATGGATTTTAGTCAACATATAAATGGTATTGCAGGGAGTGTTTATAACTCTAAATATCTCAAGGCCACACAGGAGTTGCTTGACGAAGTGGTTAATGTTCATAGAGATATTCGGAGACCAGAAAAACGTAACCTAAATTTATTTGGACAAGACGAAGAGGCTGATATGAAATCATCACCCAGCTGTTTTGGAGCTGGGATGATGTCATCGGAAGGCCACAGTTCGACTAACACATCGTCTGGTGGAGAGCTTTCCGCTGCTGAACGGCATGATCTTGATAGCAAGATCACAAAGTTATTCTCCCTATTGGATGAGGTGAGTCTGTTATATTATGGTGTGATTGGTTTGGGTTCTTCAATGCTGAATCCATCTAAACTATGAGTGATATCTTCTCTTAGATAGCTTTTATTGAGGGGCCATTTGGCAAGGTTATGTTGCTGAAATATGCTTTCTCTGAAGTAAAAAATGTTTTCCAAGTGTGCCTTTGGGATGACTTATTTTTAAAGAATGTGATTGTTATAGGTAGAGAAATATCTTTACTTAAAAAGTGCTTGCAGAAAATGGAAAAAGTGCTTTACTTCTAAAAATACTTGTACTTATTTAAAAAGCAACAGATTGCCGCTTTAAAAAAATGCTTCTATTTTTTAAATGAGAACACTTCTTATAAAACCACTTATAGTATAAGCCATCCCAAAAAGCTGTTAGTCATAAGCCAATTGCCGTGCTAATGAGCAGAATAAGCCTATTATGGCTACCTAACGTATCCTGAGACTTCTTTTAGTATTCCTAATTTTCAAAAAAGATATAGAAACATTTCATTCTTAGAGAACCCAAAATAAGCTATTGCAATGGTCTGATTGCCACACCGCATACATGGCTGAAAGTTGCAAACTAGCAAAAGGCTGTTGTTAGGCAGGAGCTGAAAATTACAAGGTGTAGATGGTGTTAGAAGTGTCTGGGTAAGACTAGATGTTGAGTAGCTGATTTATGTAAAAGGACGTAAGGGGCATCACATATACTGCTTATAGATTGATACATGGTTTTATTTTTCTCCAAAACTATTGAGAGATAAATTTTCAATTCAGACCTTATTTTAAGCTCTTACACTATTCACCAAACTTGACTGGTAATTTTTTGGAGCTTAAAAGAATTTTGCCAATTGCCACTTTTAGTCCTCGATGACACTTTTGGTATTGTATCTGAATTTATTCATTTTAGCCCCTAGACTGAAACTACATATAAGCCTTATTCCCAAAAGAGTTTGTGGCTGGCTAACATGAATCATATGATATCAGAATTAAAACCATTAGACAGAGGAGGGAGATATTTCCATCATTTGCAATGGAGCCAAAGATTCATTATTTTTTGGCTTGAGATTATGATGGAATAAAGCAAAATGGCTCACTAAACTGTCTGCGCTTCTTTGTTATGGAGAAGCAGTCAGTCCATGCAATTTTGGACGCGATTTTCACTATGGGTCATCCGGAAACAGTCTCTCTGTGCTTTAGTAAAGGGGTAAGATTGCGTACATCCGACCCCCCCTTACCCCACCGTAGGTGGGAGCCTTTGCGGCACTGGGATAAATGAAAATGAAAATGATGAGACAGAGGAGGGAGACAAGCAATCGTTCTGTTGTGACAGATAGTCTTGTTACCCATCTTTAATTTTTTTCACTTTTAATCCTCTAAATATTAAGAAAGTGACACTTCTGGTGGAGAACTGCCTAAAGTGGAAGATTCATAGTGAGTATCAAAAGTGTCAGTAACACAATAGCCGAAGGACTAAAAGTGTCAAAAACCTAGCTTCAAATAAGCTACATGCTCTAAAATAAGCTTTATCGAACACACACACACAATATTCATATTTATTTTCTCCATTTCAATGGAGCTGTTAAAAAACAATAATATCATTACACTTCTTTATATATAGGTGGATAAAAGGTATAGACAGTATCACCAGCAGATGCAGGATGTGGTGTCCTGCTTTGAAATGATTGCCGGACTTAATTCAGCTAAGCCATACACGTCACTAGCCCTAAGAACGATCTCTTGTCAGTTTCGCTGCCTGCGGGATGCAATCAAGAGACAGATTCAAGTCGCACAGAAAAGCTTAGGAGAGGAGCAAGGTGGTGGTGGCAGCCAAGGAGAAAGGTTGCACCGTCTACGTTATGTGGACCAGAAACTGAGACAGCAAAGGTCACTTCAGCAGTTTGGCGGTGTGATGATGAGACAGCCGTGGAGGCCGCAGAGAGGTTTGCCAGAGAATGCTGTTTCTGTGCTCCGTGCTTGGCTTTTTGAACATTTCCTCCATCCGTATGTTATTATGCTCTATTTATGTTATGGACAGCTTTATATGTATATGCATGCTATTTGATCTTTTGGTACCAATAGATGTTACCTATGATTGTCTGTTACTATTTGTGAAATTTTAGGTATCCGAAAGACTCAGAAAAGAGCATGCTTGCAAGGCAGACTGGGTTAACCAGAAGCCAGGTATTCATATTCTCCATAAATATATTATACTCCGTGTGTGTGTATAGATTTTGACTCAAATGAGAAATGCATCTAATTTGAGAAATAAGAATGAATGTCAGCCGTTAGATTTACGATTTTGCACTTAAATAGCTTAATGTTGTAGTAAGATTTAAACTTTGCAATGGTGCACTACGATTGTTTTATATTGCACTAAATTTTGACGATGTTGCACCAAAACAGATTCATGTTGCACTAGACAAATGTAACACGGATTTTTCAGAAGTATTTACGAAAATGTCACTGTGTTAGGTTGCAAATTTCAGTGCAACATGAAGTTATTTTAACTGCAACATAGTCGAATCCAACGGTTGAGATTCATTCTCATTTCTCATATATCTATATATATATATATATAGATGGAGAGAGAGACTTTTGATGAGATAAAAATGAGCTGTAGGTAAAAAAATGGGAATAAATGTGATGCATTCGGTTGTAGATGTAAAGGTTTCAAAAGATCAGGTTATTTTTTGAAATAAAATGCGGCGTAAAACTTGTATACTAGTGGAATGTCTGCCTCCACGTTCATTGAATAGTGAATATGTAAGTCTTACAAGTGCAATATCAATATATCATATGATTAAAGTGCATCAGTCTTCTCTGTTTTCATTTTCAACGCAAACTACTATTTATTTAACCACAACCTATATATATACATACTTATTTATATGTAGTATATTAAATGGGATCATCCCCCTTGATGAGGGTGTGCACGAAAAGTTAGTTAGGAAATTGAAGTTTTCAATTTGATTAATGCTTGCTTATTCATATGTGTGGATTTTGGAGCCTGAATCTAAACTGAAATATTTATGGATCATTGAACTTCCATAATAACACATTTAGAACTTCATTTCCATGGGAAAAGACTAAGTAAGGTAGTTCTGTTGTTTGGTAGGAGGGAATAGAATTAATTAAATACTTAATTAACACCAGAAATTCAATGTTTGGTATAGAATGAAATTGAAGTGAAACAAATAGTTCCATTAGTTCGTAGTCAATAACATGGGTTAGAGGGATTTTGGTTCCGCAGAATTCACCTTAAGTACCGCATGACAAACATGTAAAACTTTGAAGCCAAGTTGACTGAAATAAGCAAGGCAGACTAAGCTTTTAATGGCAGGGCCGTCTAATGAATTTGAAGGCCATGGTTCCAAATGTAAAGTCGAGGCCTCACATTAATATAAAAAGTTAAAAAACTCTCAATTAAAATACGTATACTCAAATCAATTGAATACTCATTAAATAATGTAATAATTTTTTTCTAAAACTTACTTAATACTTGATTTAAAGTAACACAACTCATTATTCAAGCAATTTGAGTAAAAGAGAACTAAAAGGATCAATGCAAAATGATGGATCTAAGGATCTATATTTTTCCTCCTTACTAATTGTATTTTACTGATTAGTATTAATATATTAATACATATATTTTACTATATAATACTAATCAATTTTTAAAAAACTGGGCCCCATAATTCCATAAATCGGGGGGGGGGGGGGGGGGGGGGCAGTTCTGGATAACCTATTTAACCCCCTAAAAACGCCCCTGTCTAAAGGTCATGCATTGGAGACAGTTGACCTGATTGCTTAGCACTGACACAGCTAACTGGGATTATAAGGTTTTGATTGTGTAGGATAATGCTTAATAAGTGGAAGTCACTATGGTTACTGACCAAGTTTGTCACTGAGGCAGCATTCTAATGAAGTAACCATGTACTCAGGTTGCAAACTGGTTCATAAATGCTCGAGTGCGTCTTTGGAAGCCAATGATTGAAGACATGTACAAAGAGGAGTTTGGCGATACCGAGGAAGGAGGCTCTACTGCTTCGCCCAAACAGATATCAGAAAAGGACAAGTCACTATCCGAGGAAAGAGACAATACTTTTGCTGAGCAACACACAGCATTATCCAACCAAACTGGTGATGAAGGTATTACTCAACCAAACAGTGTTTCCATGTTTGGGGGCGGCACTCAAGTGTCCCTCGCTCTAGGCTTGAAACAAAATCAGAACAATCTAGCTAAACAATTAAGAGGGGTTAGTGATAAAGCGGCTTCCTCTACGGACATTATGGGAAAAGCAGGAGATTACTACTATATGGACCAACAAGAAAGGTTCGTCAACTCGCATCTCTTGCCAGATTTTGTTTTATGAAGCAAAACAAGAAAAGTTCACCGCATACAGATACTACTGGTGTGAATTCAATTGTATTATAATTTTTTATTATTTTTGCTTCCTGCCTGGCAGCCTGGCAGGTTTTTCTATGCATGTATATAAACACTGCATGTGTCCACATAATCCGGTTATTGTGCAATACACACAGTAAATGATAATACTCGTGAAAGGATAGCTAGGTTAGTTTTCGTGTGAATTACAAATTTGTTATGTAAATTGTGTTTGCCAATAAAATAAATGAATTCTGTATAAAGAATTTTGCACATTCTTGAAATAGACATTACTTGATTACTTTACTCTCATCACCGAATGGTGCAATGTTTCAAACCTTCTAGAATATTGTTGCAAGCTTCAATTACTGAAGTGAACTTACAATGTTGTAAATGAATGTTAAATGAAGAAGTATGATGGCTTTCTTCTTCAGTGTTACTTTGGTACTGTGATTTGAAATGGTTTGGTGTTAAGCTAAGCTTTGTTTTCGGGCTTTAGTGCATGCCTGAATCTTGGTTTTCTGCAAAATGATTTGAAGGAAAAATGCAGAAGAAAGTTGTTTAATGATGTTGGAGTAAAAGATGGTGGGAAAAATTGTTACTGAGATTCCAAGACAAAAGTGGAAAACTTAGGATTGAAGTGTATGTTCGGGACAAAACAGTCTTTAAGTTGATGTTACCAAACACTTTCTTTCAGCAGATTGAACAACTTTTGTGATATAACCCTTACCAAACGGACACTCCGAACATTGCCAGTACCATATTTGTCGACCAAAAAGTTTTTATTCTAAAATGTGGTGAAGCAACACTGTCATAATGGAATTTTACCAAAATAGGAGTAAAAATTAGTTAACCTAAATGGAAATACTATATACTAGGGGTGGACCCGGGCCGGTTATGGGCCCGGTTCTATGTTTTTTTTGCTTTCTAATTAACCCCCTTCACCCCCCCCCCCCTTCACCCCCACCCCCTTCACCCCCACCCCCTTCACCCCCCAAAACACCCAGCCCTAACCAAGAAAAACAAAAAAAAAAGAAAAAAAGCTCGGGCCCGGCCTGACTGGGCCGGTTCAAGGAAAGCGTGACCCGAGCCCGGCCCGCCTGGCCTGCCCTAACCGGGTAAAAGCCCGGGCCCGGTTAGCACCAACCGGGTCGATCTGGGCCCGCACAGTAGCGGGCAGGGCCGGTTCCGGGCGGGGCCGAACTGGTTGGGTCCACCCCTACTATATACTCTGTATACAGTATTATATTGTCATATTGCAGCATTATTATACATTAATAATGTTATATTAATGTCATAATATATCAATATCATTTCAAGATGATGACACCTACTCGGTTACTCCCATACAAGTAAACGGCCTTGCTTTTACCTCCTATTGAAGATATTTCTTTAATAATAATAATATTAATATAGATAATAAATGTATTACTTGAGAATTTACAAATTTAGATTAGTTTGGTTGAGATGCAAAATAAATTGAACTTGGCAAGAACAGACAATATTCAATTTTTTCAATGTAGAATTGCTGCCAATCCAACTTGTAAAGCTCGTCTCGGATTATGTTTAGTACATGTTTGGTAGGTATAAATTCTTAATTTCTTACTTTTCTATTATTTAAAAAGATTAATTCTAAAAGTTTCTGTTTGATGCAACAGTTTTTATATTAGAGTTTTCTTAAAAACAAAAGATCGAGAAGTTACACCGAGAGAAAGTTTATACTCCCCCGTCCTATAAAATTCTCTCCACTTTCCTTTTTGGACCGTCCCAAAAAATTCTTTCCACTTACCATTTTTGGACAATTTGTGTGGTTCACATTCATTTCACCTTTTTCTTACACATCTACAACCGCACATTTCCACTTTATTCCACTTTCTTAATTTCCTTGTCAAGTCAAAGTGGGAAGAATTTTCTGGGATGGAGGAAATAACTTTTAGCATTATAGGTATGTTTGGCACACTTAATTGAAATGACACTTTTGAAAGTTTTTTAGTAATTGTTATTTTTTGGTAACTTAATTTTTTTTTAAAAGAAAAACTAACAAATAGGTCCTCGTACTATAGTAAAATGGAAATTATACCATCATGCTAAAAAACGCCCAACCAAATCCTCAAAATTAAAAAAAAAAAACTAAATTATCCATCTAATATAAATTCACCTGTTTTGCCCATTTACTGCTTATGTTGCTGGCTGAATTAAAACATGATAATAACTTAAATTTGATACAGAAAGTAAAGAATTACGTACATTGATGGCATGAATAATAAAATGAGAAACCTTTAATAGTTGCAATATACTTCGACTTTTTCATTTCCATATACTTTATTTTTGAATGGTGATGAAATAGGCCGGCCATTCAAGTTTTTACGTGTATTATACATCTTGTGGTAATAATGTTTTGGGATATGCCGGCCAACAACTTACACCAAAGGGGTTAGATATTCCTCCGCACGTTGAATGTTTAATGGATTCTCTCATATATCATCCAGACAACAATCCCAAAACTGTGATCCAGAAACGTCCCAATCACCAGCAGCAGCAGCAGCAACTGTTACATTGTTTTTTCTTTCTGGATCTGTATTTACTGATGAGTGGCATGCATATTGCAGGCTCAAAAGGAAATATGTGCCTTTTGAGTGCCCCAAAAAGTGTAGGGGAGGTTTTATTAAAGCTAATTAAGGGTGGGATACTTTTATTGATAGCTGGTGTTTTGTCTGGTAGCCACTTCAATAATGCTGTAGCTATCTATGCCTAGCTACCCAGCTAGGGGGACCAGACATAACTTTCTTCTCCCTTACCTCAATTCTCACCACCATGTTCTGGTTTTGCTTCTTTGGCTCCATACCTTAACATTCAGCTGATCTATAGACTAAGTCATAGGGATGGATGTATTAGGTAGGGGGTGTGAAAGTGAAACCAATAATTGGCATGTACTTAGCTAGCTGCTTGGAATTCTTTTGCTCCTCTTTCTTTTTCTTAGCAGTTTCTTTCTTAACTCTCATATCAATTCTTTTAAAACATATTGTTGTGAGTTGTGGCAGTCTGATCTTAATTACTTTCAATCATGAGGGTGTTTGGATCTAATTCTTAAAAATGATTCGATGCTCTAATTTACTCCTAGAATCAGTTTTTTGAGAATCTGGGGGAGACCGGCTTTTGAAAACTGATCCTGATTCTGCTAGAATCGGTTCCAAACACCCCCTACGACATACATACAGTGTTTTCATAGCAATGAGCCAATGAGTGAAGTTAAGCGTGAAAAAGAATCGAGTAGGCCAAGTCATTTATGTTGAATTATTTTTAGGGAGAACTATCAAATAAGCCCTCGAACTTTCATAAAAAGTGCAAATAAGCCCTTTTATAGGAGACTCTGTCTGGCTGTCACCATTTGGGGTAGTTTTTGGTGAAATTTTTTGATGAATTTTTTTTAGTATCTTCATCATTGAGTCTAGTTTACTCATACCAAATTTCAGCTAACAATTCAATCGGAAAGGCAGTCAAATGAATTTTTGAAGATAAATACGCGGTTAGACAGCGCAGTATATTTAAGAAAATCATTTGATTGTCTCCTAAAATGAATTTTTAGCTGAAATTTAGTATGGGTAAACTAGACTTGATGAAGAAGGTGCTCAAAAAATTTAATCAAAAAATTCCACCGGAAACCTCCCCAAATGACGACAGCCGGACAAAACCTCCTGTAAAAGGGCTTATTTACACTTTTAATGAAAGTTTGAAGGCTTATTTGATAGTTCTCCCTCATTTTTATCATGTGTTATGTGGTTGTTTATAGTACGTACTCCCTCCGTCCCTTAAAACTTTGTCAACTTTCCTTTTTTGGATGTCTCACTAACTTTGTCACTTTCAATTTTAAGTAAAGAATTTGTGGTTCCAGTCAATTCTATCTCTCTGCACAAACCTCCATCGCACAGTTTTTACTTTATTAATCCTTATGTCGGTCAAACTTGTCAAAATTTTAAGGGACGGAGGTGGAAGTATTTTTTAAAGAATTATAATCAGGTACTCGGAGAGGAATAATTCAGTCATCATTGCATTGAACAGGATCACTATAATGCAAATTTCTTGCAATGAACAGGATCACTATGATGCAAATTTCTAGAATATAAATGTTTGTGTCATGACTAAAATATAAAAGGATTAAAAGTTCTTTTGATAGCACCGAAATTGACTAAATCGGCTAATTCTGCTGAAATTTATGAAGTTCTGGCTGAAGTGACGGATTGGTTGATTATGCGGATTTATATAAAAAAAATCAAAATATGTTTTATTAATAAAATATAGAAAAAATTATATGAAAAATATACTCCGTAATAGCTAATTATAAAATAACTTCAACCAATACAACCAGTAACTTATGATTCTTATTACTACACAATTCATCGCGCGAATCAAAAGTTACGTTTTTTGCGAAAAAATTAATTGATAAGCCTGATAAGCTGGAAAACGAATTCAGCTCCTCTCCATTTCTTTCTCTCCATTTTTTCTCATTTCTTTTTTACTTCCTATATATCTCTACCATTTTATCTATCTTACTCACCAACCTATCCCACCTTAAACTTTCTGTATCTCTCGTGATGGAACTCTCTCGAGAGGATTCAACTTCCGGAAGAACAGGGTCAACCACAAAGGCTCTAAGGTTAAACAAGTCGAAGACATACGTTGTATTTGGTCAGATAAACACTTCTAAGTTCGTTCTAACTAGAGAAATAATAGAACAATCAGTTCGAAATTAGAAAAGTGGGTAAGTGGGTAACAACGGCCATTTTGCTACTAGTAGTCTACTATGATTACCACCGTCAAAGTACTCCATCCGTTCCGAAAAAGTTTGTCAAATTCACTTTTTTGATCAATGACAATCAATTTGAGTAATGATTTTTTTAATACAAAATTATTTAGAGTACAGAAATTATATCAAAATGTTCCTTATTCAAAATATTTTCATAAAAATATAAAATTTATAAATTTTAAACAAATATAATAATTAAAATCATTGTCCAACGTTTACCATTGATAAAAAAGTGAATGATATACTTTGTCCAAACTAATGTCCTTTGACAACTGGGGCTGTGGTGGTAGGTGGCCGTTGACCTATCTTTCATCAATATTTATACACAACTTAATCTGGACATTTACTATTAACCACACTAAAAGTTACGTATTACGGAGTATTTTGTCAAAAAGTTACGTAGTATTAACTACACAAATTTAATACTCCGCATGTATTATTCGCCATCATTTTTATTCACATTGCTTATCCTCACTATTCCGTTACAATTTGTAAAACCAACTCAAGCGTGACAATGTATTAACTCCACAATCCAATAATAATAATACTTCTAAAACCCGGTTTGAGGGTATTACCGTGACACTTCTAAAAATGTCACAATTTCAAAACTCATCTCAGCATAAAATATTGAAATTTAACAGAACGGATATTATAACATGTCAGCCAAATAGCCTGCAGTTTGGTGAAATTCTTTTTTTGCGTTCGTTTAAAACAAGGATACGTAATTATGATATTGAATTATATTAAAAGGGTGGGCATGGCTCAAGTGGCGGATCCCAGAAAAGGTCTTGTTGGGGGCAGAGTAAACAAAAGATACATCAAAAGAATAAATATTAATAAAGTATAGTTGTATAATAAATTGTTCAATATAGGAGTAGAAACGTTTATGTATCCTAAATAGAATTGTCATGTTTTTATTCGCTAAATATGAGTAATTACTATCACATTTTGGCAATACCAGACGTTAAACATGATAGTATTTTCTAGACTTGACAAAAATCACTCCAATTTGAGGAATAAAACATGATAGTCTTATCTTGAAATTCTCACATGTTTTTACTCTGATCTATTTCAGAAATTTCCCAAAGAGTTTTCTTTTTCTAATAAATGCAAAAAGTTAGACTCCAATGGATGTATAACTATTTCAATTAAATTATCTATTAAATTATATCCAATGGATTTACGTCAAAAATCTTACAAAAAATTAATAATAACACTATGATAAGTTTAATAACATTATCTAGGTAGTATTATTTATATAGAGTGATATCATACACGGAGAGCACTAACCCATTAATGACCGACATAACTGGCAATTTATATCCTGGAATCGGCGCACCATCAGGATGGTGCGCCTATCCCAAAACCACACAGCTTCCATAATTTTTTAATTTTTTTATTGTTAAAAATTGTAATAACTTTTTTATTTCATATCTGATTTTTATAAATTTTATATCAAATTTTTTTATTTTTCCTGATCTATCAAATGAGACCAATATTGCTTATGTAATTTTAACAAATTATTTTGAAGTTACATTTGATAATATATCATGAAGTTACATCTTCTTCTGCGCGAGTTACATCTTATTGTACGCGAGTTACATCTTAATATACGCGAGTTACATCTTAATGTATGTGAGTTACACCATGAAATAAACCCCCGCTACATCTTTCATTTTTATCATTTGAAAAATAGTGTATGAATATGAAATACAATATACTTATTTTATGTGGATTAATAAAATTTTGTATTAAATTGGCAAAGAAAAAAATTAATTCAGTTATAATTGAATTAGTTCAAGATAAAGATAAGTAAAAAATCACAAATAATTAGATATAACTCACACATAATTACATGTAACTCGCGCATAAAAGTATGTAACTCGTGTATAACAAGATGTAACTCACACATAACAAGATGTAATTCACACATAATTACATGTAACTCGCGCATAAAAGTATGTAACTCGTGTATAACAAGATGTAACTCACACATAACAAGATGTAACTCACACATAATAACTTGTAACTAGAGTATAAGATGATGTAACTTCGTATATTATCAAATGTAACTCCAAGCTAGAAGCAAAATAAACAAACTCAATATCTTAAAAACCTCTAAAAACATATAAAAGTGATAAAAAATATATTATAGAAAAAGTGTATGCATATAAAAATATACTTCCTCCGTTCCATAAAAGTTGCAACATTAGAATTTCTGCACTATTCACACATCTTACTTTGACTACGATTTGCTAATAATATATATAATAAAAATATTATGTATAAAATGTTAATAAATTTATATTAATGTAAATTTCCAATATATTAACTTTTTTTAATGTTTACTAATACGTAAATATATATAATTACTGTCAAAGTTGCGCGTTGGCAAACGTGAAAGTCAAACTGTTGCAATTTTTATGGAACGGAGGAGAGTATTACAAAAAAATGTATGAATGTAAAAAATTAAAATTACATACGCAATATTGGTCTCATTTGAAAGATCATGAAAAATAAAAAAAATTGATATAAATTTTATAAAAATCGGATCAAAAATAAAAAAATTATTAACAATTTTAAGAAAAGTGGAAATAAAAAATAACAAAAAGTGCATGGTGCTCATCATGCATCGGTTCCACGGTATAAGCACGGAACATAACTACTCAAAGTGCAACACTAACATCAAATTGATTAATGATTTAAAAGTAAAGTGATATAAAATGAGGCTAACCTCTTGGCTGATATAAAATTTACCCGTAACTTTTAAGCTCAGTCAATAGTTTAGGTGAAATTCATAGATTTATGGCTTTGGATTGGGGCGGTTGGACGACCGAGTTATTGTTGGGGGCAATCAGTAATTTTAATTGGGGGCAAATGCTTAAACTTCTACTTCTCCGTCCCCCTATAATTGTCTCATTTTTTCATTTTTGGATGTTCCTTTATTATTGTCTCATACCGTATTTGGTAACATTTGTGTGACTCTGATTCATTCTTACTTTATTTTCACTTTATCAACTCATTATCAACCACATAATTTTATTTTTTTTAAAAACCCATAACTCCTTTCCGTACCATTATTAGAGATACGGAAGGAGTAATATTTACTAATACGTAGTAGTTTATACGAGTTTAGTAGGCTTTTATTGCTACATCCGCCCTTGCATGGCCCGTCGTACTATCGGATGGACCTATCATAGACCGTGTAAATTTAAAATGACACAATTACAACGGATACTCAAGCACCACAAAACCGTCCAAAAAGGAGGGTATCATACCATATCATGCTAAACCATTTTTAAAAATGCCAAACATCGAAATATTCTAACACTCAAATTGAAACATTAGAAAATAAGATACTTCACTACAAAAAAACATCTGATTTGTCACAGATTTTGTCACGGATCGTGATTCAAAAAATCCGTGACAAATGATTTTTGTCACGGACTTTGTCACGGATCAAATCCGTGACATCAGAGGCGTGACAAAGTTTTTTTCATGTACAGTAATCCGTGAGAGAGTTAAATCACTACAAATCCTAAATTATGCATTAACAATAATTATTGCTAATAAACAAACCTAATCATCATTGGTTATAAACTCATTTCAATTAACTTAAATCACTACAAGTCACTAATTAAGTTAACTTAAATCACTACAAGTCACTAATTAAGCTATAATAAGCTAACTAACTCAAATCACTACAAATCCTAAATTATGCATTAATAACAATAATTGCTAATAAACAATCCGGCCTAATCATTGGTGATATAAACTCATTTCAATTAACTAATTAATATTTATATTTAAATTTAACTAAATTACGTTAATAGTTTAATAATATATTGTTAATTATATGAAAATTAACATGACCTTACTAAATTACGTTAAAATTACGTTAATAGTTTAAATAAATGAACAACTAACCTCACTAAGCTAATAATTTATTACATAATTAAAAGAAATTAGTTAAAATGTCATACCATATCTGCATAAACAGGAAAAATGATGAACTGACAGATTACATCATTCAATCTTTAAACCGATACTACATCACTCGAATCTACGAATTTTTGAACCGATAAGTGTTGTTCTTGCAATTGCAATGGACGATGGGGTTGGGATATATAAAAAAATTTGACACGGATTTGTCACGGATTTATCCGTGACAATCCCTTTTTCGTACTGTATTATTAAAGGTTACCGCTCGAAAATCAATAATTGAGGTTTGTCACGGATTTTGTCACGGATTTGTCACGGATTTGTCACGGATCTGTCCGTGACAAATGCCCGGGAGCAAAAAACGTTTTGGCCGGAGTAAAAAACCGGTCGTCGGAGTAAATTTGTCATAAATTTTGTTACGGATAGGTCCGTGACAAAACGTTTTCGTGACAAATCCCAATTTTCTGTCACAAAGCTCGTGACAACTTTGTCACGGCCGTAATCCATGACAAAAATCTGTGACAAAAAGCGAGTTTTTTTGTAGTGCTTCCTAATAAGTTATGTATCTTATTTTTGAAGACATTATGTATCTTCTTAAAAGTCAGTACTCGTCTTGTAAGTTAATTCGGTATGTCTAGACGTCTAGTAGGACGTGAGAATGTGAGATGAGGCTAATCATAAATACTCCGTATAAAAATACAAATAGATATACATTACTTGATAGTTCCCGAGTTCATTAAAAGTTGCAACATTGCATTTTTTGCATTATTTACACATCTTAACTTAATTACGATTTTCTAGTAATATATATAACCAAAATATTATGTATAAAATATTAATAACTTTATATTAGTGTAATTTGTCAGAATATTAACTTTTTTCAATGTTTACTACTCCATAATATGTAATTGAATATAATTACAATTAAATTAAAGTTGTACGTTGACAAATGTGAAAGTCAAACTATTACAACTTTTGAAGAACGGGGGATAGTATTAAATTGGGATAATTTGAGTTTGCAACCTATTTTATTATGGGATAATTTGAGTTTGCACCCACCTTATTGTCGAAATTAGACTTTGCACCCCGTTTTTGAAATCTTTAGTATTTGCACCCTAACCCCGTATGAAAAGACAAGAATGCCCTCGATCAGAAATATGTTGAAGACCAACAAAATTGTTAACTGAGGGGCATTTTAGTCTTTTCATACGGGGTTGGGGTGCAAATACTAAAGATTTCAAAAATGGGGTGCAAAGTCTAATTTCAACAATAAAGTGGGGTGCAAACTCAAAATATCCCTTTTATTATCCAAATTAGATTTTGCACTCTGTTTTTGAAATCATTTGTATTTGCACCCCAACCTCGTATGAAAAGACAAAAATGCTCCTCGACCAGGATTATGTTGAAGGCCAACAAAATTGTTAATTGAGGAGCATTTTAGTCTTTTCATACGGGGTTGGGGTGCAAATACTAAACATTTCAAAAACAGGGTGCAAAATCTAATTTCGGCAATAAAATGGGGTGCAAACTCAAAATACCCCTATTAAATTTTATACTTTCTTCATTCTACAAAATTCTTCCCACTTACCGTTTTAAAATGTCTCGAAAATTTCTTCACATTTTTCTTTTTGAAAAATTTCGTGAGGCTAGCATTCATTTCCATTTTACATACTCAAGCACAATTATACATTTTCATCATATTTTCACTTTCTTAATAAGCGTGTCAAGTCAAATCCGGAAATATTATTTTTTTGGGAAGGAGGGAGTAAACTGTAAAAGGTTTGTATTTTTAATAATAAACATAAAATTATGCTACGTACAAATATATATCATCAAACGGTACGGTTTGGGACGATCGCTATATTAAAAATGTAAACCCGTCCTCCTTCAGATCGGTTAATCGAGAATAAGTTAATCAATTTAGTACCAATACGGTCTGATTTGCTATGCTTTTTGATTTTTTTACTCACCCCTTTTTTATAATGAAAATTAATTAGTTATTAAAATATATTTTTCATTTGAAGGAGTACCATGACTTTATTTCAGAACCCGTTTGAGAACACTACAATTAGTTGAATCAACCGAATCTGCTATAAATGATGATATTCTCATTGAATTATCTGAATCTGTTGAATTACAAAGACAATACATTTTGATACTCTCTCCGTCTCGAAATAATCGTCCTGTTTTGACCTTTACATAGATTAAGAAAACAAAGTTGACTTCACACTGTAGCGACACTGTTTAGCACTGTAGCGACACTGTTTGACACTGTTTTGCACTGTTTTGTATAGATTTGTTTATCAAATAAGGAAATGAGACAATTATTTCGGGACGGACCGAAAAGGAAAGCAGGACAATTATTTCGGGACGGAGGGAGTATATTTTATCAATAAAATAACGATACAGTTCTCATATTTTCCTTCACATCCCTTATTTCATTGTATCATTAGAGATTAGAACTGTACGTAGAAATAAGAGATGTGAAGTATATATTTGATAAAAAGAATTTCGAAAAATATTGTTAAATTCGTCTCATTACTAAATTTTATAATCTGATTTTTATTTTATTTTTACTATTACAGAATCAAATATAACGACGATAAAAGTTGTGCATTGTTAAATGTGAAAAAAGGAATGTTGCAATTAAAAAGAGACAAAGGAACTATGTGCTAACATATTAAGAGAACTCTCAAATATTCTCCTTCTCCTTTCCTAAAGATTTCAGAAAGTTTTGACTCTCTTTTCCACAAGATAAATCTACAAAAGACATCAGTATGTAAAAATATAGGGATTCAAAAGCATCGATCTAAAAATGAATGAATTATGCAAAAGTCATTTACATAAAAAAGTCAAAGGATATCCAAAAAGTCTTGATTGAATATTTGAATATCTTTAATCAAATAACTTGGATCGATCGCTGGTAAATGATATGAACAATAATCACAAGTATGGACTCAAAGTGGACTTCAATGTTCTTTCATTCCAATTTCACACCATAATAAGTGCAGCATCATCCTTATAATGCATATTTTACTAATATTTTTTCATTGTGCACGTACTGTAGTTTTGATTTCACCATTCTACATAATTTATGTTCACCATTCACAATTTGATCCTTCAATATCAACGTCGTCCTTTAATAATTTATATTATATACATATCCGGCATTGTTCAAGTGATAGCAAGGGAGTGCCACAAAGGTTAGGTTCCGGGTTCGAATCCCGGCAACTATGCTAAAAATGCATAAGGCATCTGCAAGTACCGGGAACAGAGCCACGCTCGAGCTCTATCTGTCAGATTGAGATTATAGTTCAATTTACATCCTCCCAACGTACCGTCCGATCGGGGTTGGAGGGCCTCAGGGATGGGGTGTCATCCTTTTTTTTATATTATATACATACAAATTCTATAATAAATATTAATTAAAGTCGTAGCGCTTAAATTGAATACACACATTGTAAAAAGATTTACAGACTATCGTTTGAAATGTTAGAAGTTTAATTGAATAGACATGTACGCACACGGAATTTTTAGAAGCCTTAAATGAATACATCCAAAGTGTCCAACTGGTCTAATCCAACTTCTTAATTCTTAAACTCATACAAGTCTGAAAAAGGGAGTTTTTTTCCTGCGGATACTCTAATCTTTTTCCTTGTCATAAAAGTTACATTGTACGGTTACATTGTACACTTCCGTTTGATAGCTCTATTTTTCGGCTTATCATGTTTATTAACTAACCTTTTTACCAAACACGTAACTTTTGATTTCTCGCGCCGAATTGCGTAATAATAAGAAAATGTAAGGTTGAAGTTACTTCTCTGATTGTTTTGGCTGAAGTTACTGTAAAGGACCATTTTAGCTATTTTTACATATATATTTTTAAAATTTTATTAATAAAATATATTTTTATATATAATTTATTAATAAATCAGCAAATTCAGTCAATTCAGCCACTTCAACCAGAATTTCATAAATTTCAGCAGAATCAGTCAATTCAACCCATTTTGATATTACCAAACGACTCTTAGTTGTTACCTTGTTGGTTTTATGTATACTTATATTCACTCCCCCCCCAATATAACATCAATAAGGTTACCATATATTCAATATACTAATAATAATCAAATTATAATTATTTATATAGAGCATTCATATTAGTCAGCATGCAAGAGGTTCCAATAATATATATACGTAGTGTATATATATACATACACACACATACATACATTAAAAATGAATGCTCTCTTTTAATTAAAGAAAAAACTTTTAATGTGGATCAATATATCGTCAATTAATAAAATATACAGACACATGAAATAAAACACAAACAAAGGCAATCATCTTCTAAAATATCGTGTTTTTCCTCCAGCTTTAATCGCACAATTACAACATTTAGAAATTAGACGGGAATCATGTCGGATCATCTTCACTTTTGACCGAAAATGATACCCCCGTCCCGAAATAATTGTCTCACTTTCCTTTTCGGTTCGTCCCGAAATAATTGTCCCATTTTGAAACTTTTCTTATTTGGCAAACAAATCTATACAAAACAATGTCAAACAGTGCAAAACAGTGCCAAACAGTGTCACTACAGTGCCAAACAGTGTCGCTACAGTGCCAATTAGTGTCGCTACAGTGTGAAGTTAAATTAATTTCTTAATGACCGTGAAAAGTCAAATGGGACGATTAATTCGGGACGGAGGGAGTATTATTTATGATCCTTTTTTTATTTAATTAGTATCAACTATTAATTTCAACTGCTATATCATAAAAGTATTAAATTTTCAAAGTCTCAAATATACTTTTTATGATAAATTAATATTAACCGTTAAATATTAACCGTTATATGATTTTTATTCATTAACCAACATACAAATATTAGAAACTCACAAACAAATAAATTAAAGGAAGGACTATTAAATAAGTTCTCGAACTTACATAAAAAAACTCAAATAAGCCCTTTTATAGGAGGCTCTGGCGGGCCGTCGCCATTTGGGACAAATCCCGATGGAAATTTTTGATGATTTTTTTTGAGAATCTTATTCATTAAGTCTAGTTTACTCATACCAAATTTCAGCTAAATATTTAATCGGGAAGGCACTCAAATGAATTTTTGAAGATAACTGCGCAGTTAAACAGCGCAGTATATTTCAGAAAACCATTTGACTGCCTTCTCGGTTGAAGTTTTAGCTGAAATTTGGTGTGGGTAAATTAGACTTAATGAAGAAGATGTTCAAAAAATTTAATCAAAAAAATTCACAGGAAACCACCCCAAATGACGACGGCCGGACAGAACCTCCTATATATAAAAAGCTTATTTGCACTTTTTGTGTAAGTTCGAGAGCTTATTTGATAGTTCTCCTTAAATCAAACAAAAATACTTCTGTATTACAAAAGATGCCCCACACGCAGATAAATTAAACAAAATTTCATACTGGCACACCAATAAAACAAGCATAAGTTGAGGAAAATACCAAAAAATTGACTCAACAAAAAATGACTTAGGCTATGTTTGGTAGACATAAATTCCTGTCTTCTAACTTTTGTACTATTTAAAAAGTCTTTAAAAGCTTCTAGTTGTATGCTTGTAAGAGCTTTTATAAAAATAAAAGATCTTTTTTGAGATGCTATAGTGAGTAGCATCTCAGATAAATCCGTAGCTTCTAATATTAATTAGTCCTAAAAACTTGTATACCAAACATAGCTAAATCAAACAGTTTGCTTTTTACTAAACAGCTACTGACTTTTCTTTTTAAGATCTTTTTAGTCATTAAAACTTAAAAGCTAACAGTTACTAAAAAACTTATAAAAGTATCTTTTCAGCTATTTATGCCCTTTAAACTTGTTTTGTACAATATTACATAGCTTTTGTGTTTCAAATACTTTTAAAGAAGAGAGTTTACCAACTGCCAATAGAAGTGCAGTGGGGTGAGCTTCTGAATTTTAAATGCATTGGCCCGAGTTGGACTCCCATAGATTGAATTTTTTTGATATTTTAAATTTGAGATGATATGGACTATGATGCGGAAGGTAAGTGACATGGAAATTGAATTAATTCGGTGTTGTTGACATGGGCCTCCCGCTCGATGACAAGGAAAAAGTAGTATTTGAAAAATAAATTTAAAAGTATCCTACTTTGAGAAATAAGATTGAAAAGTTTTCATCATCGGGAGAAATCTCCTAAGAAAGGGTACATTTACCCACATTCCATTTTGATATTCCTCTATTTCAAAAAAGACAGGTTATATTCAATTTTTTGATTTAATGATAATTAATTTTGATCATACATACAATTTTTCTTAAAAGTTTGTGCTTTGTAACGAAACGAACGTTTGGTCGTCTGTATACATAAAAAACTAGAAGTGTGTACAAAAACAATAGGTGTCTATATTCAAAGTTGAAGAACACCATAATAAAAGTGTCACTTTTAAAAGTTGAGAAACTAAAAGTGAAAAAATTCAAAGATTGTTACGAAAAGTGTTGGTGTAACAATAGTCAAAGGAATAGTGAAAATGAAAGTTAGATATTATAAAGACAATTTCTATGGTACCTTGAAGGTATGATACCTTGATGGTATGAACCAATTAAAAAATTTCAATTGCATAATTTAAATGCAAATAAAATGTAAAACTTTGAGTTGAACTAATGAAATGCATCCTAGGTATGGTACCCTCCTATTTTTGTTGGGTACCATAGCAAGCACCTATTATAAATGCCTCTAACTTAACAATTAGAGGATTAAAAACGTCAAACCAATCTAAACCAAACTAAATCTAAACATTTACTGCTTTGGAGTGTGATTTTTATTTGGTAATTATTTTTCCCATATGTTTCAAACTTAATCGAATCGAAACCCGATAACACGTAATCGAATTGAGTTTGTCCGCACCTCATTTTATTGTTCAAGTTGAGCTTTGCACCCCGTTTTAAAAAAAAATGTATTTGCACCCCAACTCCGTATGAAAAGACAAAAATGTCCTTCCATTAATAATTATATTGGTCTTCGATATATTTTTGATCGAGGGACATTTTTATCTTCTCATATGGGGTTGAGTGCACATACAAAGTTTTTTAAAAACGAAACGTTAAGTCTAATAGAGTTAAATCTCTAATTACCCCATGATAGTTTTGAAGTTTACTACTCTAAAAAGGAGAAAAAGGTAAAAGTACCTAGGAAAGAGAGGGAGTGGAGAATGCTTAGACACATGAATATGATTGTTGTAAGACTTCTAGTCATGATTATATATACCATTTATATGCAAAGAGCTAAAACAAACGCTTAAAAAAGGCCCGGAAGGAGCATGCTATATACCATTGGAAATAAGTGGGCATTGACTTGTTTAATCATGCCTATCTTAAAAAAAGGGTCTTTGGATGGGTATGATGAAGTTAATCCCCATACGGACATCCCTCTGAGTTGGACGTACTTCTTGAATTCATCATTACCTCTCAGAAGCATTTCTCTTCTTGATAAAAACCATTATTTCAAGAACCTTTCTTTCACCGTCAATCACTTACAATGGCATCCCAAGAATCTCCAAACTCATGTCACCAATTTGGAAACCAATCTTTCTCAGTTTATCCATCTGACAGATATCACAATCATCATCATCATCCCTGCCAGAGCCAATTCCCCAGTTTTGAGTTTCTGGGTGGTGACAGAATTGGAAGCTCAACCCCCCCTCTTCTTGACCAAAATACCACACATCATTTCATGGATCTTCTTGGGCAGCCCTCAAATGAAGTCACCCACCATTCCCATAAACTGTCACTCTCTTTGGGAACTGTCCAATTCACTCATGAAACATCCTTAAACCAGATGAATCCCATGTTTATGAATCCTGGGATTGAGCGTTTCTCCTCGGATTACTCTCTTTCTGATTCGAAATACTTGAGACCAGCCCTGTCTCTTCTTGAGGAAGTGGCCAGTGTTGGTGGGCTGTCAACGCCTTTCATGGCGAATGAGAAAAGTATGTGGCGAGTTGGGAAGAATAACGGCGCGTTTGGGATCCGCTCAAATCAAGGGATTGATCAGGTTCCTACCAGTGATGTTGAAGCCAAGATTATGAGGCTGGTTGCCATGTTGGAAGAGGTAATTATCCAGGCAGCATTCTCTAGCCATTGGTATATTTAGAAGGGGTTCATTTATTATTCCAGTTCATAATAATTGCTTCAAGCTTCCCCATCTCACTGACTAAAATGGAAGAGGTTTGACTAGAAATTAAGAAATAAAATAGCTTGAAGTTTATGAAGAAACAACCACAAACTCAGAATTAGTACATTTGCAATTTTGACTTATTCATATTAAATACTCGTATTTTTTTTATCTTGGAAATACTCCGTATATAATACGTATAAGAATTTCTCCGTATTTGATAATGAACATGTATAAGAATACAAATGTCATTCTATAATACTCCCTCCGTTTTTTTTAAATACAACATTGGATTTTTCTCATTATTCACGTGTTCTACTTTGACTCTATTTTATTTATTAATGAATTATAAATTAAATTAAAAAAAAACATTGTCAAATTCTTTTCATTTCAAATTTTCAAAATCTAATTTTTTTTCTAATAAGGAATGAAACATATTAATGATCAAACTTGTGCATTGGCAAACGTGAAAAATGGACCGTTGCATTTAAACAAGAACATTAAGTGGTGTAGTAATTTTTAATATGTTCCCTCTCCGGTTCGCAATCATCTTTACACTTTCCTTTTTTGTAAGTACCACAATAAACTTTACTTTTCCTTATTTGCCTTACAAATCTACACCAAAAAATGTCAAACAGTGTAATTTATAGTAAAATCAAATTTATTTCCTTAATATTTGTGAAGTCTAGTAACGGTACACATCAATATCAATCGGAGGGAGTATGTGTCTTTCAAAGTCATTACACAGTTACACTAGAGCGAGGAACTATAGTAATTGTTGTAGTCAAGATGGTTGAGTGTTGATAAGTTAATTCCACAAAATGTAACTTGTCATTAATATTTAAGACTTAGATACTATATAAAAATGAAAAACTTAAATTCGAATTTAATAAAATATTCATACTCAAATTGAGATAAAAAATAAATTTTAAAAGTAGACCTACTAATATGATACTCCATCCGGATCTTTTTAAACTTCACACTTTCCTTTTTGGGACGGTCCAAAATAAACTTCACACTTTCTTATTTCCTTATTTAGCAAAGAAATCTACATCAAAACAGTGTTAAAAAGTGCTAAACAGTGCCAAACAGTGTCTCAACAGTGTGAAATAGTGTCTCAACAGTGCCAACCAGTGTCTCAATAGTGTACTCTACAGTAAAATCAAATTTATTTTCTTAATCAATATGAAGTCAAACTGTGAAGTTTAAAAAGATCCGGAGGGAGTACTATTTTTTAGTACAAGGCTTAAGTGACGGATTGAAAATTGTAGAAGGACTTATTTGACTATTTTTCTAAAATATAATAATAAAAGAGAAGAATCTTAAATTTGAGTAAAATATAGTTAAAGTGCATAAACATCATCATCATTGTTTTCTTTTTAAAATATGAGTCATTTACACACCTAACTGGGAAAGTTTTGCACGTTTAAATTTTAATAGAATCAAATATTTCTTATTTGAAAATAAACCATAATTAGTAGTTTTAATAGAATCAAATAAGTCTGATTTGAAAATAAACCATAATTAGTAGTTTTTATAAAATCAAATAAGTTTGATATGAATATAAAACATAATTAGTTTCATTTGTGCATTCTGTATATCTTTTACTTTTATTTGGAGCAATTTCTTAATAATGAAGAGTAAAAGTCATGTGTCAAAGACAATGAACCGAAAGTTCATGTCTTATCCATCAAGTAAAAAATAAAAGAAAACCAAAAACATGAAATATAAAAATAATGAAAAGGAAAATAAATAGGCTTATTTAGAATTAACGTTTTAGAAAAAAAAATTATTCACCTATATGTTATATATTGTAATTAATTAAGAAAATTATAAATAATAGCAGGTAGGTGACGGTGGAGTGATGTAACATTAGATGATGAATGGTATATATTCATCACCATATCCTTCCATCACACTTTTTTACCCTAAGTTTTTTGGATTTTCGTTCTTATTTTCGGTGGATCCATCATGTTTTTTATCTCAATTTTTTCATCTTTGTGGTCAATTCAAACGTTTGGTAACTTTTTTTGGATGGAGTTGTCTATAATACTCTAACACATGTAGAACTTTTTCTTGGTATTAGTATGTAACCAAAGTCAAATAACTTGGATAATTACAATAATAATCATACTTGAGCAATTTCTATATTTGTTATCCAGGTAGAAAGAAGGTACAAAAGATACTATCATCAGATGGAGGAGTTAGTGTCATCATATGAGGTGATATCAGGGAAATCTTACACCGCTTTAGCTCTCGAAGCGATGTCCAAACATTTCTTCAACTTAAGAGATGCAATCATATCTCAGATAAACGCCATTACACGAAAAGCTTCAGAATCCAAAGGGATGAGTCTTTTTCATGATAGAGAGACTAACTTTGGGATTCAGAAGTTGTCCCTTCAACATCTTGGAATGATCCAAAGCTCCGGACAACCCTGGAGGCCAATCCGAGGCCTGCCCGAGACGTCGGTGGCTACTCTTCGGGCGTGGCTGTTCCAACACTTTCTCCACCCGTATACATGCATCAACTTTTTTTTAGTCTTATTATCATTATAATGATACATATAAATACTTACTAAAGAAAGATTTTGGGTGCTGGTTTTGTTGCAGATACCCGAATGATTCAGAGAAACTGATGTTGGCATCTCAGACAGGCCTTTCTAAGAACCAAGTAACCATCTCATCATTAATTTCTGCATTCTGGAGAAACTTAGAAATTAAAAAGTTTGTAGCAGATTTAGACCTCTAACTCATGCCTGCAATAAATTTAGTAAACACTCCAAATTGCCGCATGAATACATTAGCATGTTGATTGGTGGTGATTATCTCACTTCGAAAAATGGATCTCATATTTTCGAAGTGAGAAATCTCACCATTTACCTCACCAACACGCTCCTTAGTGATCACGCTGACTTCTTCAATAGATTTTTTGCGTACGCGTTATACATGTGCTCGTTACTCTTTGTGTAATTTTACTTCTAAGTTGTGCCATATAATGATGCATCTGATAAGTTTAACCGTATTATGACTTTTTTCACCGGAATGTACCATTTCTAGCAAAAAAACTCACTCGAAAAGTTACGGTTCCCATGGACCCTTTCATCGGAAATAGTATGTTTCATTGAAATTGTCATAATGTGGGCATAAGTTATGGTATTACAGGTCTAAATCTGCAATTTTATAATTAAAAAAAAACCATTTTTCTTGAATATGCGATGTACTAATGTACTATGTATTGCTTTCCTATGATTGTAACCCAGATTTCGAATTGGTTCATCAATGCGCGGGTGCGGCTGTGGAAGCCTATGATTGAGGAAATGTACAGAGTAGAGTTTGCAGAAGCATCTTCAGCAGATGATGAATCTGGTGATCCTTCTCTGTTTCTTGGTGGAGGAGTCACACCTGCAGAGAAATGAAGAGATCCAAGAATCATTCAAAATGTCATTACATTCAAATATTCAATCAACCTTGCATTTCCTTTTTTTTTGAAGGAGCATTTCTATTTTAGCTTCTTGAGTTAGTTTATTTTGCAGCAGTTCTATAAATTTGTAATGTTATATGGCATCCCAACAATGGTTGCACCTTTTATTGTTCAATATAATAGTGATACTTAAACCTGGTAAGTGGTAACTCATTAAGAAAATCATAAACTCTTAACTCGTTTTCATAAAATGTTACAATATATACTCCGTAATAATAGCAGCAAGTCTTGAAATATACTACATAAATTATATGGGAAAAGGTACAAATATACCCTTTAGTATAAGTGTGAGAACAAATGTACCCCTGCAGTATATGTGAAAGTGCATATATACCCTTGAACTTTTTAAAAGTGATAATATACTCCTCATATTATTATAAAGGAGCAAATGTACCCTTATTGATTTTAAATTAGTAAAGTAAATTTCAAAAAAAAGAAAACACCAAAGATAAATTATAAATTCAAAATTAGAAAATTAAAAAAATTAAAAATGTACTTGTGTCCAATTCTTCCTTTTATTGTTTTGTATACCACATTTAAATATTGTTAGCATAAAATGTTACTTCAAAACTTTACTATATATTTAAGATTCTTTCGAAAAAAGTGTTAACATATGTGTTCCAATATAAAAAATAATATTTTTTTGCATTCTTTGCACTATAAAATTACATATTTTGTATGATGATAAATAGTTCAAGATTACAAAATAGTAAATTTAATTTTATTAAGGTTAAATGAAATCAAAGAATGTTATTTCAAAAAGTATAACAATCAAAATTTCATAACAAGACTAAAATAAATATTTATGAATTTGAAGTGCTTCATTTACAATGAAAAAATGATATTTTTGAAATTTCGAATTAAATAATTAATATTTTAACATAATAATAAATCCTTATTATTAAATTTCGAATTTATATTTTATTTTTGGTGTTTTTTGAAATTTATTTTATCTATATTCAATAAGGGTATATTTGCTTCTTTATAAGAACATTAGGGGTATTTTTGCACTTTTTAAAAGTTCAGGGTATATATGCACTTCAACATATACTTCAGGTGTATATTTGTTCCGAAAAATAGAACATGAGTATATTTGCTCTCACGCATAGTAGAGGGGTATATTTGTACATTCTCCCTAAATTATACGGAGTATCTGAGTGATTATATGTTTACTATTACTATAGTTGTTGATTGAGATCTTGAGTAGATATTATGATAGGTTTGAAAATATGTAGTAAAAAACAAAAATTATTGTTGATCGTGATCTAACTATCCACATAAAAGTTTTTTTTTTTGCAATTTATATCTTAAAAACTGATCAAATTTTGATCATGTAAAAAGAAGTATTATTAAATTATAATAAAGGCAATTACTTTTGGCCGGTTACAATGTTAAAATTTTTGAATAGACAAATAGTAGTTGTTTTTATATGGAAAAATACACTTTTAATCTTCCATGTATATTGAATTTTATGAATGTAGATTAAAAATACACTTTTAATCTTCAGTTGTGTAAATCCTTGTAATTGTGGTCCGATTTACACTGTTTTTTTTTTGGGAATTTTGACATTATTAAGGTCGTAATTTCACACACACTCAAAAATCACCTCGTCCCAACTAAATCTTCTTATTTCTATTTTAGAAAATAATTAAGACTCTTAAATGATAAATTAATTATCAAATATTAAAAATAAATCACATAAAACATCACAATATAAAATCACAGTTATCATCAATGCTCACATTATATTATATACACATCAAAATTACTTGTGAAAGTATACTCAAATTACTTAATTTAATAATTTTTAAATAACTTTATCATTTTCAATAAAAAAATTAAGTCAGGACGGATGTAGTACTCTTTTTGTACACATTTTAAAAAAAATTACACAATAGTTTTTATATCTATAAGTTAGGCCACAAATAAAAATGTTGATAATTAAAATGCAATCCTTAGAGACAATAAATGTTTGTCACTGACCAACAATATTTATGATAGGGTAAAAAATATATAACTTTTGGACACACCTTTATCATTGGATCAAGCCCAACTTTAATTATATTAAAGTAAATATTGCATCTCGACCTGTCCAAATGAATTTTGTTAGGACAAGTTTAATTTTTCGGGATAATAATGGCAACTATAAAGGACATGCCGCACACACCTTGCATAACTTCGACCCTATGCGTGCTCTCTATAAAACCATTATCCACTTTAGACCTCTTTTCGACTCACTAATCCAAACCAATTTTATTATTGAACTACTTGATAATCTACATGTTTGTAATGCTATACGTGGAGAGAGTTTACATCATTGGACCCACTTGATAATCTACATCGGTTGTAAAATGATCGTTGTGATTTCTTTTCTACATGGGTTATAACCGATGTAAAATATCATTGAAAACGCCGTTTTGGACTATCTTCTAGATCGGGCACTGAACGACCGATGTAGAAAGAATTTCCACATCGGCTGTTTGACCGATGTGAAAAGTCAATACTTTTCATATGAGCTGGAACCACATCGGCTGTTTGACGGATGTGAAAAGCCTTTTTTGACCGATGTGAAAAGCCTTTTTTGTACTAGTGACACGTACATCTGCCTAATTCGAAGACTCTACAACGGCCATCGCTTCACCTTTTCATATATTGACCCGAGTGTCAATAGAGCAGCAGACTATATTGCCTACAATAAGATCTAGATAAAAAGATCACAAAATCACTTCAATCATTTTGTAGGCATTCTCAAATTTGATGCTGTTGGGAATATTTTATGGTGTCCAATCTAATTAAATATCCTTGTATTTGTGTAGTTATTAGTTAAATGTGTAATATGGGCCACAAATGTATTTCAGTCCATTAGCCCACTTGTAAGTCTTAAGTTAGACATCCTTATGTATAAAAGGAGGCTAACTTAAGCAAACCTTAACTCTGACAAGCCTCACGCACATTAACGCTCATATCTTTCTGAGAGCTTATACGGTATAAGGAAGAGGCAATTCATCGTTAAAATATTTTTCTATCATTCTGTGATTCTCTCCTTCTATTATATTGTATGATTGTTGATTGATTTTGGGACTAACATTTGGTATCAGAGCCTAGTGTGAAATTGATTGAAGAAGTTCTGCGTTTTTTTTTCTGCCATTGACGGTGAAGAAGTATTTCTGGAAAATTTGATTTTATGGTATTTTGTGGTTTGATCGAGCTGGTTTAGACGTTAATCTACGTTTGATGGATGTTTTGTATCAAGTTTTGAGTTAAAGAAGATCGAAATTGCATTTTTGGAATTTTGAGATATTTTGCAGGTTGTACGAAGGAGATAGAAGGTCCAGGTGCGAGTTTGTGTAAACTCGAGGTCCAGGTGCGAGTTTGTGTAAACTCGAGATCCAGGTGCGAGTTTGTGTAAACTCGAGATCCAGGTGCGAGTTTGTGTAAACTCGAGGTCCAGGTGCGAGTTTGTGTAAACTCGAGGTCCAGGTGCGAGTTTGTGTAAAGTCGAGGTCCGGGTGCGAGTTTGTGTAAACTCGAGATCCGGGTGCGAGTTTGTGTAAACTCGAGGTCCGGGTGCGAGTTTTTTGAGTTTTTTGACTCCTCCTGAAGAGATTCCAACCTTTTACCCTGCAAAAGAGACTGTGCAAGATCTAGAGGAACCTTCAACTTCAGAGTCTGTAGCCAAACCAGCATACATTCCACCCCTTGTGAGAAAGTTTGCTGAATTGAAAGAAGCTTTTGATAAAGAAAAACAAGCTTTTGAACTGGAAAGAGAACAACTCTTGAATGAAATATCTTTGCTCCAAACATCCTCTCAATCAAGCACAGACTCACAATCTCCTTCTCCTCCATCATCTGAAAACTGTGCTTATCCTTCTCCTCCGTCTTCTGAGAACTATTCTGAAAAATCTACAAATGATCCTGAAACTTCCACTTCTCACTCTGAGTCACCTTCACCGACAAGGGCCCCTGTGAAGAGGAGAGTGGAAAGGAGAGGAGAATGGATAGAGGACAAGTTAAGAAGAAGAAAGAAGGAAGAAGAAACTCGTCTAAGGAGTAGGAACTGGTGTTCAAGTGCTCTCTTCTATGCCAAAAAGAAGACATTTCTTAAGAATAACTGCTCAAGCTCTTCTACTCTGAACTGTGTTAAGCCAGTAAAAACTTTCTGCTCTGAATCTGATGTCTCCTCCAACCAAGATAAGAAGAGGAATGTTCAGAAATGTCCGAAGAAATCAGCTTCCGCTAAAGTAAATGTTGAGGGGGAGTATCAATTATCATGTTTAAAGTATCCCCTCAAAGTTTACTCACTCAGACATTTGAGAAGACTCTCTCAAGAAACAGTCTTAAAAGACTATCTGTCTGAACATTCACTCACTGCTAGTGAAACCTCTCCTGCTCCAAAGATCAAATTACAATGGGTTCCTAAGGCTGAAACTGAGAAATTAAGAATGTCAGACTCTTCTCAATCAGCCAGCCTAGGGTCACAAATCAAACAGAAACTGAAACGGTTTTTCAGTGGTGACAAGGAAGGACCCATCTGGAGGTGGGTACCGACACATACTTAATATGTGTTGAAGGTCCGTCATGTGTGGTAACTGACCCGATTGCTCCACACACATGGCGGGTATGAAGACGAGCTGCGAGCAATCAACTGGTGCACATTATGAGGGAGATTACTGGCGTGTATACTCTCTACTGAGCAGAAAATCAAGAAATGCACACTTCAACACCGGCACACGCCAAGAACAAACAACAGGTGCCCATTATGAGGGAGAGTACGAGCGTGTATACTCTCTACTGAGCAGAAAATCAAGAAATGCACACTTCAACACCGGCACACGCCAAGAACAAACAACATGTGCTTATTCTGAGGGGGAGTGTTTCTTTTTCACTCCTCCTGGAGACAAACAACGAAGAAAGCACATTCCAAGGGGGAGTTTTATACTTTACTTCCCGCGTAACAAAAACCACTACTTGCAACTTTTGAGGGGGAGTTTTATTTTTCTCCTCCTGGTGCTAGACAATGTAAAATGCACAGATTCTCTCAAGGATGCAAATTTTGAGGGGGAGTTTTCAAAGTTCTCCTCTCAAGCGCCAACCATCGTAAAAGGCATCCTACTGAGTGCTCCAATTGAGGGGGAGTACAGAAAGAAAAGAATAAAGAGAAATGAGAGATAAGTCCTAATGGCTTAGTAAACCCAACTAAGCCTACCCAAGGGACAAAACCGAGAGTGAGTGAGTAACTGAGTGAACACTATGAGAGTGAGGAAGTAGAAAGCTCAAGTGAGCAAGAGAACAATAATCACTGCAAATCTGCTACCTCTATTGTGCTATCAATCGAGAGAATTACTCCCAGTCACTCAAATACTGTGGACAATACCCATAGGTTCAGGACTGATTTTATTCAGATCCCGGGTAGAAGTCGTTGCATTTTGTCCAAACGGCGCATGCACAACCCTACCTAAGACCACTTACCTGTCTCCCAACAAACATGTGTTTAATCATACTTCACGGGGAACCTCATCTCTAATCACCGTCTCCTTCTGAGGCGACTGATACTGACTACAGTGGCCCACAGCCCCACGCCACTGAACATTCATTGATCACGCCGTGTCTAGTAATCTCACTCCCAAATGTTTTGAATTTTCTAGGACACAGACACTTTTTAGAGTCAGTTGCAGGTCTTCATGACCCGCGAGAACTTCCATAGGGATCATCTACTATAGATGAAGACCAATGATTGGAAGGAAGTCCTACTGTTGCAACATAGAATTCACCAACATGTTCAGGCCATCGCTTCAGAGTTTATCTCTATAGTGATGATAACAGGCGTCAACACAACCCCGGGGGGCTACGTTATCTTTGCTGATCATTATGATCATGCCATAACAACCAGAGTGACATATACTTTAGATGCCTCACAATGACTGGTTAGAAGTCCTGTTAGAGCTTTAATGCTTCTATCATTTTTATACAAGCCACACGTCAGTGTTTACATTGATGTTGTGATAACGGAACACCATGGTGTCTCCGGTGTTTACCTTTTTGTTTTTTCTATTTTGTTTCACAGAATAAAAGAATAAAGGCATGACACCCCGATTCATCGGATCGTCATGAGGGGGAGAGTGGTCCGCATGTTGTTTACTCTAAAAAATCATTCTTGGACACTTCTCCTCCAACACAAAAAATGACGACTCTCTATTCTCTCAAAGCATCAACTACAAAGTCAGCTTCACATCAAATGGTCAGTTACGCTCACAAGTCAATTATCATTTTCCGCTGTGCAACGGACTGGCTCTCCTCAAAAGCATTCATTTCAAATAGTCAAAAAGACTACATTGTGGAGGAGACAAATGTCAGATACTCGCGTACTGAAGATGAATCTTGTGCGCGCCTGGAAACCATCAGAACCATCATTCTAGAGGCACCACCGGAGTTCATTCAAGCTGATAAGAGAGCTACTTCTGGAAGGCAACGACTACATGCAAGACACTGAAGATTCCTCAACCCCGGCATCTAAGATCAAATTGCCAAGAAGACATCAAAGGGGAGATTGCTAGGATTTCTTCAGAAAGCCCTCTAAAGAAGTCGAGTTCAACACGAAGACAAAGGAAGCTGAGTTCCACTGAAGATCAAGACAAAAGAGGAGCAACTCAACAGATTTTATCTATGCTCTCCTCTACATTGCTGAATAAACACAAAGACAAAGATATCTGCGCTGCAATGCTGATTGAACACGATTGAACACCAAGGGGGAGATTGTTGGGAATATTTTACGGTGTCCAATCTAATTAAATATCCTTGTATTTGTGTAGTTATTAGTTAAATGTGTAATATGGGCCACAAATGTACTTCAGCCCATTAGCCCACTTGTAAGTCTTAAGTTAGACATCCTTATGTATAAAAGGAGGCTAACTTAAGCAAACCCTAACTCTCACAAGCCTCACGCACATTAACGCTCATATCTTTCTGAGAGCTTATACGGTATAAGGAAGAAGGAGTTCATCGTTAAAATATTTTTCTATCATTCTGTGATTCTCTCCTTCTATTATATTGTATGATTGTTGATTGATTTTGGGACTAACAGATGCTATTAGCTACCCATATGTAATCTAGAAGTTTTCTTGGTAGGCTCGATCTTATGCCCTCCTACTATGTATCTTTCTTTATTAATAAATAGGTAGGGTATTCCCCGGCCCTTACCCCATCCTCAGATGGTTTGCACTGGGTTCAATATATATATATATATGTGTGTGTGTGTGTGTATGTGTGTGTGTATGTATGTATGTATGTATGTATGTATGTATGTATGTATGTATGTATGTATGTATGTATGTATGTATGTATGTATGTATGTATGTATGTATGTATGTATGTATGTATGTATGTATGTATGTATGTATGTATGTATGTATGTATGTATGTATGTATGTATGTATGTATGTATGTATGTATGTATGTATGTATGTATGTATGTATGTATGTATGTATGTATGTATGTGTGTGTGTATGTATGTGTGTATGTATGTGTGTATGTATGTGTGTATGTATGTGTGTATGTATGTGTGTATGTATGTGTGTATGTATGTATGTATGTATGTATGTATGTATGTATGTATGTATGTATGTATGTATGTATGTATGTATGTATGTATGTATGCATGTATGTATGCATGTATGTATGCATGTATGTATGTATGTATGTATGTATGTATGTATGTAACTTTTGGACACATTTTCAAAAATCTTTACATTGATATTTTTTTTTGTAAAGTTTATCCACGGATAAAAAGTATGTAAAATTTCAAACACGGTAAAATAATTGTAAGGAGTATATTTTTTGTAAAAACTTTCAAGATCCTTGATGCTTTTTGCTTATACAATGTTAGAACACGGGAAAAGACCAGCAAAAAATCATTTTATAGACATTAAATATTTCCAAGAGACAAAACTGTTATAGGTATAGCCACACGTTGTATAATTTTTGTACACGTTTTTAAAAATTCTTCACACTAATAAATTTTTCTTTAAAGTAAGGCGACAAATAAATGTCGGTCCGAAACATCCCGTTTTACAAAATATAAATTTCTTGCACTGACGCAAAAGTTTCAGCCAAGGACAAATCGTATATCTTTTAAACATATCTCAAAGTTCTTCACACTCACAATTTTTTTCTGTAAAATTAGACCACCGAAAAAACGGTTAAAAATCCAATTTCATAGACAATAAATGCCTGGTACAAGTAAAAATTGTTTCATACAAGGTAAAAAATGTATATTAAATGCACCGACAGTTTTTATTAGTAAAGTTAGTCACAAACAAAAAGTATAGGTCGAAAACCACTTGTACAAGCAAAGTATTGTTATGCTTAATGCTGGCTTGTTGTAGCAGAACAATCGTGAAGTCCAAGTATTGATTGAAATGTATGTTGGAGATTAATGAGCTCTGATATCAACTGAAAAGGGAGAGGATAAAATGGTCTCAAAGAAAAAATCCATGGTCATTACGATACCATCTACTCGGCTTAGTTGTGAAATATGACCATTAAGATGCTAAAATCAATCAAATTTCTCTGTTTGTTAAAATGTTCGCAATTTGGGGGGGGGGGGGGGGGGGGGTAGAACAAATTTTATCAAGTTGTTATCACACAAACTCAAAATTCAAAAGGCTCGGCTCAATGCTATCTCAATACTCAAAATTAAGAACAAATAGACTATACGTAGTAGTTTGTAATACTCTCCTCTTTTGTTCAACCGAGCTTTAATCAAATTGTATATGAAGACATTAGTTAGTAGACATTCTAGTTTATAAGACTTGCGTATGAAGATATTGATGCTCCATTGGGTCTCGCTGAGGCGAAAACTTATCCGAATATGTCTAGAAGAAAGTCATCCTCTCAATTAAGTAATCATGATCATTACGCATCTGGATGAAGAAAATATGTTGTCGCAAGTAGTGTCATGTATCTTCTCAATGCTAGAATATAATGAGATGAATGCTTTCATGTTCATCTATGAAACACTACTTCTCCCTTGTTTAAGCATTCTAAGGAATGCGAATACCCTTCATGAGTTACTAATTTTGCAAATGCAACTATCCTCAATTTGCAAGATACCTTCTACCTACATATCAACATCCATTCCTCAAAATGTCTCATTTTTCATATTAGCATTAGAGTTCGGAAATTGTATGATAATGACCACTTTAGTCTGACAATATTGTTGGAAATAATTTTCCCCCAGTCCAATCCATTCACCACGTGTATGAGTGATAGTTGGAACATAATATAAGCATTATCAAATAGTAGGTCAATTATGTCCTCAAATCTATTATTACTACTGTTAAAACTGCACGGTGTTAGGATTTGAGATTTGGTCTCAAAAGGTAAACTTAATTAATAAGAGGATTAACTTAATATCTTATACGTTGATTTGTTGTTTATACTTGTGTGGTGTCGGATTACTTAACATTCTACAACAAGATGATGACTTAAGTGAAGACCAATTTTGATGCTTGTGTGTTTATTCTTGAGTCTTACCACAATATAATTGTTTGTTGAAATTTCATTAGCTCTGATACCATATCAATACTTGAATTTCACCTCAAAAGTTCAATTTGATAGTTGGAGTAACTCAAAATCTTATATATTTCATGGTGTGAGATGACCTAACATTACCTAACCTTATTAAGGATAAATGAAAAATCTCTATGAAATTAATGTACTCCTATAAATGTAAAAGAGTAGTGACAATACCTAATGGCGTTATGCATACATATCAAGATAGAGAAAAATAGATGAATCAAAATCAACCAAGAAATAAGAGAGAAAAGCAAACCGACCAAGACCAAACAAACAAGATTGATATAGAAGATAAATCGAATCATTATGTGATTCCATTCAGTGGCGGAACTAGAAAAAAAATTAAGCACAGGCACAATCACTTTCTGTAAATCATGACATTAATAATAAATTTGTCTTAACAAATTACACTAACAAAACATACCAAATTTAATCAAAAGGGTTAACGTAATGGTGCTAAATCCAACCTACGGGTCCTCATGTTCTGAAAATGTTGGATAATAACCTCATTACGTAAATTTGTCAAACTCTGTCTTTGATCCTTAAAAGCTAAAAACGAAGTTCTAGCATCATTGTGCCCAATGCTTTTGACATGCTCTCTAAATTTTTCTTCGCCTTTCTTCCAATTACGGAAACCTTTTTTGACAAACACTTCATCACCAAATCTTTTCATTTCATCTCCTTTAAACAAATAACATCAAAAGCAAAATGCAGCATCTTCAGACACACTATATTCCAACCATTCTCATTTTGTATATCATTCCCTTCGAAATTACCTAGATTTGTTTCCAAACATAGATCGTGGGAAATCATGTAAATGTGGTTGGCAAACACCTTTTACAACATATTCTCTTCTTATGGCATCCCTAATTGACGGTTCACAATCATTTATTGATTTTCTTAAACCTGGATCGCCAATTACTTCATTCCCAAGCTCATTATCTAATCTAGGTCTTTTTTCTCTTTGATCATTATTCGTCACTGCATTTCCATCAATAGTAGATTGTCTAATCCTACTCTTGGTCTTGCTACCGATCCTACCATCCATTTCTAGAGGTGTGGCTTGTAGAGAAACATTTGAAGAACTAGCATCGAAAGTTATCGGTGTTTTTTCCGAGTAAAATACTTCTCAATTGACATCCCCTAATGACAAATATTGAAACAACAAATAATTAATTCAAGATTTCAAGTCGAACTATTAATCTATTACTAGTTACTCCACCCGTGCGCTACACGGGAGTGAGACACCGACACAATAATTTAGATATTGTTATATATTTAAAAATATTTAAAAAATATGATTGTGTTAGAATTATTTGAAAACATTATATAAATTCTGAATAAATGGTGAGAACTAAATGTAAAACATCACACGATGAAATGTATGTGCATTTAAGTCCACCGCATTATAACGAAAATTATAAATTACTCTAAATTACATATTTCTTTGTAAACAACATTCAATGCTGATTTGGTTGGTTTTCCATCTTCGTCATTACAAACTCCAATTCCATGAACTTGTTACTCTCCGCACCGCCACGTACAAATGTTTGTGAGTAATAATGGGGCTTCATAGTAAGATAACAACTTTTTTCAACGATTGTCCATGACTCTTATTAATGGTCATTGCAAACCTAACAATTTTAGGCGGAGAATGCTTAGGCGAGAAAATTTTCTCTCTCCAATATAGTGCTTTTAGGTATAGGATGAAATTACATTTTAGGATTTTAGGATGATGATTTTTTTGTGTGGAAAGTGTAATTGCATTTTAGGATTTTAGGCGGAGAATGCTTAGGCGGGAGATTTTTTTTCTCTCCTGTATAGTGCTTTTATGTATAGGATGATTTTTTTTTTTGCGGAAAGTGAAATTACATATTAGGATTTTAGGCGGAGAATGCTTAGGCGGGAGAATTTTATCTCTCAAGTGTAGTGCTTTTAGATATATATATAGGATGATGATGATTTTTTTTTTGCGGAAAGTGAAATTACATTTTATTAGATTTTAGGCGGAGAATGCTTAGGCGGCAGAATTTTTCTCTTTCCAATGTAGTGATTTTAGGTATAGGATGATGATTTTTTTTTTGCGGAAAGTGAAATTAAATTTTAGGATTTTTGGCGGAGAATGCTTAGGCCGGAGAATTTTCTCTCTCCAGTGTAGTGCTTTTAGGTATAGGATGATGATTTTCTTTTGGCGGAAAGTGAAATTAAATTTTAGGATTTTTGGCGGAGAATGCTTAAGCGGGACAATTTTCTCTCTTTAGAGTAGTGCTTTTAGATATAGGATAGGATATGCGGAGAATGCTTAAGCGTGAGAATTTTCTCTCTCCAATGTAGTGCTTTTAGGTATAAGATGATTTTTTTTTGGCGGAAAGTGAAATTATATTTTAAGATTTTAGGCGGAGAATGCTTAGGCGGGAAAATTTTCTCTCTCCAGTGTAGTGCTTTTAGGTATTGGATGAAATTACATTTTAGATTTTAGGCGGAGAATGTTTAGGCGTGAGAATTTTCTCTCTCCAGTGTAGTGCTTTTAGTTATAGGATGATGATATTTTTTTGCGAAAAGTGAAATTACATTTTAGAATTTTAGGAATGCTTAGGCGAGAGAATTTTCTCTCTCCAGTGTAGTGCTTTTAGGTATATGATGATTTTTTTTTTGCGGAAAGTGAAATTACATTTTTAGATTTTTGGCAGAGAATGCTTAGGCGGGACAATTTTCTCTCTCCAATGTAGTGCTTTTAGGTATAGGATGATTTTTTTTGTAAAGTTTATCCACGGATAAAAAGTATGTAAAATTTCAAACACGGTAAAATAATTGTAAGGAGTATATTTTTTGTAAAAACTTTCAAGATCCTTGATGCTTTTTGCTTATACAATGTTAGAACACGGGAAAAGACCAGCAAAAAATCATTTTATAGACATTAAATATTTCCAAGAGACAAAATTGTTATAGGCATAGCCACACGTTGTATAATTTTTGTACACATTTTTAAAAATTCTTCACAGTAATAAATTTTTCTTTAAAGTAAGACGACAAATAAATGTCTGTCCGAAACATCCCGTTTTACAAAATATAAATTTCTTGCACTGACGCAAAAGTTTCAGCCAAGGACAAATCGTATATCTTTTAAACATATCTCAAAGTTCTTCACACTCACAGTTTTTTTCTGTAAAATCAGACCACCGAAAAAACGGTTAAAAATCCAATTTCACAGACAATAAATGCCTGGTACAAGTAAAAATTGTTTCATACAAGGTAAAAAATGTATATTAAATGCACCGACAGTTTTTATTAGTAAAGTTAGTCACAAACAAAAAGTATAGGTCGAAAACCACTTATACAAGCAAAGTACTCTATGTTCATAAATGGTCGGTGTATGATGACTTAACATTGTTATGCTTAATGCTGGCTTGTTGTAGCAGAACAATCGTGAAGTCCAAGTATTGATTGAAATGTATGTTGGAGATTAATGAGCTCTGATATCAACCGAAAAGGGAGAGGATAAAATGGTCTCAAAGAAAAAATCCATGGTCATTACGATACCATCTACTCGGCTTAGTTGTGAAATATGACCATTAAGATGCTAAAATCAATCAAATTTCTCTGTTTGTTAAAATGTTCGCAATTTGGGGGGGGGGGGGGGGGTAGAACAAATTTTATCAAGTTGTTATCACACAAACTCAAAATTCAAAAGGCTCGGCTCAATGCTATCTCAATACTCAAAATTAAGAACAAATAGACTATACGTAGTAGTTTGTAATACTCTCCTCTTTTGTTCAATCGAGCTTTAATCAAATTGTATATGAAGACATTAGTTAGTAGACATTCTAGTTTATAAGACTTGCGTATGAAGATATTGATGCTCCATTGGGTCTCGCTGAGGCGAAAACTTATCCGAACATGTCTAGAAGAAAGTCATCCTCTCAATTAAGTAATCATGATCATTACGCATCTGGATGAAGAAAATATGTTGTCGCAAGTAGTGTCTTGTATCTTCTCAATGCTAGAATATAATGAGATGAATGCTTTCATGTTCATCTATGAAACACTATTTCTCCCTTGTTTAAGCATTCTAAGGAATGCGAATACCCTTCATGAGTTACTAATTTTGCAAATGCAACTATCCTCAATTTGCAAGATACCTTCTACCTACATATCAACATCCATTCCTCAAAATGTCTCATTTTTCATATTAGCATTAGAGTTCGGAAATTGTATGATAATGACCACTTTAGTCTGACAATATTGTTGGAAATAAATTTCCCCCAGTCCAATCCATTCACCACGTGTATGAGTGATAGTTGGAACATAATATAAGCATTATCAAATAGTAGGTCAATTATGTCCTCAAATCTATTATTACTACTGTTAAAACTGCACGGTGTTAGGATTTGAGATTTGGTCTCAAAAGGTAAACTTAATTAATAAGAGGATTAACTTAATATCTTATACGTTGATTTGTTGTTTATACTTGTGTGGTGTCGGATGACTTAACATTCTACAACAAGATGATGACTTAAGTGAAGACCAATTTTGATGTTTGTGTGTTTATTCTTGAGTCTTACCACAATATAATTGTTTGTTGAAATTTCATTAGCTCTGATACCATATCAATACTTGAATTTCACCTCAAAAGTTCAATTTGATAGTTGGAGTAACTCAAAATCTTATATATTTCATGGTGTGAGATGACCTAACATTACCTAACCTTATTAAGGATAAATGAAAAATCTCTATGAAATTAATGTACTCCTATAAATGTAAAAGAGTAGTGACAATACCTAATGGCGTTATGCATACATATCAAGATAGATAAAAATAGATGAATCAAAATCAACCAAGAAATAAGAGAGAAAAGCAAACCGACCAAGACCAAACAAACAAGATTGATATAGAAGAAAATAAATCGAATCATTATGTGATTCCATTCAGTGGCGGAACTAGAAAAAAAATTAAGCACGGGCACAATCACTTTCTGTAAATCATGACATTAATAATAAATTTGTCTTAACAAATTACACCAACAAAACATACCAAATTTAATCAAAAGGGTTAACGTAATGGTGCTAAATCCAACATACGGGTCCTCATGTTCTGAAAATGTTGGATAATAACCTCATTACGTAAATTTGTCAAACTCTGTCTTTGATCCTTAAAAGCTAAAAACGAAGTTCTAGCATCATTGTGCCCAATGCTTTTGACATGCTCTCTAAATATTGTTATATATTTAAAAATATATAAAAAATATGATTGTGTTAGAATTATTTGAAAACATTATATAAATTCTGAATAAATGGTGAGAACTAAATGTAAAACATCACACGATGAAATGGATGTGCATTTAAGTCCACCGCATTATAACGAAAATTATAAATTACTCTAAACTACATATTTCTTTGTAAACAACATTCAATGCTGATTTGGTTGGTTTTCCATCTTCGTCATTACAAACTCCAATTCCATGAACTTGTTACTCTCCGCACCGCCACGTACAAATGTTTGTGAGTAATAATGGGGCTTCATAGTAAGATAACAACTTTTTTCAACGATTGTCCATGACTCTTATTAATGGTCATTGCAAACCTAACAATTTTAGGCGGAGAATGCTTAGGCGAGAAAATTTTCTCTCTCCAATATAGTGCTTTTAGGTATAGGATGAAATTACATTTTAGGATTTTAGGATGATGATTTTTTTGTGTGGAAAGTGTAATTGCACTTTAGGATTTTAGGCGGAGAATGCTTAGGCGGGAGATTTTTTCTCTCTCCAGTATAGTGCTTTTATGTATAGGATGATTTTTTTTTGCGGAAAGTGAAATTACATATTAGGATTTTAGGCGGAGAATGCTTAGACGGGAGAATTTTATCTCTCAAGTGTAGTGCTTTTAGATATATATATATATATATATATATATATATATATATATATATATATATATATATATATATATAGGATGATGATGATTTTTTTTGCGGAAAGTGAAATTACATTTTATTAGATTTTAGGCGGAGAATGCTTAGGCGGGAGAATTTTTCTCTTTTCAATGTAGTGATTTTAGGTATAGGATGATGATTTTTTTTTGCGGAAAGTGAAATTAAATTTTAGGATTTTTGGCGGAGAATGCTTAGGCCGGAGAATTTTCTCTCTCCAGTGTAGTGCTTTTAGGTATAGGATGATGATTTTTTTTTGCGGAAAGTGAAATTAAATTTTAGGATTTTTGGCGGAGAATGCTTAAGCAGGACAATTTTCTCTCGTTAGTGTAGTGCTTTTAGATATATGATAGGATATGTGGAGAATGCTTAAGCGTGAGAATTTTCTCTCTCCAGTGTAGTGCTCTTAGGTATAGGATGATTTTTTTTTTGCGGAAAGTGAAATTAGATTTTAAGATTTTAGGCGGAGAATGCTTAGGCGGGAAAATTTTCTCTCTCTAGTGTAGTGCTTTTAGGTATGGGATGAAATTACATTTTAGATTTTAGACGGAGAATGTTTAGGCGTGAGAATTTTCTCTCTCCAGTGTAGTGCTTTTAGTTATAGGATGATGATATTTTTTTGCGAAAAGTGAAATTACATTTTAGAATTTTAGGAATGCTTAGGCGAGAGAATTTTCTCTCTCCAGTCTAGTGCTTTTAGGTATATGATGATTTTTTTTTCGGGAAAGTGAAATTACATTTTTGGATTTATGGCGGAGAATGCTGAGGCGGGACAATTTTCTCTCTCCAATGTAGTGCTTTTAGGTATAGGATGATTTTGTTTGTAGAAAGTGAAATTATATTTTAGGATCTTAGGCGGAGAATGCTTAGGCTGCAAAATTTTCTCTCCCCACTGTAGTGCTTTTAGGTATATATATATATATATATATATATATATATATATATATATATATATATATATATATATATATATATATGATGATTTTTTTTGCGAAAAGTGAAATTACATTTTTGGATTTTTGGCGGAGAATGCTTAGGCGGGACAATTTTCTCTCTCCAATGTAGTGCTTTTAGGTATAGGATGATTTTTTTTGTAGAAAATGAAATTATATTTTAGGATCTTAGGCGGAGAATGCTTAGGCGGGAAAATTTTCTCTCCCCACTGTAGTGCTTTTAGGTATATGATGATGATGATGATATTTTTTGTGGAAAGTGAAATTACATTTCAGGATTTTAGGGAGAGAATGCTTAGGCGGGAAAATTTTCTCTCTCCCGTGTAGTTCTTTTAAGTATATGATGAAATTACATTTTAGGATTTTAGGATTATAGGATGGGATGATTTTTTTTGTGGAAAGTGTAATTACATTTTAGTATTTTAGGCGGAGAATGCTTATACGGAAGAATTTTCTCTCTCGAGTGTAGTGTTTTTATGTATAGGATGATGTTTTTTTTTGCGGAAAGTGAAATTAGATTTTAAGATTTTAGGCAGAGAATGCTTAGGCGGGATAATTTTATCTCTCCAATGTAGTGTTTTTACATATAGGATAGGATAGGCGGAGAATGCTTAGGTGGGAGAATTTTCTCTCTCCAGTGTAGTGCTTTTAGGTATAAGATGATTTTTTAATGCGGAAAGTGAAATTAGATTTTAAGATTTTAGGCAGAGAATGCTTACACGGGGAAATGTTCTCTCTCCGGTGTAGTGCTTTTAGGTATACTAGTTATTCTACCCGTGCGTTGCACGGGATTGAAGTAATTACATAATACCCTGTAGTTAAGATGTAATGATAAAAACTAAAAAACAACTTGATGGTAAATCCATTAACTGAAGACATTAAGTAAAATAAGAAATAAATAGTAGTAAATAAATAGTATGTGATTAAATAGGTGTGCGTATATGTCCACGACTCTCAAGAAAAACTTCAAATTATTACAAACTTCTTTATATTCACCATCCAAAGCCAAATTAGTTAGTCATCCATCTTCGTTATATATCACAAATTTCAAACCACATTGACTTGTAACTCTTGAAACTGCTATGTACAACTATCCACGTAACAATGCGGTGACAGACGAATATATCAACTTTTTTCAATTATTGTCCACGTTAATTGAAAGGGGTTACGCTGAAAAGTGAACGGAAGACTACCGGCCGTTTGATGATGTTAAAGTAAGTCTAGAAGTCAATGATATACCATACTTATGATAAATCAATGAGTGATTCTCCGTCTTAGTTTTCCGTAGAAGTGGCATCCACAATGTGTAAAATCTAAGTAAAATGGATGAAAAATACAAAGGAATTGAGTAAATAGAAAAAACACATACCACTTATTAGTAGAGAGGTAAGTTTTTGGAAAGTAGAGAGACGTCAAAGCTCTTCCCCCGCCTTCATTATCTTATTGGTCAGTTTAGATTTTCAAGAATATGAATCGTCTAACTTGTATGAGCAACAAATATACGGAATACTTATAAACCTAAGTTGACTTCGGAATACTCTTTCTATCCCTTGAAACTTTATCAACTTTCTTTTATTGATTATCCCACTACCTTTGCCACTTTCTCCTTAATCACACAATTTTTACTACGATTTCCTTAAAACGTATTTGTTGCCTCCCACGGTGCTAGGAGCGTTGCAACAATCGTTTCCCAGGATACGATGACCACGAACTAATGTCTAGACTTACCATTGTAGAGATTGCTCTGTGCCCTTCCAATTGCCGCTTGACAATCACAATGTATGCATATTGGAGGGACAGGCTTCTCCCAACTTGGAATATCCTCGAGAAAATGGCGTAGCCATTCAGCCTCTTCAGTGCACTTATCCAAGGCTATTAGCTCAGATTCCATCGTGGATCTAGCTATTAACGTTTGTTTCGAGGATTTCCATGACACGGATGCACCTCCCAAAGTGAAAACATATCCACTTGTGGACTTAGAGTCCTTTATGTCGGATATCCAACTAGCGTCGCTATACCCTTCAAGTACAGCTGGATATCTTCCATAGTGCAGTCCAAGGTTTTGGGTTTTACGTAAATACCTCAAAACCCGTATTATTGCCTTCCAGTGTTCATCACCGGGGTTGCTAGTATATCTACTTAGCTTACTAACCACAAAGGCAATATCAGGCCTGGTGCAACTCATTAGATACATCAAACTTCCAATAATCCTAGCGTATTCTACTTGAGAAATACACTCTCCACGATTTTTGGTAAGATGAGCGTTTTTATCTAATGGCGTCCTTGCCTCTTGATAATCATCCTTATTAAATTTAGTAAGGATTTTATCAACGTAATGGGATTGGCTTAGCGTTAGACCGTCAGGTCCTCTAATTATTTTAATCCCAAGGATTAAATCGGCCAGCCCCATATCCTTCATGTCAAATTTAGAATTTAACATGCTTTTGGTAGAATTAATCATTAGATTATTGCTACCCACGATGAGTATATCATCCACGTATAAACACAAAATGACATAGCCGTCTACCGTGCTTTTCACATAGACGCATTTGTCACTTTCGTTTATCTTAAACCCATTAATTAACATTGCATGATCGAACTTTTCGTGCCACTGTTTAGGGGCTTGTTTCAATCCATACAATGATTTAATTAATTTACACACTTTCCTTTCTTGGCCTGGAACACGAAAGCCCTCGGGCTGTTCCATATAGATTTCTTCGTCTATATCGCCATTTAGAAAAGCGGTTTTTACGTCCATTTGATGAACTTCCAATTTCCGCAAAGCGGCAATCGCTACTATCATCCTAATGGAATTTATTCTCGTCACGGGAGAATACGTGTCAAAGTAATCATAGCCCTCACGTTGCTTGTATCCTTTGATTACAAGTCTGGCCTTGTACTTATCGATGGAACCGTCCGGTTTCATTTTCCGTTTAAAAATCCACTTGGATCCCAAAGGTTTATTTCCCGGAGGAAGATCAACCAATTCCCACGTGTGATTTTTTATGATAGAGTCCACCTCACTTTTGATGGCTTCTTTCCACATAGGACCTTCAGTAGACGTCACGGCTTCCGTATAAGTCCGTGGCTCATTTTCTACCAAACATGTTAGAAAATCCGGTTCATTTTCTACCATACATGTTAGAATTTCCGAGTCAACTTCTACCAGGTAGGTGAGAAAATCCGGTCCGAAGGATTTTTCAATTCTAGCACGTTTGCTACGTCTGGGTTCGGGTTCTTCTCCGGATCCCTCGCTAGTATTTTCCATAGCTACGTCAAATGTTCGTTTTGACGTGCTAGGCCCTTCGTTGGACTTGCATGGAAATACATCTTCAAAGAATGAGGCATTCCTTGATTCAATTATTGTGTTTTTATGTACATCCGGATTATTCGAATCGTACACTAAAAACCGATAAGCACTACTATTTTGTGCATACCCAATAAAAATACAATCCACCATTTTTGGACCTATTTTTATTTTCTTAGGTGTTGGTACAAGCACCTTAGCAAGACACCCCCACACTTTTAAATATTGATAGGAAGGCCGTCTGCCTTTCCACAACTCGTACGGAGTTTTATCATATTTTTTCCGGGGAACCTTATTTAAAAGGTAATTGCTTGTCAAGATTGCTTCGCCCCACATATTTTGTGGCAAGCCCGAACTTACTAGCATCGCGTTCATCATATCTTTCAATGTGCGATTCTTTCGTTCGGCAACACCGTTTGATTGAGGTGAATAGGGTGCGGTACGTTCGTGTACTATACCCACACTAGCGCAAAAGTCACCAATTGGTGCTTCATACTCACCACCTCGATCACTCCTAACCGTCTTAATCCGTCGATTAAGTTGGTTTTCCACTTCATTCTTATAAAGAATGAATTTATCGATTGCTTCGTGTTTATTTTTTAATAAATAAACGTAGCTATAGCGAGTGCTATCATCGATAAAGGTAATAAAATATTTATTACCGCCACGTGTTTGTATTGATTTAAAATCACAAACGTCACTATGAATTAATTCAAGTGGTTCCGTTTTTCTTTCAACTGATTTGAAAGACGTTTTCGCTAGTTTTGCCTCTACACAAACTCCACATTTGTGCTTCACATCAATTGTGAATTTAGGAATGTGCTCCATGTTAATTAATCTACGTATAGAATTATAATTAACATGTCCTAGTCTACCATGCCACACATTAGAAGACTCAAGCAAGTAAGCAGAAGGGATTTTATTATTATTATTAATAATAGTCATTACATTGAGCTTAAAAAGCCCATCACATGTATATACCTTGCCCACATACATTCCCGATTTGGACAAAACCAGTTTGTCCGACTCAAAAACCATGCGGAAGCCATGCTTGTTCAACAACGAACCGGAAATCAGGTTTTTGCGTATTTCCGGAACGAACAAAACTTGGTTTAGAGTCAGCTCCTTGCCCGAAGTCATCTTCAGGATCACTTTGCCCACGCCTTCCACCGCGGAATGAGCAGAATTTCCCATCCACACCTTCTCACCATTTGATGGCTCAAAAGTTGTGAATAACTCCCGGTTCGAGCAAATGTGCCGGGTTGCACCAGTGTCCACAAACCACTCCTTGGAATTGGATCCAACGAGGTTGACTTCCGTAACCACAGCCGCTAGGATGATGTCTTCATCCTTTTGCCCACCTTGCACCAAATTGACTTGGGAGTCTTTCTTCTTCCGAGGTGCCTTGCAATCCGAGGACTTGTGTCCATTCTTGTTGCAATTGAAGCATTTTCCATTGAACTTCGTCTTGGAAACGCCTCCCTTGGGACCGAGCTTGCTCTTCCCATTATTTTTATTTTTGGAGCCTTTAGCATGCTCCACCACGTTGGCCTTGGCGCCATGAACAATTGGGAGTTTCCCATCGTTCTTCCGGTTATCCTCTTCAATCCGCAGACGGAGGATCAATTGCTCCAAGTTCATTTCCTTTCGCTTATGCTTAAGGTAGTTCTTGAAGTCCTTCCAAGCCGGCGGCAATAAGTGAATAATTGACGCCACTTGGAATGACTCACTAACCGTCATTCCTTCATCTCGAATTTCGTTGAAGATCATTTGCATCTCCTCAACTTGACTCAAGACCGTCTTCGAATCCACCATTTTAAAATCAAGGAATCGACCAACAACAAATTTCTTTGCGCCGGCATCCTCGCTTTTATATTTGTGGTCCAAAGCATTCCATAGCTCCTTAGCCGTAGCTAATTTGCTATACACGTCGTACAAAGCATCATGCAGCCCGTTCAACACGTAGTTTCGGCAAAGGAAGTCAGAATGCTTCCAAGCTTCAACCGCGTTGAAAGATTGCGCATCCACCTCACCCCCGGTTGCTACCGGCGCATCTTCGGTCAAGAATCTAGCAAGACCGAGAGTAGTGAGGTAAAATAGCATCTTTTGCTGCCACCTCTTGAAGTTTAACCCGTTGAATTTCTCGGGTTTCTCCACAGAGTTGCTTGGCACGGTCACCATAGGGATAGCCCTTTGGTTGGCCAAAGCAGATGCACCGCGTTGTGAACTATTGTTCACCGGTGCTCCGCTTTCAGAGTGATTGTCGTTCAGAACATTCTGCCCAACACCAATCTCGTTTTCTTGAGAAGTCATTTTCGTTCTTTAACGTTTTTCCGAAAACACAAAAAATTAAGTTCGTTCACCAAAGTGACAAACTACGTTTAAGATTGTTTACCGGAGTAGAACAATCAACAAATACGTTTTAAGATTGTATCCGTATGATACAAACTCAACAAATACGTTTTAAGATTGTTGGGTGTGTTTCGGAAAATAAAGAAAATTAATTAAAATAAATTAATTAAATAAAATGACTAGAGGAAAACAAGAAAGGAGATGAAGCAGAATTAGCCAAAGCTCGTGCTACGCACGATTTCCTTAAAACGTATTTGTTGCCTCCCACGGTGCTAGGAGCGTTGCAACAATCGTTTCCCAGGATACGATGACTACGAACTAATGTTTGAGCACACAAACAAGAGTTCCAGCGAACGCGAACGGCACCCCCCCCCCCCCTGCGCGTAAGAGAGAGCCTTTCCCTTTATGAATCTTAACTCCTTAAAAGAGGCTTCCCTTTATAAGGGGGTGAAAATCCCTTGAGTTTTTCGGTGTGGGATAAAACACACTAGAAACTCATCATTTTCCCAGTTTTTCCATTACAACGAGCGAACTTCGAGAATCAATTTCTCATTCACCCGTTATCCGTTTTGAGCGTACCATATATCGAATTGTAGCCCTTAACAAGGACAATCCGAAACCACTTTGACCCGACCCAAATCGGAAGTGGACCCCACTCAAATAATTGCCCCAAAATGACCATTTAATGCAATTTTTAACACATTTTCCAACAGTGTCTACACTAAACAAAAACAAGCATCAGATAGTTGAAACTTATTCATCCATTTGTTGTATTTCTCATTTCCAATGTCAATACTTGAATGATTTAAAAATAGATGACAAATACACCAAATCTAGTATCAAAGCCAGTGAATTTAGAACACCACTTCCAAGAAAGTTACTCCACCTCGTCAGTAAAAAAATCAACATAAATTAAGCAAACCCTTTCAGCTATTAAACTTGATAAAATTTATTATCAGTCTCTGTCCACACCGGTTACCATCGCATTTGGGTTTATAGTAGCAACAAAATGTGACATTATGAATTGTAAATAAGTCTCACTGAAACTCGGAAGCTTGCAGCCTGCATAAGTGGTTGAGCAAGGGAAACATTTAAGAAAAAAAACTTGACAGATCTGTTTATAAATGCATTTGGAATTTCTTGAACATCAAACCAAAATCCAATTACAAAGTAAAGGATCAAACCATTGATAGAAAGAAGGTATTTAAATACTTTGAAGCAATTTTCTATTTATGAAACAAAATGTATAAATAGTATTTTATAAGTATGAAGTAATAACAATAAAACCTATAGAACTGAATTCTCCAGTAATTATAGTCCAACAAATAAAAAATCAAGAGTTGAGCGCTTTTAGCTGCATATAAATCACAATTTGTAATAGGGATAACAGTCAAAGTTGATTTTAAAAGAGAGAATCAAAGAGTTAAAATCTCACATTGCTAGTGAGCAAGTAAGGGACTGGGTTGATACTTTTTACGTGCAGATTTTTATATGATTGTATTTTGCCTCACGTGCATACTTAAAGATATCAAAGGGTTTATGTCATTTGGTTAGTTATTTTTAAATGCAAGTATCGGGGACTTCTTTAAAAACAAATGTTTTTTATTACACCATGTACACTTTTTATGTGCGAAAATTGTAAGAAACACACACTTCAATTGAATATTCAGAATTCATAATCTTTTATGTACGAAAATTGCAAGAAACTGAATTTCATGAATGTTTTTGCTTCTTCAATCCCACACCCCTGATTTATTTTCATTTTCTTTTGGGCATAACCATCATAAAACTTTAGCCTCCACTTGATGGGTAGTGTTGTATCATTTCATCAGCTTTTGTTAATATGATTGATCCCTTTTATAAGAGGTAGCTAAAGAACTACTCCATATTAAACAATGCCACAATGGCATTAGGGAGAGTTGTTCACTGTGCAATCTAAACTGCTTACTTCAGAAAATGCCTTACAAATAAAATGAACTAATATGAACTGTCAAGATAGTAGATTATAAAGTAGCTTTTAAGACAAAAAAATGCAGACTTCTAGTTTTGACAAAGTTGGTTTTATTCTATTATGGAAGCAATCAAAACTAAGGGATAATGTTCTGATCTTACTGTAAGGAAATCCTAAATGCCGAGTTGATTATTCCTATATGTTTTCTTAGGTAGTCTTTCTTGAATGCTTTGCAGCCAATTTGGTTATATGGAGGGGTTTTCTTAGGCATAATCATTTCAGCCAAGAACATCAATCTTGAATACCAAGTTTCTACGTTTATGTATAGGTTATTTTTTTTTTCACTGAGCCTCTAGGCCGAAGAGTTTCTGATTTCTGGTTCTTTAAAATGAGGCTATTTATGCTAAAATCATTCGAAAAGCAATTTAGAAAAATTATAAGCCACAAACTAATTTCTTTATATGCCCCACTCATTTATTATTATTACACAATGCTAGAGCTCCGCTCTAGTCACTCTACATTATGCTAGAGTCCCACTCTAGTCATTCTACATTGTGCTAGAGTCTCGCTCTAGTCACTCTACGTTGTGCTACAGCCTCGCTCTAGTCACCAATATGACGTGCTAGAGCCTCGCTCTAGTCACGTTACTCAATCTCTAAGCAAGTTCTATGCTTAGACTCAATTCAATGTGAGTGGCCTTTAAGGCCTACTCCTAATATAGCTTAGAGCTCATACAATTCATCCTTAAAGTATCTTTTAAGATTACTTAAGGCATAACTCCTCATAAACCAATTTATTAGGATTCATTCTATCATTATTTGTAATAACATCCCGACTAGCATTTCGATACTAGTAGGATAATCTTATAACAACCAAGTTCTTAGTTCGTAGTCATTTAGTTCATTCCAATTGATTTTCCAATCCAAATATGATTTAATCTCAACATCCAAAATATCACTTTTATCCATTCATGATTTCTCTACATGAAGTAAAAGTGTATTTCATCACAAGGCTTCATAGTTAGTCCAACTATTATGTTGTCATATTCATATCACATAATCAATCACAATTTCTTCTAAATTTGCATATCATGCTTCATTTAGGCATTATTAATCATTAATAATCCATGAAAATCATATTTAATTACCTTAGGTAATCTTATGAAATTAACTCATTAATTATAAGCAATATAGTCAGTCATCCTCACCTTATGAAGTGCTTAACTAGCTGCCTTTGCGAAGCCCTTCGATCAATCCCCGTTCTAGGCCGATTGGAATGAAAAATCTGGATATCAGCCAAAAGTCGGGCGGCTTTCACAGAAGCCATATTGTAACACCGCCCCCGAGTATTTGTACTGTACCAAATTATGTATTGACCCCTGAGAAATGAATAAAAGCATTTTTACGTGGTTGCAAATTTTTATCATTTCTTTTACGTGAATAGTAAAATTCACGTGGGCCCCACACCGAAAGTGGGGGCCGCCCGGTACTGTCGGGACCACATATTATATTAATCTGGGCTTAGATAATATGTATATGGTGGCGGATATCCTAATTGGGCCATGGCAATGGCATAGGGTTGACCGGTTGGTCAAACGGGGCCAAATTATCAGTATCAACAATTTATCACATAACAGCCTGAAAAAGAATTTCGGAGACTTCTAAATTAAAGTTGAGGAATGTATATTCATCATAAAGTCCAAAAAAGGATTCAGAACATGCATTATATTTTATTTGACCCGATAAAATAAAATATAATTAAAACAGCCCGAAAAATACAACTTTCGGGACCGATTGTACACTCCGGGACACAAAGGGTTGACCTCCCACATAAGTGGGGGCCAACCCACGTTTTTAGCTCTGCAAGGAGGGCAAGGGAGCCGCACAACCTTGCGGGAATTGAGCAATAAAATGACTGAAGGCCAAACCAATAAATGGAATGGACCCTCCCCCATGTTATCTTTGTGAGAAATGCCAAAAAGGCATTCTCAATCAACCATACACCCCCGAGCTCGGCCCATCCCTCAAGTAAGGTGAGAGAACCTCTGTAATATTCCATCTTTGCCATCCATATCCGCACAAAGCAAGGAGAGGAAGAAGGAAGGGAAGAAAGAAGAGAAAGGAGGAGGTTAGGGAGGAAAACTTGAGATTTACAAGGTAATGACCCCGTTAATCCTATTTCGTTTTATTTGATCTTTTAATATGATTATACAATCATATTTCACACCCTGGGATTTTTATACACGTTTGGAAGTGTAGAATGAGGGGTTGGAGTGCGGTTCTAGGTCCAAGAACGGACTTAGAAGCCAAAGTGACCGGTTCGCCGGAAAATAACCTTTTGGAGGTTATTTGTATTACTATGGGTTTTATGATAATAAAACCTTGTTAGTAACTTGTCTAAGGTATTCAAGGAAATTTTACGGAGTTGAAAGGGTCGCCGGAGTTGTCACCGGAGTTCATTGAAGTTCGCCGGAGTTTCGCCGGAGCTAAATCGGGAAGGCTAGAACTTCATAAGCTTCATTAAGGTGAGAAGACGGCTTTATGCTTTATAACTTTTGCGTGAGGCATGAGATTACCTAAAGTAATCAAAAATATGTTTTATGGAATGATTAAGGATAATCAAGTATTTGCTTATGCCATGATTAGATATAAAACATAGTTGAAAAGCATCTTATTTACGTTTGATGATTAAAATGTGATAAATTATTATGTGCGATGTTCCAGGGATCCAAAATGGTATTTTTGGATTGAAGACATCAAGAAGTACATGTGTGTAAAATTTCACGTTAATTGGACTCCGTTTGGGTGGTCAAACGGGCGTTGACCGCCAAGTCAACTGCCATACCCGACCGGGTATTGACAAGTACCCGACTGGGTATTTGTTGAAGAATTGCCCCAGGGGGCTACTGCCTCCTATACCCGATCGACTATGGGTAGATACTCGATCGAGTATACATTGAAAATTAGCCTTGTGGACTACTGTCTCCTGTACTCGACTGAGTATAGGTGAGTACTCGATCGAGTATTGGTTTATGCTCAAAACGGGTAGTTTTGAGTAGGTTAACGTGGGCCGTTCAGATGGGACCCGCCCACGTTGGTTCCTAAGGATTGTTATATGACTATAGGTCTAGGCATTGTCCATAGTTAAAGGAATGAAAGGTTAGCCATATCCAGGTTAGGATTTGGTAGAGGATAGACTGGGGATCGAGTACCCTTGGACGGTAAATGATCCAGAATACTCCAGGTGGGGTCGAGTACCCTTGGACGGTAAATGATCCAGAATACTCCAGGTGGGGTCGAGTACCCTTGGACGGTAAATGATCCAGAATACTCCAGGTGGGGTCGAGTACCCTTGGATGGTAAATGATCCTGAATACTCCAGGTGGGGCCGAGTACCCTTGAACGGTAAATGATCCTAAATACTCCAGGCTGGGTTGAGTGCATTGGACGGTAAATGATCCTAAAACACTCGGTAGTATGAATCGAAGGTAGACTATAGCTTGTGAGCTAGGCATCCGGTAAAGGAGTGAGAAAAGCCAGGTAAGAACTTTATCTCTAAAAGACTCTTTAAATGAAATGACCTATGGGTTGAGTATTTTACAAATATATATACAGTATGTATCATCGGGTGGATGAGTCACACACACACACACGTGTGTGTGTGTGTGTGTATATATATATATATATATATATATATATGTATGTATGTATGTATCACCCTATTTTTGGGTATCGTGTCTGAAACATTAGTTATTCTTCATATAGCCTGCTTTTCACTAGTACTTCTATGGAGTACTGACCCCTCCGGGGGCCCCTCACATTTTTTCAGGTTAAGGCTAGAGTCCTACTATCTGCACCTTTGCCTAGGGTGATTGATCAAGAAGGAAGATGTGGTTCGTGCTTCCATTCTTATTTCAAATTTATAAACTGCTCATGGATTTTTGAACAATGTTTTCCTTAAAACAGTTGGGGGCCTGCGTGCCCGTGTTTGCCACGTGTGGCTAAGTATCAAACATATTATTATTTCCGCATTTGTTTGATTATGATATTGATGTTGATTGTATGTGTTTACTAATCGGTTTGGCAATATAATCAATCGGACGCCTTGTACAATTCAATAGGGATGAACTGTTGTTGTTCTTATCGGGTTGTACGGCGGTTGTCTACGTGGCTCGGATGCGGTCCGGGGCGTGACACAGATGGTGTTCATGGCCTGCAATAAGGGCAGCCTCTTTTCTTGGCGGTTTCCGGCGATTTGGACTCATATCGATTCACCAATCCTTCTAAGTTAATTACCACCACTTTACGACAATATGCTACCCTTTTAAACGTGTAGAACCTCTTGTTTAATCCACCATATGATTTCTTAAAAATCATACAAAATAAAACTAGTTCAGGATTGTTTGTTGAGTTCTTACCTCAAACACTATCCCATTTCTTCTTGTATTTTGTCTCTTTTTGCTTCCTCCAAGCTTCTTGTTCGTGAGAGCTAATCTCTGGACCTTATCTCTCTACGCTCTCTATCGTATGGTGTAAAATGGAAGGGGAGTGCATCTATTCTCAATCAATTTGGAGAATAATGCATGGATAAGACAATGAGGGGTGTGGCTATTGTCCCTGTGGATCGGGCTTACCGCTACACTAAAAGCAATCGCTGATAGTGTAGCACGCCCCTCCCCCTTTATAGCACAAGAGAAGCACCACACGGTTCGATTGCACCGGCAGGCTGGCAGATTGCTCAATCTGACGCCGCATACCCGCGACCCAACAATCTCCCCCCAGCACCTGTCAGCCTCAACTGCGCAGCATGCTGTTGTCGGGGGTCGAACCTGTGACCTTGGCTCTGATACCAATGCTGGATCGTTGCGCTTACCGCTACACTAAAAGCAATCGCTGATAGTGTAGCACGCCCCTTCCCATTTATAGCACAAGCGAAGCACCACGCGGTTCGATTGCACCAGAAGGCTGGCAGATTGCTAGCGCCGCATACTCGCAGCCCAACCCTCTCATTCACAGTCCGCCCACCCCATGTTTACTTGTTTCAAAATCATTATTTTGAGACCTCAAGTCATGTAGGAAATCTCCAAGTGGGTGTAGGAAGTCCCTCCCTATTATTATTGCTATTTCTGGTAGGTTGGATCAAAATAGCACTTGGGTTGCCCAAACATTTTCCTCAACTTTAGTTGGATTTTATTGGGCTTCTATAATTATTATGGTGACCCAACAAAATTTTTGGTAGCCCAATCTCAATACTCTGGGCCCGATAAATAATTTAATTAATCATTCATTAATTAAATCCATCATTCTTTTACACATGATTATTCGCTAGGAAATTCAAATACATATTGAATTCTAAATTCAAGTACATCCGGGTGCGGTGTCACAAAGTAGCTAAGGAGATTTAGTTGAAAGGAATAGCTTCTCTAATTTGAATTACAACTGGCCTTTTATAGGCATTTACAAATGGTAACAACGACCATCAATTATGACTAATTAATTACAGCATTAATACAAATTTAAATACATAATTAAATTGTTCATTAATGTTTGATCGTTACTCTTCCTGGTTGGTGGGTCGATCTGACTGTCAGGCCTGACGGTCAAGCTCCCTCCCTGCTGGACTGACATGTCGGCTTTCAACTAGGCCGGTAGGCAGGCTTCCGACTATGCTAGTGGACATGCTCCCAAATTGACATGTAGACAGACTCTCTTTTGGGGTGGAGGTAGGCTCCATGCTGGACTGGAAGCATGCTCCAGGATGGGCCGATAGGCAGGTTTCCGATTGGGCCGGTAAGCAGGCTTCTGGTTGGGCCGGTAGGCAGGCTCCCCGTTGGGCTCGAGGCAAGCTCTTAATTGAGTTGGAAAGCAGGCTTCGAGTTGGGCTAGTAGGCAGGCCATATCGGGCTTCCGCTCTGCTGGACTTCCATTCTGTTGGACTCCCCTTCCTTGATGGACTTGATTGGTTGGTCCGCTCGAGCTCTGGGTTGCTGGGCCCATTGGCCTAGTGAGATAATGAACTTGGGCCATGGGCCTGCTGGTCTAGGCCATGTGCCTGGACACACGGAACAAAGTTCGGATCTTGGACCGATTAGCCTGTGTATATAGTCCCATAACCCCATCAACATACATATCACCAATGTGTGACACAAATTATATTATATAGCTAGTTGTACCATGTGACATGGTACAATATGTCACTTCTCTTAATCTTATGTTTACTTTCCTCCTCCTCCTTTAATTTTTTTAATTTCTTTAGGTGTTCTTTTCTTTTTTGGGAAAATGGAAACTAATAATGCAACCTTTTAGCGGTTTTCTTACAATAGTCTCACCTTTTCATTATTCAGGAATAATCCAATATTTGCATCCCATATTCATTCAATGGCCCCTCACCGATTGATGACATGTTATTCCAAGTTATTTTCTTATCTTTGCAAAACATTATGTGACCATAAGATGAGATTTATAGTATAATATATTACAAAGATAAGAAAATAACTTGGAATAACAGGTCACTAATCGGTCAGGGACAAGCAAATGAAGATGAGGCGCAAAGGTTGAATTATTCCTTAATAACGAAAAGGTGGAACTGTTGTAAGAAGACCGCTGAAAGGTTGGATTATTAGTTTCCATTTTCTCTTCTTTTTTTAAGTCTGGAAGCTTAATTTAAGTTTAATTTATATTGAAAAAAGCATATGGGTGGTGGTGAAAACAAATCCCTTGTATGGACAACATCGCACATCTCCCTTAAATAAATGAAAATAAATAAAATTGATATAAGTTAAAATGAATAAAATGATTGAGATGAAAATCACAAACAATTTAGCATAATTGAAATGAGAATAAAATACAAAAAAACGGCTTATTTGAGATTTTGTTAATGTTTAGTACTTGTTGCACAGATGGCATTACATTCCCCATTGAAATGTTTATGTTTCTTGAGAAATGGCCCTAAGTAGGACCAAAATTTTACTTATATACCCGTATAGGACTTTCTATTTTTTAAAACCTAAATAAGATTAATTTTTTTTGTTAATCCCACTTTTGCCCTTGATATAATTGCAGCAGACTAGCAGCACTCTTCTTCGTCGGATCTGGAGTGCACTCTTATATCTTTTTATAGGACTACCAAAATTGTTTTCATAATTATTTGATTTCAATGTCATCGTCATTGTTATTGTACTCCGTATTTCATTGTTGGTTTGTCACAATGTCATTATAAAATTGACATTGTCATACCAAATGTATTGTTACAATATCATTTTACAATGTCATTTTTATATTATTGAAATTGATATTGTGACATTTTTTTATTTTGATATTGTTGACAATATTTGACATTGTTTGTTTTTGGAAATATTTATGATGACTACATTTTAAATTGAGAAATATTCTTGACATTGTCATTACATTGCTATTGACATCAAGATTGACATTGTCATCGCATTGCTAATGACATTGTCGTGATTTCAATGTCATTTTTTCATAGTATTAAGATGGACATTGGCATCGCATTCACATCAAGATTGCATTGTCATCGCATTGTTATTGACATTGTCTTGATTTCAATGTCATTGTTATTACATTGTCATTGACATTGTAATAGTGACAATGTCATTTTTATAACATTGATGGATATTGTATTAATATTTACATTGCCAATATCATTGCATTGACATTGTAATATTCTGGTGAATGTTGAAGCTTGGCTCTTCAAGTTCTGGTCATGAAGGTTGTCGGAGTAATGACAAAAGAGGTTGCGGAGAACCAGCGGCGAAGGTTGCCGGAGTACTGCCAAAAGAGGTTGCGGAGAACCATCGGCGGAGGTCGCCGGAGGACCGGTGGCGGAGGTCGCCGGAGTACTGGCAGTGGAGGTCGTCGGAGGACTGGCATCAGAGGTCGCCGAAGGACTGGCAGCGGAGTTCTTCGGATGACTGGCGGCGGAGGTCGCCGAAGGACCGGCGGCGGTCAATGAAGGTACAACGAAGGCGGTCAGCGGAGGTCCGGCAGAGGTCTGGTGTTAGTCGATGAAGGTGCAACAGCGGTCTGCGGAGGTCTGACGGGCGGCGGCGGAGGTCCGGCGGCGGTACGGAGGCGGTCGGCGGAGGTCCGGCGGAGGTCTGGCGGCGGTCGGTGAGTGGAGTCTGGAGAAGTCTCTAAAATCATTAAAGTGTGAAGTGAGGGCATTTTTTTCCCTTCACATTAAAATAGTCTTATTTAGGAGTAAAAAAGTGTCGAGTCCTATTTAGGTTCTGTGCTATTGATTTAGTCTTATTCATGTCTTATTCCCTTGTTTCTTTCGGGCATCTTCACTTATTTATTTGTCAACAATAATGTTCAAAGGGCTTAAGTTTATGCTAAAAGGTTCTATTTTGATATGTATAATGTATAATGTATTTATTAATCCACACTGTCATTCAAAATGTTGATTGAATTAAACCCATAAAATAACACAAAAACTTAAACTAATCATCACTAAACATTTTTTTATAAAAATCAACAAACATTGTATAAATGTGTAAAGAGGTTTTTCCAAAAATATTAATAAAATGAATGGTGAAATTCATAGAAATAGTCCATACTTTCACACGTTCTACACTAATAATCTCTATTAAACAAATTGATATAAATAATCTGTAATCATAAACCTATTCACAAAAATAGGCAAAAGTAAACTGGACTAAACGGCTCTGTTATAACCTCATTCACGTCGTCATCTCCCTCATTGTGTAGCTTCTTCTTCCAACTCAAACATTAATGTGCCTATATCTACACGTCATCAAAATCATGACCATTTATAATTTTAGTAAAAGAATTAACCTCGAGTCCAATATCAAAATACTTCGTATATCCAAATTAACCATCAATTGCAATCATGACATGATTTAACCTTTGGAGACATTAAGATCTGGGTCGACGAGCGAACAAGGGACATTACTCTTTATGCAGGTATAATTAGTAAAAAATGATCAAAATTTCCTTTGCAGAAATCTTCTATGTTACTAAAGAGAGTGAAAATTTTCAAAATATTCTCTGTTTTTATGGATACCACATAAAAACAATTCTAAAATTAAATCAATTTAACCCTAACACTTAATTATAATCAATTTAATGTGAAAATAAGCTCAACACATTACTTGGATGATTATCCAAAGAGTTTCACCGAACCGTTTCTTGTGAGCTATTTATAATATGAGAAATACTCCAACCCTCTTCGACTGTTTCATTTCAATTATGTGTTTGGTGGTCCGGGATAAGTAATGAAGTGGGTTGACTGAGATGGAATTAAGATGTGATGGAGAAAATATTGTTTAAGAACAGAGATTGAAGAAGAGTAAGGTGATTAAGATATTCCTTTGTTAAAAGAGAGAGGAGAATGAAGCACAATTTGGGATGTGGCACTAGCACACAAGAAAAGAAATCGTGCAGGGAAGTGGGATAAGGGTGAGCGATTAAACGGAATTGTCATCCCCGTATCATTTAATCTATTTTTGTGAACACATTTATTTGTTTGGATTATTTCTGTCTATTAGCTCAGTACGGAGTATTATCGTAGAATCGATAAAAGTATGGATTATTAGTATGAATTTCGCCTAAAATAAAAACATATATACAAAAACATGACTAAAAGTTATCAGTAGCATTACACATGTCGTGTAAATTATTGGTAATAAAAAAGAAAATAGTTGTTTCGGAATGAATCCAACAGACTTACAATGCCCGCCCTTCCAAGCTGCTGCTCCCACCACACGAGCCCGCTGCCTTCATTACCATCCACTCCCTTTGTTAGTTGTCGTCTGTCGAACTACTCCGTGAAGGTAGAGAGAATCATAGGGAGCAAGACCCCTGTCATCTTCTCTTGGTAGAAATTGAACTCAAGACCTCTCACAAAGGAGAGTCTTGAGGGTGGATGGTCATCCATTGGATTACACTCACCTTCCCCCATAATCGAAGTCCTTATATTTCTAAAACAACTTTCGATTATGGGTGAGCATTCGGTGAGTCGGTCAAATAACCGACCGATAACCGAATAATCGACCAAATTTTTTCACTCTAATAATCAACCGAAACCGACCGATAACATCCCAATAACCGATCAAAAAATCGTAGTTCGGTTTCGGTCGGTAACCGAATAACCGACAATAACCGACCATATAAATTTTTAAAACATACTTTTTTAAAAAAATTGAATGCTTTAGATAAACATATTAGAAAAAATATTTGATACAAAAATGGATGAAAATAAATTTATTTTTACACTACAAAACAAAATGAATGAAATAATTGATCATATATAAAATGCTTTTTCTCCACTCATGAAATAAATAAGAAGAAATGAATTAAATTATCTCATAATAAAATTAGTTTTCTTACGCTACTGATAGTTTCTCTTGTGCATGAGTGTCATTTTATCTTTTTTTGGGTCAACCACTAAATACTAAATACACGAGATTTACTAAAATATGAGGGCTCCTTAAATATTACTCCGTATTACATACTAAACTAAAATATGACTAAAGTTAAAATGAGTATACCATTCATGATTACTATAATTCATATAAAATTGATCACAATCAGGCACATTAAAATTACAATTATAGTCATTAAAGTATGAAAAGACATATTTGTATCCATAATATTCATTTTGGTCATATATTTGACATTATTTCTTAGAGTAATTATGATAGACAGTATGTTATTGAGTGAAACATCATGGCATACATGAAGTACATACAAACGTTTATAGGAGTAGACTATACTTCAGTTTTTGGTTAACCGACCGATAACCGACCGTTAACCAAATAACCGAATAACCAACTTCTTTTAATATGTAATAACCGATGACCGACCGATAACCAACTTTTTCGGTCGGTTCAGGTATCGGTTTTCGGTTTTATTGGTTTTGTCGGTTATTTGCTCACCCCTACTTTCGATGTGGAAAAACAAACTCAAATAGAGATAAAATGTTTTATTAAAAATAAGAGGTTTTTTTTTGTAAAATATTCCTAATAGAAATATATGGACAGAAACGTGACTATAAGTTACTATGTATAAGTTTTATAGTCAATATGATATATATAACATTTGAATATATTTATAGTCATTAATGTTACTATAGTCACATTTTTGTCTACTATTATTTTGAGGCTAAAGGGTCAAGTAGGCCCATGTACCAGTCGTGTTCGCTCAATTCAGTCCCTGAACTAAAAAAATTGCAATTCGCATGCTCTCCGAATCGGCAAACAAGGTTCAAATTTAATTTTTTAGGGGTAAACAACCAGTCACCCGGCACATCACTGGTCTGGTTGCCACATGTGCATCTAAAGTTGAAACTAAAAGCTCAAATAAGAACTTGAACCCGTCACAGTTGATCAAATCACCCCCTAAACTATAAAAAGTGTCAACATGTAATAAATAAAAAATAAAAAATAGAAACAACAAAGAAATTAAAAAAAATTATAAAAAATAGAAAAAAATATAAATATGAAACTTAAGTTTAAGTTTAGACTTAATTATCAATTTTTATTTAAGATTTCAATATTTTTTATATATTTTATGTTAATATATTTTATAATTTTGTAGGTTTTGAATTAAAACGTATGAAATATAAAATAGGAATTTTTAATACTTCAAAAAAGTTATAAAATAAAAAATGTAAAAATTCAAACCGGAAATATTTTGTATAACTTAAAGTATAAATATGATTTGTTTATCTATCTAATACAAAATAAAATAAAAAGGAAAAGATGTAAAAATATCTAGCAAACACTCTAAAATAAATATAATGGCTCTATTGTTTTTATATTAATATTTTTAAAAATATACTATTTTTCTTAATTTATCCAATATAATTTAGGATGAAAATAATGACATTCTTATTTGAGAACATTTGCTATATTTTATTTCTACTTAGGGATGTTTTCTTTTAAGTTTTAGTTTTGTCCTTACATTTATATTTTATATTTCACTAGATTTTAACATCTTTTTCTATTTATTTTATTTTGTATTAGATAGATAAAAAAATCATATTTATACTTTAAGTTATACAATGTATTTCCGATTTGATCAACTATGACGGGTTCAGGGGCTTGTTAGATAGTATTCACGATGCAAGTGTTTCTCAATGCATGGTCGAACTATATGAATAAATATTGTGATTATTTAATTTCATAATGTGTGAAAGGTTCTCACTTTCGTCATTTAAAAGTTCTTATTTCATTTTAGGCAATAACTTATTCTCTTTAATCACACATTAATCAAAGTTCTCTTTCCTACTCATTAGGGGCTCCACATCCATGAGATTTTTTGAGGATCACCTTGATTATGTGGAAGATCCTTTTTGAGATTATGGTAGAGGAAGTGAGATTATTTTAAAAGATGATTTAGCTAAAAATACTTGTATCAAATATTGAATCCTGTATTATTCACGATCGGATTCGTATAATCTGTATGAAGATTGTCTTGGTATACGTTCTCATTTTTAATATAAAACCGATAAAAAAACTATTTAAAATTATTTTCACTTTGTACGGGTTACTTTTCTAACTTTTCTCGTCTAAGAGTTGTTATCGGGGACAGAGCCCTACTTCTATCTGTCAAATTGTGATTATAATTGATTGAACCCTTCATTTATGATGGGATGAGGTGTTATCCTTTTTCCCAGCTTGTTTGCAAGTATACACGTTCTTATCTTCTTGAGTCAATAAGCATATATGGTTCTTTGCTTTTCCAGTTATCATGAGCTTATGCTTCCTCTGTTCAAATGTAAAGCCTTTGACATCACTAACAGAACCCGATTTCCGATCGTTTCTCAAACCTACCCGGCAACTCCGATTCATCAATCAGCGGCGAAGAAATGACGTTTTCTGTGGTTCGATTAGAGCTGTTGAAGAGGGAAGCGAGCACTTAAACGCGGACAGTACCGTTCCCGTTCGCATTCCGTTGATTGAGACCGTAAGTGAAGATGGATTGGAGGATCTCTACGAAGGGTTCAATGTAGCTTCAAGTATCGAAGCAGAAGAAAATGCTCAAAGACGGGCGTCGAAGAGGACTCAGAGGAAGCAAGGACGAGAGACTGAAGATAAAGATGAGGTCAGTACTGTTTATTCTGCATTATAAATTTTCAAATTTCTAGTTTTACTTAGAAATTTTCACAACTTTGAAATGAATATATTCAAGGTTTCCACAGAAGTTCAGAACAAAAACACGCACACACAAACAACTTTGATGAATTAATTTGAGCAAAAGTTGTAACATCATGAATGCACATGTTTGCTAAATCGCGGGAAGTCTAGGATTTTGAAGAGAAAGCCTACATAGTAGGAGTTGCGTGCAAAAGCAGTACGGATGATTCCTTTGGTATAGAGGAATCACTGAAAGAGCTGGCCCAACTGGCTGACACCGCTGGACTAGTGGTTGTTGGTTCTACATATCAAAAGTGAGTAGGAACTTGAATATATTTCAAATTCACTTCTAGCAATTCTGTTTCTATAGTAGAAGGGACTTCGGTGAATGGTGATTAGCATATACTACGTATTTGCATATTGTTGGTTGGCTCGATTATAATTCAAACTTCTGCTGCTTATTCCTTCTCATTTTGCAGACTATCCACTCCAAACCCTAGGACATATATAGGATCTGGTAAGGTCTCAGAAGTGAAGAGTGCAATCCATTCCTTGGGAGCTGAGTCTGTAATATTTGATGATGAACTTTCACCAGGGTATGGTCTAATAAGCTCAATTTGTGAATAAATATTGCTATGAAGATTTTCTGTGTGTTACTAGTAGATACTACCTCCGTCCCACTAATAATGACTCATTATTAATGAAACATTAGGGGGTGACACGGTTATTAAGAAAAGTGAGTTTATGTGTTTGATATTGAATTGATAAAGTAAGAATAAAGTAAAATAATTTAGAGCCACACAAACTTTAGCATATTTGGTATGAGACAATTTTAGTGGGATTTCCCGAAAAAGAAAAATGGGACGATCTTAGCGGGATAGAGGAGTAGATTCCATTGATAGACTCAAATAATTTAGGCCCCGAATTAATATAATCATAAAAAGATTATTGTAGGGCCTGAATTTATAATCATTTATCTTTGGGACTTATATGAGTACATTCTTAAAGGGCATTTTTGGATCCTGGAAACTGTTAGGAACAGAGAAAAATGCTAAAGAAGTCATAGTGCTTGTTTTTACCTCAGAAAATGCAAGAGTAAAAGAAATTCAATCAATGTTTTAAAAAATGTTACATATGTTTAGATATCTAAGTCTTAGTATAGTAGAAATATACATACATAAAAAATAAATTATTAAGTTTGGCGCAATGTTTTATATTCCCCACATTCTCTTTCCTTTTAAGTTATCCTTATATTTCCATCTCTACCCGACTACCCCCTCCCACCCCAGCATTTTCTGAGTTTCTGGATAACAGCCTTGTTTCATTCTGATTTTCTCTCATAAAAATCAACCAGTTATACTCCGTAGTTTTTACATAGTACTTTTTACCAACAAGACTTATTTATCATGGTCCACAATACAGGCAGTTGCGAAACTTGGAGAAATGTTTTGGGGTAGATGTCAGAGTTTGTGATCGTACTGCTCTCATACTGGATATATTTAACCAACGAGCAGCTACTCGTGAGGCTTCACTACAGGCAAACCATTTTGTGATTAATTGTGGTCATCATGCAAAATATCTACATCTTCTTAGCCTCACATAAATAAATCTCTCAGGTTTCATTAGCACAAATGGAGTATCAGTTACCTCGGCTGACAAGAATGTGGACTCACCTTGAGCGTCAAGCTGGAGGGCAGGTCAAAGGTATGGGTGAGAAACAAATTGAAGTCGACAAGCGTATATTGCGTACTCAAGTAAGTATTTACTTGTTTATGTTTTCTTGTGTGAATAATTTACTGGGAATACATGTTATATTGCAGTTTTTTCAATTTTAATTTTTTAACCCTTTGTTTTGCTAATTCTGAAGTAATTTATCTTAACATACTGTAACAGTGTTTAAGCATTGAGAGTTACAACCCAAATTGTGTATTTAAAATGGGATATTTTGAGTTTGCACCCCACTTTATTGTTGAAATTAGACTTTGCACCCCATTTTTGAAATCTTTAGTATTTGCACCCCAACCCCGTATGAAAAGACTAAAATGCCCCTCAGTTAACAATTTTGTTGGCCTTCAACATATTTCTGATCGAGAGGCATTCTTGTCTTTTCATACGGGGTTAGGGTGCAAATACTAAGGATTTCAAAAACGGGGTGCAAAGTCTAATTTCGACAATAAAGTGGGGTGCAAACTCAAATTATCCCATTTAAAATTACAAGTTCACTGTATATTACATATATTTCCATCATTTGCAATGGAGCCAAAGATTCATTATTTTTTGGCTTGAGATTATGATGGAATAAAGCAAAATGGCTCACTAAACTGTTTGCGCTTCTTTGTCATGAAGCAGCAGTCAGTCCATGCAATTTTGGACGGGATTTTCACTATGGGTCATCCGGAAACAGTCTCTCTGTGCTTTAGTACAGGGGTAAGACTGCGTACATCTGACCCCCCCTTACCCCACCGTAGGTGGGAGCCTTTGCGGCACTGGGGTAAATGAAAATGAAACTGTATATTACATATAGGTATCAAAGTACTTCCCGTAAGCAGTAGAGAAACTGACCTGAATAGGACTAAAACATGTAGGAAGTGCAAAAATAAGACCATGACTTTTCCGTGTCATCTTGTTGAAGTAAAAGTGAAGGTGAACTAAAAATGCCCTTATTTAAAAAGATCACGTACTTCCAACCCAGTGAAAATGTCATCCTGCAACAAGAATGCCACCATGATGACATTATAATACCGTATCAAGCCAAATTACAAGTATCAAGTCGAATCGCAGCAAAATAAATGTCTTCAATGGATATTTTGTTAGCATATTATCTTGCTTAAAATACTTGTAAAAATTCCACCTCAAGTTGTAATAAATAGGCCATCATGATTGTCAATGTACAAAATAGCCATTTGGACTGTAGAATTAATCTGAACATGGGAATTGAAAAAATATCATCTCGACTAGTAATAAAAATGTCATCTTGATTTCCAATGCACAACCAAATGTCATCTTTACTATATAGCACATTAATTAACTTGAAAAGGGGTATGTTAGATATTACACAAATGTGACAAACTTTGAATAAGAGCATATCAGTCCTAAAATGAGAGTAAAACGTAAATTTTCCTATTGTGGCATTTTGGCTATGCTTTAGTCTTATATAGGGCAATTTCCTTAGACAGTATAACATATTACAAAGGGTTCACTAACTTTGAAAAGTAAAATCAATTTTCACAATTTGTACTTGTGACATTTAGTACTGACAATTACATATTATAATAAGTTAAAAGAGTATAGCCAAACATATTATATGTTCTGGGTAAAAATATATATTTCATTAAAAATTGTATCGTTGACAAACATTCTGCAGGAATTGTAAGAGTATAACCAAGCATATTATATGTTCCGGGTAAAAATCTATATTTCATGAAAAAATTGTATTGTTGACAAACATTCTGTAGGAATTGTAAGAGTTGTAGGTAAAATGAGATCTATATTCTAAAGAGGGGAAATTTGACTTTACACCCCACATATTGGATGATATTGGACTTTGCACCCCATTTTCAAAAAACTTACACCCCAATTGCAAAGTCAAAGTCCAGTATCACCTAAAAAGTGGGGTGCAAAGTCAAATTCCCCCTTCTAAAAACCGTGCTTTCATTTTTTCTTTCCCATGTCTAATGTTTTTGTAAATTTTCTTGTTGAAAGATTGGCGTTCTCAAGAAAGAGCTAGAATCTGTTCGGAAGCATAGAAAACAGTACAGGAACCAACGCACCTCTGTTCCTGTCCCTGTTGTGTCTTTGGTATGATAAATTGATAAATTGGTGATATGAAATGTAGTATGATCTGATTAGTCATGCTAATAGGATAATAGTATATATCAAGTAATTTATAGTAGCTTGATGCTTTAGGTTGGATACACTAATGCGGGAAAGAGTACACTGCTGAATAGGCTGACAGGGGCTGATGTTCTTGCTGAGGATAAGTTATTTGCCACACTTGATCCTACGACAAGAAGGGTTCAGGTAATTACAGAGTAGAAGTAACATACATTTCTCCATACTACAATTGACGATTTGCATTGGTTTGAAAACCAAATCCCTGAAAAATGGTTGTCATTTCCCAATATTGGACTCACATTTAATACAAATTAGTAACAAATTGATCTTTTTTGGTGAAACTGTACTGTAATTTCTGCTTGGGATGATATAAAGCATGCATAGCTTGAGTTGTGTTACTGTTTTTGTGTGTGTAACATCCCATACTCGTTCTGAACACATTAAAGCACAGATGAACAATGCTAGAGAGTTTCTTCTGACAGATACAGTTGGGTTCATTCAAAAGTTACCAACTACGCTGGTAAGCATCCACATTCTCCCATCAATGCTTCAACCTTTTAATCTTCCCGTGGCATCAAGGGAAGGTTTATATTTCAGTTTAAATTTTTTAAAATAATAGCTTTCACTTCTGGACATAGGTTGCTGCCTTTAGGGCAACATTGGAAGAAATATCTGAATCATCACTTTTGGTGCATTTGGTGGACGTCAGGTATGTAGGTTTTCTATTTCTATAGTTTGATATTAGCAACATTACATTATAAAACACTGATTTCTCATCATCTGTAATTACAAAATCTAGTCATCCACTGGCAGAGCAACAAATTGAAGCGGTGGATAAAGTTCTTTCAGAAATTGGCGCGTCTTTGATTCCAAAGCTGATGGTATGGAATAAGGTAATACTCGTATTATCTTTTGGAAATTGTTTATATAGTTAATTATTTTTTTAGTTGCTGAAATCTTTGTAGTACTTTTTCCCTGTACAAGTAAAACTGGAAATAGGTTTATTGAGGGTTCTCCCTCGCTTTCCCTGTTTCTATTTTCTCATGTCAGTCTGGTTTGCAATACTGTTAATGATTACTGAAATAGTAAATTCCAGTTTTGATCCTTTCATTGTTGTGTTATTTATTCATTTATTTATTTTTGTTCATCATCTTTAAAAGGTTTAAATATGTTTTTAGTCCCTGCAAATGTAGTACATTTTGTTTTACATCCTTGCAAAATAATTTTTTTGTTTTCATTCCTGCAATTTATGTTGGTTTTCTTTTTAATCCATCAACGATGATAACAACCTCCGCTTGACCTCAAAATAACCCTGACTAATTGATTTCCTCTAATTCTTTGCCATGTTATTCCAAAATTATTTAGTTGTATTTTTTAGAAGGTTTTAAATATATATTTTTAAAATGTGAGTATTTAGTTTTGCATTCTTTTAACTCTCACATTAGCCTCGAAAAATTATAAAAGGACAAATTTAAATATTTCTAGTAGATTTATGCATTCGACAATAATTGTTATCTATGTAGAGTGGTTTCGGAATTAGAGGTGGACTAAAAACAAAATAATTCATATTACAGGGATGAAAAACTAAAAAAATATTTTGCAGAGCCCTAAAACAAAGTGTGTCATATTTGTGGGGACTAAAAACGTATTTAAGCCACCACATTTTGTCCTCTGTTATGGTTTTAGTTATCTGGACACATTTTGATGGATATTGTGAAGATGAAAGTAATTTGGTGAACACTGCAAGTGAGTTAATGACACCTCACACCTCTTATGTTATTGTGATGAAATTCCAGCAAATAGTAGAAATGTTTATGAATAGGTAGTGAATTAGAACAAGTTAAATATAAAATGTAGTTGTGTTGATTTGGTATATTATGGTTATAAATATACATTGACTAAAAGGCCGACTAAAATAGAGAGAAATAGATCTAAGTAAAGATATTTAGCACTATGTCCTTCGAATTGACGTTCATATTACTGTAATCCTAACAAAGGACTATAAGTAGAAACTTGTTAGTGGTCTGAATGACAAAATTGGCTGCTTCAAAGATGAGGAGCAAAACTAGAAAAACACTATAGTCTAAGGACCAAGTGTATAATTTTCACTTACTTAAATAATCTTTTCTACCATGAAATTTCTTTCCCAAAAGTAGGTGTCATTTATACTTATTTTTTGCATTTGGCTCTTTTGATCCTTAAGATAGCTTAGTTAGGATACTGATGTGGGTTCCCCTTTGTATCTTTTGTGGTTGAATGATAGAACACTGATATTATTGGTTCAGAACTCACACACACAATCGAAGAACACACAGATCACACACAATTGAAGAACACACACTGATACAAGCTGTAGACAATTCGAGATGCCCAATCTCCTAGCCCAGTTCTAGCCAAAATGACAGATCCTTCTAGCTAGCTTATTCCACTTCTATTTATAGTAACAGTCCACGCAGGGACCTTACTAACTAACTAACAGACTAGTCAGTTAATCATTATTATTAACTGCCCTATTCTTCCTCCTTTTATGTACTTTCTTGTAAAACTGGACCGCATGCTTTACTCCATGTCTATCAATACTCCCTCCCTGGAAATTCACCTTGTCCTCAAGGTGAAGCTCTGGAAATTGTTCCTTGAGTGCTAACAAAGGTTCCCAGGAGTCTTCAAAGCTCGGCAGATTGCTCCAATGCACCAACACTTCCACATTTCCCTCCTTGTCAACCCTTGTATCCAAAATATCTTCTGGCACCACCTGTAGTTCCAATTCCTCACTGAGGCAATTGGGTAGAGGCCGGTAAAAAGTAGTAGGGGATATAGCCTTTTTGAGCAATGATATATGGAAAACTGGATGGATTTTATTGTCATCTGGTAGTTTGAGCTTAAAAGCTACTGAACTCAGCTTGTCAATTATCTCAAAAGGGCCATAATATCTGGGGCTGAGCTTTTGATTTATTCTTTTAGCTAAACTTCTTAGCTTGTAAGGTTGTATCTTCAAATAAACCTTCTCTCCCACCTCCAACTGAACTTCTCTTCTGTGCTTATTGGCCTGTTGTCTCATCTGATTCTGGGCCTTAGCCAAATTCTCTTTTAACTCATCCAAAATTATGTTTCTCTGGGCAGTCAGCTTGGAAACTTCTTCTACAGCAGTTAGAGTTACATCCCCTCTAATCACTGTAGGTGGATCTTGTCCAAATAGAGCTTTGTAAGGAGTAATTTTCAGAGCAACATGATAATTGGTATTATACCAATACTCAGCCCAATGTAGCCATTGAACCCATTTCTTTGGTTTTCTTCCAGTCAGACAGCATAGATAGGTTTCAAGGCATATGTTAACCACCTCAGTTTGGCCATCAGTCTGAGGATGGTAAGCAGTACTGTATTTCAACTGAGTCCCAGCCAACGACCAGAATGCACTTAGGAATACATTGTCTCTGTCACTAACTATGGTTTTAGGAAAACCATGCACTCTGACAACCTCCTTGATGAATACATCTGCCACCTCCTTAGCATTGAAGGGATGTGATAGAGCCACAAAATGAGCATACTTGGTCAGTCTGTCCACAATGACCAAAATAATATCTTTCCTTTTTGACTTAGGCAATCCACCAATAAAATCCATACTTATGTCAGTCCAAATGCTATTAGGAATTGGTAAGGGTTGTAACAACCCTGCTGGTTTGAGAGCCTGATACTTATTTGTCTGACAAATCTCACATTCTTCCACAAATTTCTTAATATCTTTTCTCATTCCCTGCCGGAAGAAAAAATTAGAAATCCTTTTCATGGTTCTAAAATACCCAGAATGTCCTCCAACTGCAGATTCATGATACTCCTTCAGTAGTTTGATTATTCTGGGGGATCCTTGTGGTAAGATCAGCCTGTTGTTGTAGTAAAGTAATCCTTTCCTCATATGAAATTCAGTGTGCAGGCCTGGATGTGAAATCACCTTCTGAATCCACTCTATACACTTAGGATCTGATTCCAATTCTTCCGCCAAGCCTTCCCATTCCTGGCATGTCACAATGGATAATGATTGGAGTATAGGTCTCCTGGACAAAGCATCAGCAGCCCTGTTTTCAATTCCAGGTCTAAATCTGAGTGAAATTATACCCCAATAATTTTGAAGTCCATTTTTGCTGCTCTTCTCCCATTAGCCTTTGCTCAGTTAGAAATTTTAAACTTTTCTGATCAGTCAGGATCTCAAATGATCCACCCAACAAATAGGGCCTCCATTTCTGCACTGCCAGAACAATGGCTAGAAGCTCTCTCTCATACACAGATCTGTTTTGGTTCCTCTTTGATAAAGCTTTGCTCATAAAGGCTATTGGCTTCCCTTCTTGCATTAGAACTGCTCCCAACCCACTTCCAGAAGCATCAATTTCCAAAGTAAATGTTTTATTGAAATTAGGTGTTGCCATTGTAAAGAAGAAAAGCTTGTAAAGTCTTTTCATCCCATTGAAAACAATCCTTCTTTAGAAGTTGTGTAAGAGGCAAGGCAATCTTACTGTACCCCTTAACAAACCTCCTATAATAACCTGTCAGCCCTAAGAAACCTCTCAACTCCTTCAGATTCTTAGGTGCTGGCCAGATAACCATTGTTTCAATCTTGGTAGGATCAGCTCTTATTCCTTCTCCGGAGATTATGTGCCCTAAGTAAATCAGTTGAAGCTGCCCAAAGGAACATTTCTTTAGGTTAATCACAAGCTGATTATCCCTTAAAGCAGATAAAACTGCTCTTAAATGTTCTTTGTACTCTTCTATAGATCTACTATAAACCAAGATGTCATCAAAAAATACCAATGCACACTTCCTCAAATATGGCCTTAAAACCTGATTCATGAGAGCTTGGAATGTGGAAGGTGCATTTGTCAAGCCAAAGGGCATCACCAAATATTCATAATGTCCTTCATGCGTTCTGAAAGCTGTCTTCTTCCTGTCCTCCTCCTTCATTCGAATCTGGTGGTATCCAGATTTCAAATCCAGTTTAGAAAAATATTTGGCTTCCCCAAGCTCATCCAGTAGTTCCTCAATGACAGGAATAAGATATTTATCTGGAACTGTAATCTTGTTTAGGGCCCTGTAATCTCCACAGAACCTCCACCCACCATCTTTCTTTTTGGGTAGAAGTATTGGACTGCTGTATGGACTAGTGTTGTTTTGAATTATCCCAGAATCTAACATTTCCTTCACAATCCTTTCAATTTCAGTCTTCTGATAGTGAGGATATCTGTAAGGTCTAATATTAGGTGTATTAGCTCCTTCTTGAATGGTTATGGAATGATCACAACTTCTGATAGGTGATAGCCCTTCCAAAGGTTGATAAACTTCAGGGAATTCTGCCAAAATCTGCTCCCACATAGGTTCCATCTCCCCACAATTCTTCATGTTCAGTGTACTCCCTTCACAATAAACAAAATAACCATCCCCATTATCTTGTAAGATTTGTGACATAGTTTTCAAGGAGACTTCCATGGAGTTCAATTTTGGATCTCCTTGAATAGATAGACTTTGTCCTAACTGCTGCCACTTGATAGTTTGTTTCTGGAAGTTAATTTCAACATCCCCCAGGCTAGTCAGCCACTCCATTCCCAATACAACATCTGTGCCTCCCAAACTAAGGATATAAAAATCCTGTTTAAGATCTGTACCTTGCAATCTCAACATCAACTTCTCACATCTTCCATTGTTAACTACCTTTTCTCCATTATCAATTTGAACCTTGTAACTAGGTATGGTTTTAAAAGGTAATCCCAGTTGTTCTACCAGTCTTTGAGAGATGAAATTATGTGTGCCCCACTATCAATTAGCACCTCTACCAACTGATCTCTTTTTTCCCCTTTTACAGTTCCCATCACCTTGAAAGCTCTCATGGTAGGTATCCCCTCCCTGCTCATGAGAGACAACTGCATTGATTTAGATTCCATTTCAACTGCCTTCTCAGGTTCTGTAACCATGGGACTGCCCTCATCTGGTACCTCTTCCCCATCTGAATCTTCAATAAGCATCAACTTGTAGTTCTTTAGCTTACAGGTATGCTCCTTACTCCACTTGTCCCCACATTTGAAGCATAATCCTTTTCTACTCCTTTCCTGGAACTCATCTTGAGACAACTGAGGTTCTACCCTTCTAATTCCAGAAGGTTGAGCTGCAGGAAACTTGTTTCCTCCCTTATCACTCCCAGAATTGTTGTTCCTGTGTTCTGTAAACAACTTATTCTGAAATGACCAAGGACTACTAGATTTTGCCTTAAAACCATTTCCCCAAGTCTGAGGTTTAACTGGTGCAGCACCCTTGTCTTTCCCAATCAACTTGTCTTCCTCCCTTTTCAAATAGAGTGCTTCATTCTTCTGTTCAATAAGCACAGCCTTATCCATAATCTCTGTCAGAGACCTGGATGCAAACAATTTCAACTCCGATTTGATTTCATCCTTCAAACCTGTCATGAAAACTCCTCGCAATAATTCCCTGTCCAGAGTCAGATGCGAAGCCATCACCATTTCAAATTCCTCTCTGTAATCCTTCACAGTTCCAGTTTGCTTCAAACTTAACAGCGGTCCATACGGAATTTGAATTAACTTTGGTTGAAACCTACGAATAACCGATTTCTTCAAAGCTTCCCAGGTTGTTTCTTCAGTTTGATTTTCCCACACATGGAACCAATTCAGAGCCCTATCCTCCATCGCAACCATGGAGGCTTCCACTTTTTCTCCTTCTTCAATATGATTTAAGCGGAAGTACCTCTCCATGAGTACAATCCAATTGTAGGCTCCCTCACCATTGAATAAAGGTAAGTCTACCTTTCGGCCAGGAACTCTACTATTTTCCTCACTTCGTCTAGCATTATGAATCTGAGAATGAACAGAGTTACCTCTGGAAGCTATCGGACTGCGCGAAGTCCTCGTGTGATGTTGTGGAGGTGTTCACGATCGTCCTCTGCTCTGAAACTGTTCCGCCATGGCATCTATTTTAGCTGTGAGAGCATCCAGCGCTGAATGCATCTCCTGCTGGTTTCGCTCCAACGACTCCATACGATGATCCATTTTACCTCTCGTTTTAACCATCCACCTTCAAACGACGAACAAATTTCTGGATTTCCGACTACTCCGATCAATTCCGTAATCACCAAGAGCGTAATGCTCTGATACCAATGATAGAACACTGATATTACTGGTTCAAAACTCACACACACAATCGAAGAACACACAGATCACACTGTATTCAACTCAACAAAGATATACAAGCTGTAGACAATTCGAGATGCCCAATCTCCTAGCCCAGTTCTAGCCAAAATGACAGATCCTTCTAGCTAGCTTATTCCACTTCTATTTATAGTAACAGTCCACGCAGGGACCTTACTAACTAACTTACAGACTAGTCAGTTAATCATTATTATTAACTGCCCTATTCTTCCTCCTTTTATATACTTTCTTGTAAAACTGGATCGCATGCTTTACTCCATGTCTATCATTGAAACATATTATCGATCCTTTGTTTGGACCCTAGTTTAATAAAACCACTGAAACTTGTAATGTATGCATGCCTTTATCTTACTTCAATCCAAATCATAGAATGATCAATGGAAGCTTCTGCTCAACAGGTTGATAGAGTTTCAGATCCAGAAAAGATCAAGTTGGAAGCCAAGAGAAAAAATGCTATTTGTATATCCGCTTTTACCGGTGAAGGGTTAGATGAGTTTTGTAATGCTATTCAGGATAGGCTGAAGGTGAATAATAACCATTTTACTTTCCTATCTATCTATATATCTATCATCATCATCATCACCCCTGTGCCGCAAAGGCTCCCCACCTACGGTGGGGTAAGGGGGGTCGGATGTACGCAACCTTACCCAAGTGAAAATCGCGTCGAAACTTGCATGGGCTGACTGCTGCTTCATAACAAAGAAGCGCAGACAGTTTAGTGAGCCATTTTGCTTTATTCCATCATATTCTCAAGCCAAAGAATAGTGAACCTTTGGCTCCATTTCAAATGATGGGAACACTTTCGTATCTATTCATGGGGGGGGGATATTTTCTAGTTTATCATTGTTATTGTTGTTTGCTGAGGGTTGTTTTGTTTTGACAGGATACTATGGTCTGGGTTGAAGCTTTGGTACCTTTTGACAAAGGGGAACTCCTCAGTACCATACATCAAGTTGGAATGGTTGACAGAACCGTAAGCAATTTTGCATTTGTGCAATTTTCTTTTGGGTTAAATAGCTTCTTCCTCCGTGCGATTTATGTTCCAGGTCCTTGAACAATACTCCCATTTAATCTGTATTGAATTTTTTACGTCCATTATTTTGGAAACATGTTTAATGTTTCATTTTTATTTTTCAGAGAAAAGTACATTTGGGAACGGAGTTTTGCTTAGCCCTAACTCATCTAGTTATCACTGAATAAGTGTAGCAAATTGACTTTAAAAGGCCAGGCTTGAGTTCTATAGTTCATACTCTGTATATGTTCTTTTGAATGGAGGGAAATGGAGAGGATTAATAGAATGATGAATAACAAAAAATGAGAAAATTTATGGGGACTTGAAACAAAAAATTGTTATATTTACAGAGTGATGGGGTAAGGAATCACCTAAACTGGTTCCCTGGAATTTACTCCCCCGTCCCATTTTAAAGTTCCCACTTTCCTTTTTTGGACATCTCATATAAAGATTCTTATTTCTATTTTAGGAAACAATTAACACTTAAATGACAATTTAATGATCAAATATTAAAAATAAAAAATCTATAATATCACAGTTATCATCAATGATCCCATTATATTATATACTCACCTTTTTTTTCTCAAAATATAATCAAATTACCTTATTTAATTATTGTCTAAATAACCATGTCATTTTGTAATGGGAACCTTTAAGCGGGACGGAGATAGTAATACTCAACCATCCCAGATATTCATGTATTGAAACTCAAGTAAAAAAATGTGACTACATTCATACATGGACAAAAAAGTGACTTACAAGGTAAGAAAACTGAAAATTTACGCATGTCATTGTCAGTTTATTATGTCATTTACAATTTTTAGGTTATTGTCAGTTTAGGGAGAAGAATATTGAGTTCATTGGTCTTTGCAGTTTAGAAAAATGAGCACATTTTTGTTGTTACAAAGTCTAGATGACATATAGATCTTGTTGAGGTTTAATCCCGTAGATCCGAAAGCCCAACACAAACATTGGATCTATTAGGAAATGGACGATAATTCAGTGTATAAAAGAAATATAAAAGATGATCTCAACGAACACTCAAAACCCACTTGTATTAAGTAATTTGACTATTACACTGTAAACTACCCGAACAGTATGTCGGAATAGTAACTAGTACAAGAAATCAGAGAGATAATGCTATTCTAGGCTTGACCCCCTCGCTGCGGCGAGCATCACCCGTGGAGAATCGATCGAGATAAGCACCGAAGGTGACCGACATCTTAGGAATGGCAAAATTGTTGAACCACGAAGAAGTGGACCAAATCTGGCTTGCAGGAGAACCAGCCTTCTCCAACATTTCATGAACTGGATCTGTCAGAGAGATCCGTTCGACCTGCGTAGAAAGGTGGACGGTGTTGGTCTCACCTGCAGTCATGTTAGTCTCCTGAGCAGCCTGGAAATGCTTAGAGAATTGATGCAGCTGATCAGATCCGAACCGATCGTCGATCAGCATGGCGTCAATTTGATCCTGATGAGGGACCTGTTGAAGCAGCTGTGGCTCCTGAACGGGTTGAGAAGACCCGGCATCTTGAGCAATGGTGTTGGAAGGATTGGGTTGGGGATTCTTCCTTGCTTTCTTCCGTTTCCTGACCCCACCGGCTGCTAGAACACAGCTAATGTCCATTAGTGCGTCTGGATTAGGAGCTGAAAAATAAAAAAAGGAAAGTGTTAGTACTGAGCGGCCTTACCACGTGGGAAACAAAAATGGAAAGGGAACGTTTCTCGCACGGGAAGGACCGCCCGACCCACGATACTTAGTTCTTAAAAAAGTAGACCCAAGAGAGCGGGCAGTACCTGTCCCGACCTTGATTAGTTGGTCGGGGGTCAGATATCCCATGATATCACAACATTTGTCTTTCTCTATAGCAAAGACATCCTTGTAGATTTGTTCAGAAAAGAGCGGATCGGGAGTCTTTCGGGGAAAGGCATTCCATTTGTTCGGGATCAGGCCGTCCGGGATAGAGACGAAAAAGAACCGGTCTTTCCATCCCTCGATCGAAGTAGGGTTACCCTTAAAAAGGATATGACCCGATCGGGCAGTTGCCGCCAGATAACCATGTGTCTGTTGGGGAGTCACCTTGAAGAATTGATGGAACAATTCTAGGGAGGGGGTAACGTCTGCGTCTTTACAACGGTAAATGAAGCCCGCTATTACCCGATAGGAGTTCGGCATAACTTGGGCCGGTACAATCTCGTAGAAGTTTAGGAAAGAAACGAAGAAGGGGTGTAATGGAAATCTAAGCCCGGCTTTCACCGAGTCGAAATGGACTACCACCATCCCAGGAAGCCCAGCCCGAAGACGAAAATCCACCGGGTCCGGAATTAGGGCTGGGATTTGGGCCCTATTATGGGAGGTCAATTTTTGCCTCCTTTCCCTAATTAGCCTCGGGTCCACTTTATGACGAGGAACGTCGCCCGGGAGGCCGGCCACCATTGAGATAAGTTCATCACCGGATTTCGTGTCATCGGAATCCTCATCAGTAGAAGAGCTCGCGGAAGATTCCTCCGCCTCCACCCTGGTCTCTGCCGTCGCTTCGTTTGAGCCACTGGCAAACGGGACGTTTATAACATCCACGACGGCGGCGTCATGGTCATCCCCTTGGGAAGCCATTTCCGAAGTAGAAGGATGCGATTGAGGTCGCATGCCGACCAGACTGAAGAAAAAGAAGGCTAATTCGAAGGGATGAAGAATACCTGAACACGAAAGATTTGGGGAAGGATTGGAGAGAAGCCAGAGCTGAAGCACGAAAGATTGGAATTCAAAACCCCTAACCAAGGATTTGAAGGCCCATTTATAACCTGACAGGCGTCGAATCATAAACCAATCAGTTTGCGACACGTCACCGAGATCATTTGAAGGGACACATGTCGCATGGGGAGGCAAAGACCAGTAATCATGACGATTATGGAAAAAATCAAACGACAGCCGCAGAAAGGGTACTAATCGTGGCATGGGGAATCAGCAAACTCTGGATCCCGATCACAATTCGGCATGTAACTTCTACTTCCCAATGCACTCACTACCGTTCGAGACATCGGAAGTGGGGGACTCGTGTTGGGATATTGGGCCGCAGGCCCAATACCCGGATCTAAGGCCCAAAATATCTATTTCGTTAGGCGGGCCCATCATCCAGAAAATGAACCAGCTCTTGGGAAAATATGTACCGAACGAGGTTCGGATCATTTAACATACTTGGGCCAAATCATTAATGGGCCAGATCAATAATGACTCCAGATCAGATGTACCGAACGGGGATCGAACTAATCAGCGAACTCGGGCCAGACCAATAATGATTCCAGCAGGATTCACTGCCCGTTCGGGCACCGGGTGGCCAACAAGTGGCAAGGGGCATTTATTGATAAAGTATTACGGCAGCTAGTGGGAGCATGAGTTCCAAGTGGCTAGATAAAGCAACCAATCAATATGAAGTACCCCATACCCCCCATTAGTATAAATAGAAGAATTAGTTTCATTGTAAAGGGTTAGCATTTCGATACTCAAGCCTTAAATAGCATCATCTCTCTGATTTCTTGTATTAGTTACTATTCCGACATACCGTTCGGGTAGTTTACAGTGTAATAGTCATCTTTTATATTTCTTTTATACACTGAATTATCGTCCATTTCCTAATAGATCCAAAGTTTGTGTTGGGCTTTCGGATCTACGGGATTAAACCTTCAACAGATCTACTTATTCCAAGAGAGAATCCAATATGATCAACTGCGGCAATGTTTTCATCTAATTTGCCAGGGAAAAAGTCAGACAACTGATAAATTGAATATCTGACCTTGAACTGGTCTTTTTCTTGTTATAGGAGTACACTGGAAGTGGAACCGTGGTGAGAGGGTATGTGCCCCTCCGTTTGGCAAGGATTCTCACCCCAATGAGGCATATGCGTGTGTCATAATATCTTCCCGGCGTCATGTTTCTGATTCTGTTTTCACAAAACAAAGTTTGTGTACATAAAACAGGAACGAGTATCCCTGAAGGTTGTGCATATAAATGGCAGTGTCTTCTTAGATCCGGTCAAAGTGTGATAATTTATCTGTTTTGCAGATATCAATTTACGCGTGTATACTTTATCTGTTTGAGTTGGTCAAGTGGCTTTTTTTAAACACAATCCGTTGACTTGATTATATATGGTGAATTTAATTAAGCCTATGTTTAGTAGACTTTGAGTGAACCTAATGAATCTAGATGCATATATTAAAGTATTTTTTGCATGATTATAAGATTAATCTAGACATTAGAATTACTTGTAAAGTTAATTTAGCTTCCGAACTCCAAAGTATCAATTATATGCCTTGTACATTTTCTCTATATCTTTGATTCGTTGGCATACACGTTTTAGTGTCTTTATCACGGATTCACGGTCAATTCATCTAAATGTAGAAATTATCTATAATTTTATATTAAATGATTGTTATATACTTATATAGACAAATGTGTGAAGCGTGTAAAAATAATGTGTACACTTAGCATTGTTATACAATATACTCATTTATGAAATTGATAAAAAAATGTCACTTTCAATAAGAAAGTATTATTGATACAAGTCTACCTACGTTGGGATCTGAGGGGTACTGATGCGATCATTAATAAAAGTAGTTAAGTAGGGTTAGATAATCTATATTGAACGGTAAACTGTAAATAAAGAAAAATCTAGGAAGACTAGGAGTATGAAATATGCAGAATGTAATACAAATAAAATAACTTAAAAGCAAAGAATGATAAAATAAATGGATGAAATTTTCGGCAAGCAAATAACTACATTAAAAATAAAAAATACAATAATCAATTAGTCAAGACACTAATTTGGAAATGAAATCTAGTTACATGTGTATGATCATGTGAATAAAACATGACAAATGAAAACTAAATAATTTGGGGCCAGATGTGAAGAAAGAGGAATAAGAAAACTCCTTCCTTGATGACATATGCCCATAGTAGCACCAAGCAAGACACAACAAAATGGAATTGGAATATCAACAACAACAAATCCTCCCATACTGACTAGCCAGTTGCCACACCTTCAGGTGGGACAAGAACAAAAAAGAAAAATATTACTAATAGCTTCTCTTGGTGTTTTTTAATCATTAAAAAATTACAAATAACTTTTCCCATTGTTCAAACTGTCTGAGATCACAACATTCCCCTTTTAAGAGTTTATGGGGCAGGTGGAGCTGGAGCACTCTTGATTCAAAACAAACAATGACTAAAAAGGTGCACAAACAAGTAGAGGGTTTGGTAAAAGAGTGGTTATATAAACACATATACACACATTAAACAATCCACCACCCACAAAAAAGAAAAGCTTAGTTATATCTGAAGCATTCCAGCTAGCCTAGCTAAGCTTTCAACAATGGCCACCCTTCTGAAAGGTTTCTACTATAGCAACCTCATTGCAATGATGATGGCTGTTTCCTCCCTTGCACATCCCGGTCTTTCTCCATTCTTCTACGACTTCTCGTGCCCGCAAGTTAACCACATTGTCATGTATGTCTTAGAGAGAGTGGTTATCGAAGACCCGAGGATGGCTGCCTCTTTGCTCAGGCTTCACTTCCATGATTGCTTTGTCCAGGTACAAACTACTTCACCTCTGTTGCATGTTATTCGGCGTTTATGAAAGCGAATGATTTTCTCTTTTGGTGGGAACTAGGGGTGTGATGCATCGATATTGCTCGACAAGACGTCGACGATGGCTAGCGAGAAAGATGCAGCACCTAACAAGAACTCCATTAGAGGATTTGAAGTGATTGATGAGATCAAAGCTAAGCTGGAGCAAGTGTGTCCTCGCACAGTTTCTTGTGCAGACATTCTTGCTCTTGTTGCCCGGGATTCCACTCTTATTGTAAGAAATTATAAACTTTAGTTCAAACATTATACTTGTGTTATGGTTGGGGTTTCTTGGAGGCCATGGAGGGTACAGAAGAAAAGGACTGATTTTCTTTTTCCCAATTTACCTTTGGATATAATGACTAGAATACATTTGAGAAATGTGATTTTCATTCTATGGAGCATGATTATGTTCAGATTTACTGAACTTGATCAGTACACAGTATACTCATAATAAAAGTCCTACATGTTATCAGTATCAGCTTACTACATGATATCAATATATTTATATTTTTGTTCATAAGCTCTACTTCTTTAATATATTGGTGAACATCCTAGTTTGTTAACATTAACTGTTACTTATATTTTATTATAAATATTGAATTATAACATGAAACTACTTTTGAACAATTACTATCAAAATATATATGTTGTTGAAATGATCATCGATTACATGTTTTGTAACAACACTGTTGTAAATAATACTCCGTACTACTTAAAAATGGACAGTAAGTATACAAAGTAAAAATCGTCTTTACCTAGGAGTAGGGTAATATACTGCGTAGTAATATACTCCGTATTTCGTTAAAGAATGTACTCCATCCGGTCTTTAATTAACTTTACACTTTCCTTTTGGGGCCGTTCCATATTAAACTTTACACTTCCTTATTTGCCTTATTTGGAAAACAAATCTACACCAAACAGTGCAAAACAGTGCCAAACAGTGTACTCTACGGTAAAGTCAGATTTATTTTCTTAATATGTGTGAAGTCAAAGTGTAAATTTCATGAAGGAACGGAGGGAGTATATCAATATAATTTTTCATTTTTGCCAAATTAAAGTAACCAAACCTTCCAGAGTGTATGATGTTGTTCTATTATATAGCAATTGATTTTGAAAAAATCTTGTTGTACATACCCATGTGCACACGTCCAAATTGTATGTGTCACGGATAATATTGGTCGGTTTAAGTCAAATTGTCTGTGATACCGACAAAATTTAGAGAAAAAGATTGTTGTTATCACAGCCATTTTTTTTGTAGTTATCACTGCTGATTTGTATTACAAAACTGACCAAATGTATCGGTGGCTCAGACAACTCTGTCAGCGTTGTTTGATTTTAACATGTAATCTTATTTACACATGTAGTTTGTGTTATACTTACTACCTCTGTCTCGAAAAAGTTCGTCATATTGATTTTTCTTGATCAATGATGTCAAACTTTGAACGATGATTTTAATTATTATATTTGTATATAATTTCTAAATTTCATACTGTTAAGAAAATATTTTGAATGAGGAACATTTTGATATAATTTTCATATTCTAAATAATTTTGTATTAAGAAATATCATTAGTCAATGTTAATTGACATTGACCAAGAAAAGTCAATTTGGTGAACCTTTTCGGGACGAGGGAGTATAAGGGATGTGCTATCCAAACTGACCCAAACCATCCAAATTTTATGTTGATTAATTATGATCCTAATTAAAGAGCTTCACTTTCATTGTTGTATGGCTGTTTACCCACAGAGTGGGGGACCTTATTGGGAAGTGCCTTTAGGAAGGAGGGACTCAAAGACAGCAAGCTTCCAGAAAGCTACTGCTAATATTCCCGCGCCAAATTCCACCATCCAAAACCTTGTAACACTCTTCAACCGCCAAGGCCTTAACGAACAAGATCTTGTGGCTCTTTCTGGTACCAATTTTATCTCATCCCAGTCCCTGCAAAATTTCTCTTTATCACTCTTGGGGTTTGCATAAGGATTAATAAATCACTACTACATATCATTTTATAGTATACTGTCATGTTTAAAGCTTGATAATGTAAAAATGTTAGTAAATTTTCAAGATGACAGTAACATAATCCTATTTAAGAGAAAAAAACATAGTTTTCCTTTTTCGGAATTTCAAATTCTTTTCTCCTGATTCGGGAATTTCGTGTCGTGTTTACTCCTGTTTCGGGATTTTTTCCGTGTATGTTTTTGAATCCATTTCTGGTGTAATGCAGGCGGGCACACCATCGGAGTGGCAAGATGTGTTACTTTCAGGCAACGGCTGTACAACCAAAATGGTGATAAGCAATCAGATCCAACTCTTGAGAAGACATATTACAACAACCTGAAAGTATCATGCCCTAGAACTGGTGGGGATAACAACATTTCTCCACTGGATGTCACCTCTCCTCTCAAGTTTGATAACTCCTACTTCCAACTGCTGCTTTCACGCAAAGGTCTTCTCATCTCTGATGAAGCCCTTCTTACTGGAAATGTGAAGAAGTCAGTTGACTTGGTCAAAGCCTATGCCAATGATGAGGCACTATTCTTCCACCACTTTGCCAATTCTATGGGTAAAATGGGAAACATCAATCCTCTCATTGGTCCCAAGGGTGAAATCAGACACAACTGTCATCATGTCAACTGACCACAATGGTGTGATTGTTTGTGTGCAAGGGAACATTTGGGCTTTATATATATGTGTATTTATTTATCAACCACTTCTATTATGTAGGATATTGTGGGGTATCATTTGGTAATTAAATTTCTTAGTTATCATGAGTAGTTTATGTTTTGTACTAAATTGCAACATCCACAATGCCTTAAAACACAAATTGGCTAAAAATCATTAACTACAGCTTTTGGTACCCCGACTTATGAGCTAATTTTTGATGTGATGAATTGTTCACCAATCAAAATGAAGCTATTTTTATGATTGAATTTTCCTAATTAGAACTATTTTAGTTCTTCCCCTTCTTTACTAATTATACATATCCTTTGAATTTTTTTCCTTCTTATTTTGCCCATTTCAATTTAGATGATGTCGATTTTTAGGAGTCGTGATTTTTGAGTCGTAATAAGTTATAAGAGTCACAATATATCAAATATAATTCAAGGTATTCTATTGGTCTTTATACTCGAACTTTTGGTGGATGAACCGATCACTTTGACCCCGTTTTGACTCCATCTCTGATTATGGTATATATGCTTTGGTACTTGTATTAGAATAGTTTACCATAAAGCCAAATACATATAATCTCTACCAAGTATAATTTCATATGGTTGCTAGAGTCTAACTTTAACAACCTTCTATGTTTATTCCCTATATCTCACCCATTGTCAAGATCATTGCACTGTGTATGGAAGTTTTCATCACAACCACCATCTTTTTTTTATACATCGGAAAAGAAAAGAATAAAAATTAGACTCTAATAGTCTACTCCATTTGCATCCTCCCAGAGAGAGCGTGTCATCCAAGTAGGAGCCTCTTGAAAAATGATCAGACTTTCTGACGCTTCATGCGAAGCATTCGCCAAAATATCTGCACATTTATTCCCTTCTCGAAACGTATGTTGTACATTAATAAATCTCTCATCATCCAAGAGTTTCTGACAATCCCGCACAAGAACTCCCATACTATGAGCATTCAACCCATCTTTAATCTTGATAACCTGAATAATACGTTCTGAATCCGTTTCACCAATAACCTTCTTGAGATCTAGTTCCCGGGCTAGCAATAGTCCATGTCTAAGGCCCCATAACTTTTGCCTTAAAGCTATCAATTTTTCCGATATTAAGCATAAAACCACTCATCCATTCCCCTTTATGGTTTCGTATTAAACCACCAGCTCCGGTCACTTTATCCCTATCCCGACAAGAACCATCACAGTTAAGTTTTAAATAACCTGTTTCTGGCGGAATCCATCTAATAATTTTAGCTACTCTTCGTTGTTCCATTAGCTTCCAAGAGCAAACATGTATATACTCTTCAACTAATAGTTTAACATTCTTCACAATACGCTGCACATAAGGTTGAATACCCTAAAATATTCACGCATCACGTGTCTTCCAGATCAACCAAATCGTATAAGCAAATGTAGAAATTTGCTGAGATCTGCTCGAAGCACCTCTAAAGCTATGACATTGGTTGTAGATCCAATCAAAACTATTAAAGATATCCTCACCCATTTTATTTGTCTGTAGTCCAATTTCCCTCCAAACTGCAGCCATGAAAGAACAATCTCTAAGAGTGTGAATCATTGTTTCTTCCGCATTATGACATATCGGACAACTTGCATCCTCCATGATATGTCTCTTCTTCCTTTCCACATTCGTAAGCAATTTATTTTTCATCACCAGCCACAAAAAGCATCTCACCCTTCCTGCCACCTAAATCTTCCAAATCCATCTCCACTCCTTATTTTCCTGCACCACAAGTAATGATTCATAAGTTGATTTGATAGAGAAATCACCTGTTTTTGAAAGTCTCCAGTATACGCCATCTTTGCGCTCTTACGCCATTGGAATTGGCATGACCCTCACATCCTCTGGAAGTAAATTTATGAATTTGTCAACATTCCAGCCGCCATTGTTCATTATGAAATAAGCAACTTTGAGGTGGCTAGCAGTTGTCGGAAGTGGTGAACCAATGTCCTCGTATAGTGGTCCATCACCTACCCAATGGTCAAACCAGAACGAGATATCTTCCCCATTTCCCACCTTACATCCCATCCCAGAAATAAGAATGCTCTTACTTTTAAGAATGTCTCGCCATATATGTGATGTACCTGGCTTCTTTTATACTTCGAAAAAGACATTTGTTTGAGATACTTTGCTTTCATGACTTGCACCCACAAGTTCTGAGAATCCATCATGATATCCCAACCTAGCTTAGATATAAAAGCCATATTACTCAGACGAGCTTTATGAAGCCCCAGACCACCCAATCTTTAGGTAAGCAAACCTCCTCCCAACTGACAAGATGGACTTTACTAGCACCTCCCCAGCTGCCCCATAGAAAATTTCTACTAACTTGATCTATGGTTTCACCCAATGTTATAAAAGGCGCTAGGCGCTAGTCGGGCTCCAGCCTAACGCCTAGCGGCTAGGCGGGCGCCTAATCGGGGACTAATCGGAGACATAGAAATTGTATTTTTATCAATATTTTTGCACAAATATGGTAAGTACTATTGTATTTGTGTGTATAAATAATATATACACACATACATTAACAAAAATGAATGATAGAATTCAGTACTATTGTCTTGAGGCGTTGGTTTCTGTCAAACTTGTCTTCAGGCGTTGTAAGTACTATTGTATTTGTGTGTATAAATAATACACACACACACACATTTAATACTACATATGTAGTACTCTCTCCGTCCCTTAAAACTTTGCCCACTTTCCTTTTTTGGATGTCCCACTAACTTGGCCACTTTCCCTTTTAAGTAAAGAATTTGTGGTACCAATTATTTCTCTCTCCTCTGCACAAACCTCAACCACACAGTTTTTACTTTATTAATCCCCGTACCGGTCAAACTTGGCAAAGTTTTAAGAGACGGAGGGAGTATATGATAACTAATCACTTAACTTCGATATGCTATAAATATTAAATAATAATAAAATTTGAGTATATATACAAAGATATATAGATTTTATCTTAATTTACAACTACATTTCATTATATCTGTGGTTAAAGTAAAAGGTGCATATATCACTTAGGGAAAAAAAAATAAACGGTAAAGTAACGTTTGATGAATCTAGATGCCCTAGGCGGCCGATTAGGCGCTCTGGGCGGGCAACTAGGCATCATAGGTGGCCAATTAAGTCACTTATTTGGAAAATCAATTAATCGGGACGCCTAGACGAAAATCGGGGCGCCCGACCACCGCCTAGCGCCTAGACGGGGACTAGTCGGGCCCCTAGAACGATTTTTAGAACAATGGTTTCACATATGCTAAGCGGTAGCAAAGAACTTTGCATAACATATTGCGGAACCGCTTGCATAACAAATTGAATCAAAGTTTTCCAGCCTGTCAAGCTCAAGGATTTCTTCTTCCAGGAAGCTAATTTTTGTCTCATACGATCGAGCACAAAAGCAATTTTTTCCTTCGATTTCCGCACATGTATAATAGGAGCCTCCAAATACTTACCAATATCTGAAGTATACTGAATACCAGTAAGAGTTTGAAGGCTAGTCTTCAAATTACCATCAAGATTTAGAGAAAAATAAACCTTTGACTTTTCCTTGTTAGTTTTCAGCCCGGATATGTTTGAATTTTTTTCCATAATACGCATCATGTCCTCTGTTTGTCTACTAGAAGCAACCCCAAATAACATTAAGTCATCAGCGAAGAAAAGATGAGATAAACTGCCCCTGGCTTACCCACCACCACTGGTTCTCATCTCTTTTCTTCAACCTCCTTAGTAATAATGTGAAAGCTTCTCCATTGTTAGAATGAACAAATATGGAGATAAGGGATCTCCTTGCCTGAGCCCCCTCCTAGGCTGAATATCTTCCAGAGTATCACCATTCCATATTATACCATTTCTCATTTCTCTAATAGAGTTCATGACCAGCCTGTTAAACTCTAGTGGGAATCCAAAATCAATTAAAGTATCTTCCAGAAAATCCCAACTTAGACAGTCATATGCTTTTTGAAGATCAAGTTTCAAAATCATGTTATTTGGGGTAGAAAATCCCTTTTCTACCCCTCTTGGACTCCAAGGAGTGAACCACTTCCCGAGTGAGAATAATGTTATTTATATCACAACCACCATCTACTCCTCAATAGCATTGTATAGTCTCCAACTAATGTGTTTGGAGAGAACAAAATTCAACAAATCAAAGCCATTAATCTTGATTTGTCAAGCCATATCTCAACAATTCAATTTGCAGCCATAACAAATAGATGATGGTAATTTCATTATCAATCATTTCACAACATTCGGCATCGACAAGATTAAACTATCATGAGCACTATGCGAGACACATGCTCAGATGTCACCCTACAAGCCATCTCTCATGCTATTAGATCCCGCGATGTGTTGAAACACATTACATCTAACAATACTAGCATACCCTATTATTGTGTGTATTTATGATATACTATGTATATTAATCAGTCAATTTGAATGACTCTAGGGGACACTTAAAGAGTACTTTCATGAAGCTCATAATCTTGCTAATCTAGTAATATACCTTCACAATCTCTTACTGCTATAAGTATCTTCTGTGATGAAGATCTCATTGCCACTATCATCAATCAACTTGATGACAAATACTGCCTCCGTCCCAATGGACTTTGCACTCTTTGAATTAGAAAAAAATTAATAATAGTAAAAATTGTGTGATTGAAGTTTGTACAGAGGAGAAAGAAATGAGCAGAATCACAAAATAGTTACTTTAATAGGAAAGTGCAAAGTTTTTGGGACAACCAAAAAGGAAAAGTTGGCAAAGTTCAATGGAAATAAAGAAAGGAGTACTACATAATTCCTCCTTTATTCACACTTGTTTTGAAAAAAACTCTCAATATTAGAACTTGAACACATCAACTCCTAGGAAGAATACTGCTACGTGGCTTGATGATGAGCTGAAAAGTAATAGCAGTAGTGGACCCGGAAGTAAGCTGGCAGTTGAACAATGTCCAAGTGGTTATTAGTTAGTAACCATTAGTTTGTTAGTTCAACTCTCATGTACATAGTATATAGTTAGCTCACTGGATGTACAAACATTTTTTACGTTGAATATGATCATTCTTCTTCTTTCCTAATTCCTTTAGCTTCTTGTTCGAATTCATTACTCATTGGATTCCTATTTCTTTTGGTTATCTCGGTTAAACACCCTGGAATCATAACAAATACACAACAACACAATGCCACCTAGTCTCATCGAAGGTTACTTCTAGACACTATTGATTACGTATAACATTGGTCCTTGGGCAGTTGTCACTTACGTTCATCATAGCGAACATACCTCCTTATGTATACAAGACTTCGGCGGCTAACGTGGGGCGTGGGTGAAATTTGAGGCAATAAATAGTAACAACCGCTCAGTAATATTTTTGTGATGTTTTAGGTCTTAAAGATTGCCGACAAGACGTCGAGCTGTTGGGATATGCTGTAAAATGTAGAAACTTCGTTCTCATTTAAACTCACTAAAAACCGCACAGTCATAAATGTGGAGTGAATAGTAAGCTAATTTAGGGAGTGTTTGCAAAAAAAATTTAAAAATGTTTTTCAGCTTTGTGCTTAGAAAAGTAGAAATAAGTATTTTCAAGCGACATATTCTGTATAAACTTAAACACTTAAAAGCTAAAAATTGGAAACAAGTGAAAGGATGTTTTAAAGTGTTTTTCACTTTTTCTATCACAAAAACACTTTTTTACTATTTTTTAGCCCAGTGTAAAACCATCATTCAATGGGCTAAGGGTCTGGAAACACTTTACCTATTTATTAAAAATGTAAGCATACAAGGTAGGGGGGTTAGGCCAAAACCTACCCGAGAGAGTCAAATAACATAAGGAAATGCAACGTATCGAACTTGAGGATGTGGAGGATATGGTTAATACCAAGGCTTATTTCTTTGGCTGCAAAAGATGTGGGAGATATGGTTAACAATAATATGAGTTTGATGAAGAATCCTAAGGATGCAAGTGATGTTGAAAGTTTGATCTCAATAGTTGATGCTATGGAAGGTGGAGTTGTACACTTGGAGGTCCTTACGTATAAAAAACATTTTTCTAAACATTACATACTTTTACTTTTTCAAAAGTATTTTTTTTCTCAAACACTACCAACTTTTATTATTAAAATGTTTTCTAAAATTACTTAAAATAACCCTTTTTAATGTAGAATCAATCACAATCACGTAATCCCTTAATCATGATTAATGAATTTATAGGACGCCTATTTTTAAGTTAATACAACTGCTCAAGAGTTGGAAGGCATGTAAAAAATCCAGGCCCCAAGGACCCACCCTACCCCGAGACAATTGTGGCGGGTTCAACTCGGGCCAACACGTCTTTCAAATGGGGTGGGTCCGGTATGCTCCATGCACATGATTGAGTGGGTCCAGGATAGTTGACTCACCCCACCCACCCATTATATAAACACACATATCTCTTAATATCTAAAAGCAAAAGAATTGTTATGTGATATTCTCCCGCTCAAAACCGCGAACATCAAGGATATGAAGTAACAAAAAAAACTAAATTAGTATGAAGTCTTCTGTCATACGTCAACAATTCATCATGAAAGAGACAACTCATGTTAAACCCTTCATTGTCCACTATCATCTACCCTATAAATGGTGGGAAGTCTTCATATCAACTCCATAAGTTGCCTCAAAAGAGGAGATGTTCACCCCCCTCCCTAGTTGCTTGCCATGTGGCATGACACCTCCTTATTAGTTGGTAATTGTTTTAACCTTTTATTTTAATTCATTTTTTTAAAAAAATTATATCAATTTTTTTTTTCATTTTTTACGATCTTTCAAATGGTACCGCTATTGCATATGAAAAATTTAAAAAATATTCCAGCTAAAACTAGATATTTAGGAAAACAAGATTTTTTTTCCCACTTTTATGTACAATATTGATATCATTGGATAGATCATAAAAAGTTAGCAATCTAATATATTTTTATAAAAGTTGGACCTTAAGTAAACAAGCTAAGTTATTACAATTTAAAGAAAAATAGGAAATGGAATGCCACAATGCAAAAAGGGAAGGAAGGGGGTGATGTTCACCCTCCTTGAAGGGGTGAACAAAATTGCACTCGCTCTTCTCTTCCTCACGTTCAAGCTTTTTTCTCTTCAAGCTTTCAATGATAATCTACCAAAGTGGTTACCTTCTTTTGGAGTTTTGGCTACATAATTAACAATTTTTAATGAAGAATGGATTTATTGTCAAGAAAGATATGAATATACCAAAAAAACTCCAAGAACATCAATTGAGGCATGAAGAAACACACTCAGATAGTCAGATGTATTGTGCATACAAATGGTTTTCTATTGATTTTCCATGTGATAATATTTTAAAACCATTTCTCAATAATAGAAAAACAATTAAAAAGAATAATATAAATAAATCTTTGAATGAATGGATCAAATAGAAAAAGAGAAGAGGAGACAATCTTACATATGCATACCTAGAGTCCCCGATGGTCACGAAAAGGGAAAACTTTCCATTGATAAAACGTGAGCTATTGAAGTAAAATGTGAATGCACAAATCTGTGAGTATACAACAAAATATAGAAATTTATCATCAAAATGAGGTAGATCAAAATACTTAAGATGTGATAAAAAAATACCATCCAATCATCAACCCTTCCACAATGAATTGAAATAAATAGCACAGAGTAATAAAATAGGGTAGTATTTACTAATATGGAGTATATGTGAAGTGTAATTCCTTCATATTGGCAAACATATTTGATTTTATTTTTGTAAAGCATTCATAATGTTGATACAAAATTGAATAAAATTAGCACATTTCTAATTATTTATTTGAGGTTACCTCACTTAGAAAAATTTCTTATATATCTTAATATATGAATGCATTTATGCTTGATGTTGAAACTATTACCTAGAGACCATGGCAGCAAAGGCCTAACACAGAGACATGTTCAGTAACACTCAAAGCACACTGGCCTCTACAACAAAACTTGGCTTCTCTTTCGCTTGCTGAAATACATCATGAATAGAGGTTAGATGAAATAGGTTGCAAAAATAGATTACCATCCTCAACTGAATGACTTTTTTATATATAGAAAAGTAGAAAACAGATCATATATTACTTCAACATATCATTCTCCAAATGGAGTACAATGCAATATGGCGGAAAGGGAAAATATAAATAGGTATCCGACATAGAAAGCACAGCCTTTGCTAGAGCGTGAGCCACATTATTCGCGGACCTTCTACAATAGGTGACTTCTATCCTAGCTTCATTTGAAGATTGTGTCTCATGTTGATCATCGATGATCTAGTCAAAGTAAGAATCACACTCCTTGTTCGTGATTCCTTAGGCTACCATCAAAGAATTAGTTTCTAGTTGTGCTTTTGGTCACCGTTGTGCTTTGACTCAGGATAAAGTTTCTCTGACTCCTATAGCCTCTTCCACTCTGTCCGTCCAGTCCGCACGGGTCTTCTGACATCCTGTCATGATAAACTGCTCCATGTCGTCTCTGACAACCCATGCCCATGCACGAGTATCGTACCTTTCCTTACATCAAGAGTTGCATCAACATTAATTTTAATCACCCCTTCCACCGGGCGTTGCCACATAGAACTTCTCTCATCCCTATCGCGCACTAACCCGGGACTTCTGGCTTCCCTCCGATTTCTGAGCATGGCTGCCCCCACTTCTATAATCTGCCGCTATCTGACCTCTTTATTTTCCAAAACCTTCTCGTTCCGTGCTTTCCATATACTCCATAAGCAACAAATGAAATGGCAAAGTTAAGAGTTGATTAAGAGTTGAAGTAAAGTTAGAAAGTTAAATTGATAGTTAATAGTTATCTAAGCAAAATGTGTGAAGTACAACCTTTCAGATTATACTTCTTTATCATTTTAAGGAATATAGTGTTCGTTAATTGCATCCCGTGCAACGCAGGGGTGAAATTCTAGTTTTATATTAAAGGCAATTGTTTCGGATATTGATTAGGCTATCGGGTTATGGATTTCAGAGACCACAAGTGAGACCGGGTGTTTGGGTTCTGTTCGGTAGTTTTTATTCAGGCCGTCTAAAAAGAAATTGCCTAGAGCGGGAAGAAATTTCAGACCTAATTAGAGTCGGTTTGCGGTTTTGAATTCAGTTTTTTCCACCCCGTGCATCGCACATATGTATGTATAATGAATCATAAATTCTTTGACCTTAGAATATATTAATATTTAAATTCGAGCTAGATGAATAGTTAGTTGCCGATATTGTTTTTTATATTTAGGTTTTATGTATTCATTCAGTGAAATTCCCGAAATAAGAATAACAACGTTTTTGAATTCCAAAATAGGAACATTATATTTCTATTTCTTAAATAACAATAATCATTGCAAAATATGAGACAATTGTCATGTTTAAAACTCGATAATGCCAAAACATGGCAGTAATTACATCTATTTAGCAAATAAAAACATGATAGTCATATTTTGGAATTTACAAACGTTTTTACTCCTATTTAGGGCATTTTTTATTCATATATTAATATAAATAAATTAACTGTTCAAGCTGAGATAATTTTATTTAATTTTTAACACGCTTTAGTGTATTGTGGCTTTGGCTTACTATATTTGTTTTATAAGTATTTGGAAATAAATTTTATTTAAATTGAGTTATAATGACTTTACATAAACACATAATGCATACCCCCTCCGTCCTAATTTGTTTTGCAAATTCAACATTTTTTGGTCAACCAATAATAAAAGTCAATCCTCCCTATACATAATTAATTCAATTTTTAATAATTAAAATTTACATATTCATAAACTACATCAAAATCTCTTCAAAATTGTAAACTCCAAATTAGAATATAATTAAAAATTGTCATCCTAATTAAGTGAACAAAATGGAACTGTTTTACCAAGAAAAGTCAAATTTGCAAATCAATTTGGGACGGAGGTAGTACTAGCTAATTTGATTGAAGCTATCCGCGAAATCAATTTTCTTCACCCCTCAAATGAAGCTGAACATTACCCCACCCTAGTTGTCTGCCATGTGGCAGGTCAATTCTTTATCTTTTGTAAATGTTTTCACTTTTTAATTTTAATCCAATTTTATTAAAAAAATTATCATTATTTACGATTTTTCATATAATAAAAATATTGCATATGAAAAAAAATAAAGAAATTAGCTAAAAGTAGATATTTAGAAAACATGTACCCCGTATAATTTTAATTTTTTATATACAATATTGATATCAGAAAGATCATAGAAAAATATTTTTAAATACGATATATGTTTTGTAAAAATTGGACCACATACATAAAAATGATACAGAGTAACAATTTTAAGAAAGAAAAAGAATTGATATGTCATAATGTCATATGACAATTAAAAAGGCAATGGACAAACACTGAATGACTCATGAAAGTCGAGGGCCATTCCAGGTCCATGTAGTAAATCAGGAAATGATATTTGAGTTTTGAGTTGCAATGCGTTCTCAATATTGATGTTTTTATTTGAATTATTTTCAGTCCAGCCCAGACCAAGCATGAACAATTATAAAATACACAAACACAAAATATTACTACCAGATTAAATCAGATCAGGTTATTGGGAGTCCACTTGAAACTAGGGGTGGTTCAGTACATCATATCGAATATTTTCTCTCATACTTTTATCGTACCAAAACTTTCGGTATACAAAATTTATATACCGCTACTTTACCTAAATTTCTATATACCGCATTTCGGTATATCAAAATTTCGGTATGATAAAGGTACAACATCGTTAAATTAGCATACATGTCTCTCAATACAATAAATTATCATAGGCAAACGAAATATACAAAACCAGTGTTGCTAACGATATATTTAATCAATTATTAAAATGTTACCAAGTACAAATAATAATCTATTAATGTCATATTCAATATTGAACAATAATTGTTACTAGTATATTGAAGCAGTATATTTTTTAATTATTGTTAAAAAATGACACATTCTTGATCCTAAAATAACTTAAACAATACAAATATAATTAAATCAATAGTGATCTCTAATAAAAGAATAATATTATTCAAATAACATGAATATAAACTCATTTATCCCTAATATGATATTGTGTATTTAGTCATTCTTAATTTCTTATAACTACAAAAATATTTGAATACGAGTTTCAATACAAATGTATACCGGTAGACATTTTATTTTCAAAACATATATGGATAACTTTGATCTAAATTTTCTATAAATTCAATATTTACAAAAATGTGTATTTTCTAAACAAATGTATACTCAAGTAATTCGGTACTGTTATCATACCCTATGGATAACTTTGATCTAAATTTTCTATAAATTCAATATTTTTTGATGGGATAAATGCAGTATATCAAAATTTGTTGATTTGCCCCCGGCCCTACTTCCAAACATCCTAAACTTGTGAAGCCTTGGGGCCAAGCTATCTCCAAAAGCATTTTTACGTCAGTCACAACTATCTCTTCCCCGATCAATTACTGAATCCCCTACTACGAATCTCTGAACTACGCGATGAGCGAAGGGGATGACGCCGTTCGACGACGCAATGCGCTTGCAGAGTATCGCAAAAAGCTGCTTCAGCACAAAGAACTTGACTCCAGGCTAAGAACTGGTATAGCTTTCTCAAATTTTAAAACCCTAATTCTCGTTTGATCTATTATTAGATCTATTTTAACCCGCGCATTTGAAGGCCTATGTGTGAATTCTGTTTGTGTGTGATGAATTTTGTTCTAAATAAACATTTTTTCTTTAAAATGATCTGCAGTAAGGGAGAGCCTTCGAGCTTCCAAGAAAGATTTCAACAAAACGGAGGATGATTTGAAGTCCCTTCAGAGCGTAGGGCAGATTATCGGAGAGGTTCTTAGACCCCTTGACCATGAACGAAGTAAATACCCTCGTTTTATCTACAAAGAATTGATCTTTTTATCCGTCTTCTCATGACTTCTAGTTTTTGCGTCATAATCTATTAAGAGTAACTCTTGTTTTTATTATAAAAAGGATATTCCTTGTCACATATTCAGGATGTTTTTACGTGGACATGTAATTCCTCCCAGATCAGACCAGGCTAGTTCTCAGCCCAGACCAGACTTGGATAGTTATAAAAATACAAAGAAAACAGACTAGTTCAGACCAAACCAGACCAGCAAATTACAGTCAAAGTAAAAACATTCTCATTCTGTACATATTTTTGTCATTGTATCAGTCATCCTCCTTCAAAGAATATCCGTTATGCTCCATTCATATTGGCGCATCTTTCTATTGTCTGACATTTACAATTTGTATCCAATTAGACGTGCCTAGGAGTTAGAAGTCCACATAATGCAGCTTAGAACCCCACATAACACAGTAATTAGATGTGCTTAGAGTCGTAATTCATCATCAAATCTTTACTGTACTAAACTCTGTATTAGTAGCAGGTTAGCTTATCTATTCACATAATGCATTGTGTGGACAACTGCAGATAGATTGATATGTAGCAATACTGTGAGTCTGTGACATGATATGCGACTTAACTGCTTGCAATACAATGACCTTGATATGCGGTTTAACCCTTTGCATTTACTTCTATTAGTGATTGTCAAAGCAAGCAGTGGCCCGAGGTATGTTGTGGGCTGCCGTAATAAACTTGATAAAGAAAAATTGATTGCTGGAACAAGAGTGGTCCTTGACATGACAACGCTGACAATCATGCGAGCTCTTCCTCGCGAGGTTTTCCTCACTCTTTGTTTGCCCTAGAGTCTTTTTAATTTGTCATTTTTCTGAGCATTTTTGCTTTGATATTCTTTCTAGGTCGACCCTGTTGTTTATAACATGCTCCATGAGGATCCTGGAAATGTTAGCTACTCTGCTGTAGGTGGTTTGTCTGATCAAATTCGGGAACTTAGGGAATCTATTGAGTTACCCCTTATGAATCCTGAGCTTTTCCTTAGAGTTGGAATCAAGCCTCCAAAGGTATTTTTAACAACAATTCAAACGCATAAATATCATTTTTTTTTTCAAATGTAATATTCACTTCACGTTTTCCTTTTTACATCTGAGTTATTGATATTCATGAATGGAGGAATATGTTTCCATTACAGGGTGTACTTCTGTATGGGCCTCCTGGCACTGGGAAGACATTGTTAGCTAGAGCTATTGCTAGCAATATAGACGCCAACTTTTTGAAGGTTACTATTAACATTTTCTGTTGCTTTGGTTATCTGTTGACGTTTTACTTTTAATCTATATCCATTATACTATATGATCATGACCCTGCAGGTTGTTTCTAGTGCTATTATTGATAAGTACATTGGGGAGAGTGCAAGATTGATCCGAGAAATGTTTAATTATGCACGCGATCACCAGGTAAAAACTTGATCCTACAGATTATACCCATATGTTTGACATTAAAAGGTATTATATATCTATTTTTTTATATATCAGCCCTGCATTATCTTTATGGATGAGATTGATGCAATTGGTGGAAGACGTTTTAGTGAAGGAACAAGTGCTGATCGTGAAATCCAGAGAACACTCATGGAGTTGCTTAACCAGCTAGATGGTTTCGATCAGCTTGGGAAGGTACTTTATCTACAGAACTTTTGAAGACCCTAGGCTTTGTGCTGAAGGGGGAAGTGAGTGGATGGGGAAAAATTGTTTGAAGCAAATATTGACAATTTTATAATTTTCAAAAAATAAAATTACTCCTTAGTATAATTACTATTACATGTTTACAATTCTCTTGATTTAGAATGAAACAGTTGTCCTCCCCCGCCCCCCATCATATATTTCCTTGGTTTCTTGAAGTACAGAAATATAGTGAATCATTACATAGTATGGAGGCGGTACCGCTGCATCTCATTTGTCCTCATTGTTCCAGTGAACCACAATTCCGCACGTCCAGCTATCGCTTTATTTTCTGAGGCTATAGTTATGTATGTGCGAGATGTGATTTACCAAAGTAAAGGGGCTTGATCATAAGTTCATAACAAAACTCTTACTTTTCTACTTGCCTGTAGAAAAATCAGTCTTGAAACAAGATTTGAAAATCATAAAGGTAAACCGTAAACAAAACAGGATGTGAAAAATTACACTGCAATGAGCTTTCTGTCACTCACTTTTATGGGAACCCATAACAAATTCTCTGTTACATATGCTTTAGGAATTAAGAAATAACAACAAATGGTTTTTCCTGCACAGGTAAAAATGATTATGGCAACAAATCGGCCTGATGTTCTTGACCCTGCGCTTCTCCGTCCTGGGCGCCTAGATAGGAAGATTGAAATCCCACTGCCGAACGAGCAGTCAAGAATGGAAGTTCTCAAAATTCACGCGGCAGGAATTGCCAAACACGGTGAAATTGATTATGAAGCTGTTGTTAAGCTTGCAGAGGTTTGACGATGCGATCTCAGTAAAAATGAGCAGTAATAGAATTTGTCCATTAAATCACTAATTTGTCCCTTTCTTCAGGGGTTTAACGGAGCTGACTTGCGTAATGTATGCACTGAGGCTGGAATGGCAGCAATCCGTGCCGAAAGAGATTATGTTATCCATGAAGATTTTATGAAGGTAACTTTTCCAAATCCAATTTTTAAGGTTTTTGAGTCCAATGCATATAGCCCATCGAACAGTTGACCAACAACAACAACATCCAAGCCTTAATCCCAAACATACAAGGTCATAGGCTACTCATAGTATTAGGCTTGATGTTTTTAGATGAACCCCGAGTGTTAATACAACACACCTACTTCTAATTCTCTCGGTAGGCGATAGAATGGGACCTAGTGCCTGAGTAGCGATGTAATTGGACGGAGGAGCAAAAATGTTATTATGTGTGGAATTAGAAAAAAGGAAACATACACTATTTCAATCCCCTAGTATACGTTTTTAGTAATGTTCTACTTATTATGAACATAAATTGATCCCTTAAAGCCAAGCCTTCCTCTCTAAAATGCCATATCATGTTGCTTCCAAACAGACTGAGTGCGAGGGATTGGCAACGAGACATCTGCGTAAAGATATTTAGAACAGTGTACCTCTCTGTTAGATTTAAAATAGGGTAGGAGTGGTGTGTAACGATCTCACACTGATCAAGTATGGGTTTGATCGTGGCTTATAAGCTAGGTGTTCCCTCCTCCTAATCGGCTAGTCTTTTGGAAGTAGGTTCTACACTTGGGCTTATGGCACTGTTGTGCCATAACAATTGGTATCAGAGCCATCACCATCTTCCCCGTCCCAAAACTCGGAGTGCTGGCCTATGGAGTGGTGTCTTGGGCCCTGTGGGTGCCATCCGTGACCAACATAGCCGTGACCAATGAGGATGTTGTCTCTTCGAAGCGTGGGGTATTGTAACGATCCCACACCAATCAAGTATGGGCTTGATTGGTGGCTTATAAGCTAGGTGTCCCGTCCTAATCGGCTAGTCTTTTGGGAGTGAGTTGTACACCTAGGCTTATGACATTGATGTGGGTCTATTATGGGCTAGGTCCATAACATGTGGGAGTAGTAATATCAATTTTGTAATATTATTGTTAATTTCTGACTTGGCAGGCTGTTCGAAAACTGAATGAAGCTAAGAAGCTCGAATCAAGTTCACATTATAATGCAGACTTCGGCAAAGATTAGGCACAAAGCTGCTGCTTCATCAAAAGAGCCATTAATTATGTTGCTATGATATCTTGCTGTTCTATTTGTTCAAACATTTCCAGTATCTACCACAACAGCCGATGGTGGAAACATTTGTATTAATATGTTTTTAAATGTGAGCAACAGTTAATGTCTCTATTTTTGTGTTGTTGGTTGTTAAAGATGGAACTAAAGTTGGCACTATTTCGTCATTGCTGTTGTGGTTATTTACTCACTTATTAAATTTGCAATGAAAATATTTTATTACTCCATAACTGTGATAAGGTTGCCAAGTACATTGTGGTTTGATGTTTGATGTCTGATGCCTGATGGTATCACAAATGATCTTTTAAAGTGGTCCCAATCAAGTATGTTGGTATCATTATGAGAGATACTATAATAATAGGTTTAGAAGTATGTCTTAAAAAAACTGTTAGAATGCTGGAATTGGATGTAGGTATGCTTGGACTCGGGCCGGTACGGGCCCGGTCAGGCCTCCGGGTTATTACAGGTGGGCTCGGGACCGACCCGGGTAGCCACCGGGTCGGGCCAGCCAGGCCTCTTTTTAATTTTTTTCCCTTGTCCTGATTAACTCCACTCCCAACCCCTCAAACCACCCCAAATGGCCCAAAATACCTAGCCCAACCTGAAAAGTTAAAAAAATTGAAAAAAAAAATTAAAAAGCCCGGAACTGGGCCTGAAACGGCTGGGCCGATTCAGCTTTTGGGTGACTCGAGCAGTCGAGCCTGCATCGGGAACCCCCTGGGTCGGGGGTACTCGGACCGGTCACTGGCCAGGCCATCGGGCTGGGCCGGTTCAGCACAGTACCGGTCCTGGGTCGGTCCCGGGCTGGTTCCGGGTCGGGCCACCCGGCTTGAGTCCAAGCCTAGATGTAGGCATTCAGGAATCAGGATAGAGTTGTTCTGTTACTAGATAAGGAGGGTAAAGAATATGGGTTATGTAGGCATTCAGGAATCATGATAGAGTGGTTCTGTTACTGGATAAGTAGGGTCAAGAATATGGGTACTTAAATTACAGACCTTTAGTCTGTAATTTAAGTATCTATAATATCAACATATCAACATATGGGTACGTCAAACTAAAAATACAAGTTTTGCTAAAAAGACATCATATGAGGTCAACACCCGCTGAAGAAGTAACTCCTTTAGGAAATTGAAATTGGGAGGGGAATGGTGTTGCTGTTGCTTTGTTAGGGATGGATTTGGGACATGCCAGGCTGGGTTGGTACCAGTCTCGGTACCTGCCCGGGTATGCTCCGGGATCGGGACCGGTCCGGGTCCAAACAGTACAGCCGTATCGTGTTGGGCTGGGCCAGTCCCAGGTCGGGCCGCCCGGGTAGGGATGGACTAAACCGGGGCGGCCCGACCCAGAACCGGCCCGGCCCGTTACTGTTTGGGCCCGGACCGGACCGGGACTGGTTGGCCGGTTCCGGGCTTTTAGCCCGTTTGGGCGGGTCGGGCGGGCCGGGCTCATGCCCAATTTTTGGTGAACCGGCCCGGGCGGGTCGGGCGGGGCGGGCTCAGGCCCAATTTTTGGTGAACCGGCCCGGGTTCAATGTTTTTTCAATTTTTTTTGCTTTTCGGGTGGGGTGTTTTGGGGGGTGGGGGTGAAGGGGGGGGTCGGGTGTTAATTAGAAACCAAAAAAAAATTGAACTTGACCCGGGCTCAGCCCGGTTAGGCCCGGACCCGGTATCAACCCGGGCCGGTTCCGGGCCCAACATTTTGCAAAAAAAGCCCGTCCGGGCCCGGCCCGGAACCGGACCGGCCCGGGTCCATCCCTACTCCCGGGCCCAATCTATCACCCCTAGTTGTTGTGCTTACTAGTTTGTAAAATTAAAACCTGAGACCAAAACCGAGATTGACCTGGTCTTTTTTTAGGAACTAGAAGTCTGGAACCGGACTCACTTTATATTAGTTTCCCGTAACAATATAAAGTCAGAAAATTGGTCCAGTCTTTGAGCAGAAAACTGGCTTGGCTTTGTGGTTGCTCGGTATAGCTATAGCATATAGTGAAAGGAGTAATATTTCGTAAGAGAGTCTCCGAAAAACCTGCAGCACAAGTAGGCTTGCCATTTTTAACTTATCATATAGTTTCCGGGCTAAGTATATGTTAAACTCTGGTAATCTGATTCTGATCGAAACCCGGCCTTACCAATTTTAAAACAAGTAATACAATTTGTTAAGTAATAAGTGATAAGTATGAAAATTAAATGATGTTATTTTAAATGAGTTTGGATTTTCCTTTTGCTCATATCAGACGGTCAGCAAATACGGCAGCCATGAATTTGCTAAGGCTGCAGTTTCTTTATTTAATTAATACTCCGTAATAGTTAAGCATTTTCTCTTCATATAAATCTTGGATTTAAATTGTTGAAATTTATTAGTTAAAGTTTTAATAATTATGTGCATAGTAGAATAACTATTTAATTTACTTATAAATTAAAGAGATTCATCCTAAAATATTACTAATAAAAAATCTATAAGTAAAAATGTGTCTGTAAGTTACTATGTGTAAGTTTAATAGTCATTGTGATGTAACATTTGAATACAACTATAAGTCACTAAAGTTAACAGAGTCCACTATTTTTATTTTGGTTTTATATTTAGAATTATTACTTCAAAATTAAATGCATTAGTGTTCTACTTTTCTAAATAAATAGCAAATGCAGCAAGACCATTATACTATACGTAGTACTATATTATTGCGGGGTTAGTAATATGGAAGGTTCGGATGATCTTATTCGTTCTATAGTTCATCTCATAAATTCTCATTGTAGTCTTAGACTATTCATTTACTTGTATCTTTGTTATCATTCTAATGAATAAATAAATTACTTTATTTTTTAAAGTATTTTGATTAAATAATGCTGAATAAGAAAATGATACAACTAGTCTCTATATTGTTTCACATAAAGGGTTTGGGACTTGGGTATCAATTTAAGAACGAGGTTAGTAAGGATACGATATAGGACATGGAGTTTGATTGACCAGTATTCTAGGAGTATATTGCAATGTTAGTTAACCGTTTGAGATGCAAATTAAAGTTGTATAATAGGTTTGGTGATCGCAAACATGCATTCTATTGCACAATGATGGACTTCAACTTGTTGCAAAAAGATGGACTTAAACTAGTATTAATGAACTCTACAAGATTAGTGTCTCCATCAAATTTGTTAAAATAGTATTTGTGGGATTAGTTGTTTAGGCTTTCTTCACCTCAACTTTGCAAAATATACTTAAAGTGAATAAATACATACATGGTACTTGTGAACCCCTAATAATCTATTACCAGGAACAAAATCACTTGTTAGATAGTCACAAAGAATTGTTAAACACATAAAGAATTGCTCAATCAAAATGCTAAATAATACTCCCACAATCCTACTATTTAAAGTTCTTGTATTCCTTTTTCATACGTTCATTTTACCGAAATTAAATGTGTTTATAGTGATTAATCGAAGTTTTGGTTCAAATTGAAGAGCTGAAGTGCTTCCATTCAGTGGACCATTTACATAGAGAGTGTATTTGGTCTTATTTTCAGTTTAGTTTTTGAAAGTGTTTTGCATGAACGATATATATATTCTCCTATAATGAAATGCATGCACAATTTCAAGATATTCTTCCAAATGCACGCGCAATTTCACTTTATTATATTTGTGTTTAATTTAGTTTACAAAAATGTATTTAATAATGATGCTTTTTTTTGCTGCGGCTTATTAGTTATTACTAGCTAGTATCTTTTGTCTTTATGTAATCTACAGTTTTTCTATTGAAAAAACAAATAAATGTTTATCACAACATGCAATCGTATCTCATAGAACATATTCATCGGTCCCTTAAAAGTTTACCAAATTTGACCAGCAAGGGATTAATAAAGTAAAAACCGTGTGTATGAGCTTTGTGTAGATGAACTAGAATTAACTAGAGCCACAATTTCTTTACTTAAAAGAGAAAATGACAAAATTAATGGGACAATCAAAAAAGAAATGTTGGCAAAGTTTTAAGGGACGGATGTGGTATATATTTGTGAACTTTTTTCGAACTAATCTAAAAAATGTAAATTAAGAATATATACAATTTTGTGTAGGAATTTTCTAAGTTATATATCGTCATGAAAAAATTAAATAAAAAAATGAATTCAAGTACAAAACTTCCTTAACTTTTGTTTTAAAAAAGCTTGCAAAGTATGTGGTCTCTCTCTCAGCTATACTCTTGATCGTATAATAATTATAATTCAAGACATATTTATTCATTTTCGTTTTATTTTATTTGTTGTAGTGGGTTTTCCTTTAACTTTTATGTAATATGATTGATTGCCCTACCTCAACCATTGTATAATTTTATATCAAATGTAAATATTTTTTCGTAAAAAATAGAAACCAAATGGAAACAACTAAATCAATCAAACTGTGGTTTCAAATTTGGATATATAAAATCGAATCTAACTGAATCAGACCTTTTATTTTGATTATGAATTTGGTTTTGGGTCAAAATTGAACCGAAAAAACCGAATTCACCCCTATCTAAATCTATTAAAGTGTGCAAAAATTATATTTAAACTATATACTAGAAATAGGGTTAAGAAAAAACTATTCGGGGAAAAAACTAAAATTAATCTCTTCAACAAATTCGTACGATTCAGACAGGAAAGTAACTTCAAACTTACTTTTTTTACTCTAGGGGGGCCTGGGGGAGGGGGCCTGAGGGGTCTGGAGTAATCAGGGCTGAAACTCATTTGATTAGTACACAATTATGTGCGTGAAAATCAAAAGTTCAATGTAAGATTAAAAATTGTCTGATAAGATTTATAAGTTGAAAATTAGATTTACTACCTTCGTCCCACTAACATTGAGACATGAGGAAGTCACACAGTTATTAAGAAAAGTGAGTTTATGTCATTGATATGCGACAATGGGATTTCTCGAAAAAAAAGTGAAACAATCTTTGCGGGACGAAGGGAGTACCAAACTAGGCCTTAATTTACATGTTTCCACTTCACAAACAAAAAGGTCTTTTTAAAGACACTTCAGTGTTCATATGCATTTGTGTAAGGCCGAGCAAGCAAATACCACGCAAGCACAAATCAAAGTGTGGAGGTTACAATTCCTATGTGCTGATCCGAACCGCTGGTGTGAATCGGTACAAGGTCTATCACCATTGAACTGATTGAGTCACCGTGACTTACAACCTCTCAAATGTCTTGTCAGACCGGGGCCTGGAGGGCCCTCGAGGTTGGGAATTCAACCCTTTTTTTTGGAATATTATATGATCACGTCGCAAGATAGATAGATTTCATTAGAGGGGAATTGTGTATGACATAATTTCGGAAATGTGTGACCATATAAGGTATGTTCATCAATTCCATTTGGTAGATTTTTGATTTGGAGCCCGTTTGTTGACGCTATTTTTGGCATATCATTCAATTTTTTCATCAAACACGTAACATTTTGTTCGCGCGCTGAATTGTGTAATAATAAGAAAAGGTAAGGTTGAATTTACTTCCTAACTGTATTGATTGAAGTTACTATAGATGATCATTTTGGCTATTTTTTCAAATAATTTTTTTTCTTGTTTAATAAGTAAATATATTTTAAATATAATTTTTTTCATAAATAAGCAAAATTAACCAATCTAGTCATTTTAGCTAGAACTTCATAAATTTTAGCAGAGTCAGACAATGTAACCAATTTGGGGATAATTTGGAGAAGTTTGGGCTTGTTTCGATTGATTTTAGTCGGTTTTGATCAATTTAATCGGTATATTGTTCTTAAACCGTCAATCTTAAATCGAACCTGATGGATAGTGTACCCGGGGGTAGCTTATCCAAGGGGTTATTGCGGAGAATAACTAGAGAGAAGTCAGAGCAAGTAAGTAAGAGAGAGGGTATATTAGATGTGTGATCAGCGTATTTTGCTTCTGGTCACAAATGGGGAAAATGGGGTGCTATTTATAGTAGCAATAAATGCCAGATAGGGACACGTGTCAAGCATCCATTGGTCGAGGGGTCACATCAACTGGTTGGTGCTGGCAATCGCATGTGGTCACATTTAATGCTGCTGTTGGATGTGACGTCGTACTTGGTACAGTGATTCCGGCGCATGTGGAATGGATATTATGTCGAGATAGGTGCCCTCATGATCAGCCGAGGGCTCTGAGTACCGGGGACCCCCTTAGTGCCGAGGGCTCTGGGTGCCGAAAGCTACTGATTTCCGCCGTTTTCTCCGAGTAACTTTGTGTGCTTGAGCTGGCCGTCTTGTGTGGATTTAGAGCCTTCGGCCAAGGGGGCGAAGGCACTCCCAGTGTGCTGCGTGGGTTTCTCAATACTTGGAGCGCTGTGTTTTGGGCCTGCTGTGCCCCCTGGGCCTATTGGGCCTTTACCAGAATAGTAGGAGTCTATGGGCCGGGGGTTCCTGGGCCATATACTCCATCAGGAGTCCTTCACTCCTTTTGGCGAAAGGTACTTGAGGGAAAAGGAGTAATCTGTGCTTGTCCCTTTGGTGTTGTTCCGTTGTAGTTTGTGGAGTTTGTGAGTAGTTTGTTGTGTGCATGTTTCAGCCGGGGGCAGTCCCTCAATTACCCACATTCTGGGACTTGAGGGATCATGCTCGTTGTTTGTGGGAGTTTTTGACTTTTTTTGTATTTTGGGATTTTCCCGAAGGGGTCCTCTAGTCCCCCACTCCTTGAGGCACTTGTAAAGTGGTGAAAAGGAGTAGAGTGGTGCCTGTCTGCAATATGAAGCCGAGGGGTGACACTTTTCGTTTCATTTTGGGGGGATGCCTCGTTAAAAACGTCATTGGAAAAAACCCTGTGGGAAAAAATTCCAATGAGGGAAAAAGAGTGCACCGAATTCCCCCAATGATGAGTCGAAAAGGTGAAATCCTGGCTTGGAATGAGTGGTAATATTTTTTGATTTGCCGAAGGGTCCCTGTTGTTATCCTGAGAGATGCCGAAGGGGAGCCCCCAAATTATGAGAATGAGGGCGTGATGAATGTGGGTGATGTTTCCGGTGTTGCCGAGTGGTCCCTTGTTCGTTGGTGAGTGGAGGGCGCCTTTTGATGAAAGGCGTGCTCCCCCGGGGGCTTCGTAGTCCTCAATGTGTTTGAGGGCCGATGGTTCCCGATGGGTGTGCCCGTTATGAAGCCGTGGGCTTCTGAAGGAGTAAGCCCGAAGGCCTTTGTAATGTAGCATGAGGGGCATAAACCTGGAGCATCTTTGGGTAAGCATACCCGGGAGCCCCTCCTGATGAAGTGGAGTGAAGGAGAATGCCCGGGGGCTAGTGTTTTGGTTGGTGAAGGAGTGGTCTGCCGAATGTAACCGGGAGCTCCCAGAATATAGCCGTTGTAAATATAGCCGTTGGAATACCTAACATCAAAGATATAGCCGTTGGGGGGGGGGGGGGGGGCTCCACGTGGCGCGCATTCGTTGGCCGCCTGTGGGCGGGCGTCACCGATTGGGCGATTCGACGGTTTGTAATGATGGCTATTCAACCGGAGGCCCGGTTTCCAGACCCAAGCCCGGATCCAGGTGCCTATAAATACCCTAAGGCCAGGGTCATTACCCCTGTGCGATTTCATTGTAGCGAAGCTCTGCAGAATTTTCTAGAGAGAGAAACACCTGCCTTCGATCAACCAGTCTCTCGAGGTCGGTTCTCCACCCATCTGTTGTAGTATTAGCGAGTTGTAGCTTTGTGGTCTTAGGTTAAGCGTTTAATTACCTTATGAAGCCTCCTGCCTTAAAAAACCCCTCATCCCTTAGCTGTTGAGGATGTCTTCGCAAAGTGATTCTCAAAACGTCTCGAAAGAGCCTCCGGTAGGGGTCGAGAGCTTCTCTGAGGCGGAGTCCTCGAGCGAACGCACCTCGGTGAACCTAGGACTTTGCGGTGGCTGAGGAGGTACAAGCAAGCCTTCGGCTCGAATTGGAAGCAGAGGAGTTCGAGCAGGTGTGCGAGGACGAGGAGCTGGCACTTGCTTTTCAAGTGGCTGAGGATGAGGCCCAAAAGGAAAGCCTGAAGGTCACCATCGCTGTTCCTCCCCCTCGGAATGCAGAGCCGGAAGCTCTCAGCCATAGGAGGAAGAGAAATGCGAAGGCTGTCGGGAGGAAACAACAGGCTGCCGTCGACGCTAGGCAGCCAGTAGGAATCCCCGAAGGCTATTCCTACCTGAACACTGCTGCCTTGGACGTGAAGACCCGAGCCACACAGGGAGAATACATGGCGACACAGCTCTTGGTAGGGCCCTCGGCACTGGTAGTGGAGCCGGGGCCAGATGACGTTTTGCTATACGCTCCCGCCGGTTGCTTTGACGTGCATATACTCTCGGTGGAGTTGGGCCTCCGATTCCCCCTCCATCCCTTTGTGGTGGAGTACCTTCGGTTTATCAAGCTTGCTCCCTGCCAATTGACCCCGAACAGCCATTCCTACTTGGCTGGCTTTTTTCCCCTCTGCCGGAGCCGGGATGTGGAGCCTTCTCTAGACCAATTCTTTCTCTCTTTCAACCTGTGCCGGGGGGGGGGGGGGGGCATTCGAATGCCGTGGGCTTCGCCAACCTGCAGCAGCTCCCTGAATTCAGGCTTTTCGACGATGTCCCTCCGTCCCACAAGGGATGGAAAGATAAGTTCTGCTACATTCGGATGGCGGAGAATCCCTTCCCGGCCCCACTTCGTGATAGCTTCCGAAGGCACGTCAAGGTAGGGAGCGCCGCCTTGGAGAAAAAAGGGAGGAAGCTCTCCAAGAAGCCCGAGGGGGTCTGAGAAGCATACCAAGATCAGGGATGCTACCCTTCCCAATGATCTTTACAACCTGGGCTTCCGGCGGTATCGGTTGATGGGGGAAAGTGACGAGAGATATCCCCCCGTCGATAGGGTATATCAAAGCGCCGGAGGTAGTTAACTTATCGAGGGCTCCCATTTTGTACTTAGAATATTTTCCTTTCCTTTTCTTTTTGTAGTATTATCCTCCTAACCCTTATGTATTTCCCTTGCTTTTCAGGACCAGACATGGACGCCAGGAATCTGTCAAAGTTGAAGAAGCAACTTGCTAAGGAGAATAAAAAGAAGGACCCCTCGTTGCAACAGAGGGGGGGTGGATGAGATCTTCCCGAGGGCGGGGAAGAAACAGAAAGGGGGGGGGGGGGGGGGGCGAGCTGAAAGAGGCCCCAGTTGTAATCGTGGAGGAGCATTCCTCCTCCAAGCCCCCGGTCCAAGCCCCCGGACTGGCATGGCCTCAAGATAATGTGCAGTTCTCCATTACCAAGAGGACTGCCATTATGCATGCGACGTTGAACCCGAGGGAGTTCCTGAGGGGGGGCACCCCCCGACGGATAAATCTGTGCTCTCTCGGTAAACCGATGATGCCCTCTGTTCCAAGATCCTTCAGGCCTCGGTCACTGTAAGTTCCCCTTTCCTTCTCCCCCCTTTTCTTTCTCCCTTTATTTTGCGTAGTGGTTTTAACCTTCGGTGCTTCGTGATCCCTTTTGCAGGCAAGCCTCGGCCTTGGTGAACTCACCCAGATGATGGAACGCTATGCCCTTCAGAAGCAGAAGGATGATGAGGCCTTGGGTGTGGCCCAAAGGCGGCTTCGGGAGGCAGAGGAGGCTTCCAGGGTTGAGAGGGCAGCCTTCGAGAAAATCCTTGAAAATGCCAAGGTACTGGCAAAAGCCGAGGGGAGGGATGAAGCTGAGAAGGCAGCCACTGAGGCCGCCAAGAAGGCTGCTGAAGACGCCGAGATTGCCAAGAAGGAGGCGGTGGGGGAAGCGGTGGCAGCCTTCGTCATCGAGAGATGGAAAGCCGAGGCCCAGAAAGCGTGGGTGGTTGCGGTTGTCGAGGCCTCCGTAGAGGAATGGGTGAGAGGCCCCGGGGCGATGTGGCTGGCCCAGAAGGGGAAAGAATATTATGATGGGGGTGAGTACTTCACTCAAGCCCTCATCTACCGGAGGTTGGCCTGGCACCTGGGAACAGACCCATCGGCATTTGACCCGGCGGCTTATGGGCTCCCCCCCTCTTCAGCCAGACACCAGAGTTCCCCTCCCCGAGGGCACTAGCAGGCCAGATCTCGAGGACACCGTCCTGATGGCGGAGTGCAGCGATGAAGAAGAGGATGCTGTGGGGGATGCTACGTCGAAGCCTGCCGACGGAGGCGATGCTGTTGTAAATGATGATGTTGTTATTGTGTAGTCCTTATAAAATTCTTCTCTTCTTTTCTTGTAATCGAACATGTACAGCCTCCCGGCTTTGGCCTTAATGTATGGCAATTTGACTCTTTATTTGTGAATTGATGAAGGGATGCCTTCGAGCTTTTGTACCTAATCGTTTTCCTTTGATTTTTTTTTTGAATGTATGCCTCCGTTTTCTTTGAATGTATGCCTTCGTCTTTCTTTGAATGTATGTTTGTGCGGTACTCTGGCCGGGGGGCAAAATTTTAGGACTTAGAAATTTTTTTGTAAGTGTTTGAATATCGTCTAGCCTTCGGTACGTGGGCACCCTTTGCTGCATGGATATATAATCGAGGGCCCAAAATATTTAGGACTTAGAAAATATTTCTAAGTGTAGTTTCACCAAGCCTTCGACCGTGTGGCCCCTCTGGCTGCATGGAGATTTGACCGAGGGTCAAAAATATTTAGGACTTAGAAAATATTTCTAAGTGTAGTTGTATGAGGTAGGAGCCTTCGGGTGAAATGTGAGAGCCCTGTCGTAGGTGTACCTTCGGTTGACTGGTGACTCGACAGAGGGCAAAGTACTTAGGACTTAGAAAAATTTTCTAAGTATTTCCTATTGCTGGCCTTCGGGCGGGGACCCTTCGGCTGCATACTTTGCGGGCCTAGAACAGTTTCATTTGTCTTGCAAGGTTGGCCTGCGGCAACAAAAGCCTTCGGTTGTTGTTATGTCCCCACAATGTTGATTTAGGAAAGTTTGTAGTTCAAGTGTAGCATAAAAAGACAGACTCCATCGGACATTGCCTGGGTGTATCCCCTCGGCATCTAGTGAGGTGCCGGGGGTGATTCTTGCTTGGATTTTGCCAACATCTGATAGCTTTGTGGTATAGTAGCCTTCGAGGACGTTTTGAGTTGTTGTTGAGTGAGCCTGTCATGTTTTGTAGGATTTGAGCCTTCAGTTTTGATATAGCCGGAGGCAATCAAGGAGTGGACTTAGCCATTTGTTGATGATGTTTGTTGAATAGTATCTTTGGTAATTAGGAGCTTCCAGGTACCGAAAGGTGTTCCTGTGGGGAGCCCTCGGTATGTTCCCGTGAATTTGTTGGATTGGTGTACTCATTGATTTCTCACTGAGTCTACTCCCCTTCACCACCCTTTTTTTTAGTAGTGAAGGGAAGGCTTCAAGAAACTTGGTTTCTTATTAAGGCTTGGCCTATCGGGAGGTAACAGAATACACCATTAGCTCCCCCCTCGGGTTAACCTTCCGAGTTCCGAGGGGATCGAGGGTCGTTTCCTGGGCACAAGACATAGTCTGTAGCCTGCCTCCCCTTGGGAGATGGCACGGAAAGCGCCTCAGTTTTGAAAGTCGTCCCCTCGATGCCAGACATATTCCGTGGCCTGCCACACCCTTGGGGTAGTGGCGCGGGGAGCGTTTCGATTTGGAAGTCGAATCCTGGGCATATTAGATACCTGCCAATCCCTTGGGGAAATGGCGTAGAAAGCGTTCCGTTTCTGAAAGTCGAATCCTGGGCATATTACTTGCCTGTCATACCCTTGGGGTAGTGACGCGGAAAGCGTTTCAGGCAAGGGTTTTCATTTGCACACTGGTTGCAAATGGCCGGGGCACTACGTGCTACCGGCACCGATAGGTGGCGCCTTCGGTATATGCGTCCTCGAGGGGTACGACTTTAGAAACAACACTTGGTGTTTGTTCCGGTGTACGGCCCCCGGTACTTGGTACCGAGGGGTCTTCTGTAAAAAACATTTGGTGTTTTTACTCATTTGTCGTAGCTGATTGAGGTGTATACCCTCGGCACTTGGTACCGGAGGGTCTTTAAAGGAAACACTTGGTGTTTTTCCTCCGTTTGTTGAAAGTTGATAGTAGTGTATCCCCCCCGGCATTGGGTGCCGAGGGGTCCTCTGTAGGAACACTTGGTGTGCTCTTCTACGCTGTGGGTGGCAGTATAGTCTACCCTCGGCACTTGGGCCAGGGGTCGATATGAGGGCTTGACCGCTCATAAGAGTCTTGTTCCATGTTCTTGGTGTCTTCAATATGCCTTCGTTCTTCAAAATTGGAGGCCTTGGGCCGTAAAATAATACATTCACTAGTTATGAGGGGTTGGTCACTCTGATGTTATTGATAAAATTTAACTAAGTGATGTACATTCCAGTGCCTAGGGACCTCAGTCCCATTGGGGCGTTTTAGTTTGTACGTTCCTGGTTTGATGATGGCCGCCACGATGTAGGGGCCCTCGAACTTTGGTGCCATCTTTCCGCCCTCGGTTGGTTGGCTAGCTTCCCTTCTTCGGAGGACATAATCCCCCACTTGGAATTCCCGGGAGCGGACTTTGGCGTCAATGTAACTCTTCACTTGCCATCGGTAGTTTTCTGCGCATATGAAGGCTTGCTCTCGGCGTTCTGAAATAAGGTGGAGGTCGAGGGCCATATTGGCGTCGTTGGCCTCTGGATCATATTGTGTGGCCCTTCGGGTTGGAAGAGTTACCTCAGTGGGGGCCTTAGCTTCAAATCCGTAGCAAAGGGAAAAGGGTGTCTCACCAGTTGCCCACCGAGGGGTGGTACGGTAGGCCCATAAGATGTTGTGGAGCTCTTCTACCAAACCACCCCCTTCGACCTCCAGTTTCTTCTTTAGGCCCTCGAGCAAGGTGCTGTTGGCGTTCTCCACTTGACCATTGCCCTGAGGATAGGCAACGGATGAGAAGGTGTGTTTGATGCCCCATGCCTCCACGAGGACACAGAAGGGGACTGCCTCAAACTGAGTCCCATTGTCGGAGATGATTTGCTGGGGAATGCCAAACCTTGTGAGGATGTTCTTGAGAACAAAATGACGGCACCTGGCCTCAGTAATGCTGGTGAGGGGCTCAGCTTCCACCCATTTGGTGAAGTAGTCGATGGCGACGATGATGTACCTGTTGTTGGAGGTACCCCTCGGCAGAGGGCCCACAAGGTCTATGCCCCATCGAGCGAAGGGTATGGATGTGCTGATGGGGGCATAGTTGACTGCTGTCCTGCCGGGGGCTTTTTGGAAGTGTTGGCATGCGGTACACCTTCGGGCGAGATCTGCACAATCCCGGGCCATCGTAGGCCAAAAGTAGCCCTGGATTATTAGCCTTCGGGACATGGAGAAGGGTCCCTGGTGAGCTGAACAAGTGCCACTGTGCACTTCCTCCATCGCAACTTCGGCTTCATCTTGATGAAGGCACCGAAGTAATGTCCCGTTGTAGGACCTTTTGTAAAGCCTTCCATCTTCGATAATGTAGCTGGGAGCCCTCAGCTTTGCTAGCTTGGCGCGGGCTTCATCCTCGGGCAGTTGCCCTGTAGTGATGAAGGCGACAATGTCTGAGATCCCGTCTTCTTGCCTTTGTTGTATGTGCATGATGGGGCTAGCATGTATGCTGGAGAGGCTGAGCTCCTCGATCTTGACAATCTTTGAGATATGCTCAGGAGATTCTGCCGAGAGCTTTGATAAAATGTCGGCCTCGGAGTTTTGAGCCCTCTGTATTTGAGTAAGAGAGTGTGCCTCAAATACCTTAAGCAACTCCTTGGCCGCTTCTTTGTACTGCTTCATTCTTCCTTCCTTGGCTTCGTACTCCCCGGAGATTTGGCCGACGACTAACTTGGAGTCGCAGTTGACGTGGATCTGTCGGGCCTTCATGTTAGCTGCCAGCAGAAGGCCACAGAGGAGGGCCTCGTATTCGGCTTCATTGTTAGAGACTTTGAAAGAGAAGCGGACTGCGTAATAGGCCCGGAAGCCTTCTGGTGAGATGAGAACCACCCCTCCTCCACATGCCTTGACGGCGGAGGAGCCGTCGGTGTAGAGGGTCCACCGATCATCCGAGGGGGCCGAGGGCTCCTCGTCCATGGCTGATATTGCTGTACATTCCGTCACGAAGTCCGCTAGGGCTTGGCCCTTGATGGCGGGCCTAGGACGGATGTCGATGTTGTATTGGCTCAGGAAGACAGCCCATTTTACCATTCGGGAGGAGCTGGTGGGGCTCCTCATCAAAGCGCTGAGGGGTTGGTGAGTGAGGACCTGGACCGGGTGAGCTTGGAAGTAGTGGCCCAACTTCTTGACGGTCCACACGATAGCCAACACCGTTTTCTCCATCGGGGAATACCGGAGTTCTGCCTCCCTGAGGGTCTTGCTAACATAGAAGATGGCATGTTGGACGCCATCCTCCTCCCGGATGAGTACTGAGCTGATGGCTGCCGGGCTAACACCTAGGTAAAGGTATAGGGTCTCCCCCACCTTGGGTTTAGAGAGCACAAGGGGTGAGGATAAGTACCGTTTCAGTTCCTCGAAGGCCCCCTGACACTCTGAAGTCCACTGGAAACCGGTGGTCTTCCTCATGATCTGGAAGAAGGGTAAGGACTTTTCCGCCGATTTTGATAAGAAGCGGTTGAGGGCTGCCAGGCGGCCCGTCAATCATTGGACCTCCTTCACGTTGCGTGGGGGCTCCATGTCGATGATGGCCTGGATCTTCTCGGGGTTGGCCTTGATGCCCCTTCGGCTCACCATGTAGCCCAAGAATTTGCCCCCTTGTACGCCGAAGGTACACTTCTTCGGGTTTAGCCGAAGGCTAAACTTCTGCATGATGGCAAAGATCTCCTTCAGGTCGTCAGCATGGCTTGCCGATTGCTTTCTCTTGACGATCATGTCGTCAACATACGCCTCCACGGTGCTCCCTAGGACAGCTTGAAATACCCTGGCCACCATCTGAGTGTAGGTGGCACCTGAGTTCTTTAGGCCGAAGGCCATGACAAGGTAGCAGAAGATGCCCTCGGGAGTCATGAATGCTGTTTTTTCAGCATCTTCCTCATGCATAAATATTTGATGATACCCGCGGAATGCGTCGAGAAATGACATGATTTCACACCTCGCGGTTTCATCTACAAGTTGATCAATGTTTGGCAAAGGAAAGGGGTCCATGGGACACGCCTTGTTGAGATCCGTGTAGTCCATGCACATGCGGAATGAGGGCGGTTTTTGTGCGAGGACCACGTTTGCCAGCCATGAGGGGTATTTCACTTCCTTGATGTGCTTGATAGAGAGGAGCATGGAGACCTCCTTGTTCACAAATTTCCTCCTCTAGACCGAGAGGGGTCTCCTCCGCTGTTGTACTGGTTTGGCCGAAAGGTCCACCGAGAGGCGGTGGGTGATGACCCTTCGGCTGATCCCCGACATGTCCTCCGGCCCCCATGCAAAAACACTGGAGTAGGCGCGGAGGGCGCTGATGATGCCGGTCTTCAAGTCTTCGGGGAGCTTTGATCCAATCTTCACGACTCTCTCCGGCTTGGCCGGATCGAGCGCAAAATCTTCTACCTCTTCGGCTGGTTTAGCCCTCGGCCTCCTTTCTTCCGCTTCCACAGTTCCAGTGATGGTGTCAATGCGGAACTCTTTCTTGCTAACCTTCTTCGTCACTTGAAGGTAGCAAGCGCGGGCAAGTTTTTGGTTCCCCCTTGAGTAACCGATTCCCCCCTCGGCTGGGAACTTGAGGCAGAGGTGCCTCATGGAGATGACGACTTCGAGATCCTCGAGGGCTGGCCGGCCGAGGATGATGTTGTGGGCGCAGTCGATGTTGACGACGACGAACTCCACCTCGATCTTGGCTCTATGGAGCCCGTCGCCGAAGAGTACCGGGAGGGTTATGACCCCCTCAGAATCAATGGTGTCGCCGGTGAAGCCGGCAAGAGGGGTCTTGATGGGCCGAAGGGACCCCCTCTCCAGATGCAGCTCTTTGAAGGTACTGAGGTACATTACATTGACGGAGCTGCCCGTGTCAATGTAAGTTCGGTGAATGATAGTGTCATTGAACTCCGTGCGGATGACGAGGGCATTCTTGTGTGGAGAGGACACTGAGGGGAGATCTGCGTTAGTGAAGGTGATGGGCTCCTCCCTCAGCCGCTTTGCTGGGGGCATATGAGTGACTTCCCCCACGTAAAGTGATTGAGCCCACTTCTTTCATTGACTTGTAGAGTCACCCCCGGTATTGCCCCCCGTGATCATGAGGATGTGGCGCTTCTTTTCTTGGTACCGAGGGTACTCTTCCTCCTCTTCTTCCAAGTTCCCAATCTCCCTCTTCTTGCCAAGGGGGATAGTGTTGGGGTTGACCCATGCGTTTGCTCTCGCAGGGTGCCCTCGGGGTGGCCCTTGGTGAGGGGGGGCCTGTTGCTGAGGGCCTTGAATAAATTGGGACAAATGGCCCGCCTGTATCAACCTTTCGATGGCCGTCTTCAGCTGATGGTAGTCATCGGTTCTGTGCCCCTGATGCCGGTGGAAGCGACAATAGGGGTAGTTTGGATTGATGGCCTATACTTACGGGGGTGCACGGGAATCTCGCTCCACCAGGCCCCTCTCCTCAGCGAAATCAAGAATGACGCTGACAGGATGCGTCAAAGGTGTCCGAGGGTGCTCCAGGAGAACAGGTTGTGCCCAAGCCCTCGGGTTCCCCTTGTAACCTCCCCCGGGCTTAGCTTGGCCGTGCCGGGGGCGATCACCGAGGGGTGCCGAATCCTTGGGTTGATTACGGGGGGCCCTCGGCCCCCGGTTGCCTTTGTCGTCTGGCCAAGGGCGTTGCTGATCGGGGATGTGATGGCACCTTTCCACCTCTTCAGCTTCGGCGTACCTGTCCCCCCGCTGTAGGGCCCTTATATAATTGCGGGGGGGGGGGGGGGGGGGGGGGGTTCGATGATGAGGCTCCTTGAGAAGTTCCCGGGGCGGAGTACTGTTTGGAGGAGGGCCAGGAGGGTCCCGTCGTCAGCGCCATCAACTTTATCATCCTCCGTTCTCCAGCGCTCCAAGAAGTCCCGAAGGGTCTCCTCCTTCCTCTGCCTCACTGTCAGCAAGTGGGAGAAGTGTTTTCTTGTGCGGCGCCTTCCCGCAAATTGCGTCAAGAATCGTTGGGCGAGTTCTTGCCATGAGTCAATGCAGCCCTCGGGCAATCGATTGAACCATTCGTAAGCTGGCCCCTCTAAGGTGGAGAGGAACCAGCGGCACAAATACTCATTTGATGCCCCCACCATCATCATACTGTTTTGGTACATGCTGTAGTGCTCCTGGGGGTCTGTTTTTCCGTCGTAGGGCTTGATGAGTTGCCCTCGGTATTTTTCCGGGATCCGGGCCGCCAATACCCTTGGGGTAAATGGCGTCTGGGTCCAGAGCTGTATGGTGGGTTCCCCGGAGCCCTCGATTATCTTTTTTTGCATTTCCTCCATTTTGGCCAACATGGCCTCATACTTCAGGTCTGTATGAGGGGCAGAAGTGGTGGCGTGCGCTTTGGTGGCCTCCATCTCGTCAAGCCGACGCTGAAGGGCCGCAATGATTTCGTCCCGGGGGTCCTTCGGGAGGGCCTCCGCCCCCTGCGAATGGACACTGGCCGAGTGGGCCTGGTTGATTTGGTGGCGGGCGTCGTTGGCATGGAGAGGTGCCTTGCCTTTGTCCTGAGGGGGACGCCTTTCATTGGCCCTGGAGACGGATCCCCCACCTTCCTGAGGCCTCTGGAACGCCTTCCCCCCGAGGCGGTCTTGGACCCCTCGGCGGTCTTGCGCCCCTCCGAGTCTCTCGAGGGCGGAGGTCCGGAGTTGTTCTTTGTTTACGTTGTGGCGGTCCCGGGATTGGACTTCCTGGGAGGCCGTATCTTGGGCCAGGACCTCCTCGACGTTCCCAATCCGGAGGACCAAGTTCCCGAGGGGGTGTGGATGAGGGGGGGGCATGATATTCTCCCCGACCTGAGGTTGGAGGGGAACCAAAGTGCCGAAGGCACCCGGGTTCTGGGTGAGCGTCTGGATGAAGGCGGAAAACGCCGATTGTACGTCGATTGTGATGACTGGAGGGCTAACTTGGTTCTCACTCCGGTCCTTCTTTTTGGCCTCGATGCCGAGGCAGGCATCGGGGGCATTCTGTTGAATCTGATGGCGTAGGTCGACAACCGTCTGGTCCAACCCGGCGATGACGCCACCATTGGGAGCCCTGTTAGAGGCTTCGGGGGCGTCGACTTCGCCGAGGGCCAGGTTCCTGTCCTCAACGTTCTTGGAGTTGGCACGAGTTGTTCTCACCATTTTAGCTAGGTGTTTTGTGTTCGGCGAGGGGGAGGGTTTCTTACTTGATTATTCGACCTCTCAACGAGAGCACCAAATGAGGGATATTGTACCCGGGGGTAGCTTATCCGAGGGGTTATTGCGGAGAATAACTAGAGAGAAGTCAGAACAAGTAAGTAAGAGAGAGAGTATATTAGATGTGTGATCAGCGTATTTTGCTTCTGGTCACAAATGGGGGAAATGAGGTGCTATTTATAGTAGCAATAAATGCCAGATAGGGACACGTGTCAAGCATCCATTGGCCGAGGGGTCACATCAACAGGTTGGTGCTGGCAATCACATGTGGCCGCATTTAATGCGGCTGTTGGATGTGACGTCGTACTTGGTACGGTGATTCCGGCGCATGTGGAGTGGATATTATGTCACGAAAGGTGCCCTCGGCTGCAGGTGATCAGCCGAGAGCTCTGAGTACCGGGGACCCCCTTAGTGCTGAGAACTCTAGGTGCCGAAGGCTACTGATTTCCGCCGTTTTCTCCCAGTAACTTTGTGTGCTTGAGCTGGCCGTCTTGTGAGGATTTAGAGCCTTCGGCTAGGGGGCCGAAGGCACTCCCAGTGTGCTGCGTGGGTTGCTCAATACTTGGGGCGCTGTGTTTTGGGCCTGCTGTGCCCCCTCGGCCTATTGGGCCTTTACCAGAATAGTAGGAGTCTATGGCTCGGGGGTTCCTGGGCCATATACTCCATCAGAACCATCTATCAGTTGATTTTGATTGATTTCCGATTTTACATACGAAGTACTCCCTCCGTCCCGTTAGAAGGTTCTCATAGCAAAACGACATGGTTATTTAGACAATAATTAAATAAAGTACTTCGACTATATTTTGAGAAATAATTTTAATAGGTATATGTTATAATGTAGTTAGTATTGATAACTGTGATATTATAAATGTATTATTTTTAATATTTAATGATTAATTTGTCAATTAAGATTGTTAATTGTTTCCTAAAATGGAAATAAGAACCTTCTAATGGGACGTTCAAAAACGGAAAGTGTGAACCTTCTAATGGGACGAAATGAGTATTTGATTTGCATTAATTACTCTGTACTTCATTTCAACCAGTTTATCTATTCGTTTCAAATTATCTACTCCCTCCGTCCCGTTGTACTTTGTCAACTTTCCTTTTTTGTTTGTCTTTAAAAACTTTGTCACTTTGCTTTTAAAACAATGTTTTTGTGACTCTGTTCATTTCTATCTCCTCTGCAAAAACCTCAATCACACAAATTTTACTATTCTAATATTTTTTTTAATTTTTACCAAAGAGGAGAATATAATTTAAAAAAAAATGATGCACCTGAAAGTTTCTGACATACATAAACGTGATACAAAAGGAGAATTTTGAGTGACTGTACTATTCTCCAGCACAGCTAAGACCTATGTACAGCAAGTTGCAGGCAGGCAACATAATTGTACCTATATTTTGTTTTTTCTTCAAAACCAAGAAAACACTGATAAGATTGATTCAGACACAAAACATACTCCCTTATAACTTTGCCAACTTTCCTTTATTTATGTCCCATTAATTTTGCCACTTTCCCTTTTGAATAAAGAATTTGTGGTTTCAGTTAATTCTCTATCTTCTACACAAATCTCAACCACATAGTTTTTACTTTATTAATCTCCGTGCCGGTCAAACTTGGAAAAGTTATTAGGGACGAAGGGAGTACTTCTTTTGTTCCCATATTTATTTCGTTTATTTTTATATAAATTGACATATATTAAATTATTTTTTATATGAAAACTATAAAATCAATATTCCATTGTCCAATATTAATTTTTCCGCTCCACAATAATCTTCATTTTCCTTCAATCGTAGATAACTTTGTGATCCATATTGTTTCACTTTCAATCAAGCAATCCTCCGTTACACAATTTTTTTTATTTTAAATCACGTGCAAAAGTTATTTGGATGATTATATTAGAACGGAGGAATAGAAAATTTAATTATTCGTAAAAAAGTAAGAACTTTTTAAACAATTCAAAAAGAGGAATTCAAAAACACTTTTGGACAAAGATTAATTGAAATAGCTTAGATCCAATGGGACAGTGCAAGATATGCTTTGATTTGTATGTCCCTCTCTTGATTTTAAGCATCTCTTAATTACTTGGTATTATTATTATTACTATTATTATATTATTATGTATTATATACCCCCTACGTATTATTACTATTTTTATATCAAAAAATGCTCTATATATTTTCTGCATTCATTTATCTATTCCATTATTTTCATTAGATGTTCCACGAAAATCGAGACTAAACATCATGTTTGATAACACTTAAATTAGCTAAATCAGTTGAATATGTTGAAATTGATAAAAACTAAATGAAGCGATTGAATCAACTAAATTTGTTGAATTATGGAATAGTTATATTTAAAATATTTTTTTTATAAATGAAGAACAAATTGTTTTTAGTCTTGTTGCAAAATTCTGAACACATTGTTATATTTTTGAAATCAAATAACATTCTTTCGTGTTGTTTAAAGTTACTAAAATTAATTCATTTTTGAGTAATCTTGGACTATTTATCATTATACAATAGTGCAAACTATATAAAAAATGACAGATTCTTTCACATTCCAACACATATGGTAACACTCTTTCGAAAAATCATAAATATATACTCCGTACGTACTAACAACATCATACTGTGATATAAAAAATAAAATAAAAGACAGCATTGGACAAATAATAGACTCTAAAAATTCTAATCTTTCAATTTCTAAATACAAAATATAATTTTTTTAGTATTTTTTAATTTTTTTTATTTAAAATCAATAAGGGATAATGTGTTCCCTTGTAGAAACATCAGGGATACCGTTGCATTTCTTAGAACTTCGAATGTACTTTAAGATATATTTGCAATTTTCGCCTACCTGAAGGTACAACCAGCTACTCCGTACAACGTTAAAAGTAGTTATTATCGGCGAAAATGGAATTAACCTAATTTAACCAAATTCCTCACTCTCTTTTCATTTCTAAAAAATACGTAGTAGTTTGCATATACTACTTCCGTCCATTAAAACTTTGTCAAAGTTGACCGACACGGAAAATAATAAAGTAAAAACTGTGTGGTTGAGATTTGTGCAGAGGAGAGAGAAACAACAGAAACCACAAATAACTGATTAAAAAGGAAAATGACAAAATTTTTTGAGACGTCCCAAAAAGGGACAAAGTTTTAAGGGACGGAGGGAGTTAAAAGTCTATTTGATAACACTCCAACTCAATGACGCGATTGAATCTGGTGAAAGTAATGAAATTTAGGTCGAATTGACTGAATCACTTCAATTGTGAAGAATTGTACATGTATTCAAAATATATTCTATTATTAAAGTTAATAAAAAATACTACGTATATGAAAGCATAACTTAAATATCTTCAATAGTTTCACATCCAATTCAGACAGAAAAAGTATCATCTACCTTAATTATTTTCATTCATTACACATTTCAACGCACAAAAATAAAAGTTAATTCGGTAAAAAGTTGATTGATAAAATTGATAAACCCATTATAGGAGTTATTAAAAGGGCTTTAAGGTTTTTATCATGTATGTTGAAAAACATGAAACTCAATAGCCTTAAATATCATTTGAATTAAGAAATAAACACATATTTATGGTTAAAATAAAAGTTGTTTACCAAAATGTGACCTCTTAATTGTAGTGATCGACTATAATAGTAAATTTAGTCATAGTTATATATTTCCTCCGTTCTTTAATTCTTGCAACATTGTGATTGTTACACTATTTATAGACATTACTTTGACCACGATTTTTTACTAATATACATAATCAAATTATTACGTATAAAATGTTATTAAATTCCTATCAATGTGAATTTTCAAAATATCAAATTTTTATAATGTCTACTAATACACAATTAAATATAATTATAGTCAAAGTGGTGTGTTGGCAAACATGAAAGTCAAACTGTTGCAAGAATTAAAGAACGGAAGATAATATGTTGTTTACACAAATGTGACCTCTTAAATATAAGTTAAATATAACTTATATTTACTTTTTACACTTAAATGACTATGACACTATAGATTCACATAAACTACAGTCATATTATTATAACTAACTTTTAATTACTCTCTCCGGTTTTTAATGAAGTTAATTAAGTTTACAATTTGACTTCACACATATTAAGAAAATAAATTTGACTTTACTGTAGAGTACACTATTTGACATTGTTTGGTGTAGATTTGTTTGCCAAATAAGGCAAATAAGGAAATATAAAGATTAATATGAGACGGCCCAAAAATGAAAGTGTAAAGTTAATTAATAACCGGAGGAAGTATATGAGTAATATTTTTGAAAAAACTCAATATAAAGTGAACAGTAATACTTACTACTACATATTACACACTCTGATTAGTTTTTATAAATAATATATTGAGGGTAGATATGAACATAACTCAAAATTGGAGCTATGTAAAAATTACTTGAAGGGAAAATGTGACATAACTCGAATATATATTATATTTTGTTCAAAATCAATTTTGAATAAATAGTCAATTTAATTGATTCCATTTTTATGATTTTTTAATTAAAATAAGGAGTTTACATAAAAAAATGAAAACAAGGAGTTTTTTCTCAGAGAAAGGGTTATCTTCAACATATTAATCAATTAAGAGTACTCTTAAACATATCTCCCAAACAAGAATAAGCTGCTGGCAGCTGGCATTTTATTATGGAGGAAAGGATGGATTTACGGGAATTCCATGCAGTCATTCCCAAAATACGAATGTCAGAGTTAGGGTATAGATTTACGGGAAACGGGGTTGGTTAATCCGACTTTCTTAGGTTTTTTGTATGGACTTCCGAGGGTGATTTCTCATATTACGGGATTCCTCTGCATGAGCGTCCAAAATACGGGAGTTTTTTTAGGTTTTCTAAAAAAACGGGAAACGTGTTAGCGTAATCCGAAAAGTTTAGGTTTGAGGGGAACACCTAGGAAAAGCTACAAAACGGATTTAAGGAATCCGAATGTTGTTTTTATTTTATTTTGTTAAACATGCCATGTACGTAGAGTTGAGTAGGTGGGATAATAAAATGGAGTAAGAGCATCATTTTGTACTCTATATTTTAAAAACATACAAATAATTCAATATAAATTTGTAAGTGGGATAGATAATAAAGTGTTTTTGATGAAGTGTTTTGAGTGTTTTGATTGGGATAATGTGTAAAAAAAAATCAATAAATTTAGTGATATTTATAGTTGGAAAGATGTGTATTATTTTATTAAATAAGAAATAATCAATTGTTATGTTAGAGATTGTAATAGTGAATATACATATTTAATTATATTGTATTACGAATTTATTCAATGTTCCCGAAAAATAATTAATATAAATATTTCATTACTCATTTCTTCTTGAACAACAACATGACAAAGAAATACAAATTTTTATTCATTGAAAAAGAGTTACAAAATACATATAAATTTTTACTCTTGTGCTCTCCTACTCGGACGCATATCCATTTCATTTGTAAATCGTGTCCTTTGAGGCCTACCGGTTTGACTGCGTCGAGCACTTTGAGGCGGTATCACTACATATCTGGTATCAGGCATCGCACTTACGTCATGCATAGGCATAATATCTGTAGCATACGTACAGATGTACGCACCTAATTTATACACGTCCGGGATGAGATGATCTACAGTTATTTCTAAGAAATGGCATGTTGCATAGGCGTGCACACATGGAAATCCATTTTGCTTCCAAAAACCGCAATCACATTCGCAACGTGAGAGATTTACCGTTACCGGCGGATAATCACGGATGGAAACAGAGTATATTCCCGTTGTTCGGTTATGCGGGACAATAGTGCACTGATGTCTTTTCTGCGAACGTTCAAGAATATCTTTCCATATATTTTGCGGATATAGGAACCCAGCTTGGCGCCACATCTGACCGGCCCTACGTCGATCGGCAAATAGTTGGACAACTTTGTTATAAGTTGCCTTAACCAGCGCGGTGATTGGAAGTGTTCGACATCCCTTTAGAACATTATTGAAGCTCTCGGAAAGATTTGTTGTAAGGATGCCGTAACGTCGTCCATCGTCGAAGCACAGTGCCCAATTTTCACGTGGAATAGCGTTCAAATACGTGAACGCATTCTCATTCGTAGCACGAATTTGAGCCATTGTTTGGTAAAATTCACTCACCATGGGTGTACTCCCGGCCTGCCAACAGAGCTTTTTCAGTTCAGTGCTCCTGAATTTTGTCATGAAATTGCTTCTAATGTGTCGGAGGCAGAACCGCTTCGAAACTTGGGAGGTTTTCAATTGAGGTACTGATTGATAGGCACTTAGGATGCCAGGGTGTCGATCTGATATTATGCACACATGCCGATTTGGTCTGACAACATAAGTCATAATGTGTTCCAAAAACCAGGACCAACTATTTGTGTTTTCACTTTCCACAACTGCGTACGCGAGAGGGAAAATCTCACGGTTAGCATTCATGGCGACTGCAACCAGGAGATGGCCCTTGAACTTTCCGTACAAGTGAGTACCGTCAACAGATACTACGGGCAGACAGTGTTCAAACCCATCAATGGAAGCTTTAAAAGCCCAAAACGCACGATGAAATTCATACGTACCATCATGACTGGTTGGTTTTGGTTTGAAATCTACCACTGACCCCGGATTTGATTCTCTTATCGCAAGCAACAAATTGGGCAAATCATTGTAGGCCGCCTCCCAGTTCCCGAATCTTCGTTCAAGGGCAATCAAACGTCCATACCACGCCTTTTTGTACTTGACATTGATTCTGAATTTGTCGTATATGTCTTGCATCACGAGTTTAATGTTGTAGTCCGGATCAACATGCACTTTTGTAGCGATTACACTCGCTATGATCTTGCTCGTCATAAGCCTGTCATTACGGGCTCTTTTATAATCCACTATGCAGTTGTGTAGTGGTTGATATTTTTTCACCTTCCACAAATTGGTGTTGAGAAGGTTTCCCGCCTGAATGTGCCACATACACATGTCATCATAGATGCAAACTGCCTTCCACGATCTCACACGTTTGTCTTCTGTCTTAAAAATTCGAGATTACCAAATATTTTCTATTGCTACAGCTTATTTCAGTGGAAGCTGTACACTTTTGTACCCGGAATATTTTTTTTAGATCAAAATTATTGATAGTTGGGAGTGGGTTTAGGTGGGTGCAAGTGGTTGAAATTATTTCGAACAATAAGTGATTGAAAAAAAATTGAATGTTGTGTAGAATTATTGATTCCAGAAGTGACAGGGAATCTGTCTGAAAAATTAAAAGTTGATTGATTTAATTTAAAGTGAGTGGAATCTGTACACTTTTGTACCCGAGATATATTTTTTAGATCAAAATTATTGGTTGTTGGGAGTGAGTTTAGGTGGGTGGAAGTGGTTGGGAGAAGTGGTTGAAATTATTTCGAATAATAAGTGGTTGAAAAAAATTGAATGTTGTGTAAAATTATTGATTCTCGAAGTGACAGGGAATTTGTCAGAAAAATTAAAAGTTGATTGATTTAATTTAAAGTGAGTGGAATCTGTACACTTTTGTACCCGGATAATTTTTTTTAGATCAAAATTATTGATAGTTGAGAGTGGGTTTAGGTGGGTGCAAGTGGTTGGGAGAAGTGGTTGAAATTATTTCGAATAATAAGTGGTTGAAAAAAAATTGAATGTTGTGTAGAAGTATTGATTCCCGAAATGACAGGGAATCTGTCAGAAAAATTAAAAGTTGATTGATTTAATTTAAAGTCAGTGGAATCTGTACACTTTTGTACCCGGAATATTTTTTTTAGATCAAAATTATTGATAATTGGGAGTGAGTTTAGGTGTTGTTGGGATCAAAATTGTAGAATTATTGGTTACCGAAGTGATAGGGTGGTTCGAATGATGAAAAATATTTGAAAAGTACAAATTAATTGAATGTTGAAAGGGATATTTATTGAATGTTGAAAAAAAAAGTAAAATTTCGAATAATAAGTACTCCGTACATAATAGTAAAGTTTAGGTACTTTTACTATTACGTATATTTAAGCTTAGGACTACAAATTACTACAAATTACAAATTCAATTGATAACTTAATTCAAAATTATCAATTGAATTATTGAAACGTAATAGTAAAAGTACCTGATAATAATAACATAATATCAAATTCGATTGATAACTTAAAAGTACAAATTCAATTCATAATTGATAAAAATAACTACATACAACTATTCTGATTCATCAGATTCATAGTGTCGACCTGACACCACGAAGTGACTCCCTGTCCCACAACGTCGAGAATGTATATCCCGTCTCGGCCTATGTTCAATTGGCGGTTGTGTGCTTGGCCCTTCTTCTTGCCCCATCCCACTCTGTACATCTGATCCTAATAAGTTTTTCAACCAATCAATTGGTGAATTTAAAAAGGTGGGACGTGTCTCATACGTAGGCTGTACATGTGGAATAAACGATGGCGCATCAAACGTCGGAATGTATGCACTAGTCGGTGTAGAGTATTGATTAGGTACATGAGATGGGGAAGGGATATGTGAATGAATATGTGAAGATGGTTGTCCTTCTTCTTCACCACCATCTTCGCCATCCTCTTCCTCCTCATCATCATCATCGTGATTATCATCATCACCATCATCATTGTCTACGTGTGGAGCAACATAACCGCGTCCGTAACGCCGACCTCTAGTGGCCGCGACTCTTCTACGGTCTTGCCGAAGTGGAGGATGATCATCCATTGCATCATCATGGGCATCCCCATAGAAAATGATGTCTTGATGAAGCACATTCTCGGCACCTAATCCTGTAAGGCATCGTGCAATTTGCTCGCGGATGTCTTCGACGTCAAATGGAGCTGCCATGCGCCGCTAGATATCGCCCATACATTGAATCTAAAATTCAAAAGTAAAGTTATTAAATAATAATAAACATTTCTAAGTTGAATAATTGCACATAAAATACTTACTAGTGTACTTGTCTTCCTGTTAGTAGTTACATAACCCGTTGTAGGTCGACCATGTAACGGATTGCAAATCCGTCGTTTCCCGACATCTGCGTACCATTCACGGTACGCAGGAGTGTAGGTGGGATGATCAACGAACTCAATTGCGATACGACGATTGTGCCTCGCCGCCCATAGTGTCAATGGCCATCCAGAATTTTTTGCACCACTTGGCTAGCTTGTGATTCCGCTACGGTAGGAATATGTTGCATTGCACCGAATTGACGACAAAATCTACCGGGGTAGTACATCTCAGAAATGTCACAATATATAAGCATGACATTAGAAGTCCACAAATCTACTCCCGCGACGCAGAACCTGGGGAGAGCTTGTAATGCGTATGGGAGCCACACGAACTGGATCAATATTATTTGAAGTTAATTTAAAAACATATTTATTTTCTATTAAACTAAAATGATATTGTTAATTATAACCTCATTCTCTCGGATCCCGTCCAACTGATCTCGATAAATATGTAGAGTATACCGAGAACTTTGTTCCCAATTGTGCCGACATGCCCACCTTCATAAAAATAAGTTATTATACCATGACCTACAAATATATTTAATATACTAATACATATTATGTAAAATTTCAAATTATACCTGCACCCATAGGGCATATCCTGTAGATTCTCATATGGTAAAACGTTTCGCGGCCGCACCATGGGCAATCTCTCCCACGCCCAAATCTGCAATAGAAGCAAGCATCCCCAAATATTTCTCCTGTTCGCTTTGGCGGCCTTGCACATGTTGTAATACAGGAACCCCAATACTGCTGAGCCCCAACTCCACCGTCGTGCTTCACCGAGCGGTCCCTGCAACAACTCTAAAAAGTACAATTTTATTTTGTTCCCGGAAGTGGAGGGGAACAATAACCCACCTAGTAATTGTATGTACCGATACAAATTTTAGACTTGTCATTGACTAATATTCTCACTGTGCCAGAAACTAGAAAAGGACGAGTTCTAGACATAACATTTGCCAGAAACTAGAAAAGGACTAGTTCTAGACATAACATTTGCAAGAAACTAGAAAATGACTAGTTCTGGACGATCTTGTGAAAATTTTACCAGTATAGTGCAATTATAATTTATGTTTGCTTTTATGACCAAATTATAATACATGTTACGAACTAAATTATATTATAGTGTTATTTGGGAATAAATAATGATGACTAAATTAAAATGTTCAACTAACTAAACTAAATTTAAATTTGTAATAGCAACGTACGTAGTCTCAAATTACCATATACACTAATTTATTATTTAATACATTAGCAATTAAGATTAATTACATATTAATATTAAGGTCTTCTAAATATTCAGACTGACATAACAAAATTAGCACAAAAAATTAATAATAAAGAATAAAGATATAATTAAGTTTCTAACCTTTATTTCAAAAACTTGGAGAATAGAATTAGCAAGAACACTCAATAATTTTTTCTAAATGAATTTGTTTTTAGGATAAGAGGATGAATATGATGTTGAAGGGATTTAAATAGGTTAACATTGGGGTTGGGAGTATGGATTTTCGTGCAAGTAATGGACGCTTGGGATGAGTTTGGTACTATCATGCGGCTGAAGTATATGGGATGAAGAAGCACAATCCGCGTCATCTTGTGCTGGCCAATCAGGAAGCTTCAATTTTCGGATTCCTCTAATCCGAATTTCTTGCCCTGACAATATGCTTGCACCACACCTGACACCACAATTTCTTTAATTGGAATTATCTGCTGCTCATGACAATCACGATGGAAACTAGGACTCAAAAAAATAAAACCCAATTTCGGATTAGAGGAATCCGAGTTTTTAGGTTCTGACATATCTGCTCCATCTTTGCGTCAAAATCGGAAGTCGAGGAAAGGATGGATTTACGGGAATTCCATGCAGTCATTCCCAAAATACGAATGTCAGAGTTAGGGTATAGATTTACGGGAAACGAGGTTGGTTAATCCGACTTTCTTAGGTTTTTTGTATGGACTTCCGATTTTGACGCAAAGATGGAGCAGATATGTCAGAACCAAAAAACTCGGATTCCTCTAATCCGAAATTGGGTTTTATTTTTTTGAGTCCTAGTTTCCATCGTGATTGTCATGAGCAGCAGATAATTCCAATTAAAGGAATTGTGGTGTCAGGTGTGGTGCAAGCATATTGTCAGGGCAAGAAATTCGGATTAGAGGAATCCGAAAATTGAAGCTTCCTGATTGGCCAGCACAAGATGACACGGATTGTGCTTCTTCATCCCATATACTTCAGCCGCATGATAGTACCAAACTCATCCCAAGCGTCCATTACTTGCACGAAAATCCATACTCCCAACTCCAATGTTAACCTATTTAAATCCCTTCAACATCATATTCATCCTCTTATCCTAAAAACAAATTCATTTAGAAAAAATTATTGAGTGTTCTTGCTAATTCTATTCTCCAAGTTTTTGAAATAAAGGTTAGAAACTTAATTATATCTTTATTCTTTATTATTAATTTTTTGTTCTAATTTTGTTATGTCAGTCTGAATATTTAGAAGACCTTAATATTAATATGTAATTAATCTTAATTGCTAATGTATTAAATAATAAATTAGTGTATATGGTAATTTGAGACTACGTACGTTGCTATTACAAATTTAAATTTAGTTTAGTTAGTTGAACATTTTAATTTAGTCATCATTATTTATTCTCAAATAACACTATAATATAATTTAGTTCGTCACATGTATTATAATTTGGTCATAAAAGCAAACATAAATTATAATTGCACTATACTGGTAAAATTTTCACAAGATCGTCCAGAACTAGTCATTTTCTAGTTTCTTGCAAATGTTATGTCTAGAACTAGTCCTTTTCTAGTTTCTGGCAAATGTTATGTCTAGAACTAGTCCTTTTCTAGTTTGTGGCACAGTGAGAATATTAGTCAATGACAAGTCTAAAATTTGTATCGGTACATATAATATAATTGCACTATACTGGTACGATTTTCACAAGCTCGTCTAGAACTAGTCATTTTCTAGTTTCTGGCAAATGTTATGTCTAGAACTAGTCCTTTTCTAGTTTCTGGCACAGTGAGAATATTACTCAGTGACAAGTCTAAAATTTGTATCGGTACATATAATATAATTGCACTATACTGGTACGATTTTCACAAGCTCGTCTAGAACTAGTCCTTTTCTAGTTTCTGGCAAACGTTATGTCTAGAACTAGTCCTTTTCTAGTTTCTGGCACAGTGAGAATATTACTCAGTGGCAAGTCTAAAATTTGTATGGGAACATATATAATATAATTGCACTATACTCGTACAATTTTCACAAGCTCGTCTAGAACTAGTCCTTTTCTAGTTTCTGGCACGGTGGTAATATTGTTCAGTGGATAAGCCCAATATCAACCGTACATATATTATAATGTAATACATAAGACTGATATAGTTTCATTGAAAGTTTATGTGTAATTTATAATTTCATTTAATAAAACACGTCATTATAATATACATACACACACATATATAACACTAATATATGATTCTTATTGTCAGTTGAGATACGAATGGCTGCACAAATACCACTTATGGACCCGGTTGATCGGTCTGTGCTGGTGATGCCACGTTACGCGCATCGAGCGGACCTTGTCTGGAATGATGCTACATCCATGGATGACAAGTTGAGGTGTAATCTATATTGTTCAATGGTGTACAAAGACGGCTTGCGTCACCCAGGAGTGGTAGCGTTGCTGAAGGCCTCCGGCTTTTACGACGTCGACTGCATCGGAAGGTTGCAGTTAGACTGGTCGCTTATTACGGCGTTGGTTGAGCGATGGAGACCAGAGACACACGCTTTTCATTTGCCTTTTGGTGAGGTGGGCATCACCTTACAGGACGTATAAGTGTTGTTGGGGTTGCCCATCGACGGAGAACCACTGTCCGGACCTAGGACGAACTCGAAAGCACTTTGGATGCAAATGTGCACGGACTTCGCCGGTTTCACGCCGAACAACAACGACTTAAACACATCTGTAATAAGAATGAATGCCCTACAACGTTGACCGGTACATCAGCACAGCACAAATGAGGAACTCATCACATACACGAGGGTGCTCATTTGGCAACTACTAGGTGGGTTATTGTTCCCCTCCACTACCGGGAACAAAATAAAATTGTACTTTTTAGAGTTGTTGCAGGGACCGCTCGGTGAAGCACGACAGTGGAGTTGGGGCTCAGCAGTATTGGGGTTCCTGTATTACAACATGTGCAAGACCGCCAAAGCGAACAGGAGAAATATTGGGAGATGCTTGCTTCTATTGCAGATTTGGGCGTGGGAGAGATTGCCCATGGTGCGGCCGCGAAACGTTTTGCCATATGAGAATCTACAGGATATGCCCTATGGGTGCAGGTATAATTTGAAATTTTACATAATATGTATTAGTATATTAAATATATTTGTAGGTCATGGTATAATAACTTATTTTTATGAAGGTGGGCATGTCGACACAATTGGGAACAAAGTTCTCGGTATACTCTATGTATTTATCGAGATCAGTTGGACGGGATCCGAGAGAACGAAGTTATAATTCACAATATCATTTTAGTTTAATAGAAAATAAATATGTTTTTAAATTAACTTCAAATAATATTGATCCAGTTCGTGTGGCTCCCATACGCATTACAAGCCCTCCCCAGGTTCTGCATTGCGGGAGTAGATTTGTGGACATCTAATGTCATGCTTATATATTGTGACATTTTTGAGATGTACTATCCCGGTAGATTTTGTCGTCAATTCGGTGCAATGCAACATATTCCTCCCGCAGCGGAATCACAAGCTAGCCACCATGCAAGTGGTGCAAAAAATTCTGGATGGCCATTGACACTATGGGCGACGAGGTACAATCGTCGTATCGCAATTGAGTTCGTTGATCATCCCACCTACACTCCTGCGTACCGTGAATGGTACGCAGATGTCGGGAAACGACGGATTTGCAATCCGTTACATGGTCGACCTACAACGGGTTATGTAACTACTAACAGGGAGACAAGTACACTAGTAAGTATTTTATGTGTAATTATTCAACTTAGAAATGTTTATTATTATTTAATAACTTTACTTTTAAATTTTAGATGCAATGTATGGGCGATATCTAGCGGCGCATGGCAGCTCCATTTGACGTCGAAGACATCCGCGAGCAAATTTCACGATGCCTTACAGGATTAGGTGCCGAGAATGTGCTTCATCAAGACATCATTTTCTATGGGGATGCCCATGATGATGCAGTGGATGATCATCCTCCACTTCGGCAAGACCGTAGAAGAGTCGCGGCCACTAGAGGTCGGCGTTACGGACGCGGTTATGTTGCTCCACTCGTCGACAATGATGATGGTGATGATGATAATCACGATGATGATAATGATGATGATGATGAGGCGGAGGAAGAGGATGGCGAAGATGGTGGTGAAGAAGAAGGACAACCATCTTCACATATTCATTCACACATCTCTTCCCCATCTCATGTACCTAATCAATACTCTACACCGACTAGTGCATACATTCCGACGTTTGATGCGCCATCGTTTATTCCACATGTACAGCCTACATATGAGACACGTCCCATCTTTTTAAATTCACCAATTGATTGGTTGAACAACTTATTAGGATAATATGTACAGAGTGGGATGGGGCAAGAAGCAGGGCCAAGCACACAACCGCCAATTGAACATAGGCCGAGACGGGATATACATTCTCGACGTTGTGGGGCAGGGAGTCACTTCGTGGTGCCAGGTCGACACTATGAATCTGATGAATCAGAATAGTTGTATGTAATTAGTTTTATCAATTATGAATTGAATTTGTACTTTTAAATTATCAATCGAATTTGATATTATGTTATTATTATCAGGTACTTTTACTATTACGTTTCAATAATTCAATAATTCAATTGATAATTTTGAATTAAGTTATCAATTGAATTTGTAATTTGAGGTAATTTGTAGTAATTTGTAGTCCTAAGCTTAAACTTTACTATTATGTACGGAGTACTTATTATTCGAAATTTTACTTTTTTTTCAACATTCAATAAATATCCCTTTCAACATTCAATTAATTTGTACTTTTCAAAAAATTTTCATCATTCGAACAATCCTATCACTTCGGTAACCAATAATTCTACAATTTTGATCCCAACAACACCTAAACTCACTCCCAATTATCAATAATTTTGATCTCAAAAAATATTCCGGGTACAAAAGTGTACAGATTCCACTCACTTTAAATTAAATCAATCAACTTTTAATTTTTCTGACAGATTCCCTGTCACTTCGGGAATCAATACTTCTACACAACATTCAATTTTTTTCAACCACTTATTATTCGAAATAATTTCAAGCACTTCTCCCAACCACTTGCACCCACCTAAACCCACTCCCAACTATTAATAATTTTGATCTAAAAAAATATTCCGGATACAAAAGTGTACAGATTCCACTCACTTTAAATTAAATCAATCAACTTTTAATTTTTCTGACAAATTCCCTGTCACTTCGGGAATCAATAATTCTACACAACATTCAATTTTTTTTCAACCACTTATTATTCGAAATAATTTCAACCACTTCTCCCAACCACTTCCACCCACCTAAACTCACTCCCAACAACCAATAATTTTGATCTAAAAAATATATCTCGGATACAAAAGTGTACAGATTCCACTCACTTTAAATTAAATCAATCAACTTTTAATTTTTCTGACAGATTCCCTGTCACTTCTGGAATCAATAATTCTACACAACATTCATTTTTTTTCAATCACTTATTGTTCGAAATAATTTCAACCACTTCTCCCAACCACTTGCACCCACCTAAACCCACTCCCAACTATCAATAATTTTGATCTAAAAAAATATTCCGGGTACAAAAGTGTACAGATTCCACTGAAAGAAGCCGTAGCAATAGAAAATATTCGGCAATCTCAAATTTTTAAGACAGAAGACAAACGTGTGAGATCGTGGAAGGCAGTTTGCATCTATGATGACATGTGTATGTGGCACATTCAGGCGGGAAACCTTCTCAACACCAATTTGTGGAAGGTGAAAAAATATCAACCACTACACAACTGCATAGTGGATTATAAAAGAGCCCGTAATGACAGGCTTATGACGAGCAAGATCATAGCGAGTGTAATCGCTACAAAAGTGCATGTTGATCCGGACTACAACATTAAACTCGTGATGCAAGACATATACGACAAATTCAGAATCAATGTCAAGTACAAAAAGGCGTGGTATGGACGTTTGATTGCCCTTGAACGAAGATTCGGGAACTGGGAGGCAGCCTACAATGATTTACCCAATTTGTGGCTTGCGATAAGAGAATCAAATCCGGGGTCAGTGGTAGATTTCAAACCAAAACCAACCAGTCATGATGGTACGTATGAATTTCATCATGCGTTTTGGGCTTTTAAAGCTTCCATTGATGGGTTTGAACACTGTCTGCCCGTAGTATCTGTTGACGGTACTCACTTGTACGGAAAGTTCAAGGGCCATCTCCTGGTTGCAGTCGCCATGAATGCTAACCGTGAGATTTTTCTCTCGCGTACGCAGTTGTGGAAAGTGAAAACACAAATAGTTGGTCCTGGTTTTTGGAACACATTATGACTTATGTTGTCAGACCAAATCGGCATGTGTGCATAATATCAGATCGACACCCTGGCATCCTAAGTGCCTATCAATCAGTACCTCAATTGAAAACCTCCCAAGTTTCGAAGCGGTTCTGCCTCCGACACATTAGAAGCAATTTAATGACAAAATTCAGGAGCACTGAACTGAAAAAGCTCTGTTGGCAGGCCGGGAGTACACCCATGGTGAGTGAATTTTACCAAACAATGGCTCAAATTCGTGCTACGAATGAGAATGCGTTCACGTATTTGAACGCTATTCCACGTGAAAATTGGGCACTGTGCTTCGACGATGGACGACGTTACGGCATCCTTACAACAAATCTTTCCGAGAGCTTCAATAATGTTCTAAAGGGATGTCGAACACTTCCAATCACCGCGCTGGTTAAGACAACTTATAACAAAGTTGTCCAACTATGTGCCGATCGACGTAGGGCCGGTCAGATGTGGCGGCAAGCTGGGTTCCTATATCCGCAAAATATATGGAAAGATATTCTTGAACGTTCGCAAAAAAGACATCAGTGCACTATTGTCCCGCATAACCGAACAACGGGAATATACTCTGTTTCCATCCGTGATTATCCGCCGGTAACGGTAAATCTCTCACGTTGCGAATGTGATTGCGGTTTTTGGAAGCAAAATGGATTTCCATGTGTGCACGCCTATGCAACATGCCATTTCTTAGAAATAACTGTAGATCATCTAATCCCGGACGTGTATAAATTAGGTGCGTACATCTGTACGTATGCTACAGATATTATGCCTATGCATGACGTAAGTGCGATGCCTGATACCGGATATGTAGTGATACCGCCTCAAAGTGCTCGACGCAGTCAAACCGGTAGGCCTCAAAGGACACGATTTACAAGAGTACAAGAGTAAAAATTTATATGTATTTTGTAACTCTTTTTCAATGAATAAAAATTTGTATTTCTTTGTCATGTTGTTGTTCAAGAAGAAATGAGTAATGAAATATTTATATTATTTATTTTTCGGGAACCTTGAATAAATTTGTAATACAATATGATTAAATATGTATATTCACTATTACAATCTCTAACATAACAATTGATTATTTCTTATTTAATAAAATAATACACATCTTTCCAACTATAAATATCACTAAATTTATTGATTTTTTTTTACAAATTATCCCAATCAAAACACTCAAAACACTTCATCAAAAACACTTTATTATCTATCCCACTTACAAATTTATATTGAATTATTTGTATGTTTTTAAAATATAGAGTACAAAATGATGCTCTTACTCCATATTATTATCCCACCTACTCAACTCTACGTACATGGCATGTTTAACAAAATAAAATAAAAACAACATTCGGATTCCTTAAATCCGTTTTGTAGCTTTTCCTAGGTGTTCCCCTCAAACCTAAACTTTTCGGATTACGCTAACACGTTTCCCGTTTTTTTAGAAAACCTAAAAAAACTCCCGTAATTTGGACGCTCATGCAGAGGAACCCCGTAATATGAGAAATCACACTTTTATTATGTGTAATGTGTCCGAAGATGGAATTGGCTGGGGCCTGGGAGCATTAGGCTCTAGTTTTTGTGGACTTTTGTGTGGTGGGGATGAAATGGGTGATAAGTGTTTATAGGGAGTGTTGTAGTCATATTGCAAGAGCCTTTATTCATGAATATTACTCTCTCTATCGCGTTAAGATTGTCATATTTTACTTTTCGAAAAATCACACTAATAACTAATAAGATTATTTCATACCAAATTTCGTAAAGTTTGTGTAGCTCTAAATTATTCTTACTTTATTATTATTTTATCAATTCAATATCAATCATATAAACTTACTTTTCTTAATAACTGTGTCACCTCCTCTTGTTCCAATGTTAGCGGGACAAAGGTAACACTAAATTAAATTCAAAAGATAAAATAGAACTTATTTTAAAATTTTCTAAAAAGTGACATATTCAATGACTAATTTATAGTGACTCGTCATCTACCAGTGACATGTCACTCTGAAATACGTTATAGTGACTCTTGTCCAGATACTCGTACACAGTAACTTGTCATATTTTCGTCCAAAAACGTAACTAATCATATTGTTGTCAGGGGAAACTCTGTTAGTAATATACATTTCATTGTTTCAAACATTATGTTTATTACAATCCTCAAGCCACTAAAATAAAAAAAAAATAAAAAATAAAAAGTTGCTTGCCTTGCCGCCTATTGGAGACCTCTATTGCGTAGCAAGCCACAACGCTCTAGAAGGCGGACACAAACTCATAGTACGTAACGTCGTAGTCTCTTTGGCACTTCCTCTTGCCACTGTCTATCTTGTCGGAGTAGCAAGCCGCCCGCCTTGTCGAAGACCTTTTCCTTTTCCAATATGTGCCTCTCCAAGATCCCCGAGCTGGTTCCGCCACTGAAATTACTACTCCTTCAATCCTATATACACGCTCCTCCTTTGCAGATGATGAATGCGCGAAGTAGCGAACCGGACCTGCTTCAAAGTCTTGCCCTAGTCCATTTTTTTTTTGTAATTCATTTGGTTTTATATCAAAACCGAACCGAAACCACATCTAAGTAATACTAGTATACTACTACAAAAAATTGGGCCCTTCCAATTTTTTGGGCTCTGTGCGGTTGGACACCCTGCACACCGCCAGGGTCGGCCCTGACGAAGGTAGTACTAAAGAGTACACCCCCTCCTGATAAAACCCGTTACGCACTTACGCATCACCATTCATCCATAACTTTTAGTGTCTCCCTTTTCTTGAGCTAGGATGTTCTTACTTTACTGTAATTTGCTGGTCTGTTCTGTTTAAGTCTGGTCTGGTATGGTCTGTTTAAGTTTGATCTGGTCTGGTCTGAACTGGTCTGGTCTGGTCTGATTTTGTAAACGTCTGGTCTCTTTGTATTTTATAACTACAAAAGTCAAGTCTGGTCTGGTCTGTTTAAGTCTAGTGTAGGCTGGTCTGTTTAAGGCTGGTCTGTTTAAGTCTGGTCTTGTCTGGTGTGTGTGTATTTTATAACTACAAAGGTCAAGTCTGGTCTAGTCTATTTAAGTCTGGTCTGGTCTGTTTAAGTCTGATCTGAGACAAATTACATTCCAAATAAATACATCCTTATATACTAAGTACTAACCACACCCTTTAATTAAAAACAATACACTCCGTATCACAGTGTAATATTACATCGTTTCTACAATTTATAAACTTTTGGTTTTTTAATTTTACAAGAGAGAATGATAAAAAATGACACCAAGGTTTTTAACGAACCTCGAATTAGACACTAAAGTTTTAACTAGACCAAATAAACACAAAATTATAGTTTTTGGTTCCATTTTGACCATCCTTTAACGCATCTGTTAAACAACCCTTCGTCGTCGTTAACTCCCCATCCGATTAAAGCTGGCATGGAATCAGGAGAGCAGAAAACAATGGCATGGATCTGGATTAAGGAGAGCAGGTAACAATGGGGGTCGATCGCCCTGCCTCGAAGATCGCCTTTGTGTCACCGCCTCATCGTCGAAGCCGCCGCTGTGTCGAAGCCTACCCATTACCCATCGTAGGCTTCACCATCGCAGAATCGGGACATCACCGAAACTGTAGCTACCGCCGTTGTTTCATCTCTGCTTCGTTGTCAAAGATCTATATCTAATTGTGCTCCGTTCGATCTGGAGCATCTCGCCGGCAGCTAAGGGTGGGTGATGGTGTGATTGTAGGCAGCGACAATAGTGAGGGACGGCGTTGGGCCGGTGACGAGGGCTACGAAGCTGAGAGGGGGGCTGCAACGGGGCTATTGCTAGGGCTCATGTGGGGCGCTCAAGTGGGGGCTGGTTTGGGAGGCTGGGGATGACTGGTCGGAGCTCAGGCTAGGGAGTATAAACGGTAAACCCTAAATTTATTAATGTATTATAGTGTGTTGGGCCGTGGAAATACAAGAAGCAGATCGGCCCATCTCTAAAGGGTAACTAAAGACGAAGCCCAATTGAATAAAGGTCAAGCTGATACGGATAACTACAAGCCCCAACGGAAGGATTAAGCTTAAAGAGAAAAAATAGCAACTGTATGCATGAAGATAGGAGAAGCCTAATATCCCGGAGCCTATTTCGCCGGATAGTTGAGTCGATTACGAGGAAAGCTATTGATGTATAAATATGGCTTAGCTTAATGGAGAAGGGGACGATCAATAGAATCAACCAATCATTTCCATTCTTTTTGTATTCAAAAGCAAAGTTTCATCTACTGCAATCGACATTCTAAATTTATATACAATTCTAAGTTTCATAAGTTTATATCTTGGATTTTTTGCATGATCCCTTTTTATATACAATTTTAGATTAGTTTAATTCTTGCGTATACATAGCGTAAACAATTGCAAAAGCAACAATGCAATAATATAATCATATCAATTTGTTAAAGAAAATTAACAACAGAATAACCAAATAATATGAATTTGATTACTCGGTAAACTCAATCACAAATTATCCAGACTTAATAATTAATCACATCGCCAGGCTGGCCTCAATCATATAAGTAGTATTTACAGATAACTAATTAGTTAATTAACAAATGATCCAAATTAAAAATGCAAAAGAATATGAGATAAAACATTAATAAATTATCAGTTTATTACTCATTAGTTGATGAGAAGTGAAAAATTTACCTGGAGACTGGAGTAGTGGTCTAGTGGAGTCGCCGATTGGAGATTTGCAAGTGAAGAAATTCACTGAAGAAGACAAGAACTCAAGACGTGAAGAACTGGAGGCTGGAGCGGAGTTCACGCACCGCCGTAGGATGCACCGCTGCTACGCCTTTTGCCCCTTCGGCCTTCGCACTTCGTCGATTCGCAGTTAGCCTCTCCCCTTCGCAGCTTCAATTCACGCCTTCAGCCCTCCTTCACTCCCGTACTTTTGTTTTAATTTTGTTTTTGGGCTAATTAATTGGGCTAACTAATACTCCCTTCGGTCTCTATTAAAATTCCCGATTTGACTTCACACAGATCAAAAAAATAAATTTGACTTTACTGTGGAGTGTACTGTTTGGCACTGTTTGAACACTGTTTGGCACTGTTTTGCACTATTTTGTTTCCTACAATGGAAGTGTAAACTTAAATTAGGACATGCCAAAAAGAAAAGTGAGAACTTTAATACGGACCGGAGGGTGTATAGAGCATTAGACTATAAAAAGTAGGAAAAATTCACACTAATAATCCCACCTATTACCGTTCTTCCATTATTAATCCCTCCCATGCGTAATTCTAGATTAATACGTATTAAAGGGGTAACCTTCCACAAACACTCTCAGTGCATTGGCAACCGGTTGAACTGGTAACACTTAAAATTGGCTACCTAACAACGGTCTGACTATTAGGTCAATTGAAGACAAAGGATAGGGAAACAAAGTTGTCGCCATTACAGACTGAGGAACGAGGAACGAAGAGGGGTTGAAGAAAGGTTATACGTCCACGGAAAGAAGAATGGTAAATTGGAATCCTTTCCCTCCTTTTTTTGTCTTCGTTTTTTGTCTATTATCATGTCTTCGTTTTTTGTCTTTGTTGCTTTGTTCATACAGTTGTCATTGATGTTAATTTTTGTTCCTGGAACTGAGTTGTCTGATTTTCACTTTTAGGGTTTAGGGGAAACTCAGGTTAAACTGCGTATATGGCATGGGGGAGTATTTAAGAAGGACAGTAGTGGTAGACTACAATACGTGGGAGGTACTTTTAGAATTTTTGATGTAGATGCAGACGAACTATGTTGGTTTTGGTTAGAAGAACTAGCTAAGAAATGTCGGGATTATTGTACTATTGATGCCATTTACTACATGGTACCTAATCTAAGCTATGAAGAGGGATTGAGAAGGGCATATCATGATGATCAAGTGAGGGATATGAAAGATGTAGTCTTAAAGACAAAGTGCGTTGACTGCTATGTCATTCATGGAATTGATGTGCCAGATTTAATTCAAGCAATTGAATATGTGGGACAAAATGAATGTGGGATCGAAAATCATAAAAGAAAACATTGGGGGGACTAGGCCTGACCCAAAGCTAAAACTTATTAAGATAAATATCTAAAAGTAGGAATTCCAAACAGATCCGAATAAAAAGCCTTACGAGCCTGATCCGGTAAATCAGAAGCCCTGGAAAATAATACAAATTGGGCCGAACAGAGATCGGCCAAAAAATGTGCCGCCCAGTTTCCTTCTCTCAAAACATGTCCGAAAACCACCCCCCTTCTTTTCGCTTGAAGCACAGTTTCCTGAAAAGAACCTCTCCATCTTCACACACTTCTGTCTGAGATGTACTTCAAAGCCACAACTGCGTCCATTTCAACCTGAAAATTGGAGTAGCCAGCATCAAGCGCCCATTCTGTAGCGTAGAGAACTGAGGCGAGTTCAGCTTCCAATGACGAGGATGCTTTGAGAGGGAAGGATAACGCGAAGACCAGCTCTCCTTCCTTGTTTCTCATAATAGCTCCACCCGCAGCACAATTAGGTAAGAATTTTGCATCTGTGTTAAGCTTAAGCTGTTGTTGAGTCCGTTTCCATCTAACTGCCTTGAAGTATACTCCTTGAAGCTTAAAGTTAGGAGGAATCATCTTCTCTTCAAATAACACACTACCAATTGAATTAAATTTCAAACCAGATAAACTAATTACCCAGTTTTGAGTAAATAGTTTGATTTGAAAAATTAATTGATCCACTGAAGGTCTTTTATCACCAGAGCCCCAAATGATTTTTGAATACTCTCTCCACAGATGCCAACAAATAATACCAGGTAGGTTATGTTTGAATAAATCTGTGAGTTTTTTACTCCCTGCCTTAAACCACCAGGTCATGAGAACTTGTCTAATAGAATGAGTATGATTGTGGAGAGGAATCTCGAAAATACCCATGAAATAACTCCATATTTGTTTAGCCACTTGACAATAAAAAAATAAATGATTGACAGAGTCTTCATCTTGCCTACACATAGGGCATATAGAAGGATAGATGACAGAACTAAATCTGCTCAAATTATCTGTAATAGGCAAGATCCCTTTTAAAATTTTCCATTGAAGTAATTTGATATGTAGGGGCTGTTTAGGATGCCAAGCATGCTTGAAAGAGAAGGTGGGATAAAGTTCAGCCCTAACCATGTTGTATGCAGATTTCAAGGTAAATATTCCATCCTCCTCAGGTAACCACCTCACACTGCCATTCACTTGACACATCTTAGAAGCAATGGTATTAATATCACAAATCCTTCTCCAAATAGGAGAATCAGTTATCTTAACATTCATATTTGGATCTCTAAGATATCTGGCCTTAAGAAAATCAGTCCATAGAGATTTATTAGATCTCCACTTCCACCAAAGCTTAATAGAATAAGCTTGCTCCAGATCACTAAGAGACCTAATGCCTAAACCCCCTTCTTCTACAGGCAAACAAAGATGCTTCCACCGAAACCAATGAAATTTAGGCTTATTTTTAGAGGACCCCCAAAAGAAAGAGGCCATTTTTTTCTCTAAAGTATTGATAACTTTTTTGGGCAGGTTATCAGTTGCCAAAATATGAAGAGGAAGTGCATTCAGGACATGTTTGATCAACACTAATCTGCCTCCCTGGGATAAGTTTCTCTGCTTCCAAGAACAAAATCTCTTTTCAAACTGATTGATAAGATCAGTGCAATAATCAAACCTATTTATGCCCTTATGCAGGTTCACACCAAGATATTTGATAGGCAAGGAAGCTTTTTGCATACCCAAAATCCTGTGAATGATTCTGGTTCTAGCTCTAGCATACTTGCCACATATATAAGAGCTCTTATCAAGATTGACAGATTGCCCAGAACCTGCTTGGTAAGCATTGAGGAAATTTTTAAAATTTTGCAATGATTTAGCTTCTCCATTAAGGAAAACTAGAAGATCATCTGCAAATCCAAGACGAGAAATAGGATAGCCCACACTACCCATCCAATAGGGTTTAATTAATCCAGCCTGCATATTCCACTTTAGCCCTCTAGAAAAGGCTTCAGAAGCAATAATAAAAAGAAATGGAGATAAAGGGTCACCCTGCTTGACCCCTCTTGTAGGCTGAAAGAAACCGAATGGAGCTCCATTGACAAGAATAGAAAGATATGTTGCTTTGAGATTGTTAATAATGACCTGAATAAAACTCTGAGAAAAGCCAAATCTGTCCAGAATCTAAGCAAGAAACTCCCAGGAAAGCCTGTCAAACGCTTTAGCCATATCAAGTTTAACCACCACATTAGAACCCCTTATTTTCTTATCAATAGAATGAATCATTTCTTGAGCAATAAGTATTTGATCTGAAATATCCCGGTTTTGCATAAAACCAGTTTGCTCAATGGAGATGATATTGGGCAAAATTCTTATCAGCCTAGTAGCTAAGACCTTGGTACAAACTTTATTTACAAAGCTAGATAAGCAAATAGGCCTAAAATCAGCAAATGTATTAGGACTGTCCTTCTTAGGAATCAAAACAACCAAGCTACTGGATATACCCTTTGGTATATGAATACCCATAAAGAATTCCTGTACAGCCCTTACCACATCAATTCCAACAATATCCTAGCACTTTTTAAAAAATTTACCATTAAAGCCATCAGGACCCGGAGCTCCATTTTGATTTAGATCCCAGACTGTCCCTTTAACTTCCTCTTCAGTAGGTAAATGCATGAGCATATTATTATCTTCATCACTGACCAAGGTTGGTATGTGCTGCAGGATACTATCATCTTCCATATGGCTCTCTACTGAATATAGTTTGGTGAAAAAAGAGACAGCTGCAGCACCAATGTCAAGCAAGGTAGTAAGCAGATTACCTTCCTCATTCAAAATTGATGTTATTTGTTGTTTTTTCTGTCTAACTTTTACATATGAATGATAGAAGTGAGAGTTACAATCTCCTTCTTTTAACCAGTGTATGTGAGCTTTTTGCTTCCAGTATTTTCTCTCCAGCTTGTACTTTTTCATAAGTAAAGCTTTCAAGTGTGACCAATTCTCCCTATTGCTATCACTGGGATCATTATCATATTCCTGCTCAGCTTGTTGAACTAAATCTTCACAATATTTGATGTCATCAAAGAGATTGCCAAAAACTTCTCTATTCTAAGTCTTTAAGTCATTTTTAAGGCATTTCAATTTAGACACTAAACCTTTCATTCCTCCTCCAAAAGAATTTGAGAGCCAACTTTTTTAACAGTGTCTAAAAAACCAGGATGAGTCAGTCATATGTTTTGAAATTTAAAAGACTTTGGACCATTAGAGGAATTCTGATGACACTGTAGGAGTATAGGATTATGATCTGAAGGGGTTTTCTCAAGAATAGAAATTTGAATCTGACTAAAGAAATGAAGCATTTTATTATTGATCAAACACCTATCCAGTCTTCTGTAGACTCTCCCATTGGATCTGTTACCTGACCAGGTGAAATAAGGACCCACATGAGGCAGATCAATCAAATCACAAGCACTGATACAATCTGAAAACTCTATCATGCTGGTAAAATTAGGGACAAAATTTCCTTTATGTTCACAGTGAGAAGCTATTGCATTGAAATCTCCCCCTACAATCCATGGATCATCCATACTAGTAGCAAAATGAGAAAGAGCACTCCAAAGAGACCTTCTAGTAATGTAGTTATGACCCCCATAGATGGCATAGAACCAACCAGAAAAATCTCCTTGTTTAATTTTCATGTGAACAAACTGAGGATGCCAGGTAAAATCCGAGATAGACATTTCATAATGATTCCAAAAAATCCAAATTTTGTTAATGTCAGAAAAAAGAACCTTCTGAAAACCCAACTCATACATAAACTGACTTGCTCGATTGCTATTAACAATAGGTTCAATGATAAAAAGAGCTTGAATCTTCCAATATTTCACTGAATCATAGCAAAGCCTGGAACAAGAAGAGTCCAGACCTCTAGTATTCCATAGTAAAATATTCATTAATCAAAATGGTTAAGAGCATTAGATACAGAACCCATTGATTCTGTATGATCCTTCTTTTTTGCAGCATTTCTTGTAATTCTGGGTGGTATCTCTGAATCATCTTTCTTCCTGTGTTTTTTGTGATTGACTTTGATGAAGTCATCATCAGGCATATTGGGAATAGTAGTATCTTTTGATATGCCAGAAATCTGAGTTGGCTCTGTTCCATTCTCTTGGACCTTGTGAATAGGTAGTTCCTGAATGTTAGCATCCCCCAATTCTTGAGAAATAGCAGGTGATTTGGCAGCATCCTTTAAAGCTTCTTTTAATGCCTTATCTCTAACAATGATGTCAACTTTAACTGCAATGTCTGGCCAGATCTCTTTCCAATTTTGTAGGGGTTCCCTAAACTTGATTTTTTCTCCATCAGAGTCATATTCCTTGAAAGAGAGTTCTGGATCAAACTCAAATTGCTCCATAAGAGGTTTGAGACCAAAATCATCTCTGCAGGTAGAAATGTCCTTGTTGTGTTGAATACCTGGAATCTCAGTTTGAAGAAGTATTTTCATCTCCTCATGGGAAAACTTTTTTGTTGCAGGAACAGGATGCTGCAAATCTTTCTTCTCAAAAGGAGTAACTTGCTTACCAGGAGGATCCTCCATGATAATTTCTTCTATTCCAGCATCAAAGTTATTAGAAGTAGAAGGATCTGTAATTAATGTTTGAGCAATCCCTTTTCCTTTTTCCTGAGCTGTAAACTTCCCCCCTTGTGTATTGGTATCAGTCTTAGCATTAGGCTTAGGAACCCACATATCCTTAGGCAGAGTAATTGCCTTTGGAGTAGGGTTACGTTTGGGACAATTAATATCTGCATGTCCCAAATGTAAGCAATGAGAACAGTAAAATGGCATGTTCTCATATATCACATTTTGAGAAAAGCCAAAATTTCCACAATTAATCCAATTTTTCTGAGGCATCTCTTTTGTCAAGTCAATCTCCACAAAAATTCTAGCTAACGAAGGCCTAGCTAGATTGGCCATAGCCGAATCAATTCTCAAGGGTTTCCCCAATAACCCAGCAATATCAAATAAGGCTCTCTTATCATGAAGATAGATAGGAAGGCCTTCAAAGGCAATCCAAACCGGGGCAATAGGGGATTCAACGTTAGGCCTGAAAGTAGGAGACCACTTAGTAACACGCATAATTTTACCTTGAATAGACCAGGATTGTCGATTCCAGCACCGAAAATAGTCTTCTTCTTGATCAAAACGAATTAAAACATGTTTCCTCTCCAAGACCCATAGATGGAATGTCCCTTTGAAGCCAATCTTCTCTAAAGATTTCCGCAATGAATCCAAACTAGGTCTACCACGATAGAAGTATCCAACAAGCGAATGTCTGTGTCGCTCTGCAAGGATCTGGATGTCGCTTTCTGGAAAGGAAATAGCTGGCATGCCCTTAAAACGAGTGGGAGTTTTAGCAGAAAGAGATCTAGTAGATCGGCCGGCCACCACATCAACAAAAGACCTACCAGTCCACGCTGATGTTGCCGGTTGTGCCATAGTAGGCGGTTGTGCCGCCGTCAGAGAAGCAGGTGTTGTCATATGCATCGGGACAAAATGAATGTGCAGAGATAATGTCATCCAATAAGAAGAAGAAACTTAGTCCTGGGGGAGGATCTAAGGTTCATGTGGGTACTTCACAACCTCAGACCACTGCTCCAAATTCATTTCAGGCTGACAGGCCCCACAACCCATTTACATGGGATGAAGAAGAAGACTCAGATGATCCAGAGTACACTCCTACAAGTGAAGAAGGTAACATAAATGATGACAATTATGATTTCCAAGGTGATACTTCAGAAGAGGAAGACCTAGAGAACATACAAGAGGGTCTGGTTTTGTCAGATCTTGATACCAGTGATGAACAGTATCAAAAGGTTAGGGATCAAGTTAAGGGGTGGAATGCCAAGATATTAGGGATTGCAACTGCTCTTCAAAAAGAAGCTGGTGAGGGTAAACTGCCAGGGCAAAATCAGAGATCTAGTAAGGCTAGGGTGCAAGAAGGTATAGAGGAAGACTCTTCCTTTATTAGTGACTATGAAGACACAGAAGAAGAAACTTTAACACCAGATGAAGATGAAGAACAATATGAACTCAAAAAAAGAAGGAGGGAAAGGATTTCAATTGTTAATGAACATACTGATATACACTAATTAGTAGTGCATAATTGTATGTTTTTATGTTTCATTGATGGTGATTGTTTGACGTTTTATTTGGTTTGTAAACATTTGTGTGATTTTAGTTGTAATTGTATTTTAGTTCTCATTTGTAAGTTATAAAGTAGAATTAGGAATTAGGATGTTGGAAAGGAGGATGTTGAAGTGAAGAAAAAGGAATTTTAACTTTCCAGGAGCAAATACCCGACCGGGTAGGGAATTTCACCCTGTCGGGTCTGATTTGAAAACCGAAGCACTGAGGAAAGAGCTGGGCCCGGTCGGGCCCCATACCTCACCCGGTCGGGCGAGAAGTGACCGGGGACAACCCGGTGTGCGAAGATCACCAGAACGTGGGGAAATATTTGATTTTGATCGGACCCGGTCGGGTGAGTACTTGACCCGGTCGGGTACCCGGCCAAAGGTGTTGAAAAACACCTATAAATAGCACACTTTTTCTTCTCTAAAAATCATCCCTTCTTCCATACTCTTAAGCTCAGTTTAGAATAGCATTTCTTTATATTTTTCTAGTTATGTTTAGTCTCCAAATGAGGAGCTAAACTTCCATTCTTGGTGTTGCTCTTGAAGCTTGTTGATTATTAAAGTTGTGAGTTATTTTCTTAACTTCTTTCCTTGAATATTAATTAATAGTTCTTTCCTTAATACCATCTCTATATTAATGTTGAGGAGTGTTGCTAAGATGACAATTAGTTAACATCTCGACATTAGTTAGAATGGTATTTTCTTCCTCTATATTAATGTTGAGGAGTGTTGCTAAGATGACAATTAGTTAACATCTTGATATTAATTATAGCAGGATTCATCTTCTTTAATAATATTCTTCCTTGAATATTAATTAATTCCTACTCATATTTCATATTAATATTTTGAACATTACTTAAAGGATCAACTAGTTTTGTTTCATATATTAATTATTACTAGAAACGATCAACGAACCGATGGTTAATCGTTGATGGTTTCACAAGTAAGTAACTTCGGTTTATTAATGCACGGTCCTGGTTAATAAACTTAAGAGAGATTAATTTTGTTGGTTAAACTGAAACCGTTGTGTTGAGGTTATCAATCTCAATTGATTTCATCAAGGAGTTAGAAAGATTAAATGCTACCATTAAATCGGTATAAGGCGTTGTTCTATATTTGATTAATAGTAAGAGTTATTAATGAACAGTTGTTGTTAATAACTACCCTCGATGAAGTGGATATACTCCCCGATTGAGTATTCGAGAGGGAATAAGTTATATATATAACAATGATCGACTAAAATATATCAAGTGGAAAGTAGCAATGCCAAGTCCTTTTTATCTTTGAATTAAATCTCATATAGGTTGTTCATCTTAGTTCTTAATTAAATTTAGAAGCTGTTCTCTTCACCTGATCTGAATGTTTCTGATCTGAATTTTTTAAGTTCTGATCTGATCTGATCTGAATTTTTCTGATCTGATATGATCTGATCTGAATCTTTCTGATCTGATCTGATCTGAATCTGTCTGATCTGATCTGAATGTTTCTGATCTGATCTGAATCTGTCTGGTCTGATCTGAATGTTTCTGATGTGATCTGAATGTTTCTGATCTGATCTGAATGTTTCTGATCTGATCTGAATCCTTCTGATCTGATCTTAACTTTCTAAATTGGTATATAATAATAAGAATAATAACAATAACAATAACAATAATAATAATAACATCAATAATAATTATAATAGTAATAATAACTATTATTATTATTTAATAAGTATAATAAAAATAATACTCCGTAACAATAATAATAATTATAATAATAACAATAATAGTAGTAGTAGTAGTAGTAATAATAATAATAATAATAATAATAATAATAATAATAATAATAATAATAAGTAGTGATATTAATAACCTTTTTAATAATAATAAAAATATTTGACAATAAACGAAGCAATATAAAATTCTTGCACATAATGAGAGTAACGTAGAAATGACAAACACATGAGTTTGTTCTTACAACTCAATTGCAAAGAACAATAAAATATAAATGTACTTAGTGCCATATTCATTTAACGTCGAATTGAGCGCCAAATTTCAGCAGCTATTTGTGCCTGCACTTTTTTCATTTCTTGTTTGCGTTCTGGATTAAACATGCTAGTGTCGGTACTTGGCTCAATGGTGATTGCACTTGAAATTGGAATATCCAACTCGTAAAGACGGATAAAGTTGTGCAGTGCGAAAGTTGATACCATAATCGCAAGTTGATATTGAATAAATGTTTGTACTTCAATTCATTCTTCTCGATCAAATGGTGACAATATTATATATTTAGATTAGATGGATTGGTACAGAGTACTCAATTTTAGCATTTATTAAAAAATCAATACTAAAAATTACTCCGTAAAACATAACAGTAATATATAATATTATATAATAGTAATAATAACAGTAATAATAATTTCTGAACTAATCTGATCTGATCTGAATGCTTCTGATCTGATCTGAATGCTTCTGATCTGATCTGAATGCTTCTGATCTGATCTGAATGCTTCTGATCTGATCTGAATGCTTCTGATCTGATCTGAATGCTTCTGATCTGATCTGATCTGATCTGAATCTTTCTGATCTGATCTGATCTGATCTGAATCTTTCTGATCTGATCTGAATAAAATAAGAATAAGGAATAAGTAATAAGATTAAGACGAAGAGAACAACTTCTAAATCACTCAATCCAAATCCCCCCTTTTATTTACTAAGTATCATAAAAAGAGAATTATTCCTTTCCCTGTGGATACGAACTCTACTACGTTATACTACGTATAGGTGTTAGTATTGAATTTATTTTGAGTGCACCTCACGACAAAGTGCTCGTCACATACTGACTACAAAATACTTGAGTGGAAAGTAGGAACCAAATTTGAGAGTAGAGAGAAATTTAGAGATGCTGTGGTTAGATTTGCAGTAGCCCAAGGCAGAAATCTAATGTTCAGTGTTAGTGATAAGAAAAGGCAACAAAGGTTAGGTGCAATATGTGTACCCGGGTGTCCCTTCAGGATATATGCTAGTTGGGACAGTAGCAAAGGGTGTTTTGTGGTGAAATCAGTTGTAGGGGAGCACAGGTGTCTAAGAAACATGGAATCAAACAAACAACTGAAATCTTCATGGGTTGCTAAGCAATTTCTGGAAGTTTTTAAATCAAGACCCCATTGGCCAGCTAAGGAAATTATTGAAACCATACCTAGAGCATATAGAGTGGTTGTTAAGAGGAACTTTGTTTACAAAGTTAAGTACATTGCCCTTAGGAAACTTCATGGTAGTATGAAGGACCACTACAACAAACTTGGGAGGTATCTTGAGGCCTTATCAGTTGCTAGTCCTACCAGCCATTTCCAGCTTGAAGTCAATTCTGAATTAAGAGTGTTTCCACAAGTTTTTCTGAGACTTTTTGTGTGTTTTGATGGTGTTAAGCAAGGCTGGCTAGAAGGGTGTAGAAAGATGTTGTGTGTGGATGGGTGTTTCTTGAAAACATTTTTGGGTGGAGTCTTACTTTCTGCAGTTGGAAGAGATGCAAATGAGCAGATGTATCCCCTTGTCTGGGCTGTGGTTGAAGGGGAAAATAATGATAGCTGGGAATGGTTCTTCATTCACTTAAATAGAGCAATAGGTGAAACAGATGGTTCTGAGCTTACTATAATCTCTGATGAACACCGGGTAATTTTTCTTTCCATTTTACTATTTGACCAGTGTGTTTTATTGTAATTTTGTATAGTTTTGTGACTATGTTCTTTATAAGATTGATCTGAGGTTACATTGTTCATTGGTTGATAGGCTATTTTGAATGGAGTTCAAAAAGTGCTTCCTCGAGCAGAACACAGACATTGTGCAAGGCACATCTATGCCAATTGGCATAAAAACCATAAAGGGGATGAGCTTAAGATGGCTTTCTGGAAAGTGGTCAAGGCTTATAATCAAGCTGATTATGATGATGCTTTAAGGGAAATGGAGAATCTGAGCCCATTAGCCACCCAATCTTACAAAGCATATGACCCAACCAAATTCTGCAGGGCCTTTATTAAAACAAATACCAAATGTGAGGTAATTGTCAACAATATGGCTGAGACATTCAATGGTTACATTCTGAATGCTAGAACAAAGCATTTAATATTCATGATGGAAGATATTAGGACAGCTTTAATGCAAAGGATTGTTCAGAAAAGGCAACAAATGGAAGTCAGTCACCACATTATATGTCCTAGGATTCAAGCAAAGCTAGAAAAAGAAAAGGAAGAAGCAGCCAATTGTGCAGCAATGCCTTCATCTCTCATGGTCTTCCAAGTCAACCATAGAATGGATAGTATGACCGTTGATCTTATCTCAAAGACGTGCACATGTAGGAAGTGGGAATTGATAGGAGTCCCTTGTTGTCATTTTGTAGCTTGCATGTTCTTTCTTCACCATGCCCCTGAAGACTATGTGGATAAGTATTATAAGAAGGAGACATACATGAAAATATATAGTGGGTGTATCCCTCCGTGCCCTGGTGAAAGGCACTGGCCAAGAAAAGAGGCTGAATTGGATCCTCCACCTATCAAAATTGGGCCTGGAAGACCAAGGAAAAATAGGAAAAAGGACCCTCATGAAGATCCAAAGAAACCTAGTAAGCTAACAAAGCATGGATTACAAATGTCTTGCAGCATATGTAAGTCCACTCAACACAACAAAAGAAAATGCCCGGACAAAGACAAAAGTACAACCTCAAGTGTTTCAAATGAACCTAAAAGACCAATGGGGAGACCAAGGAAGAATGCACAACCTTCTACAGAGGCTGCCAGTCAAACTGAGTATACAAATGCCACTGCCCAACCTTCACAAATTGGGAGAGGTGGGATGCTGATAATGAGAGGTAGGGGCAGAGGGAGGTCCAAAGGGAGAGCCAATGAGGTATGCATAATGCATTTTAGTGTATATTTGTTTAGTAATGTTATATTTATTGTGTTTATGAATTGGATGCAGGTTCCTCACGGATTTGGTGTGTTCGTTGATGGTCAGGGAAACAACATTCTTAATGTGAGACTTAATGTCCTTATCTCTTTTCAATTGTTATATTGGTGTGCTCCTAAATGAAAATCATTGGCCTTTTTTTTGTAGTCACCTGGTCAAGTAGGAGGTCCCAGACTGCTTTCAGGGGATGGATATGCTCCATCAAGCAATAGCAGTGCACCAGTGTGAAAGAATGTCGTGTCATGAATGATGTCTAATGACTTTTTGTTAAATGGATTTCTTTGTTTGGATGTATTTTGGATGTTGTTAATCTGCCTTTGATGTAGTGGATGATGTTGTGCTTGTATTTCAGAATTCTGTTGTTGTTAAACTTTTCAATTGACTTGTGATGATGATGAAGTTATGGTATTTTAAGTTAATGGAAGCAGAGGTGTATTTTAAGTTAAGTGGAATGGTTCTTTTCAAGTTACTGGAATGGTTCTTTTCAATTTTCAGAATACTTTGGAGTGTACTTTAAACCATGTTCAAATGATCTTAACAGAATAACAAAATTTTAAGAGAAGTTCATCATACACATTACAAAACAAGATCCAATATTACATCAGTTTCATAGAAGGTACATTTCTTAAAATAAGAACTAATTACATCACAAGATCTGCTAATATTACATCAATTTAGCAGAAGGTGAACATCCCTAATTCAAAGATCCAATATTACATCACTTTAACATTACATGGTACATTACTTCAAATAAGAAAGAATCCCAAAAACTATCCAAGATGCTATTATAACCATAACAACATATGCTTCTCCTCTAGCTGTTTTGGAAGCCACCATTCGAGAATCAGCAACTTCTACAACCAACCTCTTGTTCTTCATCTTCAACTTGTGTACTCTTTCTTCCAATAACTTCTTCTCTGCCAACAACTGCTCAATTAGTAGATCTTTATCTTTCACTATTGGGACATCATATTGCACATCAGTGTCCTCACACCATTCAAAGAAACGACAATCTGCATTCTACAATCAAAACGAGATATTGCACATCATTGTCATCATTGTCATTACAATCTGTATTCTACTCAAAATGTTTAGCACTACTTCAAGTGAAAATGACTTATGACAGAAAGAGTCATCATTAAAACTAAACAATTCAATGTTTTGCATAAACCCTAATGTTTAAAGCAATAATAGCGAACATATAATTTTGATATAATTCAGAGCATTCAAAATTATAAACCCTAATGTTTTTATTTAAAACTAATATTTTCATCCAATGAAAACTAATGAAAAGTTTATAAAGCAGAGATACTTACAGGCCATAGCGAGCAGCCATAAAATTTTCTTCCAATGTTTGGACCGCTCTTTACCGTTCGCAATTTCGGCTCTATCTTGTGATGGCAAGTACGCACAGCCTCTCTATTCGAGTTGCAGGTCCAAGAAGATGAACCACTCACTGAATTCATGATTGTTCAGTACTCAAGAAATTGAAGATCTTCCCTTCCCATTCGTTCTCTTCACTCGTCTCTCGCGCAGGGATGCAAGAATCGCGCAGGGATGTCGATTGGGCTTGGCCTCTGATTTTGGGATAAGAGGGAGAGGATAATCACGTGTGGGTCACGTGATTCTTTAATTACCGGTTAAGATTGGTTCTTCAGGTTAATAGAGTGTTTGTGGAAGGTTACCCCTTTAATATGTATTAATTTAGAATTATGCATGGGAGGGATTAATAATGGAAGACCGGTAATAGGTGGGATTATTAGCGTGAATTTTTCCTTAATTAAAAACAATACACTCCGTATCACAGTGTAATATTACATCGTTTCTACAATTTATAAACTTTTGGTTTTTTAATTTTACAAGAGAGAATGATAAAAAATGACACCAAGGTTTTTAACGAACCTCGAATTAGACACTAAAGTTTTAACTAGACCAAATAAACACAAAATTATAGTTTTTGGTTCCATTTTGACCATCCTTTAACGCATCTGTTAAACAACCCTTCGCCGTCGTTAACTCCCCATCCGATTAAAGCTGGCATGGAATCAGGAGAGCAGAAAACAATGGCATGGATCTGGATTAAGGAGAGCAGGTAACAATGGGGGTCGATCGCCCTGCCTCGAAGATCGCCTCCGTGTCACCGTCTCACCGTCGAAGCCGCCGCTGTGTCGAAGCCTACCCATTACCCATCGCAGACTTCACCATCGTAGAATCGGGACATCACCGAAACTGTAGCTACCGCTGATGTTTCATCTCTGCTTCGTTGTCAAAGATCTAGATCTAATTGTGCTCCGTTCGATCTGGAGCATCTCGCCGGCAGCTAAGGGTGGGTGATGGTGTGATTGTAGGCAGCGACAATAGTGAGGGACGACGTTGGGCCGGTGACGAGGGCTACGAGGCTGAGAGGGGGGTTGCGACGAGGCTATTGCTAGGGCTCATGTGGGGCGCTCAAGTGGGGGCTTGTTTGGGAGGCTGGGGATGACTGGTCGGAGCTCAGTCTAGGGAGGTGTGGATCGGGGGTTTGGCTAATCCGAGTTTCATTAAAATAGAAAATATGATGGTTTTGTAGGGAGATACACCATTTTTTTGGACCAAGAAAATATGATGGTTTTGAATATCATATTAGGATTGGTGCTCATAAAGCATTTCAAAGATTAAGGGTGTGATATACTCTCTCCGTCCTGTTAAGATTGTGCCATCTTTGTTTTTTGTTCATCCCAATAAGTTTATATCATACTAAATTTGATAAAATTTATGTAATTTAAAGTTATTTTTATTTTGTTCTTACCTTAGTAATTCATTATCAATTACATAAATTCACTTTTATTAATAATCACATCAAATCTTTATGTCTTGATATTAATGGGACGACCGAGACACTACTTCGTATATATCTTCCGGAGAACGAGGAAGTCAATTTTAACTTTTTGTGTGAAAGACTTTAGTCTTAGTAAAATTTTGGTCCGAAGCCTTTTCAAATTATTCAAGAATTGCTGCTGCTCGTTCTTGTACGGCGGCTGAACAAAAAGGGGAGTGGCAGATTATGAAGATAATGTTGCAGTAAGCTAAGCTTTGACGAAGAAATATAATTTGGGCAATAAGGTATTTTTAGCCAAATAATATCTCACTCTCTCTTAATAACGATTGTTTTGTCATGATATAAACTGCTGATTAATATACTACTATAAAACACATTAATTATTCGAACCTTCACAATCTACCATTCTCAAATAAACAGATTTTTATGATTGACATTTTTTACAATAATCTCCTCCCTATAAATTACTTCAATCATTATCTCAAGATAATCGTTTTTTCCTGTGATCCTACAATCACAAATTACTTCTAACTTTACAAATAATCCTGAAATAATACCGATTCATTTTTTGAATGTTAATTATTGTGTCAATCATAAAATAATCTTTCGCATTCAACATTTCAACTTTGATTCCAGAAATATTATTTCAGGATTATTTGTAAATAGAATTAATTCCACTTTAGGTCCTCCGAATTTTGTGTCATTTCCATATTTAGTCCTCGTCTTTCACTTTATCCATTTTTGGTACCTGACTATTGTTTTCTTGACCATTTGTGGTCCATTTCTGAGCATTTTTACTATCGGAAAAGGACTATATATGGTCAAGAAAACAATAGTCAGAAACCAAAAATGGATAAAATGAAAGATGAGAACGAATTGTGGAATTGGTGCAAAACTCGAAGGACCATAAGTGGAATTTCTTCTTTGTAAATATGAAAAATGAATTATGGGATGCTACGAGAGCAATTGCGTGACTTGATTCTAAATATGCATTATGGTCTTATAAGTTCAATTCTTACCAAATATATTTTGTTGGGAGACTGGGATATGTATGAGTGAATAGCTGTTGAAACAGTGAATATACTAAAATGACTTTAAGTTCTTCAATTTTTTCCCGGATTAATGTTAATTAATTAAATAATTATGAAATTAGGGTTGTGTTAAAAGTATTTACGGATCTACTGCTGGGTCTAACCCGGATTAGACAAAGCCGCCAAATTGTTTGACGACTTTGCCTGTTAACACCCAAACTCTCTGTTTTAGACCGACGCCGGTTAGAGGCCAACATGGGGGTCATATAATCCTGATAGGGGGTCATATGTATAAGATGTCCATAGTCCACTCGGTCCAACACATGCATCTGAACACAGCGAAGCAATGCCCGTCAGAACCTGACCGTATATGTCCACGTCATGCGTATCATTAACTGTGGCAGTCGCTCGCTCATGTATACGTTGCAATGCCCGTGTCTGAAATGTGAAACATGAATTATAATTATTTTGAAATAAATAAAAATCTTAAATAAAGAACATGAAATACTTTTGTAATTAGTAGCACACTCACCGTCAAGTGTAAAACCATGGAACTAGGTTGGTAATGGTGAGTAGGGAGTCTAAAAGAAGGAGAGACAAACAGCCGTGTGATGCTGTAATACCATCTCATGTAGTCTACAAAAATAGATAGGACTAACGTAGGCGTCCCAATCACAACAAGCTCTGCTCGCCTCTTCCATAAAGCCACGTATCTAACATGTCTGAGCGACCAATCCTCTGTAGGCTTCCCACGCCTATCCAGCTTATGAAGATCTACACATGTGTCGACAGGTGCTGGATTCACCTACTCATACCCAAACTGCCGCAATACACGACCTGGCAAATGAAGATCAACAATGTCAAAATAGATCAACAAGACACGTGCTCGCCATATATCATAGTGCTCTCATCCTGTCGGGGGCAACACCTCTAACATCTGGGCTATATATGGCATCCATGCAATATGTTTCAAAAGAAAATAAAATTAGTCTTACTGCTTTTCATATGATAGGTAATGTTATATGATGTACAACAAACCTGATCATCCGACATGCGATCAAATGCATTGCCATATATCATAGTGCTTTTCATATGAGTTGTTCATTGTTATCAAATTGCTGACCAACCTCAAACTCACCGTCTTCTGTAAACCTTTTCACACCCGTCCCACTCTTCCATGCATCATCAAACCCGGATGGGAGATCATACAATCTAGTATAGTGGCTAGATGGAGCAGTTGCAGTCACAATATCACCATCATCTTCATCTGATTCTGTCATTGCATCATCATTGATGCGTTCATCAGCATCATCATCAGTTTCATGGCCATCCAAAAAGGATGCACTATTGTGCAAATACTGTCCATCCTCCTCTACAACCATGTCCAAAACAGCATCATTTGAGGAGGCCGCGTCATTAAGACCATGCCCAGATACAACAGTATTTGATGTTGACGGAGTTACAGAAGCGTCATGGTGAGAACCTGAAATGTATATCTCCATTGTGGACATAGTCATAATCTAAACTATCGACCACAATGCCGTGACAGCTTCCTCATCATCAAGTGGTATACGCATGTATGATCCCCTGTGAAGGGGATATTTCACCTGCACTTGCAAAGAATGGCTCGGAGGTATCTGTGTAACAGCATATAATTTTTGCACCATCTCACGCATACATGCGCCATGAGAAACAACAAACATCCATCTCCTACCACCTTCATAGCTTATACCCCCTGCTTCCTCAAATAATTTCCATCCCCAATGACACACAATTGGGAAGTTGGAGAAGTCCATATTCTAATAACAATGCATGACGATAATGGATGAATACACATTAATATACACACTTTATACACCCAAATTCAACAATCCATAGACATAAAACATATTTAAAAACTCTCATATTTAAGAAAATCATATTACATATACAACACTTAACAAAGGCAAATTAATAATTTTTTCAACTAAAAAAATTCAAAATATCACATTAAAATTCACATTATTTTTGAATGGAAAGTAAATTATAAATGGGGTGTCCCACAGCGTGTTGGCCGCGGGAATCATGAACAGTGGCCTCAGCGGGGTTATCGGGGTCGTGGGAGTTCACTCAGGGGTCACCTAGTTCAGGTATGGGTAATATTCCTCTAGTTAATTCTTGTCAGTTTCCCTCCTATACTTGTAGTACCAATACCGGAAGTGCAAGTTTTCTATCAATTGATCATACTCATGAATCCCCCACCCCCTGTTGTTTGTCAATTATGTTTTAATTTGGGTCATTCTGCATTGACATGTTCAAGTTCACTTCCGCTTCTATCCTGGCCCTTGCGGCATTATCCATCACTGAGACCAAAAATGCGGTTTGACATCCAGATTCTGGTGCCTCAGCTCATATGACGCAGAATGAAGTAATTTGACATTCTAAATCCACTGTTACTAGCCCCACTTATGTGCAAGTTGTTGATGGTACTAATTTATCAGTGTTCACAATTGACAATGTGAACTTAACTTCTTTACACTGCCTGCTTGCTTTAAAATCAGTGTATCATGTCCCACATTTAAAATATAATTTACTTTCCATTCAAAAATTATGTGAGGATGATGATTCCATTGCTATTTTTTACAAATCTTCTTATTATGTTAAGGACAATCTCACGGGGGCAACTTTACTCCGCCCTCCAATACAGATAAGATTTACCCCTTCACTGCTTCTTCTTCACCACTAGCCCTTTTTACCTCACCTGCACCTGGTCCGGTATGACACAAACATTTGGGTCATTGTGGTGATAACATTTTTTCTTTTCTTTGGCACGCAAATTTAATTGTTTCTTCTAGTATTTTTCATCATTCATGTACTTCTTGTAGACTGAGGAAATCACATCGCTTACCTTTTCATGATGTTTTACATACTTCTACTGCTACTTAACAATTAATTCATTCAGATGTTTGGCAATATTAAGTTTTATCTCATCTTGGTTTTAAATACTACGTATTGTGTATGCTTCATTGATGATTTTTTCTAGATTTACTTGAGTTTATCCTAACACAGAAAATATTTTACTCATTTTTACAATTTTCAAAACCTAGCTGAAAATTTTTTGGGCTGCAAAATTAAATGTTTTCAAAGTGATGGTGGTGGAAAGTTTGAAACCCATAATTTTCTTAATCATTTTCTTAAATGTGGTATTTTATTGTAAAAGTCTGGTTCAGATACTCCTCCTCGGAACGGTGTGGTTGAACGCAAACATCGTCATCTTTTAGAATTAATATGTACTTTGCTTATTGATGCTAATCATCCCTCTTCTTTTTAGGTTGATTCTCTTTATAGAGCTACATATATTATTAATCGGTTCCCCACACCAGTTTTTCAGGATCTTAGTCGATATAAAAAAAAATTCAAAAATCTTCGGACTACACTTTTTAACGCATTTTTGGTTGTGCATGCTTTCCAAATAAAATTGCCACTTCAAGCAATAAGCTATCTCTGCGGTCTACTCCTTATGTTTTTATTGGATATGCTCCTGGGTACAAAACCTATCGCTGCCTTGACCCCACCATTAGCAACGTATCTATTAGCAGGGATATGATCTTTACCACCCACTGCTACCTATTCCACCTTGATCTCGTCTTACCAAACCAATGTAGCCTCCTCTTCTACCATGCCTCTCTCACCGCACTTACTCCTTACTATACTCTTGACACAACACTCTCCCTTACACTTCTGCCTGTCTCAGCATTTCCTCACCGCTACCTTCCATCCATGACCTCTCTCGTAATCATAGTGTGACCGACAGGTCCCACGACCAGCCCACCCAGTATCTAGTCCATTTCCTATCCCTTCAACCAGACCCCTCCTATTTCCATATTATTCATCCTATGAGAACCTGAGCAAAAGATGGTATCTTCAAACCTAAAACCATCTTATCCATTAGTGTTGTGGATTGCCCCTCCAGATCTGTCACGCCCCAAACCGCATCTAAGCGCATGTACAACCGCCGTATGACCAGGTGACGTCACTCACAAGTCAACGTGTCTTAATCATACAAGGCGTCCATGAACATAATACATCCATACTCAGTAGTACACATACATAACAACATCACAGTTTAGATTAATTGAATAGCGGAAATATTCAATAATCAATCGTGGGCCACACATGGCCAAAACGTAGGCTCGAAGGGGTCTTCCTCTAGATTCTCTTCACCTGCGCAAAGGTGTAGATGACAAGCCTTAGCTTCAACCTGAAATGGTGGGGGCCCAAAGGGGTCAGTACAAGTACCGAGCGAGTAGCAAGCTAAATGTAGGATAACTAACGTTTCAAGTATAAGACCCAACCATAGGGTAATACATATACGTGTGATCCTTCCCCCCCCCCCCCCCCCCCCCCCCAAGTTATGAAATACATATCAGTATATATACACTTGGAAATACCCGACCCGTAGGTCATTGTTTATTTGGGAAAATAGTAGTGGCCAATATCCTTGACCCAAATCCCAACCCACCCATATACCTATGTGTGTATAGGACTCCTCCTGGTCCAAATCAATTATCATAAGGACTTCACTTAGTCTATAATTCACAATTTATCATCTATTAGTTTTGAGGACGCTTTAATCCTTGGGTCCTCCACCATGAGTTTTGAGGACATTTGAGTCCTAGGATCCTCCACCATTTTACCTATGAGTTTTGAGGACATTATAGTCCTTGGGTCCTCCACCATGAGTTTTGAGGTCATTTTATTCCTTGGGTCCCCCACCATTTTACCTATGAGTTTTAAGGACATTATAGTCCTTGGGTCCTCCACCATGACTTTTAAGGACATTTTAGTCCTTGGGTCCTCCACCATATTCGAATGCGTTTTGAGGACATTATAGTCCTTGGGTCCTTCACCGCATTCATATATACATCCCTATGATCTACCACATAACACACATAGATAGGGTCCCCGTCATAGTCGTTTATCAAGACTAAACATGCTGAACTGTGCTTGAGGCCTAAGCAAAATCATCCTTGCAATTCATGCATTAAAATTTACATATAGGCCAAATAAGGCCAAACCGGCGCCGGTTCAATCTGACCGGTGCCGGTTCAATCTGACCGGCGCCGGCTCACACTCAATTAATATGAACCCGGCTGAACCGTGCTCGACCGGCGCCGGTTCTACACATGACCGGCGCCGGTTACCCCCTGGGCAACCGGTCAACTCTTTGTTGACCCGTCACTTTAATTCCAATTCGTGTCAAACTTAATCACAACATGTATTAAGTTATAAACAACCATTATATGCACCTTTTATCTCCAAGCATATCACATATGTTTTTATAAACATTTCCATATCACAATTCATGCATATTTCCATAGTTCATTTCATACAAGCCTAATATCTTAGGTAATCACATGTTTAATCTCTTTTAAACATCATTATGAACACATATAACATTTACTTAGATAATCTCATGCTTTACCCAAAAGTTACAAGACATTAAGCCATCCACTCACCTCAAATGAGCTTTAAGAAGTTCTACTCTTCTTAGTTGAACTCCGGCGAAACTCCGACGAAATTCCGGCGAACTCCGGCGAAACTCCGGCGAACTATAGAAATCCTTTAGTCAAATTCCTAACAAGGTTTTATCATCATAAAACCTATATCAACACAAATAACCTCTAAAAGGTTATTTTCCGGCGAACCGGACATTTTGGCTTCTAAGTCCGTTCTTGGACTTAGAACTACCTTCTAACCTCTTTTTCTAAGAAAAATTCTAGGGTTCCTCCATATTATATAAATGTCATATGATAGATAAAAAAATAGGACAAAAGTTATTATAAGGTTATTACCTTAATTCTTCACACTTTCCTTAACTTTTTTCCTTCTTCAATCACTTCTCTTTGGACCTTCTTCCTTGAGCTCGAGTTCAGCTATGGAGAATGATTATTTTGAGAGTTTCTCCTCTCAAAATGATAGGGTTGGGCGAGCTAGATGCTTGGGGTGAGAGAGAGTGGTTGATTTTGTCTCAAATGACAAAATGTGTGATGGGAGGGGGTCCTCCATGTACCTTTGATGCCAAATGCTCCTCCTCCACATCTTCCTTTGTCAAATTAGTCCCTCACATTAATTTGAGAATCCAAAAACGTGGGGTGGCCCTCACTCACGTGGGAGGTCATCCCATTATGTCCTGATGTGTACAATCGGCCCTGAAATTTGTATTTCTCGGATTGTTTTAACTATATTTTATTTTATCGGGTCAAATAAAATATATTAAGTGTCCTCAATCATCATGGACCTATAGAATAAATAGTACATTCCCCAACTTAAATTTAGAAGACTCTGAAACACATTTCGGTCTGTTATCCGATAAATTGCTAATACCGGAAATTGGGCCTCGTTTGACCAACGGGTCAACTCTATGCCTTTTCCATGGCCCAAATAAAATATCCACTACCATATACATATTATCTAGACGAAGATGAATATAATATGTGGTCCCGGGATTATCGGGTGGCCCCCGCTCCCGATGAGGGCCCCACGTGCAATTCACTATTCACACGAAAGTAAAAACAAAAATTTACAACCTCGTAAATTCATGATCATTATTCAAGGTTTATTACATGATTTACTAAAAGTAAATATACTTGAGCACGGTGTTACAAGTTCACTCCCCCCTTATTTGGGATTTCGTCCTCGAAATCAACGTGTCTAATCGAAAAGAAACGGGTATTGCTCCCTCATTGAGAGCTCGGTCTCCCAAATTTCTTCTTCGACTCGATCACTCCTCCAAAGTACCTTGACCATAGGTGTGACACCGCCCCCAAGCATGTTTACTTTTAGTAAATTATGTAATAAACCTTGAAGGATGATTTATGAATTTGCGTAATTGTTAATTTTTATCATTTCTTTTACGTGAATAGTAAATTGCATGTGGGGCCCACAGTGAGAACGGGGACCGCCTGATAATCCCAGAACCACATATTTTATTCATCTTGATAAAGATAATATTTATATGGTGGTGGATATTTTAGTTGGGCCATGGAAAGGGCATGGAGTTGACCGGTTGGCCAAACGAGGCCCAATTACCGGTATTGGTAATTTAACGGATAATAGCCCGAAATGAATTTCGGAGACTCCTAAATTAATGTTGGGGAATGTACATCTATGATAAAGGCCCATAATTATTAGGAACGCACGATATATTTTATTTGGCCCGATAAAATAAAATATAAGTTAAACAGTCCGAGAAATACAACTTTCGGGGCCGATTACACACACCGGAACATAATGGGATGACCTCCCACATGAGTGGGGGCCACCCCACGTTTTTATGTATTCCAAATGACTACGTAAGAGCTAGGGGGGCAAGCCTAAATGGCTTGTGCGGACAAGGAGAAGGGAGGGGGCTTCGAGACAAAACTTACATCTTCATGACCCCATCACCAAAATTACTTTGGGTGATTGAATAAGTGATCCCTCCCCCCTATGCTAGCCTCATACGAACCACACAAGAGAGTAGAACTCCAGGGAGGTTTTGTCACAAACTCCTAGCTAGAGGGAAGCAAGAAAAAGGAGTTTTCAACACAAAAAAGGCTAGGAATTGAGGTAAGAATCCAACTAGTATGCATTAACTAGTATTTTATCCATATGATTTTTAAGAAGTCATGTGGTGGATTAAACCATGAGTTCTACACGTTTAAAAGTATAGAATATTGATATAAAGTGGTGGAAATTAACTTAGGAGGGTCGTCCAATCGATAGGAGTCGAAATCGCCGGAAACCGCCACTCCAAAGGAGTTGTTCGTAGTTGCAGACTACGAAAGTCGCCTGGCTTTCGTGAAAGTCGCCCGGCTTTCGTGAAAGTCGCCCGGCTTTTGCCCAGCAGTCCAGTTTTTCACTTTCGAACGGCCTAGAACGAGGACGGGTCGAAGGACTTTGCAAAGGCAACTAGTCAAGCACTCTATAAGGTGAGGATGGCTGACTATATTGCTTATAATTAGTGAATTAATTTCATGAGATTAGCTAAGGTAACTAAATGTGTTTTTTATGGATTGTTAATGATTAATAATGCCTAAGAATGAGAAGACTATGGTCTATAAGGAAAAGGAGCATGATATACAAATTTAAGAGTAAATTGTGTATGATCATGTTTTATGAATATGTAAATGGTATTAACTATGAACTTATGTTGGTATATGCTTTTTACTCCATATAAGAATATATGAGTGAGTAAAAGTGATATTTTGTATATTGATATAAATTATATTTTCGATGGAAAATTAGTTTGGATTTGTCTATATGACTATGAGTTGAGAACTTGGATTGATAGAATTTATCCGACTAGTATTAAGATACTAGTCGGGGAATTGGATAAATAATTATGCTAGAATTGATCCTAAGGATGGATTGTGAATTGTTAAACCTTAAGTAGTCTTGAGAGATACTTTAAGGTGGATAAGTGTGAACTTTAAGTTATACTAGGGGTTGGCCTTAAGGGATACCCAAGATAAATTGAATAATAAGTTGATCCTAGGTATAGGATTGGCTTACATGCGTGTTCGGTAGTCCTTGAGGATAGCCGGTTGAATTATGGGAATAAGTAAGGACCATGGCCCTTTCCGACTCTAGAGAGCGGGGTTGGATAGCATCTACTTGCATCGTGATCACGGGTTAGGGTGGAATCCGAATCGGAGACCTAACTAGGCTCCGATAGCGGTAACACATAAGATAGGACCCCGAAGGGCCTTACCTTCCTACGGGATGATGGGTATGAGTCCAGGGGCGGGATGTTGAAATCCGAACCGAGAGCCTCATGAGGTCTCCGACAGCGGTAGTAAATCCCGTAGCAATAATAAGACCCATGGGTTGGGTTGTACAAATGATAAATGCAAGGAAATATATAAGAAGGGCCGTGTGCCGACAAACGAATGAATTTACTTATTATAGAGATAATAAGTGTGAAAAATAAATAAATATTTATATTATGATATCACCCTAATTTGAGGGTCTTAGAAATTAAAGCGTTGATTATACTCGGTATAGTTTTCATTGTACTTGTCAAATGCTTCCAAGTACTGACCTCCCCTTCACGGGGGAGGCCACCTCACAGTTTCAGGTAGAACATGAAGGTTGCTACCATCGCCCGTTGCACCGGGAGGATCAAGAGAAGAAGACGTGGTTCGTGCTTCTTCTGTTTTTTTTTTCTGATTTTCAAAACAATTATAATAATGCTCATGGATATTATTTTTTGAATAATTATTTGGGGGCTTGTATGCCCATGTTTACCAAAGTGTGGCATAGATACTTGTATTAAATGTTTCCGCTGTTTTAATTGAATGTTTTACATTATGTTTGTTTATGGATGTACTATGTGTGAATGGTATTCAAGACGTCTTGTATAGTATGGATGAGTTGGACTGCGGTTGACTATTCGTACTGTACAGCGGGTTGTTGACGTATCCGGGTAGGTCCGGGGCGTGACAATAGGAATCTCCTTGTTCCTAAGCTTCTTTACCTGCTAGCCCACATTCCACCACATAATGTAAGTCCTCTTGGATCTCTACCGGTGATCTCTCAAGAATATGTGATGGATCCCGTACATAGTTCTTGAGCATCGATACATGGAACACGTCATGAATCTTCTCAAGTTCAGGTGATAACTTGAGACGGTAAGCCACGGCCCCAATCCTTTCTAGGATTTCAAACGGACCAATGTATCGGGGTGACGTGCACTTTGTCACGGTGCGTCAAAATAAATTCAATACTACCACTTATACGTAGTATAGTGAAGTATAGTTCGTATCCACAGGGAAAGGAGCTTTTCGCGTATGTGTAAGCGTAATAAATAAAAGTAAACGGAAGGGGGAATTGGATATTTTGATAATTGAGAAAGTAAATAAAATACTTAAATGAGTGAAATAAAATATCAAAGGTAATTAGTCTTGGTTTTGCTTTTATCCACTTAATGAAATGTTCGTCGATCCCGGTTATATCTTTAACTATCTTCCTCTCGAATACTCAATCGAGGAGTATATCCAGTTCATCGAGGGTAGTTATTAATAACGAGACGCGTTCATTAATAAAACTTACTACCGAGTTAATATAGAACACGCGTCGTATATTAGCCGATAGTAGCAATAAACTTAAGATGAAAACGATTGAGATTGATAACCTCAACACAAGCGGTTTATTGGTTTAATCAATATAATTAATTCCCCTTAGATTATTAACCATGAGACGCATGCATTAATAATCCAAGTTTTACTACCGTTGAAAGAACCGAATTAATAACAAGCGTATTAATCGATTGATTCTAGTAATAATTATTATATGAAACAAAACTAGTTGATCCTTTAAGTAATGCTCAAAATATTAAAATGAAATATGAATAGGAATTAATTAATATTCAAGGAATAATATTAAAGAAGATGTAAATCCTACTATAACTAATGTCAAGATGTTAACTAATTGTCATTTTAGTAACACTCCCCAACATTAATATAGAGGAAGAAAATAAATACTAGTCTAACTAATGTCGATATGTTAACTAATTGTCATCTTAGTAACACTCCCCAACATTAATATAGAGATAGTATTAAGGGAAAAATTAATATTCAAGGAAGAAGATTAAAGAAAATAACTCACAACTTACAATTCATTAAGCTTCAAAATAGCAAAACCAAGATGGAAAGACTACCTAAATTACATGAATAAAGTGTATATGAAAGAGGGAATTAAATTGGTATCTAAAATAGGAAGAAAAGAGGTGTTTTTATAGGAGAAGTGAGGTGGTTGGGTCTAAGACATAATCTGATTTTCCCATGTTCACTTGTTTTATTTGATCTCTTATGATCTCCGGGTCGAATCATATCTGATTTTTCACACATCTTTGTCCTCCATGAAGCTTCCTCTTGTCTCAAATGCTCCTTCCTTATGCTCCCAAGCTCCTTCATCTTCTTTTCATCATGTTTTTGCTTACATGTCAAAATATCTTAATATCTTCTAATTCTTCTTTAATTTTAGAAGATAAAGATTACACCGTAATTGTACAAAAGCTAAGTAAACATAATGTAAAACCATTCTAAAATGTGGTGTTTATGTACTTCTAAATAGTACGCATCAAATACCCCCATACTTAATCTTTTACTCGTCCTCAAGTAAAGTGCAATTCGATTAAGTTCAATGCTTAGGAGTGTCACGTTTCTTCTCACATTTAAAATCGGTTTCTTCTCCCAAGCTTTTATCTGTTCATGCTCCCCCATGCTAAGCTTTTTGTGCTAGCCTCCTTTGAAAATTTCGAGAAGCTCTTTGAAAACACCCGAACGAGTATGGCCTGTACGCGATCTGGTATCTTGTTGTTTGAACTTACACACGACATTTTCTCCTACAAAAATTAAAATTTATCTCGTTTTCTCTCATTTTGCCTAGGAGTCCATTTCGGGTTTTCATCCTAGCTCCTCATTTTTTCTTCATCTCACTGACAAATGGAGTTAAGTTGGGAATATGGATTTGGGGTGGAGTAGAGGATCGAAGTGTGTACCCGCTCTTTTCAATTTATTCAAGGTAAATGGAAAAACATAAAAGAAAATTAAAAACAAAATTCCACAAACACACAGTTAAAAAGTGGAGCCTTTCCCCGACAACTGCGCCAAATTTGACGTGCACTTTGTCACGGTGCGTCAAAATAAATTCAATACTACCACTTATACGTAGTATAGTGAAGTATAGTTCGTATCCACAGGGAAAGGAGCTTTTCGCGTATGTGTAAGCGTAATAAATAAATGTAAACAGAAGGGGGAATTGGATATTTTGATAATTGAGAAAGCAAATAAAATACTTAAATGAGTGAAATAAAATATCAAAGGTAATTAGTCTTGGTTTTGCTTTTATCCACTTAATGAAATGTTCATCGATCCCGGTTATATCTTTAACTATCTTCCTCTCGAATACTCAATCGAGGAGTATATCCAGTTCATCGAGGGTAGTTATTAATAACGAGACGCGTTCATTAATAAAACTTACTACCGAATTAATATAGAACACGTGCCATATATTTACTCGATAGTAGCAATAAATTCAAGATGAAAACCATTGAAATTGATAACCTCAACACAAGCGGTTTATTGGTTTAATCAATATAATTAATTCCCCTTAGATTATTAACCATGAGACGCATGCATTAATAATCCAAGTTTACTACCGTGAAAAGATCGAATGATTAACAAGCGTATTCGTCGATCGATTCTAGTAATTATTAATATATGAGACAAAACTAGTTGATCCTTTAAGTAATACTCAAAATATTAAAATGAAATATGAATAGGAATTAATTAATATTCAAGGAAGAATATTAAAGAAGATGTAAATCCTACTATAACTAATGTCAAGATGTTAACTAATTGTCATTTTAGTAACACTCCCCAACATTAATATAGAGGAAGAAAATACCATTCTAACTAATGTCGAGATGTTAACTAATTGTCATCTTAGCAACACTCCCCAACACTGATATAGAGATGGTATTAAGGAAACTATTAATTAATATTCAAGGAAAGAAGTTAAGAAAATAACTCACAACTTTAATAATCAACAAACTTCAAGAGCAACACCAAGATGGAAGAGTTTAGCTCCTCATTTGGAGACTAAACATGCTAAAAATATAAAAGAAATACTTAACTAAACTGAGCTAAAGAGTATATGTGAATTGGTGATTTTATTGTGAAGGAAAGGGGTGTATTTATAGGCTTTTGGGAGCTGCAGGGGCTGATACCCGACCGGGTATATAGGATACCCGACCGGGTATCATAGGAAATTTCCCAAAAGTCACTTTTCTGGGCATACCCGACCGGGTATGTCGGCATACCCGATCGGGTATGTGACAAATCTTAACGAAATCTTGCTCCCACGATCATTTGTTCCCGGATTTGATTCGGACAATCGAATCAAGTAAATACCCGATCGGGTATAGGCAATACCCGACCGGGTACATGAGTATTTTTTCCAAATCGAAATCTTTTTTGCCTCCTTGCATTTTTCTTGATCTTTTAAGGTCCAATCTTGATCCCTTGGATGATCTTTGACCTGTTTAGCTCAGAAAAGTCCTAATCTAAACCAATTACAAATAAATGTGAAAATAAAGTATTACACCAAAAGTGTGTAATTTCCTCAACTAGAACTAATAAAAACTAGTTAAAAATACAAACATACAATCGGAAATTACATGAATATCAACTCCCCCACACTTAGCTTCTTTACTCGTCCTTGAGTAAAGTCAAATGTTTAACCGTTCCAAGTCCTCAAAAGTTCAACAATCAACCAAAAAAACCAAAAGACCACCAAGGATAACATATGAGTTTTACATTGAGTGTTTACCTCAAAGAATAATATCTTCTTGGGTTTCATGGCCTTCTATGCTCATCTCCCCTTTTCATCTTCAAGAGATTAAATGATGTCCTGTAAAAACAAATATATATCTCTCATATCTCTCATTTTGCCTAGAAGCCTTTTCAGGTTTTCATCCCAGCATCTCTTTTATTTTTCCACCTCTCCACTCACTCATCATTTTTTTTGTAAGCCTTTTTTGCTTAGATTGCCCATTTTTTGGGTTTTCAACCTAACTAGCTCTTCTAGTTAAAAAAAATTTGACGTGCACTTTGTCACGGTGCGTCAAAATAAATTCAATACAACACTTATACGTAGTATAGGTGAAGTAGAGTTCGTATCCACAGGGAAATGATTAATTTAGTAAAGAGGGGATTTGGATTGAGTGATTTAATTTAATTAAAAACTAAGATGAACAACCTATATGAGATTTAATTCAAAGATAAAAAGGACTTGGCATCGCTACTTTCCACTAGTTGATATATTTTAGTCGATCATTGTTATATCTATAACTTATTCTCTCGAATACTCAATCAGGGAGTATATCCACTTCATCGAGGGTAGTTATTAACAACAACCGTTCATTAATAACCCTTACTATTAATCAAATATAGAACAACGCCTTATACCGATTTAATAGTAGCATTTAATCTTTCTAACTCCTTGATGAAATCAATTGAGATTGATAACCTTAACACAACGGTTTTGGTTTAACCAACAAACTTAATCCCTCTTAAGTTTATTAACCACGACCGTGCATTAATAAACCGAAGTTACTTACTTGTGAAATCATCAACGATTAACCATCGGTTCGTTGATCGTTTCTAGTAATAATTAATATATGAAACAAAACTAGTTGATCCTTTAAGTAATGTTCAAAATATTAATATGAAATATGAGTAGGGATTAATTAATATTCAAGGAAGAATATTATTAAAGAAGATGAATCCTACTATAATTAATATCAAGATGTTAACTAATTGTCATCTTAGCAACACTCCCCAACATTAATATAGAGGAAGAAAATATCATTCTAACTAATGTCGAGATGTTAACTAATTGTCATCTTAGCAACACTCCCCAACACTGATATAGAGATGGTATTAAGGAAAGAACTATTAATTAATATTCAAGGAAAGAAGTTAAGAAGAAGTTAAGAAAATAACTCACAACTTTAATAATCAACAAGCTTCAAGAGCAACACCAAGATGGAAGAGTTTAGTTCCTCATTTGGAGACTAAACATGCTAAAAATATAAAAGAAATACTTAACTAAACTGAGCTAAAGAGTATATGTGAATTGGTGATTTTATTGTGAAGGAAAGGGGTGTATTTATAGGCTTTTGGGAGCTGCAGGGGCTGATACCCGACCGGGTATATAGGATACCCGACCGGGTATCTTAGGAAATTTCCCAGAAAGTCACTTTTCTGGGCATACCCGACCGGGTATGTCGGCATACCCGATCGGGTATGTGACAAATCTTAACGAAATCTTGCTCCCACGATCATTTGTTCCCGGATTTGATTTGGACAATCGAATCAAGCAAATACTCGATCGGGTATAGGCAATACCCGACCGGGTACATGAGTATTTTTTCCAAATCGAAATCTTTCTTGCCTCCTTGCATTTTCCTTGATCTTTTAAGGTCCAATCTTGATCCCTTGGATGATCTTTGATCTGTTTAGCTCAGAAAAGTCCTAATCTAAACAAATTACAAATAAATGTGAAATAAAGTATTACACCAAAAGTGTGTAATTTCCTCAACTAGAACTAATAAAAACTAGTTAAAAATACAAACATACAATCGGAAATTACATGAATATCACGGGGGTTAAGCTTACCCCTCGATATGAATCGGATGAAACCTTGCCAAGGAGAAATCCTTAGAAACACCTCATCACCAACTGCAAATTCTAACGGTCTACGCCGTTTATCGGCATAGCTCTTCTGCCGATCCTGGGCAGTCTTAAGTCTATCCCGAATGATCTTCACCTAAGTCTTGGTGATCTCGGCAAGTTCTATACCTTCGAGCTTGGCCTCGCCAACCTCGTCCCAACACAATGGTGTCCTGCATTTCCTCCCATACAATGCCTCGTATGGAGGCATGCCAATACTCGCCTGAAAACTGTTGTTATAAGCGAACTCCACTAGTTCCAAATGTTTGTCCTAACTCCCCTGGAACTCCAAGGCACATGCCCTAAGCATGTCTTTCAAAATCTGTATCACCCGTTCGGATTGCCCATCCGTCTGTGGGTGGAATGTTGTGCTAAACCTCAGTTTAATTCCCAACGATGCTTGAAACTTTGGCCAAAACCTAGATGTAAATCGTGGGTCCCTATCCGAGACAATGGATATTGGAACTCCATGTAACCTCACAATCTCATTATCAAGAAGTGTGCACTCTTGGTAAGCCTATCAACTACCACCCATACTGCATCGTAGTTGTTCACCGTTCGTGGTTGGGCCTGGATTTGTTCATTCATCCCTCTTTTTCTCATCATATCAGTCAACTACATAAAGAACGTTATGGGCTCAATAAAACTTCTCATGTTTGGTTTAACCCTTTTAGTGGGTCTCTTCTTAGTCATGGTTTCTCTCAAAGTAAGTCTGACTCTTCTATGTTTATTTATCGTTGTGGCTCTCTCACCGCACGTATATCCTTCTCTATGTTGATGACATTCTCATTACAAGCAGTTCTCCCTCACTAGTCACGTCTATTATTAATAATCTTTCTCAGACTTTTGCCATGATAGATATGGGAGATATTCATTCATTTTTAGGGATTCAGACTGTCTGTACATCTAAGAGATTTTTTATCAACAAAAATATATTATTGATCTCTTGCAACGTTTTCATCTTCATAATGTTACATCAGTTCACAATCCTTTTCCCTATATTACCACTTTATCCTTAACTGATGGAGAATTTCTTATTGATCGTACTGAATATTGCAGTATGGTTGGTGGTTTGCAGTACTTGATTATTACTAGACCGGATATTACCTATGTTGTCCACTTGCTATCCCAGATTATGCATGCTCCCCGCACTATTCACCTTTTAGTTGTTAAGCATATTTACAAGTACTTGTAGGGCACTATTAGAAAAAGGATTATGGTTGCGCAAGGGTGGTGACCTGTCACTAGTTATTGCTTACTCTGATGTAGACTGGGTAGGATGTCATGATAGTTGTCGCTCAACTACAAGTTATGCCATTTTCTTAGGGGACAATTTAATTTCTTGGAGGTAAAAAAAGAAGCCAATTGTCTCCAAATCCTCCACAGAGGCAGAGTATCGTGTTGTGGCTTATACTATTAAGGACACCTTATTTATTCGTTCTTTGCTTGCTGATATGGGTTTCCTTATCTCCGAGCCTGTTCAACTTTACTCTGACAATGTTTCAGCATCCTATTTGGCGGTTAATCCAATTCAGCATGATCAGAGCAAGCACATCATCAATATTGGCTATCATTTTTTATGTGAGCATGTGGCCCATTATGAATTAGTTCTCATATATATATATATATATATATATATATATATATATATATATATATATATATATCCCTATTCAATTTCAGTTAGCTGATATGTTTACCAAAAAATTGTCTACTCAAAGTTTTAATTTTCTCAAGTCCAATCTGCACGTTATTCCCGCTGCACAGATTCAGGGGGTGTAATAGATAACAATGTAGGATACTCAGAATTGTAATTACTTATTCTTTGATAATATATATACACACACTCGCAGCTGCCTTAGGGCTAAGCCTTTCTCTCATAATTTTCATAATTTCATTACACCTATTTCACTTAAACAAAATAACTATGACGATTTATCTAGCTCATTTCGACTTTCCTTTCAAGCACGTTGGATGTTTCAAGGCCTCTCTATCTTATTTTCATTCAATAAAAGTCTTCTCTAGTGCCTCTCTAATTTTTAATGGGGAAAATTCCAGAAATAGGAGTAAATAAGTTTGTAAATTCCAAAATAGGATTACCATGTTTTTATTCCCAAAATAGGAGTAATTATTGTCAAGTTTGGAAAAGATTGTCATGTTTAAAGTCTGGTACTTCCAAAACATGGCAGTAATTAGTCTTATTTTAGGAATAAAAATATGATAGTCCTATTTTGGAATATACAAACGTTTTAGTCATATTTAGGGTAATTTCCCTTTTAAATGTTGTGGGAAAGGTAAAGGGAAAATGTATGAATCATAAGGATGAAAGAAGTAGCCACATACTTATTACATATAGGAGGTTGAGGCATGTGAAAAGTTGAGAGAATTTAATCTCTTCGATTATAATTGTGATAAAGTCTGAACATAGTATTGAACATGTGAGTAGTGTAAATTTTTTAATGTTGCAACTAAAAAGAAACGGAGGGTAGTATGCAACAATGTCTTTGAAAATATTTGCATGTGATACATTTTGAGCTTAATGCAACTAATAATATAATCAATATATGTTTTACAATAATAGAAATCATTCATGAGATCGCGATATGACCTAGATAATGTGAATCCCGAGATAATCCAAATAGACGCAAGTTTCAAATATTGTACTTCTATATTACTCTTTAACGTTATTCTTTATGTTTTTAGCGTTTATTTTTTAAAATGACACATAATCTGACCGGTAGACTCAATACAAACTCGAAGTCAAATATGTTTAGTGGTTGGAGCAAAGGTAGTTGAAATTTATTTTTCTACCTTAATTAAAAGCCAATCACATCAATGCGCACTTAATACGGGCCGATAATACTTGGACGAATTCATCTGACAATATATAGATATACATTATGGTTTTAGCGTTTACTTTGTAAAATGACACTTATTATGACCGATAGACTCAAAACAAACTCGAGGTCGAATCTTCAGTAGTGGTGGGAGCAAAGGTAGCTGAAATCCATTTGTTTGCCTCAATTCAAAGCCAATCACGTCAATGCGTACTTAATACAGGTCGATAACAGTTGGAAGAATTCATCTGACAATCTATAGATATATGTTATGTTTTTAGCGTTTACTTTGGAAAATGACACTAACTATGACCAATAGACTGAAAACAAACTCGAGGTCAAATGTTTAGTGGTTAGAACAAAGGTAGCTGAAATTCATTTGCCTGCCTCAATTAAAATCTAATCATATCAATGCATATTTAATACAGGTTGATAACAGTTGGACAAACTCATCTGACGATCTATAGATATACGTTATGTTTTTAGCGTTTACTTTGTAAAATGACACTTATTATGAACGATAGTCTCAAAACAAACTCGAGGTCGAATCTTCAGTAGTGGTGGGAGCAAAGGTAGCCGAAATCCATTTATCTGCCTCAAATCTAAGCCAATCATGTCAATCCGTACTTAATACGGGTCGATAACAGTTGGACGAATTCATCTGACAATCTATAGGTATATGTTATGTTTTTAACGTTTACTTTGTGAAATGACACTTACTATGACTGATAGACTCAAAACAAACTCGAGGTCAAATGTTAAGTGGTTAGAGCAAACGTAGCTGAAGTTCATTTCCATGCCTCAATTAAAAGCCAAACACATCAATGTGTACTTAATACATGTCGATAACAGTTGGACGAACTCATCTGACAATCTATGGATAATACAGTATGAAGTATGAATGTAATTCTACCTCATGTCATATTGATTGAATATAATTTACATGACACACTTTGATTGAAAAAAGTAGGCACATTAACTCATTAAACGTGAAATAGAGGGTCTGATCCGACTAAGTCCCATCTCAACTCATGTCCATTCAAGCATCCCTTTCACAAAAGTTCCAAGTCTATCGATGTTGTGTATTTGTAAATTATAATAATTCTGCTTAGAAGCTAAATTGTGAAATCACTAATTGTTTAAGGGCTAGTATGACCCTTTTCTCTATATTATGCAATTTCATAATGTCATTATTATTAACATTGACATCATTTAAAACATATGAAAAATGTCATTCAAAATACTTCCATGCGATACATTTTGAGCTTAATGCAACTTATGAGTTCATGATATAACCTAGATAATGCAAATTCCAAGATAATCTAAATGGTTGCATGTCTCTAATATCACACTGTTACATTGAAAAAATTCCACTTTTGGTCACATGACTATTATACCACTTCCACATTTAGTCCCTTACTTTCCAGATTGTCCACATTTAGTCCGTGACCATTATCCCCTCACCACCCCTCATTCTTCCGGCTAAAATTCCGGCAAATTTAGCTCACTTATCAGCCTCAGAATCAGTCTTTGCATTAAATTTTATATAAGGTTGGGTTTTTCATATCAGTCTTTACATTAAATTTGGTTTTTCATACCTAAAATCTGCATCAAATTTGCCGAAATTTTGGCCGGAAGGACGAGGGATGGTGACGGGATAATGGTCACTAACTAAATGTGGACAATCTGAAAGTAAGGGACTAAATGTGGAAGTGGTATAATAGTCATGGGACCAAAAGTGGAATTTTTTCATTTTACATTACTCGTTTACGTTATGCGTTACATTTTGACCTATAGACTTCAAACAAACTAGAAGTCAAATGCTCAGTGACGACAACAATTTGCCTCAATTATAGCCAATCACGTCAACACATACTTAATACGAGTCAATTACAGTTGGACTGACTCATCTGACAATCCAAATATAATCTGAAGTTATATAATCAGACTACGCCTAAATCATTTTTACTAATTTACATATGTATATATTTTGTTTTACTCTTTTGTATGTAAAAATAACTCGTAATTTTCTTAATTTAATTACACTCTTGTAGAACATATAAGCTTAACATTTAATAAAGGTCCTTCTATTGGAATATAACCAAAGGAATAATAAAAGATACATACATGACTCTTTTTAGTTTTTCATAAGATTGACTTACTACCTTAACTCCTCCAATATTTAATATAACGTTTATTATAATAAGTTAATAATACTATATTTATTATTACTCGCGTCCATATTTACTTAGTTATCTTTAACTTTTCATGTCAATGATTGTATCATGTAGTCATATGTTTTAACTAATACCGTTTATATTTTTACAAACCTTTTTTTTATAAAAAACAATCTTTCATTAATTCAATAAGTCATTGATGACTCTGCCTTACAATACAATTAGAAATATAATCGTATGTAATTCTAACATTTGAGATAGCTATATGCTTGCCCCAAGAAGATCAGAGGTGTGAACAACATGATTAAAGATTTATAAAACACATATTAAAGGTTTAGAAAACTTTATATTAAAGATTTACAAAACTTATAAATTTATGATTTTATGATAATATTTTCAAAAGATTTTCATATTATAAATGATGGCATATGGTCGCACTCCTAGACAATTTCAGGTTAGATGTACAATAGACACCTCAATTAAGACACTTCTTTCTTTCACACAATATTGTGAAGGTTGTCAAATCAATGTTATTGACACTTTCATCATAGAAGTGATAAAACAATCCCATTTTTGTGTCCACTACTATTCAATTCATCTTTTACACACGGTCACATGACACGCATAGACATCACTTTATTATCTTGTCATATTTGTCCACCAATCACCATGTATTAAAACACGATTTACTGATTTTTTCGATGGGGAAAGAATTAAATACTACCTCCGTCCCATAATTTACTTCCAAAATAAAGTGTCACGCGGATTAAGAAAGTTGTAATTGTGTGATGGAGAGTTGTGCAGAGGAGAAAGAAATGCTGTGAACCACAAATTCTTTGCCAAAAAAGGAAAGAGAAATTCTTTTTGGAACGGACAAAAAAGGAAAGTTAGAAGTATTTTGAGGGACGGATGGTGTATCATTAATAGAATCAATGTAATTTGGAGATCCACTCCAAGAAATACATTCTGACAAAGAACAATATTTGTGCCAACAAAAAACGATTTACTCATTAGTACTTACAGAGTAGTATTTTAATAACTTTTTACATAGTATGTAAATATTTAATGCGTACTATTCCCTTGGTTACTATATTTGTTCCATTTTTCATTCTCTGTTATCAGATTTGGTAATATTTGTATGTCTCTAATTCATTGTATTTTTTATTTTATCAATTCATTATTCACCATAAAAAGATTATACTCCGTATATTTTAATAACTTTTTTACATAGTATGTAAATATTTAATGCGTACTATTCCTTTCGTTCCTATAATTGTTCCATTTTTCCCTTTCTATTCATCTCACTAAATTTGTCAGTTATCAGATTTGGTAATATTTGTGTGACTCTAATTCATTATTCTGTTATTTTTATTTTATCAATTCATTATTCACCACAAAAAGATTATACTCCGTATATATTTAGTTAAAATTGATTGTTTGATAGTACTACAGGTTATTATAACTAATTAAATTCATAACCAAGATAGATTTTCTCAAAAACTATTCAGATTGACTTTTGAATCGAAGTCTTAAAATTTCAAAACTTCTTCTACAACGTGTTTCCACACATAATCCTTCATGAATCCTTTCTAAATAATTGTCTCGTTTTATTATCTGCACACAAATCCACCTCTATAGAAATTACCTTTTGCATTCCAATCTGGAATACATCTCTTTTTTTTGGTTTATTAACAAATGTGGAACTTCAAACAAAACAGTTAATTCCCAATTAAGATGTGAAATTCTTTGCAGTGCACTACAATTTTTTTGTTATTACTATAATTAATGGGGGTGAATCTTTTGGGGGGAAATAAAAATAAATAAGTGCAGCTTGAAATGGGAAATTAAACTAGAAGACAGATACATTATTGATGATTATCATAAATATAATATACATTCACAGCCATTCATTCCAATATAATCTGCAAAACCCTGATTAGCCCTCTCATCCAGACTACACCATCACATTGATTGCTTACAATTCCCAAAGTCTTCATCTAATATCCCAATAAAAAACAAATAAAAAAACGACAACAATAATAACAAATAAAATACCATTACTCCATATAATAAAGACAATTCCAGTTATACCCATCCATTTCCCAAGGAATCCACCGCCGTCGCCACCGCACCGGACTATCTCATCTCTTCTTCTTCTTCTTCTCAATACTGGAAGAAATCTGCAGAAGCCATGATGGGGGTCTGGTTCATGAACATCCACGGATTGTTCATCACAGCCTGATGAGTTCCCCCTGTCTGGAGGAGGAAGTCATCATCCACAAAGGCATCACCACCAAAAACGCCAGCTGAGCTTGAGTTCATGGAGCTGAGGATATCATTCAGAGACTGAAGCCTCTGGCTTAGCTCCATCATCTGAGCCCTCAGAACAGAATTCTCCGCCTCCACGCGCATGTAATGCTGCGTCGTGATGTTCATCCTCTCCAGGATCTGGCTGTTCTCCTGCTTGAGTTGCGCCGCCTGAACCATCATCTCATCCAGGTGCTGCTGCTTCCTCATCCGCGATCTCCTTGCAGATTCTCTGTTTGACTGCATTCTCTTCCTCTTCCTCTCGTTCATCAGGACCTGCAGATTCTCCTCCGAACCGGAATTGGTAATCTGAGTAGATCCGGACGAATTTCCACTTGATGAAGCCATTTTTTCACAACAGAAACGTCAGACACCTAAAATTCGCGGGAACCAGACTAAATTACGACTGCTAGTTTGAATTACTTATTTCCGAAGTAAATCTACGAAGATCTAGCTACGATTAATTTAACCGATGATGGAGATCAGGGAAGCAGTTTCTGAGAAAACATAAAACCAGTAGAGGAAGACAACAGAGAAAGACTGAACAAGATGAGCGCTGCGTATGAAGGAGGTGCTGATCATAAAACCGGAACGAAGGATTTCACTGAGAACAGGAGACATCAATCTCAAACATCAAAAACGCATTCCGAAGCATCAATGATTGGTGCCTGAGCTTACAGAGAACTTTTGAAATCTGAAAGGAAAAAAGGTAGATCTGAAAAATGAAAAGATAGAAAGGGGGGAAACTAGAAAAGAAAGCAGCAGAGAAATGAGGATTACAGATCGAAAATCTTAAGCTTAAAGAAAGGAGAGAAGGAGAAAGGGAAGGGAGATTGAGGGTGAAGGAGGTGCGTTATATAGAAGGAAAGTAAGTGGTAGGCAAGGTAAAAAAAAAAGAAAAAAAAAGAAAAAGGAAAAAGGAAAAGGAAGTGGAGTAATTTCGTACTAGAGGGGTCAGTCATACGGAGTAATAGAATCGATTAATAACATCTGGCGCCCTGGCGGCCGTGAATTTAGTTTTTTCTGATTTTTTAAAGAAAACTTATACTCCCTGCTACCACCTTCCCAATGGGATTAGATAGGGGAGAAATAAAATTAGTAAAAGTTATATAGTTGAAATTTGTCCATATTAGAGAGAAATAAGTAAAATCACAAAATAGTTATTTTAATAAAAATTAGCAAAATTATATTGGGATAATCAAAAAGGGAAATTTGTCAAAATCAAATACTTCCTCCGTCCATCAATACTTTGCCATGTTTGACTGGCATGACAAATAATAAAGTTAAACTTGTGTGGTTGAGATATGTGCATATAAGAGAGAAATAATATGAAGCACAAATTGATTGATTAAAATAGAAAGTGATACTCCCTCCGTCCCAATTTGATTTGCAAAATTTCCCTTTTTGGTTGTCCCAAAATGGTTTTCCACTTTCTATTTTAGGTGTGTAAATAAGAATAAAGTGACAAATTTACCCCTACTTTTACTTTTTTCCATTAACTTAAAGACATCTACTATTAAAAAGATGAGCAAAAGTGTAAAAAACAAGCATCATTTATTGTCATTTCTTAATCCTTATGCCGGTCAAAGTTTTCAATTCAATTCGGAACGGAGGGAGTAAAGTTTTTTGGACGTCCAAAACGAAAGGATGACAAAGTTATAACTTTGTACTCCTCCTTTTAAATATGAACGCTGGAAGTAATATAAATGCGATTATAATAATAAATGTTATGCGGAGTACTAAATCGGGGAGGAATTAGAATAGTCAATCATTTTTAATAAAAAAAAACTAAAAAGGGTCGTATATATAACTTTTATGTTTCTTTTAGTTATATTCTAATAGAACAACCTTTATAAAGTGCTAAACTTACACGTTCTATTAGTTATCTTATTGCTAAATTTTCAATTACTTTACAAAAAGGCTTTTGAAATTAGAAGAGCCGATTTAGGTGTAATGTTATTTTAAGAACTCATATTAAGGACATTTCTATTATGACAAGACCAACACATATTTATGTGACATCAACTTTGTAATTAATGCAATATATAACTATTGTGTATTTATTGTTTTATCTTTGCTTTGAAGATTTGAAATATATGAACTTTTTATCTCATTCATGAATTTTTCTACATAGACACATAGTCTAAATTTGAAATGCAATTTCTATGTATTATTCATTAGTTATGAACTATATCTTTCTTACACATTCTATATCTTCATTTTCATTTTGTACCAAAAACATTCATTACTCATCAAACAACGGACTACAATTAAGGTAAATTATACTTTGCAATGCACGAGTTGATTGACCAGTAACATGTATGTGAATTGGTAAAAAACGAGCAGTAGATGTAAAGCTAAGTAACTACAGATAATATCTAGAGTGTCAAATCAATTGGTCTAACTGTAACTGCCTCGTATTAAGTACGCGTTAATGTGATGGTTTTAGTTCAGACAACTGAAGTAATTTTGATTAAGTTTGCTGTCAGACTGTCACCACCGAAGATTTGACTTCTATGTTGATTCATGTCTATAGGTCATAATAAGTGTCATTTTATAAAATAAGCGCTAAAAACGTCAATGTATACGTAATAGAGTAATACTACTTTCGTCTAAAAAAACATTATATTTCAAAAGAAATTGAACCATGGTTTTGATTAATTAGTACTCCCTCCGTCCCGGAATTATCTTCATTCTTTCCTTTTCAGTCCGTCCCAAATTTATCTCCTTTTCCCCTTTTTGGTAAAGAATATGTGGTTCACAACCATTCTTACACATTTCTCTCTCCTCTGCATAACTCTCCACCACACAAATCTCACTATCTTAAAACTCGTGCCCGATCAAAAACGAAGTTAAATATGGGACGGAGGGAGTATAATATTATGAATGTTAGAAACTTTATACTTTTATGAAAGTACTTTTAACAAATAACATTTTCATACAATTTTTATATTATAAATTAGTTTCAATAAAAATATATGATTGACGAAGTTTTGAAAATGACAAAGTTTTGAGTATGACATTTGAGACTTGTGTGCTTTTAGATTACTTCAAGATTTGATTATCTAGGTCATGTATGTATGTATGTATGTATGTATGTATGTGTGTGTGTGTTTATGTATGTATGTAATATTATAACAATAAATGATATTAAATACGGGAGGAATTAGAATAGTAAGTCATTTTTATTAAAAATACTAAAGAGGGTCGTACATATAACTTTTATGTTTCTTTTAGTTATACTCCGATAGAAGAACCTTTATTAAATGCTAAACTTACATGTTCTATTAGTCATTTTATTGCTAAATTTTTAATTACTATACACAAAGGCTTTTCAAATTAGAAGCACCGATTTAGGTGTAATGTTATTTCAAGAACTAATATTAAGGACATTTCTATTATGACAAGACCAACTCATATTTATGTGACATCAACTTTTTAATTAATGGAATATATAACTATTGTGTATGAATTTTCTACATAGTCTAAACTTGAAATTTAATTTCAATGTATTATTCATTAGTTATGAACTATATCTTTCTTACACATTCTATATCTTCAATTTGATTTTGTCTAAAAATATTCATTACTCATCAAACAACACACTACAATTAAGGTAAATTATACTTTGCAATGCACGGGTTGATTGACCAGTAACATGTATGTGAATTGGTAAAAATCGAGCAGTAAATGTAAAGCTAAGTAACTACAGATAATATCTAGATTTTCAAATCAATTGGTCGAACTATAACCGCCTCGTATTAAGTATGCGTTAAAGTGATTGGTTTTAATTGAGGCAGCTGAAGTAATTTTGACTAAGTTTGTTGTCAGACTGTCACCATCGAAGATTTGACTTCTAGGTTGTTTCATTTTATAAAATAAGCGCTAAAAACGTAACGTATAACGTAATAGAGTAATACTACCTTCGTCTCAAAAAACATTTTCATTTCAAAGAAATTTAACCATGGTTTTGATTAGTATTCCGTATAATATTATGAAGGTTATAAATTTTATACTTTATGAAAGTTCTTTTAACAAAGAACATTTCCATACAATTTTCATATTATAAATTATTTTCAATAAAAATATATGATTGGCAAAGTTTTGAAAATGACAAAGTTTTTTGGGACGGAGGTAGTATAAGAGTATGACATTTGAAACTTGTGTGCTTGTAGATTACATCAAGATTTGATTATCTGTATAACACTTGAGATTTAATTTAAACGGATTAATAGTACTACTCATACCAACAAGACGCGTTTCCTTTTAAGGGAGCTCATCACCCAAGAACTTCAAAGTTAAGCGTGTTGGCACGGGAGTAATCTTGGGATGGGTGACCATCTGGGAAGTTTCTCAGGGCGCGCACGAGTGAGGACAAAGTGCGCGGAAAAAGAAAGTGACGGTTTGTGAGGAAAGTACTAGAGGTCTGGAGGGTGTGTTGAGTAACTACCTCGGGTCTTATGGGGCCGGGGTGTTACAGGGGGTGTCAGATCAACTCTACAACAGTGTGCTGACCCGTTGGATATCGGGCGGGCACTTAGCGGGGGAGGATTCTGGGATTTGATTAAGATTTGAGATTGGTTTATGGGCGCAACGAGGACGTTGCGTTCCTAAGTGGGGGTGATTGTAACACTTGAGATTTAATTTAAAGGGATTAATATTACTACTCATACCAACAAGATGCATCTCCTTTTAAGGGAGCTCATCACCCAATAATTCCAAAGTTAAGCGTGCTTGCACGGGAGTATGTATGTATGTATGTATGTATGTATGTACGTACGTACGTACGTAGGAAGAAATTAGGAAATCAAAATTCAATACTGTGATCTGCCGGAAAGCTAATTTCATCACCTCAGAAAATTATATGCCGACCGAGAACTTGAACACGCAGCTAAAAATCTATAGGAAGTCTCAAAAGAATAAGAGGCGACACAACATGCAAACTAGGTCCCAATCCAGAGATTTCCCATGGGATTAGCCTTCTTCTCCTTTAATTTAGTACTTTTATTTATCTTTTTTTCTCTTTCTTGTACTTTTTTTTTTCTTTTTCGCATTGTACTCTCAATTTTTATCAATAAAATCTCCCCTTTCCAAAAAAAAATGTAAGTAGGTAGGTACGTATATTCTAAAATAGAACTCCCTGCGTCCTAACTTAAGGTTGTCGATCACTCGTTTCTTTTGGAAGTCCCAGCTAAACGTTATCATTTCTATTTTATGATATAATTAGCATTCCTAAATGATAATATAATCATCAAATATTACAAATAATACATACTTCGTATATAAAATCACAATTATCATCAATGACCTCGTTATATTTTATAACCATCAAAACTATTTTTTAAAATATACTCGAATGACCATAAGTAATTATCGTCTAAGCGAACCCTTCCATTTTAATTGGGAATCTTATGACGGGTGATGGTAGTACTATTTTAATTATTATATATATACATAAATTCATTAATTTTACTATCAAGACTCTAAAAACAAAAATTTTAGTAGTTTTTAAAAAATACTCTTCCCGTTATTTAATAAGTGTCTCTTATTCCATTTTGATTGATTGTCCTCCTTTCCATTTTAAGAAAGTTTTTCATTGATTGTCCTCCTTTCCATTTTAAGAAAGTTTTTGAGAGAATTATCCTCACTTTTATTACTTTTACCCCTTTTAATCATTACATATTACTTTCTGTTTTATACTTTATCATTACTTTACTCTTCTTAATATACCCATTTTCCTTACTTTATCATCATTTTACTCTTCTTGAAATACTCTTTTTTCTACTTTACCATTTACCTTACAGACTCTATATTACTCTTAGGGTATGTTTGGTTCAAGGAAGGTCAGATTACCATGAGAATGTCAGATTGCCGGGTATATTATATTGATGGGAATGTATTCAATTGATTCCCATTTGTGTTTGGTTAACATAAAGAGAATGTGTCATAATTTATTTGGTTAAAAGATGTCTTATATTGCAGATATGATGAATTACTTTTATGACCTTTAAATCTATAACTCTTATAAAATAGATACCTTAAAAAATTTAGATGTTAAGGCAAAAAAATATTGAAATAACAAGAATAGACATTCGAATATAATTAATACTCTGTCCGTCCCACCTAAAAGGTTGTTACACAATTTACGATGTTCGACTGACCATGAAACTAATTGATCTCTGTCAATAAAAATAATATTATTTTTAGTAAATAAAATTTACATATTTACACACTACATTAAAATGTCAAACCTATCCATGCCTTAGATCAATTAGTTTCATGTAAACCTATCCATGCCTTAAGTATTTTCGAAAGAAAACTAGATCAACCCGGGAATGTGAGATAACCTAAGGCATGGATAGGTTTAACATTCCCCTCCATATAACATTCCCGGGAATGTAACTTTCCCGATTTTTCTTCAAACCCGTGAACCAAACAAGGGTATCTAACATTCCTTACATCCACTACAAAAAAAATACGAGATTGGCACGGAATTTGGCACGGTTTTACCAATTTTTCGTACCAAATAGCTCGTTCCAAAGAGTTTTTGGCACGAATTTGGCATATCACTTCCAAAATCCCTGCCAAATTAATCTCTGCCAAAATATCTGCCAATCCCATATTTTTTGTTTGTAGTGATCACATTCCGCTTCATGTGAGATTACCCCCAACCAAACGGGCCCTTACTATTTTTCTCTTAAAACTTGTGCACAAGCCTAAACAGACAGTTGATAAAGAACGGATGGAGTATTATGGAGTATAAAATAGCAATAATATTCATGATGATATTTCTTATTATGTTATTACACTGTTGTAATTATTTTTATTTATTCTTGTTTTTGAATAATTGTTAAATGACTAATGAATGAGCTAAAATCAGAGGGTATATTGTTTTTTAGATTAAAATAATTTCAAAATTTTGTCATGAAAAATAACTACTCAGAATAACTTTTTGTTTTTTTTTGAAAAAATGGCCCAAATATTTCTCCTAGACTTTTAATGGACAAAAGTGTGACTAATTTTTGATAAGACAAAAAAGTCATTAAAATTTTGAAAGGCCGAGCACTTTCGCAGCTCCTTCCCACATACGTTCGTCTTTCATTCTCTGCTCAGAATGTTTTCATCTTCTCTCTACAGACAGAGCTTCAAGGCCAGGACAATACAGAGCTGTCGACACCGTGAGGGAGAGCCGCCGACACTGTGAGACATAGCCATCGATGCTGCTTGATAAGTTTGTATTTAGTCACACATTTGATGCAGGTTTAGATCGACTTTTGATGGTTTCCCTAATTATTTTGTGTTACGAGTCTCAATTTTAGCTCAGGTTATGTTTACCGGACGTTGGTTCGAGTTTTATGTCTTTTGGAGTCAAAATCAGGGAATTTGAGCCCAACACCGGCGCTTGAGAAGCAAATTAGAGAAGCATTCAAGAGTGAATTGAGAGTTTTGGAGGTCACCGGGAGGTTCACAATGAAGATTTGATGATAAAAGCTTTAGGATTGGCTATGAGATCAAAAGAAAACGAATAGAGCTTGAAAATGGTGATCATGATGACCTTCTGTCAATCGTTCACTCATATCTCCTTGTAGAAGCATCCAAAGGACACGATTCAAGTTGCAAATGAAAGCCAACTTCAAAGGCTACAAATAATATGAAGACACCATTACGAGAATCAGAGAGGAAGAAGGTGAAAACAGACGACGAAGTCAGATAATCGCTGTTGCGATTTCAGAATGCGACCTTTCACTATTTAATTCATATCCTTTGATGAGATGATCCAAATCCAATTCGGCAAATTGTGGTGCAGGCAGGACTTCATTATCTACAACTTTCATGAAGAAAGTTTTGTCAAATTCGGAATATAGAAGCCGGAAAATGCACGAACGCCATGCACGCGTGCATGGGCGCCGTGCGTACCCAAATTCTTTCCTAATTCAGCCCAAATTGCCTTGTTTCCTATAAATATCACTCCCTAACCCTAATTAAGGGGGGAGCTTAGACAGAGTGCCTAACACGAAATTTAGAGAGTTTTTCAGCCTTGTTCATTAATCTTTTGGGATTTTTTTCAAGTTCCATCTTTTTAATTAATGACAATTAATTCTATTCAGCCCAATTCTGTTGATTCTTCAATTATGAATTGTGGGTAGTTTAATTAGGGATTTGGGATTGATGAAGGGGTTAATCATGATGTATGGCTATATTCTTGATGGATTAGTTGTATGAATGCCGTTTAATTTGTGTTTGAATAATTTAACTGTTATCTCTTGTAACCTAGAACGCCCGCTAGAATTAAAATTGCTTGTAGAACAAATTAAGAGAGATCTATTTTATTCTAAGACACATTCACACACACTTAATTGTTCGCTAAGAGATTAGTAGTGATTAAGGGGCCGTAAGCTCGCTCATTTTGGCAATAATTTTGGATCATGTCGCATGAGAGATCAGCCTGGTCCCCTAAATTATTGTACTCTACGCCGCGAGAGCGGTAAGAACTTAGTATTGATTAGCTAAACTGAATTAAAGTAATTTCATGTAATTAAGCCTAATCTGCCAGAAATCTGATTACCCCGAAATCAGTCCTATTCCCTTCGTCGTTAATTAGAAAGAACCCCTTAACTTTAGTATTCGTTTAATTGCAAGTTAATTTTCAAATCAATCAAATCTCGCACAATTTATTTTATTTTATTTCCTTTTAATCGCTGGATTTAATTAATTTTTAATTCCCTTTTGTATGCCTTGTGGAGACGATACTCATACTTACACCCTTTACTACAATCTATTTTAAGTGAGAGAAAACTCACATCAGTTTTTGGCGCCGTTGCCGGTGACAGTGTCGGATTTAAGGGTTAACTATTTTCAGCGCTATTTTTTTATTTTGTTTTTTTCGTAAGATTTTTTTTCTGTACTAACCTTTCAGGTAAGCGTAAGACCAGGCTCCATTCTTGAATTTATTCTTCAAACTAAAACGCCTGAGGAAATATCTGAATGTTTTAAGGATAACATTTGTTCCTTCTCTGGAGGAGGTCGCCATTTATGTCTTTGCCCTATCAAACCTCTATATGACCATCCTTTCCGGGACACTGCATACCCTTATTCGTCCTCCCCACAATTTACAAGCATAAATGTTTCAGCCACTCCTACATCTTGCCGAGTTATGAGCCACAAAATCAACAAGAGGAGGCAGATTTAAAGAGGCTTTCTGACTTGGAAGAGACGCTCATACAGTTCATGTATATTACTTCAGCCAGAATGGAGACCTTTTCTTCCAGAACGCCCTATCGGAGGAGTCCGAGAGATCCCATCCTAGTGACACAGAAGCCCAACCTGAGGAGATCAATAGGGATGATCATGGCATTGAGTCAAACTGCGAAGGTGGGAGCATGATGGATGATACACTTTCTGATACTTTTGAAGATCCACTTATGTTTGAAGATGAAAAAGAAGATAATAGTGTCAAATTGTTTTTCCAAGAATACAGGAAAACGTTCGAAACGATACAAGCTGTAAGTGATGAAGTCACAAATCACTGTGATCTTCATACAGAAACTCCTCAACCGTTTGATTTACCATTAGTCTCAACACTTGAGGAGGGCAAGGAGAAGATCAATCATGATGATGGTGCTACTGAGGTAGGTTTGGGTATTGAAGATGAGTTGGGAAAAGATGATTACATGCTCCAAGAGAGTGGGAGCGAGGTAGATGATGTCCATAATGAAGAAGTCCTGCTCCACAAGCAAGAATTCCCCTCTTGTACACATGCACCGATCCACTCTCACGTGATTTCAGATTTTGATGTCTTTGATTCACTCTTTGATGATGATATTTCTTTTTATGCGGAGCATGACAACATCATCTGGGATGATATTGATAAGAACAATGTTAACGAGAGTTGGGATGCTTGCATGGGGAGTGATACCGAGTCCAAAGGAGAGGTTGTGAATTTTCATGATATTTGTGAGTAAGATGAAGACTTTTCCATGGTGCAGTTCGATTATGGTGTTGCTCCCAATCCTTGCTTTGAAACATCTCTTGAGCTTTCAGTGACACCTAGAGTAATCAAAGCTTTCACTCATGTTCTCTATTCGCCCGAAGAGGACGAGAGTTTCATACTTCACTTCTGTGCTGATGAGGGTTATGAAGACCATGTGTTGCCTACGCGTACTTGAGAATTTAAAGGTTTGCGACACCTAATGACATTTGTTGAGAGGAAGATGGACACGTTGATTATTAGTGCACCACTGCAGTCTTTGTTATTTGAAAGCCTGTGGGGTAGTTGCGTCGGGCAAACGACGTTAAAAATAGCGCTTCTTGGGACTTGTGAGGCAACCCAAGCTTATTTCTGCACTTTTTGTTTTTTTGTTTTTTTTGTTTTTGTGTTTGTGTGTTTTGTTTTTGCAACTCAGGATCTTTCTTTGGGGATGATGTGCCGAGGATCACTTGACTGAGTTTAGTTCTACACCGACCAACGTCTTAGGGAAGTTTTTATGACTCTAATACTCGCCTGTTAGTAATAATTGACTTGAGTTAAGTTGAGCACGCGTGACCCTTTCCTCTTTACCCCTGGTGCATAGTGCATTTTTTGTCATCGAGGGCGATGCCAAAGTTTAAGTGTGGGGGAGCGAATTGGGCATTCGGGCAATAGTTGTTACATGTGATTTTTAGAGTTAGCATGCGCAGGTGTTAGTTGTATATTCATAGGAAATTCATGTCAAATTTTTGAAATTTTTTCTTTAAACTGTGTTTTTGTGAGCTGGCTAGCGTTTGACTATGCTTTTAGGATATCTTTGAAGTGTTTAGTCTTAAATTGCTTGCACCATAACCTAGTTTTTGAGAGGATGAAGGCATTAGTCACCCATTGAATTGTTTCACAAATCATCCACCTGACCTGAATAAGTCCTTTAGGAGAAGCCACTTTGAGCCTAACCATTTTTGTTCTTTACCCGACTAATTGAGCTTCATAGCCAAATGACCTGTTTTCTTACCCCGTGAATATTTCTGACTTAGTCTTTGTGTTTAGGGAACTAGGGTATTAATTTGCTAAGTTTAGGGAATTTGTGTAGGAGTCACCGTTGGCACTGTTCCTATGCCCCAAGCGAGGTAAGAGCAGTCACTTTTTAAGAATTTGAAACTTTCGAGTATTGCATTGTAGGCATGGATTCATTTTGAATAATTGAACCTTAATAGCTAATTTTCCTTGGTGAGGCCGAGATTAGAATGGGGTAATGTTTAGTCAAACTCTTAAAATTGAAATATAGTATTGAATAGCTAGACCTCTTACCTTGCGAAAAAGAGAATGGGAGACCCGGTCAAAAAGTGTAAGTGTTCTGCACAATAAGATGAGACTTGGGGATGTTTCAAAAGAAATGGCGTTCTTGTGCAACCATGACAAGGAAAACTAAATGTTATGAATGAACTTGGAGGCTTTAGCAAAATTAGCATTAGTCATTCACGTACTTTAAGTATACGTCAAGGCACCAATGTGCAGCGACGGTTTAGCTTAGTTGTACACCATGTCTACTCTTTGCATTGCTTTAAATGATAGTTCTTAATTTGTGTCATATTGAACTCCGTGATCCTAAGAATAGCCCTTAAATTCCTGAAGGCATTAATTTTTTGTCAGATTATTCCCAAAACTCTCAATGAAAAGGGACTATTATTCTTGCCCATCCACTATTCACCATCATCTTCACAAGTCCTTCTGATCAATAGCTAGTTCATTAGTGTTTGCTGCCACTACTTCAAAGGAGTTGTGAATAATTTTGTCATTTAAGTTAGCTAGAGTACAAAGATGTAGTTTAGAGAAGAATTTTCTTGATTCAGTCTGTCTGTTCTGTGAGTATCCCTGTAACTATCTGTGCATGCTGATGATTTTAATTTCGTGTGGTGATTATTGTAAGTCCTGTTGTTCAGTTTGCTTGAGGACAAACAAAGGCTTAAGTGTGGGGGAATCTGATAAGTTTCTATTTTGACACGCATTTGATGCAGGTTTAGATCGACTTTTGATGGTTTCCCTAATTATTTGTGTTACGATTCTCAATTTTAGCTCAAGTTATGTTTACCGGATGTTGGTTCGAATTTTATGTCTTTTGGAGTCGAAATAAGGGAATTTGAGCCCAGCACCGACGCTTGAGAAGCAAACGGAATGATTAGAGAAGCATTCGAGAGTGAGTTGAGAGCTTTGGAGGTCACTAGGAGATTCACAATGAAGATTTGATGATAAAAGAGCTATAGGATTGACTATGAGATCATAAGAAGACGAATAGAGCTTGAAAATTGCGATCATGACCTTCTATCAATCGTTCAAACATATCTCTTTGTAGAAGCATCCAAAGGACACTATTCAAGTCTCATAAGAAAGAAAACTTTGAGGGATACAAATCATATGAAGACACCATTGCGAGAATCTGAGAGGAAGAAGGTGAAAACAGACGATGAAGTCAGATAATCGCTGTTGCGATTTCAGAATGCGAACTTCCACCATTTTACTCATATCCTTTGATGGGATGATCCAAATCCAATTCAGCAAGTTGTGGTGCATACACGACTTCATTATCTACAAATTTCATGAAGGAAGTTTTGTCAAATTCGGAAGAGAGAAGCCGGAAAACTCACTGGAAGCTACGCACACGTGCGTCCAACGTTTTTACGCGCAAGTCTGTCGGACGCACGGACGCCATGCACGCGTGCGTGGGCGCCGTGCATACCCAAATTCTTTTCTTATTCAGCCCAAATTGTCTTTTTTCCTATAAATATCATCCCGTAACCCTAATTAAGTGGGGAGCTTAGAGAGAGTGCCTAGCACGAAATTTAGAGAGCTTTTCAACCTTGTTCATCAATCTTTTGGGATTCTTTGTAAGTTTTGTATTTTAAATTAATGACAATTAATTATATTCAGTCCAATTCTGTTGATTCTTCAATTATGAATTGTGGGTAGTTTAATTAGGTATTTGGGATTGATGAAGGGGTTAATCATGATGTATGGCTATATTCTTGAATAATTTAACTGCTATCTCTTGTAACCTAGAACGGCCGCTAGAATTACAATTGTTTGTAGAATAAATTAAGAGAGATCTATTTTATTCTAAGACACATTCACACACACTTAATTGTTCGATAAGAGATTAGTAGCGATTAAGGGGCCGTAAGCTCGCTCGTTTTGGCAATACTTTTGGATCATGTCGCACGAGAGATGAGTCTGGTCCCCTAAATTATTGTACTCTATGCCGCGAGAGTGGTAAGAACTTATTATTGATTAGCTAGGCTCAATTAAAGTAATTTCATGTAATTAAGCCTGATCTGCCAGAAATCTGATTACCCCGGAATCAATCCTATTCCCTTCGTCGTTAATCAGAAAGAACCCCTTAACTTTAGTATTCGTTTAATTGCAAGTTAATTTTCTAATCAATCAAATCTCGCACAATTTATTTTATTTTATTTCTTTTTAATCGTTGGATTTAATTAATTCTTAATTCCCTTTTGTCCGTCCTTGTGGAGACGATACTTGTACTTACACCCTTTACTACAATCTATTTTAAGTGCGAGAAAACTCACATTACTGCTGCACTTCTTCTCGCCGTAGTTGTGTGCGCTGTCCGACTTCATCGCCGACACCGACGCCGCCTCTGCACCTTCCCTTTCTGTCGCTGCCACTCTACTTCTTCTCTCTTCTTCTGATAGATCTCGAATGGAAGGACTATCTGAAATGCGACCCGAAAGCGGCCAGATCTGGGAAATGGCGGCCGGTAGGGTTCAATGGCGGGTGTTGGGACGTGGCTGTCAAAGATGGGACTGGGGGGGGGGGGGTGGTGGATAGGGGATGGTTAGGGTGGTCGGAGTTGGTGTGTGGCTGTGATTGGGTGGCTGGAGGGGGCGGAGTTGGTCGATGACGGAGTGAGATCTGTTTGGGTGGCAGTGACAGCGAGGCTCACTGGGGCTGGGAGGGGACTGGGAGTCAAGTCAGGATGTGCGGTGGTCGGTAGCGGGGTATGGCGGTGGTGTTGGTCACTGAGTGGTGGCGGTGGGATTGTGGGGGTGATTGGTGGTGGAGAGACCTCACTGCTGAGGAGCTACTGTGGCTGGCAGTGGTGGTCGGCGGTTGGAGTTTGTGAGACGGCGGTAGGAATAACTGTGGCAGTCACTGACGGGAGCGGGGGACGGCAGTCACTGACCAGAGGCGGCGACAGTCACTGGAGTACTAGACGGGGGCAGTCACTGGTCAGGGATGGCGGCGGCGGTCACTGATTAGGGCGGCGGCGGCGAACAATGATCGGGGCAGCGGTAACGGAAGTCACTGAACGCGGCAGGGCGGCGGCAGTCACTGTACGAGTGGTCACTATTTGATGGTCTAGTTCCACTCACTAAAATTGCATGTCATTCTAAATGAAAAATCCATTAGTCACTATATATTAGTCATATTTTTGGGATTTTTTAAATGTGATCACTTTTTTGTCTTTCAGCTTTTATTTAGTAATATTCCTAAAATATGGTTTATATACTAGCTTTTTTTTTCTTTTTCGTATCTAACAGTCAAATTAAAAAGCCGTATACGGTTTATCAAACATTTAAAATAGTTATACAAAACATACAAAATCGCTGATAGGTCGGTTACAACACCCCATAGATAACAATGTGTTAATTTAAAGTGCATAAAATTCACGATTTTATAATTCAATAAGAATAATTAACTTTGAATACACCTAAAAGCTACTGAAAAGCTGAAATTAACAAACGCAGATAACACCATTAAAACTTTGGGGCTCTCATAATTGCAAAAAGAAACTACCTGGAAGTAACTATGAATTGTCATGTTTTTTATTCCAAAAATAGGACTAATTACTGGCATGTTTAGAAAATATTCACATGCTTGTAGTTTGGTACTGCCAAAACATGGCAGTAATTACTCCTATTTCGAGCAATAAAAACATGACAGTCCTATTTTGGAATTTCAAATTGTTTTAGTCCTATTTCGGGTAATAATCTCTAATTAAATTTAATTCCTATCAAAATATAATTAGATTATGATAATTAGCACTACGTACTTTTTAAATATTATTTCTATTTTTTTTAGTTGCGACATTTTAAATTTTAAATTAGTCAACATTGATCGATATATAATTAACTGGCTATTATTGAACATTATTAAAAGCCCATTCGTTTGATCTCTTACATTATAATATCTTTTATAATTCCATTTCTAATACGTAGTACTCCGTATATTGCAAAATAAAACAATTCGCAGTATGAAATTAGAACATGAAAAAGCATAAACATATACAATAATTAGAATGGAAGAAATTTATATTTGTGTAAGACTTTTACATTTAAATATTCATTAGAGATTCGGCTATCTTATTAAAGTCATTGGTAATCCTTTTTGGGATTTAAACCCTCTTATTTCCTCCAAAAAAAAGAGGGACAGTGTTAACCGTTTTGAGTCATTAATGCTAATTTTTCCTCGTTTTAGAGAGTTATCCCTAATTATAGTCTTTAGGTAGCCATTTTATCCTTGTAATCATAATCTATCACATCAAGTCAAGTTTCTCCAACCTTTAAAAAACATGTTGAATTTTATTCTTTTCTCGTTTTAATTTTTCCTCTGTTTATGTCGAATTTCTGTCGAAAAAATTTAAGAGCCCGTTTGGTAGCACGAAAATCGGCTGTTTTGGCTGATTCTGCCGAAATTTATGAAGTTCTGGCTGAACTGGCTGTTTTGGCTGATTCTGCTGATTCAAGAAAAAAAAATTAAAAAAATATTTTATTAATAAATTAAAGAAAAAATTACATGTAAAAATAGCTAAAATGGTCCTCTGCAGTAACTTCAGTCAATACAGCCAGATAAGTAACTCCAACCTTACTTTTTCTGCTTATTACACAATTCAACACACGAAAGTAAAAGTTACGTGTTTGGTGAAAAAGCTGGCTGATAAGCCTGATAAGCCGAAAAAAGAGGTCTCCAAACGGGCTCTAAGATTGTTTATGTTGCAATGACGACCCAATTTATTTTGGTTGCATCGCTCAATTTGAAAAAATAAAACATATAATAAAGTTAATTACATATAACTAACCTAGGAAGTTATACTTTCAAAACTGGGCCAAAATTGTTAAAACATTGTTGCATGGAACTACTGTGTTGTCACCCCTGGAGGTCACTCTTTGTATCTCATCATTGTTTTTAATAAATATTGCGAATAAATTAAATTAAAATGGTTATAAAAAAGAATCGCCTCAATTATTGAATAGAAATATAAAAATGTGAAAAACGTTTATAATAATAGAAGTATAAAACTTGAACAGTTTTGAACATGATTGCTAACATTAATTTACAAGAATTAGCAAGATCATGTCGTTCAATGGATCGGAACGACTAAAAGTACTTTGACGGTGCGTGTGGATCAATTGTTAGATAAAGAGTCTCACAAGAGGTAGAACTCAAGTTCGAATCCCGACAATTACTGCAAATATTCTCTCAGTCAATTGTCGAGGAGCTCTCAAGAACAAGCTCTCATACTTTTTCAAGTACATTTGCCCGAAAATAGAGTAAAAATACATATACAGTAAATAAATTCAAAATCATCAGATGCATACATTATACATTTCTATATTTAAGTACTATTCGTTCCCACATTTAAAGGTAGTGGTCATGGACGAGGTGTGTAAATGTGTTATTTTATGCTACAAGTTACACATGGAATTGCTGAACAAATTCATAATTTTTCGACTTTGAACCTATCTAGTATCTACTATTTTTCTTCTTTTCAATTTATAGCTAAGATTTACTGATGTACATTTCGATAAAATAAAATGGAATGACATTTTATCAATAACATGCCTCTCTTTCACTCACATTTTTTTGGAAGCTTGTCAAACTCATACAAGAAATATATTTAAGGACAATGGGAAATAAATTAGTAAAGGAAATGAAAAAAATTATAGGAAAAATTAATTTTTTGAAACACAAAATAAAAAAGATTAAAAAAAATTAAAAAAAATTTTAAGACTAAAAAATATTTTTTCATTATTTTTGCATACTACGTATTTGAGATGAGAGCATTAAATGAAAAATCATTCATTAAACATGTATTCAAACACATAAATTAGTTTTTTTATACTACGTATAAAAATTGACTATCAGTTATGATTGAAGTTACAATTAAGTTACTACACTTAAAATATCATATTTTTTATAAACAGCTTTTATTTTAGTTATAAATATATAATTATTCGTTAAAAGAATACAAAAAGTATTTTCCTAAAATATAACTAATATAAAGTGATAGACAAATATATGACTTAATAACTTTTAGTGAATATAATTGTGCTCAAATTTAGTATGATGTATTGATCTTGATGTAAATTTTGAATACAATTATAATCACTAAAAATTATCGTTAGATTTTCGTCCACCACTATTTTAGGATTAATATTTGTGGATTTTTTTTTCAAATTTCAAAGCAAAAAATAGCAGATTAAACTATACTGGTATTAATAAAAGTATATTAAAGTATTTCAAATTTACATGCGCGTGACCAAGTCGCTGGAAATTTGGCCAATTTGAACCCTCCCGGTCCGGTACCGAAAGATTCCAGTTGGAAAGAAAGCGACATTTTTTTTGAATAAGGAAAGAAAGTCACATTATTCATATGTTGTTGTTTTATACGGAGTATTTTGTATTATATGCTCTATTCTAATCTAAATTTAATAAAAGTGAGTCGAGTCTACGCTCGCAGCAAAAAAAAGTGATTATACGCTTGATAATTTCATTATTACTACGGTGTATACTTCTCCGTTCTTTTTTAGTAGCAATGCTTAACATTTCACATTAGCCAACGCACGTCTTTGACCGTAATTATATCTTATATCTATTAGTAAAAAAATATTAAAAATCAGATTTTGAAAATTTTTAATGAGATGAATTGAACAATATTTAAAAAAAAATTATAAAATAATAGTGTAAAATGTAGTCAAAGTAGAGCATGTGAATAGTGTAAAATTCAACATGTTGCGATTAAAACCGAACGTATGATAGTATAACATATTCAATTGTTATTATACAATATACTCCGTATATCATTATTCATTAGTATTACGCTAAATAGAAATAAAGTATTGGAAAAGTTCCAAAACAGGAGTTCTCTTTAATTTATTCCGCAAATTGAACTAAATTAGATTGTCTTCCAGTTCTATCCTTCTTTGCCCATTGGTACGCACATCTTCACTCTCCCCCATCCCAAGCACATCTCCCTCTCTCTTTCCCCATCCCTTCTCTTGCATCTGCCATCACAACTTCAGATCTCATGCCTCCATTTTTTTCTCTTCTCTTCTATAATACATTTAATTTTATTCTGTCAATCTCGATTTTCTTCATCTTCGCCGATTTTCGGTGATATGGACATGAATTTTCTGTTCATTTTCGGCCATCAGTGAGCGGTGAGGACGGTGAGCGGAGGCGAACGGTGAGTGGCCACCGGTGGATGGCAACAAGGTATATATGGTTTAATCTCCTCCTCCTCCTCTAGATGTGGTGCAAGGATTATTGTGGTCCTGTTGTGGTGCTTGAGCCTCTCATATTTTTATTATTATGTTATTTTGTATTATTAATAAAGATTAGTTCATTAATGGTAATTTTGACAATCCATCTCCTTTTAGTCATAGGGAATATGCCAGTTCTATTGGTACAATTAAAAGTTTAAAACTTAGTTTACTCCTAAACAGGGAATTATCTCTAAAATTAAATACAACACATGCAAAATGAGAGGGTATTAAATTAAAGTACCCGTATGGCCGTATGTTCTAGACATTGCATGTGTAGTTTCATCGATAAAGGATTTATCATTTTTAGCAAACATATATAATAAGATCTTTATATTTATGGAGTTCCATATGTTCTAAATGTCTTTTCAGATAATCATATTGTTAATGAATTTATATGTTGATTAGTTGAGATGTCAAAATCGGAAAATTGTTTCCTCAAGTATGAATACAAAAAATTCTTCTACCATGGTGGAGTATTTTAGAATCAACAATATTGAATGCCCATTTTTTTCATGTTAAAATTTAATCACCCCTATTAAAAATTAATTCAATTTTAATAATTAAAATTTATAAAGTCAGACACTACATTAAAAAAGATGGTGTAAAGCTATTTGGCCAAAAGAATAGACTACAAATCAATTTAGGATGGAGGTAGTATATTTTTATTGTTAAATCTAATAATACACTAAGCTAACAAAGTGTGTAAAGATGGTGTAAAAGGCACAATTCGCATATAGCAGTGTGTCCATTCAAGTTGTTTATTATGAAGCACGTCGATAAACGATGATAATTCTCCAATTTCATAACTAATTATAAGAAAGGGTAAAACTCACCATTCATTATAACAAGTACTACCTCCTTCCCGTCCACTATTTACATGGTCAACTTAAATCATTTTTAATTGTTTACTTTATAAATCAAATTTTTATCAAATTTACATTTTTTTATCAGCCTTTGTAGTGGTTTTAATGTAGTTTCTGAATATATTAATTTTATTTACTAAAACTAATCAAAGTGTGAACAAGGATTAAGTTGTTTTATCGTCAGTCAAGCATCGTAAACCGTTCATGGGAACCTTCTAGAGGGACGGAGCGAGGGAGTATATAAGTTGGTGTGTTGAATTGGCGTACTCGTTAAATTTACATTAAGTGATAGTCCCAACTCCGGATATTGTTTGTTTCACAAATTTTGTGTAAAAATCTTTAATTCTATTGGAGAGTGTTTAAAATTGATTTTGTTTCTGGTTCTTTATTAAAAGTAAAATTGAAAACAAAATCAAATTTTCAGAAGTTGATCTCCCACAATTTCTCAAAAACTGCTTTTAGAAGCAATTTAGAACACTAATAAGTATTCCCACACTTCCATTCAAACACCGCAAATGTGTTTCTCCTCTTTAACCAAGAAAAATAATTTGAGAAGCAAATCTAAACACCCCAACAGTTCCAGCTAAGTAGTCTATTTCAACAATAACATAATGATTGAGCCTATTCAATAAATGGAGCCAATATTAACTTATTGCAGATACAATATACATATAACCAATGCATTGCAGATACAATGCATTGACTCTATAGTCACTGAACCCGCACGCATAGCTCAGTTGGTTGAGTGGTATGAAATTTGAAACAATAACCAAGCTTTAAAACTTGCAGCGTCCGCATAGAGGTTACAACTCGTGCGTGATAAGCTGGACTTTGGTACGCACACGCATAAAGCCTATCACTATTGGACCAACTGAGTCACCGTAATTTACATCCTCTTGTCTTGTTGAGTCCCACCTCCAAAGCTTTTGGGGTTGGAGATTGAACTTTTCAAACTCTAGAATTGGCGACGTAGGGAGTAGAAGACATTATTTGTGCATAAGGGGACATTCAAGTTCCATCACTGAATGGATCCTGCAGAAAACAAACACTGCATATATATATGAAATCAATGCACGCACCCACAGTACTGATGAGTACTGACACATATTTATGTGACTTCTGTTTTAGTTTCGATCGTTTGGAAATAATGTGTTTTGACATCAAGGGTATCTTTTGTGTTTTCATTTCTCTTCTTTTTCGTGTTATAACTCCGGTATCCACCTAAAAATTGGAGTACCGTACCTATCATTCACTTGATTGATCCAAATCATTATATCATTTTTAATTTAGATTTAAATAATTCAACTGCAACATTCTGATTAGTCCATGTGGACAAAGGTATGGTACCTTAAGGATACCATAGAATCTACCTTACTGTACTCAGTATAATTCTATCTAGTCTTTATGTCCTCAAAATTCTACTCCAATACGTATATAATTCTATAAAGATTTACTACCTCTCCACGTTCATTTTACCAATTTCTCCTTTTTATTTGTGCAAAAAAAATTTATCACTTTTCCTTTAAAGTAATAATTTTATTATGATGTTTATTTCTCACTCATCTGCATAATATTTATTACTAGTATAAATTTTCACTTTTTAATTTCATACTTAATTACAACTTGACAATATCGAATAGGACAATTTTTATACCCAATGTATAAATAGGACTTCTCTTCTCCTAGTTTTCTTTTCTCCGTTTACATTTGTATCTTTTCTTCCCTAACCCCTAAACTTTTACATATACGTAATATATTCTTTTCTCCATCTTTTACTTCACCCTTTCATTCCTAGATTAAAAAGAAATTTACTCTAAAAGTATTTACAGTACACTTTAATAAAATATATAGTACTGCTATATATACATTGTTTTAAACTACGTGAAAAAGTTTATTGTAATAACTATAATGATATACATTGTTTTAAACTACGTGAAAAAGTTTATCGTGATAACTAAAATGATATACATGGAATATATTTACCTATAAGTTACAAACATTCATTTCAATAAAATAAAATAAAAGTGTTATAGCCATATCGTGTTGAATTAGAAAACACAATCATTGTCAGAGTGATTCCTATGTTTTATGTCAATTTGTCAACATTGGCATCTCCATTTAGCTAGGATTTTTCTAATCATTTATTAGAAACTTTAATTTACTTGCCCCTCTATGGCTCTATAGTAATTTAATTACTTAACCCATTGTTAATAATGAGTTCATGTTTTGACGACCTCAAATTACATGCATACATAAAAATAGCGAGCTGTGTGTATTGTTATTTGTATAAATGCAAGCGTGAAGATATACGGAGTATATAAATGCAATTTCGTAGGAATTATGTTACTCAGTTTTCTCTAATCAGTAGGCATTTAACCTTTCTATTTTTATTTCGTAGGAAGATTTCCCTAAATATAACTGATAGATTCCCGGTAAATCGCTAGTATGTACTGGATGTAGAAACTGACATCACGGATTACTCTGGATGCTCTAAATCAAAACCCTACATTTATCTAGATGTAGAGAAACCGACACAACGGATTACTCCAGATGCTCCAAATCAAAACCCTACATAGATCCGGATGTAGAAATTGACACCACAGATTACTCCGGATGCTCCAAACCAAAACCCTACATTTATCTGGATGTAGGGACTGACATCACAGATTACTCCGGATGCTCTAAACCAAAACCCCACAAGTATCCGGATATAGAAACCGACACCACGGATTACTCTCGGGTGCTCAAAATATTCAGAAATCGTTGATTATAGTTTTGGCAAAAGATTTGATATCACACTTTTCAAAAATAGCTTTTACTACCACCTCAAAACCAAACCAATTAGGGTAATCCAAACCCAGAATATATTCTCAAAATACAGTACAAAATATGTTCATAACGTAGTTCAATTCATACCAAATCAATCTCCACAATTCTCCAATCCAAAGTAACTATTTCCCAAAAATCACAATTTTAGCCTAGCAATCTGATTTGATAAATTCACCATAAATCATACATTCAAAATTCCCAGAAAATCATACTTCATCATATCTATCATATAATAGCTGAAATATTCATAAAATTTCTGAAAGAAACTCAAATCATAGCACACCCCCTAATTAATACTTCCTCCGTTCCATAAAAGTCGCAACATTGGAATTTTTGCACTATTCACACACCTTACTTTGACTACGATTTTCTAATAATATACTATCCTCCGTTCCATAAATGTTGCAACAGCTTGACTTTCACGTTTGCCAACGCGCAACTTTGACTGTAATTATATTTATTTATGTAATAGTAAACATTAAAAAAAAGTTAATATATTGGAAATCTACACTAATACAAATTTATTAATATTTTATACATAATATTTTTATTATATATATATTATTAGAAAATCGTAGTCAAAGTAAGGTGTGTGAATAGTGCAGAAATTCCAATGTTGCAACTTTTATGGAACGGAGGAAGTATATAATAAAAATATTATGTATAAAATATTAATAAATTTGTATTAATGTAAATTTCCAATATATTAACTTTTTTTAATGTTTACTAATATGTAAATAAATATAATTACAGTCAAAGTTGCGCGTTGGCAAACGTGAAAGTCAAACTGTTGTAACTTTTATGGAACGGAGGATAGTACTATGTACATAATAGGGGCAAAATAGTAGTTTTGGTTGCAATAGTCCTTACCTGAGGCTAGCAACGAGGCCTAAATGCCAAACCTAGATTAATAGGTCACTAACATGTTCCTAGGAAGTTATAGGATCGAAGGATCAGAATTTAGGAGAGAGAATTCAAAGAAAACAAAAAACGATACGATTTAGGCAATGACCGACTTATCGGAAGAATTGATTGTTTGTTCACGTTCTTAGCCTAAAAAATTGTGTTAGATATGTTAATATTGAATAGCTGAAAGAGATAGAGCTTGAAGAGGTGGTCCTAGGATTTTTGGAATAAAGAAAATCGGATTAGAGATGTATTTAGAGTGAATTTTCGAAGTTTGGGTCGCATTAGGATATAACAGGTGCGCACGCCAAGCGGATGTTGCCCGCATGCCGAGCGGTCCTGGCAGAACCTTGGTTGAAAATTTTAAAAGTCCGCACACCGAGCGGGTTTCCCAGGCATCCCAAACCTTAGTTTTTGCTCCGTTTCTTCCCCTTTTGGATCCCCCCTTGGTCCCAAAGACTAAACCAACCCTAATAAACTATCTAAAGATCATCTAAACGATACAAAACACAACTTTAATTATTTCTCAAATTCTCTCAAATTTTCAGGGTATTACATCTCCCCCCCTTAAAAGACGCTTCGTCCCTGAAACTCAAGTCAAAACAAAGTCAAGATGACACGCTAAAGGAAATACCTTATCAAAAGAGATCGAGATTTAGAATACTAGGAACTCCTAATGCAATTCACCAAGTTGTACCTAATACCATAAGATCTAGGATACTAGGAACATTCTCATAAAAATCATCAAAATTCATCAACTCACAAGGTATACTATGGTAGTAGAGACCTAGGAGCAACCACTGGAAAATTTTAATCAATTCACAAATTAAAATCCAATTCAATACAACACAAAACACATTAAAGAGTCGTCTCACAAGCTCACACGCGCCAAAGCCTTAAAATTCATTCCTAATCAGATTTTTAAATGAAAAATTTTCATTTAATTTTCCGGGGTATTACAGAAGGTGTTGAGGTACATGGCGTTGGCCGAGCTGCCCGTATCCATGTATATTCGGTGGATTATCACGTCGTTGATGTCACATCTGATGATGAGGGCATCCCTGTGGAATGGGGGACCCTCGGGCAAGTCCTTGTCGGTGAAAGTGATAGGATCTATTTTGAATCCTTTTTTTTTTTTGGGGGGGGGGGGGGGGGACATGGGACACCTCACCGACATATAGGGTCTATTCCTCCAGCGGTCATGTGAATATGTTGTTTCCTGGGTTGTTGCTCCTCAGAGTCTTCTTCATCAGAAAGGTTACCAATCTCCCTCTTCTTTGTCGAGACCTCCCCCCTTCTAGTCGGTGTTCACCTAAGTATTTCGTGGGGGGGGGGGGGGGGGGTTAACAAATTAGAAGAGTTGGCACTTTTGAATGACGCTCTCGATGGCTGCCTTGAGGGAGAGGCATTCATCAGTATTATGAGTCCTATTGCGGTGGAAGTGGAAGTATGTCCCACCTGGTGGACGGCGTAGAGCTCTTGGGGAGACCACGAATTCCTTTCAACCTGTCCACGCTCCTCATTAAAATCCAAGATAGTGGTTATTGCATGCGTGAGGGATTTCCTTTGTTGACCCAAGATCTGGGGTGTCTGGCCTCCAATTTCTTTTTCACATCTGACGTGCTCCGTACCCGGTGTTATCATGTTGGTGTGCTTTCTGTTGATGGGCCAACGTGAGTGCTTACGTTACCAGTTGCTTTCCTTCTCGTCTCGGTTGAGGGGCTATTGGGAATGTTTCCCCTTGCGCTTTCACATTAAACGCGTCATCCGCCACGACGTGAAGGTCTCCTCTCTAGAGTGACTTGATATATGATCTAGGGGCTCTGTGATGAGGCTCCTCACGTAGGTGCGTGGGCGTAGTACCCCTTGAAGGAAGACTTGCTGGGTCTTGTCATTAACTCGATCTACTTCCTCCGCCCCACGCCTCCTATGCTCAAGGAATTCGCGGAGAGTCTCATCCTTCTTTTGATTGACACTTAGGAGGTGCGAGAAGTGTTTATTGTTGTGCCTCCTGCCTGCGAGGTGTGTTAGGAAGCACTATGCTAGATCTTGCCATGACTCCACGCCACCCTTTAGTAATAAATTCAACCACTTTATGTTGGTCCCTCCAAGGTGGAGATGAACCAACGACAAAGGTACTCGTCAGAGGCGGTGAGCATGAGCATGTTATTCTGATAGCGGGTGATGTGCTCATGGGGATCACTTCGGCCATCCTATGTCTTGATGGTGTGGTCACGTACTTGTCTGGAATGACAGAGATCAAAGGACCTTAGCAGTGAAGGGAGTCCTTGTCCTGAATGGAATAACTGGTTCATCTCGGTCGTCGGTGACTTGTTTCTCCAACTTAGTGACCTTGCACATAAGGACCGCATAGCCTGGGTCCGAGGTTCTTCTTGTGGTGCTTCCATCGATGTCAGGCGCCTCTGTAGTTGCTTGATCACTTTGTGTCGAGGATGATTGCTCATCACCGTGGCGCCCTGCTGTTTCGCCTGTACTCAGGCAGCATGGCCTTGATGTATCTTGTGTCTGGCATCCTCCTCGTGGAGCTTCTCTTTGCCCTTGTTGAGGGGTTGTATGTCCACTATCTGGGAGACAGGTCCCATGCTTTCCTGAGGTGATCCCGATCTCCTTCTGCCACCTCGTCCACCCATCCTCTCGGACACTAGCTGGCAATTCGCATTGCATATCCTTTTGGAAGCTGAGGTGTGGCCAAACTCAGCGTTGATTGGTACCTTGTGAGGCGCCGTTTCAAAGGAAGTGTCCTGGGCGATGACTTTTCGTCGTTGCCTAGTTTCAGGTACTTGATGGGTACTACCGGAGGAGGTGGGGGAGGAGTTGTTGGTGTAACATTCTCTCCGGTCATAGGTGGCAAGAGTGCACTCAGAGCCGTCGGGTTTGAGAAAGGCCCGTGAGGATAACAGACAGTTTTGTCTGAATGTCCACTTGAGGGATGACCGAGACGATGTGCGGAGCAGTATTTGTTTTATCGGTCTTGCGCTTCCCGTCGAGAAAGGTACGAGCGTCAGGCACATTAGCGTTGATTTGGCCATGGAGGTCGACCGCGGGTCCAGTCGTCTCATGGAACTTGACCTCCTCGGTTGCCTTAGAGGTTGTGGCATCTACAGACTTTTCTTGCTCGACTCGAGGGTCGTGAAGAGCCTTGGCCGTGTAGGTGGTTTTTGAGCAAGTTTTCCCATTTCAGATGTGTTAGTAGTGTCTGGTAGCGATGAGGGTACTAACTTGATTATTCTTTCTCTCGATGAAAGCATCAGATGATAGCTTTCCGGTAAACCACTAGTGGTATAGTTAGAGAGAAGGGAGAGCTAAATTTTAGAGAGAGAGATCGTGTATTAAATGGGAGTCTAACCCTTTACAACTGCCCCCAAGGGGGTATTTATAGTAGTAATATATGAGGCGGTGCAGTAATTGCACCACACGCGTTGACTAATCTATGGGCGAGAGCCTTGTGATGCAACAGATCTTGACGCATGTCATTCTCCAAGCGACCTTTGCTCAAGTGTTCCATGTGGGCCGAAGTGACGATGACCGAGGTGCAGAGGTGCCCCCCGCGTACGTATAGTGTTGTCCTTGTTTTTGAATGATCTCCTAAAGTCCGTGACTAAGGTGTCACCTACAAGGTGATGACATGCGAGGTGACTGTACGAACATACACGAGTGTGTGGGTCGTGAATTGAAGCCTAAAGTTTAAATTTTCAAAATAGTAGTAACACTTCCTATTCTACCCTTTCCCTTGTCATTTTTAACTGGAATACGACCTACTTACAGGTTCTCATTATTAAATGACACAATTATTTAGACAATAATCAAATAAAGTTATTCTAGTATATTTTGAGAAATAGTTTTGATAGGTATATTCTATAATGGGGGGTCATTGATGGTAACTGTGATGTTATAGATGTGTTATTTTTAATATTGGATGATTAAATTGTCATTTAAGAGTGTTAATTGTCTCATAAAATAGAAATCGGAACCTTTATATGTGACATCCAAAAAAAGAAAGTGAAAACCTTTGGATGGCCGGGACGGAGGGAGTAATATTAAAACATAAAAAATTAAAGTAAAATAGAATTCAAACACAAAAAATAAATAAACAATTTACAGGCTTCAACCACCATCTCAACCACCTTCTAGCACCACCACATCCGGTCGCTGAAAAGGATGCCAAGTTGCAAAAGGTACGTCATCGTGATAGCAATGTCATCTTCAAAGAGTAACAATGTCATCTTCTTTGCATTTTTAGAGGAACATAATATTTTTTACGGCAATCGGAGCTGGTAAAAGATAGAGGATGCGGTGGCAGTGGCCTACATATTTTTTAATATTCTTTAGGTATTTCTTTTAGAGTTTAAGGTTTTTTAAATTTTTTTATTTATTTTATTTATTTTAATTATTTATTCCCATTTTTATTATTAGTTTATAAATATTTCTATTAGTTTTTTATATTTTTATTATAAACAAAACTATGATTTTCTTATTGATAAAATAAGAAAAAGTTTCACTAATATTATTATTTAAAATGTGGTGGGCAAACATAATTGTGTTCAATTTTTTGTCGTAGTAGTAACATGTAGTATGATGTAAATTTTGAACACAATTACAGTCACTAATAGTTACTACGCAATATTGTTTGTCATGACTTTTTTATTAGTAATAGTTAAGAAAAAATTCCATAAAATAAATCTATTATAAATTATAAGAAACCGTCATAAATTTTGATTATTATATTATTAGTTACACATTTTAACATGTGAAATTAGAATGGAAAAGTTCCCGAAATAGGACTAAAACAGTTTGAAAATTCCAAAATAGGATTGTCATGTTTTTCATTCCCAAATAGGACTAAAACAGTTCGAAATAGGTTGATAGTCCTATTTTGGAATCTCCAAACTGTTTTAGTCCTATTTTGGGTAATATCTCAATTAGAATTAGGAAAATACAAAAGTAAGTATATCTAATTAGGGTATTCAATAATGACACTTTTTATTCTAAAAGTGAGTACATTCTAATTACACTTATTTATAAAAAAGTGTCATTGAATTGTCTTCTTCTCGACGTGAATTGTCTTCTTCTCAACGCTAGTATTTTCCATAGTTACGTCAAATGTTCGTTTTGACGTGCTTGGTCCTTCATTGGACTTGCATGGAAATATCTTCAAAGAATGAAGCATTCCTTGATTCAATAATTGTGTTTTTATGTACATACGGATTATTCGAATCGTACACTAAAAACCGATAAGCACTACTATTTTGTGCATATCCAATAAAAATACAATCCACCGTTTTTGGACCTATTTTTATTTTCTTAGGTGTTGGTACAAGCACTTTTGCAAGACACCCCCACACTTTTAAATATTGATAGGAAGGCCTTCTACCTTTCCACAACTCGTAGGGATTTTATCATATTTTTTCCGTGGAACCTTATTGAAAAGGCAATTGCTTGACAAGACTGCTTCGCCCCACATATTTTGTGGCAGACCCGAACTTACTAGCATCGCATTCATCATATCTTTCAATGTGCGATTCTTTCGTTCGGCAACACCGTTTGATTGAGGTGAGTAGGGTGTGGTACGTTCATGTACTATACCCACGCTCGCGCAAAAGTCACCCATTGATGCTTCATACTCACCACCTCGATCACTTCTAACCGTTTTAATCCGTCGATTAAGTTGGTTTTCCACTTCATTCTTATAAAGAATGAATTTATCGATTGCGTCGTGTTTATTTTTTAATAAATAAACATAGCTATAGCGAGTGCTATCATCAATAAAAGTAATAAATTAGTTATTACCGCCACGTGTTTGTATTGATTTAAAATCACAAACGTCACTATGAATTAATTCAAGTGGTTCCATTTTTCTTTCAACCGATTTGAAAGACGTTTTCGTTAGTTTTGCCTCTACACAAACTTCAAATTTGTGCTTCACATCAATTGTGAATTTAGGAATGTGTTCCATGTTAATTAATCTACGTATAGAATTAAAATTAACATGTCCTAGTCTACCATGTCACACATTGGAAGAGTCAAGCAAGTAAGCAGAAGGGATTTTATTATTATTATTAATAATAGTCATTACATTGAGCTTAAATAGCCCATCAACTGCATACCCCTTGCCCATATACATTCCTGATTTATACAAAACCAGTTTGTCCGACTCAAAGACCATGCGGAAGCCATGCTTGTTCAACAACGAGCCGGAGATCAGGTTTTTGCGTATCTCCAGAATGAACAACACTTGATTGAGAGTCAGCTCCTTGCCCGAAGTCATCTTCAGGACCACCTTACCCACACATTCAACCGCGGAATGAGCCGAGTTTCCCATCCTCACCTTCTCACCATTTGATGGCTCAAAAGTAATGAATAACTCCCGGTTTGAGCAAATATGCCGGGTAGCACCGGTGTGCACGAATCATTCCTTGGAATTGGATCCAACGAGGTTGACCTCGGTCACCACGGCCGCTAGGATTATGTCATCATCTTTTTGCCCACCTTGCACCAAGTTGACTTGAGAGCCTTTCTTCTTTCTTGGCGCCTTGCAATCCGAGGAATTGTGTCCATTGTTGTTGCAATTGAAGCATTTTCCATTAAACTTCATTCTGGAAATGCCTCCCTTGGGACCGAGCTTACTCTTTCCATTGTTCTGAGTTCGTATACCATACGACCAGCCCACTGTCAGCATAGTACACTCGCCACCAATACGACGTAGTTCTAGCAGTTGGCCTCATTATTTTTTATTTGTCTTTTTTTTAAAATGGTAATAACTTTTTTATTTTTGATCCGATTTTTATAAAATTTATATCAACATTTTTTATTTTTCATGATATTTCAAATGAGATCAATATTGCCTATGTAATTTTAACATATTAACATTTGCGTGTAAAAATATGTAAGTTTACGTGTTAAAATATGTAATTCATGTTCAGTCAGGCCAAATGCAACTCGTGTGTATAAATATGTAACTTTACGTGTAAATATATGTAAGTCGCGTTCAGACATGTCAAATGCAACTCGTGTGTATATATATATGTAACTCGCTTATAAAAAGATGTAACTTGCTTATAAAAAGATGTAACTTGCTTATAAAAAGATGTAACTTGCTTATAAAAAGATATAACTCACTCATAAAAAGATGTAACTCAATGTATTATCAAATGTAACTGATGCCACTGATCCACTCCCAAACAAATTCGATCTTCTATTTCACAAACCTATCATCTCCCAAACAGATTCGATTTTTCTTATAATCCAATACTCATTAATATAATAGTTCGATAATTTCTTAAAATTACATACACAATATTGGTCTCATTTGAAAGATCATGAAAAATAAAAAATGTTGATATAAATTTTATAAAAATCGGATCAATATAAAAAAGTTATTATCATTTTTAACATCAAAAGCAAAAAAAAAAAGAAAAACAATGCGTCGTTTTTGCAACCGGGCGCACCATCCTCATGGTGCGCCGGTTGCACCATATAATTTTCCATTGTTCTTGTTTTTGGAGCCTTTTGCATGCTCCACTACGTTGGCCTTGATGCCGTTAACGATTGGGGATTTCCCATCGTTCTTTCGGTTATCCTCTTCAATCCGCAGATGGAGGATCAACTGCTCCAAGTTCATTTCCTTTTGCTTATGCTTAAGGTAGTTCTTGAAATCCTTCCTAGCCGGCGGCAAAGGAAGTTCGAATGCTTCCAATCCTCATCCGCGTTGAAAGATTGCGCATCAACCTCACCCCTGGTTACCACCGGCGTGTCTTCGGTCAAGAACCGAGCAAAACCGAGAGTAGTGAGATAGAAGAGCATCTTTTGCTGCCACCTCTTGAAGTTTAACTCATTAAATTTATCGGGGTTCTCCACAGAGTTGCTTGACACGGTAACCATAGGGATAGCCCTTCGGTTGCCCAAAGCAGATGCACCGCGTTGTGAACTATTGTACACCAGAGCTCCACTTTCAGATTGTGTGTCGTTTGGCACGTTCTGCCCACTAACATTTCCAATTTCTCGTGAAGCCATTTTAACGTTTTCTTACGTTTTCCGAAAACACAAAAAAAAATAAGTTCGTTCACCAAAGTGACAAACTACAGTTTAAGATTGTTTACCGGAGTAGAACAATCACCGAATACGTTTTAAGATTGTTGGGTGTGTTTCGAAAAACAAAGAAATATTAATTAAAAAATAATAATTAATAAATAAAATAGCCCAAGAAAAAACAGAAAATAGATGGAACAGAGTTTTGCCAGAGCTCGTGCTACACACGATGTCCTTAAAACATATTCGTCGCCTCCCACAGTGCTAGGAGCGTTGCAACGACCGTTTCCCAGGATACGGTGGCTAACGAACTAACGTTTGAGCACACAAACGAGAGTTCCGGCGAACGGGAACAAAGTAGAACACTCAGGAATTTTTTCGAGTTACTGGAAGTGTTTTAGATCTCAAAATACGTGCAGATAGTGTATGATTGCATGTGTTGTTGCGAAGCACCTGTAACACCCCGGCCCCGTAGGCCCCGAGTTTGGTACTTCTGACATCTTGTACTGTCCTAACAAACCACCACTAGTCTTTTCCGCGCACTTTGTCCTCACTCGTGCGCGCCCTGAGAAACTTCCCAGGGGGTCACCCATCCCAAGACTACTCACGTGCAAGCACGCTTAACTTTGGAATTCTTGGCTTAAAAGGAGATGCACCTTGTTGGTATGAGTAGTACTATTAATCCTCTTAAATTAATCCCGGGTATTACAATCACCCCCACTTAGGATCGTATTGTCCTCGTTGCACCCTTAACACTCTCAATCAAACCCCAGAATCTTGCCTCACTAAATGCCCGCCCCGATATCCAACGGATCAACACACTGTCGCAAGGTTGCTCTCATACCATTTGTAACACACCGGCCCCGTAGGCCCCGAGGTAGTTACTTCTGACCTCTAGTACTGTCCTCACAAACCGCCACTAGCCTTTTCCGCGCACTTTGTCCTCACTCGTGCGCGCCCTGAGAAACTTCCCAGGGGGTCACCCATCCCAAGACTACTCCCGTGCAAGCACGCTTAACTTTGGAGTTCTTGGCTAATGAGCTCCCTTAAAAGGAGATGCACCTTGTTGGTATGAGTAGTACTATTAATCCTCTTAAATTAATCTCGAGTATTACAGCACCTGCCAGCTATTTATAGGAGGATTTGTTGTGTGTTAAATGTAGTGTTAATGGACCTGAACGTTGGACATCAATGACCAGTCCGTTGGACATTGAATCTTCCATAAACTGTCCATTTAACGCAGCATTAAAAGACAAGAACGTTGGGCATTTAATGGTTGTAACGGTTTGGAGCAGTTCTGGTGCGCGACCGGAATACCCGTATCAGAGTTGGAGCAACTCTGATGCTACCAGAATACCCCCATCAGAGTTGGAGCAACTTTGATGTGAAGCCAGCAGAGGACCCCCACCAGAGTTGGAGCACCTCTGGTACGAAGCCACCAGAGTTCGAGCAGTTCCGTCCGAGCAACTCTGGTCCTGGGAAAAATAAAACATTACGGGAAGAAACAAAAATTAAACCGTATCTTTGAATGATAGATTTTCGGACGACAATCGTGTCTGCGGGTCGCCCGCGCACACGATTAGTGGTTTTTCTTCTCCGTTTTCGGGATTTGATCGGCACCCCCCTGCGCGCGAGAGAGAGCCTTTACCTTTAGGAATCTTAACTCCTTAAAAGAGGCTTCCCTTTATAAGGGGGTGAAAATCCCTTGAGTTTTCCGGTTTTCGGTTCGGTTTTCTTCGGGTTCGGTTTCGGTTTAATCGGTTTGATAGAAAATGTACCAAATACAAACCGATTAAGTTTCGGTTTGGTTTCGGTTTGGTATGATTCGGTTCGGTTTGGAGTTCGGTTTACCAAAGTATTAAGGTTTGGATTGAAATAAAAAAATGAACTCAAAATAATGAACCAAGAAGCGATAGTAATGAACCAAATATAATGTTAGATATAAATTTGCAAACAATAACAATACACATATGAACCAAAAATATATAAGCATATACGCATTTGTAAGCAACAACAACAACATGAATGAATCAAATTATATATAAAGCTGAAACAAAAACAAAACTGGTGCTTGTAAGTAATGAACCAAATATATAGTAGTAGTAGATAATAAATTATACGTAGTTAAATACTACTCCCTTCGTCCCCCTAATATTGGTACGGAAGGGAGTCATGTAGTTTTTAAGAAAAGTAGAACTATGTGGTTGACAATGAGTTGATAAAGTGGAAATAAAGTAAGAATGATTTAGAGCCACACAAATGTTACCAAATATGGTATGAGACAATAATAAAGGGACATCCAAAAATGAAAAAATGGGACAATTATAGGGGGCGGAAGGAGTATCTACTTAAACCACTATAATTGTTATAGTTGTGAATGTAACACTTATAGTAAACTCTAGTCCTGGACACTAAATTAAAGAATTAAAGCTTCAAAAAGATTAACATCAATCTAATTAATGAGAGAAATCTTATATTTTGGTTTGGTTTAGTTTGGTGTAAGTTGGTTTTGATTTGTTATTTTAAAAAAATAAGAAATTATTTCATTTTTAGATTAGTTCGGTTTTATTCGGTTTTATGATTTCGGTTCGGTTTGGTTCGGTTTAATACGGGTTAGGAGGAATACTACCAAACTCAAACCAAATCACAAATGGCTCGGTTTCGGTTTGGTTTAATTCGGTTTGGTACGGTCCGGTTCGTTATGCCCACATCCCACTCCTACTAGAAACCCATCATTTTCCCAGTTTTTCCATTTCAACGAGTGACCTTCGAGAATCAATTTCTCATTCACCCGTTATCCGTTGTGAGCGTATATATATCGAATTGTAGCTCTTAACAAGAACAATCCGAAACCACTTTGACCTGACCCAAATCAGAAGTGGACCTCACTCAAATAATTGCCCCAAAATGACCATTTAATGTAATTTTAACATATTTTTCCAACATATTCAACTACAACAAAGTTTGTTTAAATTTTGCTCAAGATGAATAAAAATTCACTTCGGAATTTTTACGAACAGTTGGTGGGCAATACTATATAGAAAATAACTCTAATTAATGAAGTCCGTTTCTGCAGGGAGAAGTCCGTTCACACATGAAGCATCGAGAGAGCAAAATAGGCTGAAACTTGTAAAGAATTGCAAAAATATCAGATGTAAAGCTACACCCGGATATACGGTATAGTTTGCATCCGAAATAGTGTTCATGCACTCATATATATAGTGTTTATTGTTTTTATTCTTTTTATCTTTTAATATGGATAAATAAATTTTAGTTCGGAAATAAAATACGAACAGTCCCATATTTTTTACTTTATACTCCGTATATATGAGTACATTTTAATTATTTACTCTCATTTTGAGCAATTTTCGGACCATGTTTCTTTTTGAGCTCCAAATATTTCCGAGAAAGTAATGCAGAAACATGCCATGACTTGAAACGTGGTTGTTCATTCAGTGATAGGCGGCCGGCGTGGATCGGTGGATGACGAAAAAGCATGCAAGCACAGTGATGAGCATAAAATTAAAGCAAAGGAATTAGCTAGCTAGCCAGTCCCAAGTGGGATATTTACGTACGTATTATAATGCCATGACAGCTTTTTTTTATTTGTCCAAATGGGGAAAAAGGTGCAAATCATATTGCTAAACTATAAAGCTGGTTTGGTGGCTATATTTTCTGTCTTATCAGATTTATCAACCAACATATTCATCAAAAACGTATCTTTTGATTTCACGCGTTAAATTATGTAATAGTAAGAAAAAGTAAGGTTGAAGCTACTTTTTTGACTGTATTGACTGAGGTTACTGTAGATGACCATTTTAGCTTTTTTTACATATAATTTTTTCTTTATTTTATTAAAACAATATTTTAAATATATTTTTTACATAAATCATTAGAATTAGACAATACAGCGATTTCAGCCAAAACATCATAAATTTCAGCAGAATCAGTTGATTCATCGATTTTAAATGTTACCAAACGGGCTCTAAACCCCAAAAGTTAAAAAAGATTTATTAACCAATCTTCTAACTTAGCTTCATTGCAAAGCGAAGGCACCCAATTTTGGTACGTATGCTAAACTGCTTTATATTTTACGTACCATTTACATCTTTTATGGTTTCTATTTTTTACTTACTACTCCCTCCGTCCCTTAAAACTTTGCCAAGTTTGACCGATACGGAGATTAATAAAGTAAACACTGTATGGTTGAGGTTTGTGCAGAGGAGAGAGAATTAACTGGAATCACAAATTCCTTACTTAAATGGGAAAGTGACAAATTAAGTTAGTGAGACATCCAAAAAAGGAAAGTTGACAAAGTTTTAAGGGACGTAGGTAGTAATATAATTGTGGAGAATGGATTAATTATTTGATAATTACAAAAGAGACAGTGCATATGATGCTTTTTTAGTTGATAATAGCGACATATACAGTCCTTAATTCCATGGGCAAAAAATGGCGGCTCTCCCAAGACCTTTTATTTAATTAGTCTTCTTCCGCTGGCTACTTGTTGGATGTATGTGGATGGTTTAATTTGTATCAAGGAAAAGTTTTATTCACAGTCTAAGAGCATGTGCTAATGTGCTATATACGTACTATGATATACTGAACTCCTTATTAGATAGTCATGTTCTATGGATGTACCAATTCAATAAGAGTCTTCTATTTTGATCACTAGCTTTATCAAGTAACTTTTTTATTAAACATGTATTTTTTAGTTTCACATGTCAAAATATGTAGTAATAATCAAAATAAGTACATACTTCGTATATAATAACTTTTTGTGTTGAATTGACAGAAGTTACCATAGAGGACCATTTTACATACACATTTTTTATATAATTATTTCTTTATTTGATTAATAAAATATATTTTAAATATATTTTTCATAATTTAGTTGATTCAGGCACTTTAGCCAACATTTTATTAACTTCAGCTTATTCAACCAATTTAGTCAATTTCAATGTTAACAAACAGGTTGTGTGTTATCTTTTGGCACTAATTTAATTTGCAAGAACTTATTAGTCTTTTGGAACTAAAAGAATGTGACTATATGTGTAATTTTTGAGACATTTTCATGTTGGACATTGGTAGCGCGCAAGGCATTTAGCTGTGGTTTATTTGTTGGGTTCTACCGCACCGGGGGTAGTTCACCTGGTATGAAGGGGGTGTCACAAGGGAGAGGTCACGAGTTCAACTCCAAGCAATGACTTGGGATGGAACTTCACTTTCTTCCCATAGGTAGATCAAAGATCAACTTACATCCTTCCAAACAACTGTCTGGTTGGTTCTGGGCGGCCCTCAAGGATAGGGTGTAATCCTTTTTTGTTGGGTTCTACCGCTTCTACATTTTTCAATCGAGACACCTGATGACCAGATGCTGCCATATATAGTGCCACAAAATAGCTTTCCAACGAGATATAATACGCTCTAAATGGAAGAACACACAACAAGATATGAGTGTCGCAAATACTTAGCCTTATGTCTATGATTTAGCGTTTTCAGCGTAAATATAGCACTTTTAGCTTAAATACAGTCTTGTTTTAGTAATTAGGCAATCATCCCTTGATATTTTGAAATCGGAGTCTGAAGATAAGTTTTAGAACTCGATAAGTTCTTTCCAACGAGATATTAAACGCTTTCAACAGAACAAAATAGAGTAAGATATGATCAGATCAAATTCTACACGAGTTCAGAGTGAAATCAGAAATATTTGTGAATTTGTGGTTAATCGGCAACTTTTAATTAATGCATTGTAAATGAAGTTGGAACAATAGCTTTAGAACTCCAAATTAGCTTTCCAACGAGATATAATACGCTCTAAACGAAAGTACACACAACAACATTCCATATTCGGGGTGTTCTGAAGTATTTGTAAAACCTAAACACACTACTACAAAATTGATCTTTTGTAACACTTCACTTGCAACACTTTTATTTTACGTTGCATATAACATTTGGTATGAAATGATATTTATAAGATTAAGAGTTACTGCTCACATTAGATTGTATTAAGACTCGAGATTCCATCCTAAAAGGTCAACCTGATATGAGGAGTAGCTCAAAGCCTTATATAGTATTTTATTGTTTTATAGCTCAAATACTTTAACAAACCCCCTCAGCCCCGAATCGGGGTAAACAATATCGGGGTGTATAATTGGTCCAAACAGACCCGTAACAAGCTACCCGTAATCATGGGTGCTAAACAAGCAGTCAAACCACAACTGGAATTGACTTTGATACCATGTTAGGATTCGGTGTTCCATACTAAAAGGTCAACCTGATAGAAGGAGTAATCCAAAGCCTTATATAGTGTTTTATTGTTTTATAAGTTTTTGGTGTACGACAAATACTTTAACAGATCGACTCATTAGCGTGACATTATAGAATGAAATTACAAATCTTAATATGGTAATAAAGTAATGACATTTCAGAATGATACTTCAGATCTTAGTATGATATTAAAGTGCTAAGTATTTATCGTATAAGCCAGCGAATTGGTATAAGGTCTGGTCTTCTTTTTTAGGTTGAACATGTAACCTCAGATTTTGATAGGATGCAACGTGATAGTCAGTTAAATTATTTCTAGTAGAACTTCGGCCTTTTAATTTCTTTAAAGAAAACGAGTTACTCATATTAATTATTCATATCGTTAGAGGGACACGCGCATGCATTCGAGCTATCGCATGAACGGCACGATTCGCAGATTGCTTACAAAAAGTGATATTAAAGTAACTCTATGAAAAAAAAATGTAGAAAAAATTCCGCTAATATAACTCTTGGAAAAGTGGTGAACAAAAATGAGACTTAGGAACTATTAGTGACAATAATTGTGTTCATAGTTATTACATGAGAGTAACCACGATGTAAACTTTGAGCACAATTATAGTAACTAATAGTTATTAAGTTACGTTTTTATCCATGAGCTTTTTTTAGTATGGAGTAATAATTTAGGAAATCCCTCTAAAATGTATGATACCTTCAATAAGCAAACCAACCTATTATTGGCTTGCGCAAAACCTGAGTCATTTTAGGGTATGTTTGGGAGTTTGGAGGGAAGGAAAAGGGAAGACTTTGGAGGTATGTTGTTGGAGGAGATGGGAGGGAAGGGTGAGGAAGCCATTCTTTGTATTTGAGAGTAATAAAATTGGAAGGAGAGGGTTTTTGAAGGAATTAAATTAAAATCACTTTGAGATATGACGAATTCAAATCATTGAGCTGATATTCGTTTCTAATTTAGCTTAAATTACCATCTTGTTAATTATCCTCCAAAATCCTCCAAATTTGGGGAACTTAAAAATTAGAAAAAAATTTCACTTTTAGTCGTATGACTATTATAACACTTTCACATTTAGTCCCTTACTTTCAGATTGTCCACATTTAGTCCGTGACTATTATCCCCTCACCACCCCTCGTCCTTCAGGTCAAAATTCCGGCAAATTTAGTCCACTTATCAGCCTCAGAATTAGTCTTTGCATTAAATTTTGTATAAGGTTGGGTTTTTCATATTACTCTTTGCATTAAGTTTGATTTTTCATACCTAAAATCTGCATTAAATTTGCCGGAATTTTGGCCGGAAGGACGAGGGGTGGTGAGGGAATAATGGTCACGGACTAAATGTGGATAATCTGAAAGTAAGAGACTAAATCTGGAAGTGGTATTATTGTCACAGGACCATAAGTGGAATTTTTTCTAAAAATTAAGCCATTTGGAAAGTTTTGAAGTGTTACAAAAGCCCCCAAAACCACCCCTCCAATTTTTTAAACTCCCAAACATGAAAAGGAGGGTCAAACCCCCATTAACCTTTTCTTCCCCTCCAAAACCCAACTCCCAAACACACCTTTTGTGTATCTTAATTTAGTGATCTCACCAACTTCACACATTTTTGTCGTTTGACACTGATCAATTGGGATAAGTATTCTGATCGATCAACTAAACAAAGTTACAAATAAGACCTGTCACTTCCTAGATCGCGTGTTCACAAATAAGTATTCTTAAAGTAAGGTTGTCTTCGCTAATGAATATTCTCCATATCAAATAATAGAGGGGAACTTTTCGAAATAGAAATAAATTGATTTTGGAATTTTAAAATAAGAATGTTACATTTTTATTTCTGAAATATAACTAACGACACATAAAATCTGTCATATTTTGAAATTCCAAAACGTTTTTACTCTCGTTTAGACAATTTCCCAATAATAGATTGCAATTGTATACTTGCATAACTTAAATATGCTCAAAGAGTCGGTGTTTAATGGCGGAAAAGCACCACCTTATTATTACTTGATTAATTAGGCGATTCTTTAGTGGTTGTTCGCAAAATTGGATCCATTTTGATTATCCTTTTTCACGGTGTGTTTGGTAGTTGAGTTTTGGAGAGGAGGTTGATGAGGGTTTATAACCCTCCTTTTCATGTTTGGGAGCTTATAAAATTGGAAGGGATGGTTTTAGAGAACTTTCATGACCCTTCAAAACCTCTAAATACTCAATTTTTAAGTTCCCCAATTTGAAGGGTTTTGAAGGATAATTAATGAAATGGTAATTTAAACTCAATTAAAAATAAATATCAGTTGAATTATTTAAATTCCTCATATCTCAAAGTGATTTTAATTATAATTCATTCAAAAACTCACTTCTTCCAAATTTATTACTCCCAAATACAAAGAAGGATTTCATCACCCTCCCCTCCGGCCCTTTCCCCTCCAACAACATACCTCCAAAGCATTCCCCTCCCCTTCCCTCCGAACTCCCAAACATACCCTTAGTGATTGATTCAGACTTCAGAGCGGTGCCGCCGGAAAGGCTTGGCCTTAGAGCCCCAAATATTTGAAAAAATTAGGGCTCCAAAATTTAATACGTAGTATATATTAGTGTTAGACAAATGTATTTTCTAATTATTTTTTATTTTTCCTCTTACAGTTCAACTTCTATTTCTACTTTCGGTCTTAAATAAGGATGCAATATATTTTTAATGGGTAAAAATCCCTCTTGATTACATTCTACCTAGATCAAATATATATACGTTTACAATTAGCTATCACTAATAAAGGGAAAGTTCCTGAAATAGGACTAAAACAATTTAAAAATTGCAAAATAGGATTGTCATAGTTTTATTCCCAAAATAGGACTAATTACTGTCATGTTTAGAAAATACTGCCATGTTTGAAGTCAGATACTGCCAAAACATGGCAGTAATTAGTCCTATTTTGGGAATAAAAACATGACAGTTTTATTTTGGAGTTTTCAAACTGTTTTAGTCCTATTTCGGGTAATATTCTCACTAATAAATTGACCCCTTGGCCCATATGTGCATTAACTAAAGTGGAAATTTCCCGGAGCAGCTACTATTAGGGGTGGGTAAAAATACCGTAAAATTGGTATACCGCACTTATCGTGCCGAAAAATACCGGAAAATACCGAAATATTGGTATACCGTCATTTTTGGTACGGTATCATACCGTACCGATTTATTTCGGTAAGTGATGGATAGTCTACCCGGGGGTATATATCCGAAGGGTTAATACGGGGAATAACTTAGAGAGATGTCAGAGCAAGTAAGTAAAAGTAGAGAGAGAATGTATTCAGTATGAATGCCGTTTTCAGCGTGGTTACAAATGGGGAAATGGGGTTCTATTTATAGTAGCAATAAATGCCGGGCAGGGACACGCGTCAAGCGCTCATTGGCCGAGGGGTCACCTCAACTGGTTGGCGCTGGCAGCCGCATGTGGCCGCATTTAATGCGGCTGTTGGATGGGACGTCTGTGCGGGGTACGGTGATCTGTACGCATGTGAGGCGGATATCTTGTCGAGTGAGATGCCTTCGGCTATAGAGCAGTAGCCGAGGGCTCTTCCACCCGACGGCACCTTGGTGCCGAGGGCTCACAATGCCGAGGGCTACTGTTTTCGCCGTTTTCTCCCAGTTTCTTAATTTGCTTGAGAAACCCGTTCTGTGAGAATTTGGAGCCTTCGGCCAGGGGGCCGAAGGCACCCCTGGCGCGTAGTGCGGACTGCTTGGTACTCTGGGCGCTGTGATTTGGGCCTGTTGGGCCTTTTGGGCCTTCGCTGGAGTAGTAGGAGTCTGTGGGCCGGGGGTTCCCGGGCCATATACTCCATCAGGAGTCCCTCACTCCTTTTGCCGAAAGGTACTTGAGGGAAAAAGAGTAATTTGTGCTTGCCCTTTGATGTCCCGTCGTGATCTCTGAAGTTGGTGAGGAGTTGTCGCTTTTATGTCCCTGCCGAAGGCAGTCCCTCAGTTACCCACATGTCGGGACTTGAGGGCTTGCTTTGTTGTTTGTTGGAATTTCACAGATTTTGTAATTTAATGATTTTCCCGAGGGGGTCCTCCAGTCCCCCACTCCTTGAGGCACTTGTAGAGTGGTGAAAAGGAGTAAAGTAGTTATGTTGCTGTTATGGGCCGAAGGCTGACGCTTTTCGTTTCATTTTGGGGGGATGCCTCGTTAAAAACCTCATTAGGAAAAACCCTTTGGGAAAAAATCCTAATGAGGGAAAAAGAGTGCACCGAATTCCCCCAATGATGAATCGAAAATGTCAAACCTTGGTATAAAGTGGAGAATGACGGGAATGCCGAAGGCTCTCTCTTCTGAGGGCTCCTGTGTTGATTAGCCGAAGGCTTGCTGTTGATGTCCTGGTGGCGCCGAAGGGGAGTCCCTCAATCCAGGGATCGAGGGCCTGCCAGATGAGGGCAGCAGTGAAGTTGCTACCGAGGGGGTCCACTGTTTGTTGATTTGTTAGTGATGAAGATGCCCGAGGGCTCCCCATTACCTGTGTGCCAGGGGCCATCCGTCAATGAGGAACTCCCCGGGGGCTACCCCCGGTTTTGCAGTGCTGAGGGGGAATCCCCGAGGGGTGCCCTGATATGAAGCCCTGGGTTTCTGGAGGAGTGATCCCGAGGGCGTTTGTTATGTGCTGTGTGGGGCACAACCCGGGGGCACTTCTGGGTGAGTGTACCCGGAGGCTATCCTCGATGAAATGGAGTGAAGTAGAAAACCCGGGGCCTTCCAGAATATAGCCGTTGGAAATATAGCCGTTGGAATATGTAACGACGGGATATAGCCGTTGGGGGGGGGGTGGCACACGTGGCGTGTGATGGCTGGCTGTTCGCGGGCGGCGTCACCGGTTGGGTGAAACGACGGTGTGTAATGATGACGGTCCGTCCGGAGGCCCGGTTTCCGGGCCCAAGCCCGGATTCCAGCGCCTATAAATACCCCAAGGCCAGAGCCATTCCCGCTGTGCGAACTCAGTTGTCTTAGCGAAGCTCTGCCAAAAAATCTAGTGAGAGAAACTCCTGCCTTCGGTCAAAACTCTGCTTTCAAGGTCAGTGCCCATTTTCCTCTCCAAATTTTTAGTAAGTTCCGCCCTCTGGCCTTAGATTAGGGTTAGTCCTGTAGAAACCTTAGACACGCCTCGTGGTAAAAATGTCGTCCGAGAGCGATTCCCAGGACATCTCGAGGACGCCCTCGATGGAGGACGAAGGCATCTCCGACGTGGAGTCCAGCAGTGGTCAGCCCTCGGATGGTGGTGATGCAGCCCTCGCCACTGAGGTGCAGAAGGATCTGACGGCCGAGGCCGAGGCGGAGGAATTCGAGCGAACTGCCGAGGATGAAGAGTTGGCCCTCGCCGTCCAAGTTGCTGAAGAGGAGGAGGAAAAGGAGAGGGCGAAGGTCACTGTGGCCGTCCTTCCCCCTCGGGGTGCTGGTGAGGCCAGTACTTCCCAGCCGCTGAATGCAGTTCCCATCCGGGTGGCCCCCGGGAAGAAGAAGGCCAAGGCAGCTGTCCCCAAAAAGAAGGTTATTGCTGCTGATCACGGGAAACCCGTAGATATGCCGGAGGGGTATTCCTGGCTCAACACGGCTGCCTTGGAGATAAAGTCGAAGGCGGACAGGGCGGACCTCTACGTGACGCAGCTACATGTAGGGCCCTCGGCCGAGGTGGTCGAGCCGGGAGTTGACGACGTGCTCTCTCGGGCGCCTGAGGGGTGCATTGCAGTACACGTACTGTCGGTCTCCATGGGCCTTCGGTTCCCTCTGCACCCCTTCCTCCGGGAATACCTGAGGTTTGTTGGCTTGGTACCCTGCCAGCTGACACCTAATAGCCACTCCTACGTGGCGGGTTTTCTAAACCTCTGTAGGGACCGAGGGGTGACCCCCAGCCTGGACTTGTTCTTCCAGAGCTTCAACCTCTGTCGAGGGGGTCACGCGAATGCCGAGGGCTTCGCCGACTTGCAGCAGGTGGCCAGGTGGAAGCTGTTCACGGAGGCGCCTTCGTCCAATAAGGGCTGGAAGGAGCGCTGGTGCTATGTCAGGGTTGTTGAGAACCCATTTCCGGCGGAACTTCGGGATCGCTTCCGTCGGCATCCGAAGGTTGGAAGCGCCGCCCTCGAAAAAGACGGCCTGGTGATAGCAAAAATCCCGGAGGGTCGCACAAAGCAGGTCTCCATCAAAGATTATACTGCCGATAAGGGATTATACGCCCTCGGCTTTCGGAGATACCGATTCATTGGGGAAGTGGACGAGAAGTACCCTATTTTTGCTGAGGCCTTCGGGGGAACAGGAGGTAGTCTACGAGGTCCCTCGGTTTTCATATCTTAGCACATAGCTTATCCTGTTCGTGTTTTTTTTTATTCTTTGTGCCTTCGGTCAGCGACCCCTCGATTTTAACCCCCTACCCTTTTTTTGCAGGTGTCCCAGTGAAAATGATGAACGTCAGAGGCCATGCAGACCTGAAGAAGAAAAAACCCTCCAAGGGCCCGAGGGGGACGGACGCCGGCGTCCCAAAACCCGCCGGTGACTTCTTCAAAAAACCGGAGGGGCCGTCGGTGGGCCCAAGTACTGATGCTGCTGCTGCCGCCAAAAGGAAGGGCTCGGGCAGAGATCCCGAGGGCAAGAAGCCCAAGACCGGGGATGCCGGGAAGAAAGTCCCCCCGGTGATCATTGTCGATGAAGGCCCTGCCTCCGGGGCGAATGAGGACATGCAGGTGGCGAAAGTGCCGCCGGGAGTTCAGGGGCCATCTTCCGATGTCCTCATGGTTTCCCTCCTGTCTGGTACGGCCGTGATGAACGGTACGGCCGACCCGAGGGCGCTTCTGAGAGGCATCACCCTCGAGATTGACAGAGTGGCCCTCGGGGCTGATGAAGACGAAGCCCTCGAGGACAGGATCCTCCGGTCTTCCCTCACAGTAAGTCTTTTATGTTTATTTCTTTCTTTTTTACTTCGAGCCATGAAACCATGTTTGGCCTCGCTAACCCCTTTGTTTTTGTAGACCTGCATTGCCCTCGGGGAGCAAGCCCGGTGGCTAGAGGAGTGGCGCCTTCGCAAGGCCGAGCAGGAGGCCAAGATGCGGGAGCTCATCCGCCAGAATGCAGACGCTGTTCGGCAGATGGCTATGCTGGAGGAGAGCCTTCGGCAGATGACCCTGCGGGCGGAGGCCGCAGATCGGGGTAGGGCAGAAGCCGAGAGGTCCGCAGCTGAGGCCTTGGAGAAAGCTGTCAAGGAAGCCGAGGCCGCGAAGGTGGAAGCCGTCGAGAGAGCCCGAGGGGACGCAATCTCGGGGTTCTTGGTAGGGGGGTGGCGGTCCGAGGAGCACAAGCAATGGCTGTCCTCGGTCGTCGAGTCCTCGGTCGACGAGTGGTGTGATGGGCCTGGCGTGGAGTGGGTTTCCCGAAAGGGTAAACAATACTATGATGGGGGCGAGTTTTTCACTCAAGCCCTCATCTACCGGAGGATGGCTCGCCACTTGAAGATCGAGCAAAAGGACTTTGACCCGGCAGCATACGGGCTCCCCCCTGCAGCCAGACATCCGCGTTCCTCTTCCCCCCGATGTCGAGAGGCCAGACCTGGAGGACTCTGAGCTTATGAAGGAAGCCGAGGGCGACGAACCTGAGGCCGACGCAGAAGTCACCTCGAAGCCATCGGGGGAGGCGGTCCCCGGGAATGACATGATTTGATATGTATTTTGTATCATGTAAACATGTATTTGTAATGATGACATTATTCATCCTTCGGCTTCGGCCTGCTTGTATCATTTGTTCGTATTACATTTGCCCACTGTTTGTTGATGATTGAATGATTGCCTTCGGGCTGTGTTTATATGATTTATTTTCTCCAATTCCTTTCTTCTTGAATGCATGCCTTCGTTTTTGTTCTGGATGTATGTCTTTGCTCCTTTGAATGTATTTTTTAGGACTTAGAATGTTTTCTGATTGTAGCTTGCCACTAGAAGCCTTCGGTAGTTGGGCACCTTCTGCTGGATATGCAACCGAGGGTTCTGTAGGAATTAGGACTTAGAAAATTTTTCTAAGTGTAGCACACCATAGGGCCTTCGGGTGTTTGCAGTAACCCAGATCCTAGGACTTAGAGAAATTTCTAAATGTAGATTTCCCCTTGAGATCTTTCGGGATATGGCATCCCTTCCTGATGTGTGAATGTTGGACCGAGGGCCCAATGCACAGGACTTAGAGATTTTTTGCAAGTGTAGTATGTCATGTAGCCTTCGGCTACTACTGTGGAGCCCCAACTGAAATATTGAATAGGCCGGGGGCCAATTCTTTAGGACTTAGAAAATTTTCTTGAGTGTTGATTCCTTGTGTAATGTAGCCTTCGATTGATAGGTAGCCTTCGGCAATTAGGTCCCTCGAGATGAGGGTGAAATATGTAGGACTTAGAAAATATTCTAAGTGTACAATCTCCCTTGGGAGCCTTCGGGAGATGGCATCCCTCCATGATGTATGAGTAGCTGACCGGGGGGGGGGGGGGGGGGGGGGAATATGCAGGACTTAGAAAATATTCTAAGTGTAAAATCTCCCTTGGGAGCCTTCGGTAGATGGCATCCCTCCTTGATGTAAGAGTAGTTGACCGGGGGGGGGGGGGGGGGGGGGGAATATGCAGAACTTAGAAAATATTCTAAGTGTAGATTTTCCCTTGGGAGCCTTCGGGAGATGGCATCCCTCCTTGATGTAAGAGTAGTTGACCGGGGGGGAAAATATGCAGGACTTAGAAAGTATTCTAAGTGTAGATTTCCCTTGGGAGCCTTCGGGAGATGGCATCCCTCCTTGATGTAAGAGTAGTTGACCGGGGGGAAAAATATGCAGGACTTAGAAAGTATTCTAAGTGTAGATTTTCCCTTGGGAGCCTTCGGGTGATAGGTGCCCTCTGACTCCACATCACTTTGCCAGATGCCCGGGGGCTGCTCATTTAGGACAGAATATATTTTTTCAAGTGTTGTTGTATTGCATGTCCTTCAGCTACCATATTCCCTTGGCTGTAATGCTGATCGGGCCGGGGGCCCAATCTTTAGGACTTAGAATTTTTTCAAGTGATGTTTCCTTGTGTAGCCTTCGGGTGATAGGTGCCCTCTGACTCTACATTACTTTGCGTAAGTTGATGTTGAATCCTGTTGTTGTGAAGAAAGCCAATGAGGAGTGTGTGCCCTCGGCATACACTTTGAGGAGTTGTAGAGTTTGACTCAGCCAGTTGTGTCCCTTGTAATGGGGTAGGGGCCTTCGGTACATATTTGAAGGTACCGTCTTAGTGTACTTTGGATAGTCCAGTCCCTTTGTATTGTTGAAGCCTTCGGTGTTTGTGTGACCGGAGGTGACCAGGCAGTGGACTTAGCCGTTCCTTGCTGCTATTTGTTCGAGTAGTGTCCTTCGGGAAATAGGAGCCTTCAGTTACCGGAGGTGTTCCCGTGGGGAGCCCTCGGCTTGTTGTGATCTGTTGGAGTGTACTCTTTGATTTCTCGCTGAGTCTACTCCCCTTCACCCTTTTTTTTTTTTGGTTGGTGGTGAAGGGAAGGCATCAAGAAACTTGGTTTCTTGGTAAGGCTGGGCCTATTAGGAGACCATCAGATTACACCAATGGCTCTCCTCCCTCGGGTTAACCTTCCGAGTTCCGAGGGGATCGAGGGACGTTTCCTGGGCACAAGATATGGTGGTCCGTAACCTGCCTCCCCTTGGGGGATGGCGCGGAAAGCGCCTCATTTTTGAAAGTCGTCCCCTCGGCGCTAGACATAGTCCGTGGCCTGCCACACCCTTGGGGTGGTGGCGCGGGGAGCGTGTCGGTTTGGAAGTCGAATCCTGGGCATTTCTCATGCATGTCATACCCTGGGGGTAGTGACGCGGATAGCGTTCCGTTTTTGAAAGTCGAATCCTGGGCATTTCTCATGCCTGTCATACCCTGGGGGTAGTGACGCGGAAAGCGTTTCAAGGAAGGGTTTTCATTTGCACACTAGTTGCAAATGGCCGGGGGCACTACGTGCCGCCGGCACCGATGGTGGCGCCTTCGGTATATGCGTCCTCGTGGGGTACGGCTTTTAGAAACAACACTTGGTGTTAGTTTCGATGTGTAGCCCCCGGTACTTGGTACCGAGGGGTCTCCTGTAGGAACACTTGGTGTTCTCTTTTGTCGTAGTTGACGTAGGCGTCTACCCTCGGTACTTGGTACCGAAGGGTCTTCAAATGAAACACTTGGTGTTTCCCAACAGATGTTTGGAAGTTGAAAGGAGAGCATATCCCTAGCACTGGGTGCCGAGGGGTCTTCTTTGAAACATTTTGGTGTTTTTTCTTCGTTTCGATGTTGATGATGGAGGTGTACCCTCGGCACTGGGTGCCGAAGGATCTTCTGTAGGAACACTTGGTGTTCTCATCTTTTCTTTTTTGATGTTGAAGGTGGGGATGTACCCTCGGCACTGGGTGCCGAAGGGAAATGAAACACATGGCGTTCCTTGTTGTTGGTGATAGGAGTTTCCTCCCTCGGCACTGGGTGCTGAGGGGTCTTGACTGAAAACACGTGGTGTTTTCACTGTTTGTTGTAGGTGTTGATGGTGTCCGCCCTCGGCACTTGGTGCCGGAGGGGGTTCTTCTCGTGGTGAGGCCTGGGGCCTGTAGTCAGTATGAGGGCTTGATGTCTTGAATGTATCTTCATTCTTCGAAATTGGAGGCCTTGGGCCATAGGATAGTACATTCACTAGTTATGAGGGCTTGGCCGCTCTTACATTATTGATAAAATTTAACTAAATGGTGTACATTCCAGTGCCTAGGGACTTCTTTCCCATTGGGGCGTTTGAGCTTGTAGGTCCCAGGTTTGATGATGGCTGCTATGATGTAGGGGCCTTCGAATTTTGGTGCCATTTTTCCTCCCTCGGTTGGTTGGCTGGCTTCCCTCCTCCGGAGGACATAGTCCCCCACTTGAAATTCTCGGGTTCGAACTTTGGCGTCGATGTAGCTTTTAACTTGCCTTCGGTAGTTTTCTGCCCGGATGAAGGCCTGCTCCCGGCGTTCTGAAATGAGGTGGAGGTCGAGGGCCATGTTGCTGTCGTTGACCTCGGGGTCATACTGGATCACCCTTCGGGTGGGAAGGGTGACTTCCGTAGGAGCTTTGGCTTCAAAACCGTAGCAGAGGGAGAAGGGTGTCTCACCTGTTGCTCGCCGAGGGGTGGTGCGGTAGGCCCAAAGGATGTTGTGGAGTTCTTCTACCCAGCCACCGCCCTCGGCCTCCAGCTTCTTTTTGAGGCCCTCGAGCAAGGTCCGGTTGGCGTTCTCTACTTGCCCATTGCCTTGGGGGTAGGCAACGGAGGAGAAGGTGTGTTTGATGCCCCATGCCTCCAGAAGGGCACAGAAGGGGGCTGCCTCAAATTGTGTCCCATTGTCGGAGATGATCTGCTGGGGGACGCCAAACCTTGTGAGGATGTTCTTGAGGACGAAGTGACGGCACTTCGCCTCCGTGATGCTGGCCAGGGGTTCAGCCTCCACCCACTTGGTAAAGTAGTCGACGGCCACAATGATGTACCTGTTGTTGGAGGTACCCCTCGGCAGAGGGCCCACAAGGTCTATCCCCCATCGAGAAAAAGGGACAGATGTGCTGATGGGGGCATAGTTGACCGCTGGCCTGCCGGGGGCTTTCTGGAAATGTTGACATGCGGTGCACCTCCGGGCAAGGTCAGCACAATCACTGGCCATGGTTGGCCAGAAGTAGCCCTGGAGAATGAGCCTTCGGGACATGGAGAAGGGTCCTTGGTGAGCTGAGCAAGTGCCACTGTGCACTTCCTCCATTGCGACCTCGGCTTCATCTGGATGAAGGCACCGAAGTAGCGTGCCATTGTAAGATCGTTTGTAGAGCCTCCCATCTTCGATGGTGTAGCTAGGAGCCCTCAGCTTTGCCAGTTTAGCGCGGGCCTCATTCTCGGGTAGCTGCCCTGTGGAGATGAAGGCGGTGATATCTGAGATCCAATCCTCCTGACGTTGTTGTATGTTCATAACGGGGCTTGCATGGATGCTTGAGAGGCTGAGTTCCTCGATTTTGGCAATTTTGGAGATGTGCTCGGGGGAGTCGGCCGAGAGCTTAGATAATATGTCAGCCTCGGAGTTCTGAGCCCTCGGTATTTGAGTGAGAGAGTGTGCCTCAAATACCTTAAGCAACTCCTTGGCCGCTTCCTTGTACTGTTTCATTCTCCCCTCCTTGGCCTCATATTCTTCGGAGATTTGGCCCACGACCAACTTGGAGTCGCATTTGATGTGGATCTGCCGAGCCCTCATGTTGGCAGCCAGCCGAAGGCCACATAGGAGGGCCTCATATTCGGCCTCATTGTTGGAGACCTTGAAGGAGAAGCGGATTGCATAGTAGGCCCTGAATCCCTCGGGAGTAATGAGAACTACCCCTCCCCCGCATGCTTTGGTCGCGGAGGAGCCATCAGTGTAGAGGGTCCACCAGTCGTCTAGGGTAGCCGAGGGCTCCCCGTCCGTGGCTGCCCTTGCGGTACATTCCGTCACAAAGTCCGCCAGGGCTTGGCCCTTGATGGCAGGCCTTGGACGGATGTCAATGTTGTACTGACTCAAGAAGATAGCCCATTTCACCATGCGGGAGGAGCTGGTGGGGCTCCTCATGAGGGCGCCGAGGGGTTGATGGGTGAGGACCTGAACCGGGTGAGCCTGAAAGTAGTGGCCCAACTTCTTGACAGTCCAAACGATGGCTAACACCGTTTTTTCCACAGGGGAGTACCTGAGCTTGGCCTCCCTTAAGGTCTTGCTAACGTAGAAGATGGCATGTTGGATGCCGTCTTCCTCCCGGATGAGCACAGAGCTAATGGCCGCCGGGCTAACCCCAAGGTAGAGGTAGAGGGTCTCCCCTACCTTGGGTTTGGAGAGCACAGGAGGTGAAGATAGATATTGTTTGAGCTCGTCGAAAGCCTCCTGGCATTCCGGAGTCCATAGAAAGCCAGCCGTCTTCCTCATGATCTGGAAGAAGGGCAGAGATTTCTCCGCCGATTTAGATAGAAAACGGTTGAGGGCTGCCAGGCGGCCCGTCAACCGTTGGACTTCCTTCACATTGCGTGGGGGCTCCATATTGATGATGGCCTGGATCTTCTCGGGGTTGGCCTCAATACCCCTTCGGCTCACCATGTAGCCTAAGAATTTGCCCCCTTGGACGCCGAAGGTGCACTTCTTCGGGTTTAGCCGAAGGTTGAATTTTTGCATGATGGCGAAGATTTCCCGGAGGTCGCCAGCATGGCTGGAAGATTGCTTGCTCTTGACGATCATGTCGTCGACATAGGCCTCCATGGTGCGCCCTAGGACGGCTTGAAAGACCCGGGCCACCATCCGGGTGTAAGTGGCCCCCGAGTTCTTTAGGCCGAAGGCCATCACTAGGTAGCAGAAGATGCCCTCGGGAGTCATGAAGGCGGTTTTTTCGGCGTCCTCCTCGTGCATGAATATTTGATGGTACCCTCGGAAGGCATCGAGGAAGGACATGATTTCACACCCCGCGGTCTCATCCACCAATTGATCAATGTTTGGTAGAGGGAATGGATTCATAGGGCATGCTTTGTTGAGATCGGTGTAGTCCACGCACATGCGGAAGGTAGGGGGCTTCTGTGCGAGGACTACATTCGCCAGCCATGAGGGATATTTCACCTCCTTGATGTGCTTAATGGAGAGGAGCATGGCGACCTCCTTCTTCACAAATTCCCTTCTCTCGGCGGAGAGGGGTCTTCTTCGTTGTTGCACCGTTTTTGCCGAAGGGTCCACCGAGAGGCGGTGGGTGATGACCCTTCGGCTGATTCCCGGCATGTCCTCCGGCCCCCATGCAAAGACAGTGGAGTAGGCGCGGAGGGCGTCGGTGATACCGGTCTTCAAATCTTCAGGGAGCTGGGCTCCAATCTTCACGACTCTCTCCGGCTGGGCCGGATCGAGCGCAAAGTCTTCTACGTCCTCGGCCGGTTCAGCCCCAGGCCTTCTTTCCTCTTGGTCGACGGCTCCGGTGATGGTGTCAACACGGAATTCCGTCTTGCTTACCTTCTTAGTGACCTGAAGATAGCAGGCGCGGGCAATTTTTTGGTTCCCCCGGGAGTAGCCAATGCCTCCCTCGGCGGGAAACTTGAGGCAGAGGTGCCTCATGGAGATGATGGCTTCGAGGTCCTCGAGGCCTGGCCGGCCGAGGATGATGTTGTGGGCGCAGTCAATGTTGACGACGACGAACTCCACCTCGAGCTGGGCTCTATGGAGCCCGTCGCCGAAGATCACCGGGAGGGTTATTACCCCCTCGGAATCAATAGTATCGCCGGTGAAGCCGGCAAGAGGGGTCTTAATGGGCCGAAGGGACCCCCTCTCCAGATGCAGCTCTCTGAAGGTGCTGAGGTACATTACATTGACGGAGCTGCCCGTGTCAATGTAAGTTCGGTGAATAATAACGTCGTTTACCTCCGTCCGAATCACCAAGGCATTCCTGTGAGGAGAAGAAGTAGGAGGGAGATCTGTGTTGGTAAAGGTGATGGGTTCCTCCCTCAGTCGCTTTACCGAGGGCATATGAGTGACTTCCCCCACGTAAAGCGATTGAGCCCACTTCTTTCGTTGGCTGGTGGAATCGCCCCCTGTATTGCCACCGGTGATCATGAGGATGTGGCGTTTCTTCTCCTGGTAGTGGGGGTACTCCTCCTCCTCCTCTTCCAAGTTTCCGATCTCCCTCTTCTTGCCGAGGGGGATGGTGTTCGGATTTATCCAAGCATTTACCTTCGTATGGTGCCCTCGGGGAGGTCCCTGATGAGAAGGTCCCTCCTGCCGAGGGCTCTGGACAAACTGGGACAGGTGCCCCGCCTGTATTAATCTCTCGATGGCCGTCTTCAGCTGATGGCAGTCATCGGTCCTGTGCCCCTGGTGCCGATGGAAGCGACAGTAGGGGAACTGAGGGTTGATAGCGTGTACCTCCGGGGGTGCGCGAGAGTCGCGCTCAACGAGGCCCCTCTCCTCGGCAAAATCGAGGATGATGCTGACGGGGTGCGTCAATGGCGTCCGAGGGCGGTCCAGGAGAATGGGCTGGGCCCAAGTCTTAGGGTTGCTCTTATAACCTCCCCCGGGCTTGGCTTGGCCTTGCCGAGGGCGGTCATCAGAGGGTCCCGAAGCCTTGGGGTGATTTGGAGGAGCCCCCGGCCCTCGGTTATGCTTGTTGTCAGCCCTCGGGGGCTGCTGGTCCGGATGCTGGTGATACTTCTCCACCTCCTCGGCCTCAGCATATCGGTCCCCCCGCTGCAAGGTCCTTATGTAGTCGCGGGGGGGTTCAATGATGAGGCTCCTTGAAAAGTTACCGATGCGGAGGACGGTTTGTAGGAGGGCCAGGAGGGTCCCGTCATCAGCACCGTCGACCTTGTCGGCCTCCGTCCTCCAGCGCTCCAGGAAATCCCGAAGGGTCTCATCCTTCTTCTGGCGTATTGTTAGGAGGTGGGAGAAGTGCTTCCTTGTGCGACGCCTCCCGGCGAATTGTGTCAAGAATCGTTGGGCGAGTTCTTGCCACGAATCAATGCAGCCCTCGGGCAGCCTGTTGAACCATTCGTATGCCGGTCCCTCTGAGGTGGAGAGGAACCATCGACACAAATATTCGTCTGACGCCCCACCATCATCATGCTGTTCTGGTATTTGCTGTAGTGTTCCTGGGGGTCCGTCTTCCCGTTGTAGGGATGTATGTGTTGCCCTCGGTATTTTTCCGGGATCCGGGCCGCCAATACCCTTGGGGTAAATGGCGTCCGAGTTCGGAGCTGGATGACGGGTTCCCCGGAGCCCTCGGCCACCCTCTTCTGTAACTCCTCCATTTTGGCCATCATGGCCTCGTATTTGAGATCTGAATGAGGGGTGGAGGTGGTGGCGTGAGCTTTGTTGGACTCCATCTTGTCAAGCCGGCGTTGGAGGGCCGCAATAATCTCGTCCCGGGGATCCTTCGGGAGGGTCTCCGCCCCCTGCGAACGAACCCGGGCCGAGTGGGCCTGGTTGATTTGGTGGCGAGCATCATCGGCATGAAGGGGTGCCTTGCCTTTGTCCCGAGGGGGACGCTCCTCGTCTGCCCTCGAAACAGATCCCCCGCTTTCCTGGGGCCTTGGGAGTGCTTTCCCCCCGAGGCGGTCTTGGACCCCTCGGCGGTCTGGCCCTCCTCCGAGCCGGTTTAGGGCGGAAGTACGGGGCCTTTCCCTGTTGTCATTATGGCGGTCCCGGGACTGAACTTCCTGGGAGGACGTATCTTGGGCTACCACCCCTTCGTCGTTTCTCACCCGAGGGGTGGGATTTCCGAAGGGGTGTGGCAGAGGGGGAAGTATGATATTTTCCCCGATCTGAGGGTGAGCTGGAGCCAGGGTGCCGAAGGCACCCGGGTTCTGGGTGAGCGTCTGGATGAAGGCGGAGAGCGCCGATTGCACGTCGATGGTGAGAACCGGAGGGCTGACTTGGTCATCGCTCCGGTTTTTCTTCTTGGCCTCGATGCCGAGGCGGGCATCGGGGGCATTTTGTTGGATCTGAAGGCGTAGGTCGACAGCCGCCTGTTCCAGCCCAGCGATGACACCGCCCTCGGGAGCCCTGTGAGAGGCTTCGGGGGCGTTGACGTCGCCGAGGGCCAGGTTCTTGTCTTCTACGTTTTTTGAGTTGGCACGTGTTGTCCTCACCATTTTGATAGAGGGCTAGTGTTTTGTGTTTGGTCGAGGGGGAGAGTTTCTTACTCGATTGTTCGACCTCTCAACGAGAGCACCAAATGATGGATAGTCTACCCGGGGGTATATATCTGAAGGGTTAATACGGGGAATAACTTAGAGAGATGTCAGAGCAAGTAAGTAAAAGTAGAGAGAGAATGTATTCAGTATGAATGCCGTTTTCAGCGTGGTTACAAATGGGGAAATGGGGTGCTATTTATAGTAGCAATAAATGCCGTACAGGGACACGCGTCAAGCGCTCATTGGCCGAGGGGTCACCTCAACTGGTTGGCGCTGGCAGCCGCATGTGGCCGCATTTAATGCGGCTGTTGGATGGGACGTCTGTGCGGGGTACGGTGATCTGTACGCATGTGAGGCGGATATCTTGTTGAGTGAGATGCCTTCGGCTATAGAGCAGTAGCCGAGGGCTCTTCCACCCGACGGCACCCTGGTGCCGAGGGCTCACAATGCCGAGGGCTACTGTTTTCGCCGTTTTCTCCCAGTTTCTTAATTTGCTTGAGAAACCCGTTCTGTGAGAATTTGGAGCCTTCGGCCAGGGGGCCGAAGGCACCCCTGGCGTGTAGTGCGGACTGCTTGGTACTCTGGGCGCTGTGATTTGGGCCTGTTGGGCCTTTTGGGCCTTTTGGGCCTTCGCTGGAGTAGTAGGAGTCTGTGGGCCGGGGGTTCCCGGGCCATATACTCCATCAGTAAGGTAATGGTAAATGTTTTCAAATATCACGGTATACCGGTATGATACCGTACCGACTCTCTACACAACAATTACTTTAAATTCTAGAATATTATTGTAAAAGTCCATTGCAATTTTGAAGCCTAAAATTAATACTTAGGTTAGTTAGAAATACTAAAATACAAAAATGAAGGACCAATTTTCCAAACTCACTATAACCTTCTAGGTTTCCATAGAAGCACTCGAGAAGGAGATGCGGCTCGGCGACAAAATCTAAAGCCTCACCCATGTTGAATTGAAAAGTCTGCTACTCTGCTGCAATGATGCTTTTGGCACGTTTTATCACCGCTCTAGCGATTGCAAAAAAAGGATGGCACACATCTTTGAGGCCCCAATCCCGACCGGACCGGTAAGCTGTACTGTAATCAGAGTCTGACATGACAGATAGAGAGTGTGTTCTGTCCCTATAGGCTCTAGGCATTGCTATTGGGAGGTCGGAGAGCTGCTGATGCTTCTTCCGTGGAAGAGAAGACATAGTTTAATTTGGTGATAGATGGTGTGCCTGGCAATTTGAGAATCCCTACTATTAAAACGGTAAGGTCATCGATGAACCTTGTTCTGAAATCATATCACATGATTCACATCTTACCTTTTCATATATTCCATGTCTCGATAGTTTGGGAAACAGAGTAGCTCACCGGGTGGAATTGCATATTTCAAATCTGATTTTTATCATAGGTAAAATGGATTGACATTGGTTCAAACCTTATTTTTTGTTTTTATAGTGACAGTTTACAATCTCCTTGTAATTCAAATAATGGAGGATGTTTAGTGCTTTACTATGCACTTTTTCAATGGCTAATTGCCTCATATCCCATAAACTGGATCTACATATTAGTGTACACTATGCTATTCCTTCAACAACATCAACCCTAGCTATTGATCCAATTTAGTGTCTCTTTGTTGTAGAAACATTGTAAGTCTATGTTTTGTCAATCTCATATTTTTCGAAGTGTGAGCGATGTTGATGTAAAGTTATACGGAGATAAGTCAACTAATTAGATATGAACTCGATCGACCTCATGCCGGAGATATTTAATTTATAGTAGATGGAATATAAACTACTAATGTCTGATTAATCTTGTTGCTTATTAGGAAATGTGCACATGTAATTGCTCTTGTTAGGTAAAAATAGCCATCTGTAGTTTCCTGGCATGGATATTGAGTGTTTGTGATAGAGGGCGAGAAGAGCATGGGGCGGGATAGGGCTTGGGCCCACTTCCGTGGGTCGGGTTAGGGCTGTCTTTATAGTTAATGTTATGTTTTAGTTGGGCCTATTATTAGTAGAGTAGTTAGTTAAGTTAATTTGGGCTTAATTAGGTTTTAATTAATTTGGGTTTGATTAGGGTTTCTTGTAGAAGGCTATTTATACCCCTCGTCAAGGTTCATTCTTATTATCTTGGAATAAAATTGGTTTTAGCCTTTTGGCTCTGGGCAACGGTAGTTTTATCGTTGATTATCTGGCCAACGGTTCACCCCTTTGATTTTTATTTTTCTGCTATACAACAATTGGTTCGACCTGCCGGATCCCGTCCCGCCAGGATGACAAGATCTCAAAACGATCGATTGACTGAGTTAGAGACCAAGCAACACCGACTGGGAGAGGAGCAAGCCCGAATGGCGGTTGAGCAGAATCAGATGAATCACACCCTCGAAGAACACGGCATGCGGCTGGCTGAAATCGCCGCCTCTCTGGCGGCGCTAACCCTAGCCCTTGTGCCGCCAATCTCGCCAGAAATTTCCACTGCTGCAGTCGGAAGTGCTGCCGTGACAGCACCCATCGCCGACAACCTGCCGCGCATCACCGACCACACCTTGCTGCCCACGTTTGACGGAGAGGACCCGATCGGGTGGATAGCTCGTGTCGAACAACAATTCGAATTAAATGGAACCCTACCAGACAAAAAGGTGGCCGCCGTTATGGTGGCCATGGAAGGAGGGGCCCTCTACTGGGTAACCTGGCTGAAAGCACGTAAACCGGGCATGACCTGGGAAGAATTCAAGCAAGTCCTGGTGGCCAGATTCGATTCCCGATTCCAAGGGAACATATTTGAAAGGCTTTCTAGCGTCAAACAGATTAGATCAGTAGAGGAATACAATTCCTCGTTTGTTTAATTGCTAGCCAAGTTCTTTGATTAACTGATGCTCATTATTTGGGCTACTACATGAGTGGACTTGAGGAAGCAATTCGAAGCTCGTTGCGCTTATTTCGACCGAATAATTTGGAAAAGGCCATGGAAATAGCTCGCGATGTGGAGTACAATCTGTCCGTCCAGAGTGGAGGAAGTGGCATCCCGAATTATAAGCCTTCAGGGGTACGTTCCAGCAGCTTTTCAATGCCAAACAAGAGTCCTTCGTTGACTGCCGGTGGTGGCAGCCTACAGGGATCAAGTGGCAGCTTCCCGAAGGATAGTGGACAGCCTCCGGGGACGAAGTCAGGGCTGTCCGGACAGCCTACGACACGCTCTCAGTTCACTCGTCTTCCGCCAAAGGAGTTCGCAGAATTGAGGGCAAAAGGATTATGCTTTAGATGTAAGAAACCATTTACACCGGGGCATGATTGTCCCTTTAAGAAGCTGCGGGTAATGATAGCCGAGGAGGATGAAGAGTTGGACCCTCGATAGCATGAGTACTGTGAAATAACCGGTCAAGAAAGGGTTCAGGGAAGAGAGGAAGGATATTTTCCAGTCTATTCTATGGCTGGGAATTTCAGCTCTCTGTCTGTGAGATTTCAACCTTGAGGACAAGGTTATTTTGAAGGAGGATGAATTGATAGAGAGCGGGAAGAGCATGGGGCAGGACCGGGCTTGGGCCCACTTCCGTGGGCCGGGTTAGGGCTGTCTTTATAGTTAATTATTATTAAGTTAATGTTATGTTTTAGTTGAGCCTATTATTAGTAGAGTAGTTAGTTGAGTTAATTTGGGCTTAATTAGAGTTTAATTAATTTGGGCTTGATTAGGGTTTCTTGTAGAAGGCTATTTATACCCCTCGCCAAGGTTCATTCTTATTATCTTGGAATAAAATTGGTTTTAGCCTTTTGGCTCTGAGCAACGGTAGTTTTATCGTTGATTATCTGGGCAACGGTTCACCCCGTTGATTTTTATTTTTCTGTTATACAATAGTTTGTCCCGTGTAAATCCCTAAGTCGATCCCACAGACTTAGGGATGGATGCTTGGAGTGTCTGTTGTGCCGGCTGTTATACTGTTATGTGTGATGTTATTCATGCCCGAGTCTCCGACGGTAGCTCTAATGAAGGTATTGTAACTATGATAAGGTGAATGTCCATTTTAACAACATTTTATTTACTTTTTTGTTATACATGTGTCAATTCTCTGGGAATACATAAAAACCAAACTAAAGTACCAAACCCTTTTGCAGAATGATAAATCAGAAGCTACAGTTGTTCTTTCCAAAATCTATGACCCGTATCGCTTAGAGGAAGAAATCTATCAGATACACAGATGTTTCAGATCAAAAGAAGCTTAGACTTGAATTTTTCGCTAGAACTGGACTACATGTGCTTTATTAGACTCCTCATGTTAATATATTGTATGTTCTGAAATACTAGTATACCAGTATTCACTAGTGAAATAGGCAATATGGATTTATTATAGACATTCCAACAGTTGATAGGCATCAATATAGTCATGTACTAATGTAATATAGTCCAACGATAGTGCAAATGGATGGCTTCCATTCAAACCAAATAGCGTTGCTTATCTCACTTATTGTTGCATTGATGAATGGCTTAGGCACAATCCTTGAAATTAACCCCATTGACCACATCAGTCGCAAAAAGTTAGTCCTGGCAAGTTTAAAAAGTAAATAATCCCGGTGGAGGTTTAGATGAACCCTTTCAATTTAGGGATTTTTTCACTGGAGTGCTAGTAGAAACTAAAAATGGATAACAAGAATCAAACTTTGTGTTACAGTGACTTCATTTTTGTTGCAGGTGTAGAAAATAAAGAAGCACATCAAGCAAGGTGATAATAAGACTGATATGGCAATGGAGGAAAACGACCGACAAGAGAGTCAAATATGAATAGGGGTGGATTCGGTTCGGGCCACCCAGCCTATGACCTGGCCCGGCACATGACCCGGCCCGGCCCGGTACTGTGCGGGTCCAGAACCGACCCAGTTTGGCGGTCCGGGACCGGATGTAGACCCAACCGGGGGCAGCGGGGGGGCGGTCTCGGTTCCGGCAAAACGTGACCCGGCCTGGCCGGATCCGGGTCACAACGGTCAAATTTATTTTTTTTGTTTTGTTTTTGTTTTGGGCCAAAAGAGCTGTTAGGCTGGGCTGGGACTACCCAAACGGCTATATAGCCGTTGGGTGGGCTGGCAGGGGGGGTCCGGGCAGTTTGGGGGGTGGGGGGAGGGTGGGGTGGGGTAAAAAAAACTATAAATACTCCTAATCTTGAACATTTTTCCATATCTTTTCTCCAACTCTTCCTAAATCCTACTCTCTAGTTATCTTCATCTTCATTTTCTCAAATTCACTTATTCTTCAATATATTATATCTACTTATATTATTTATCTACTTATAAATACATATATTATATTACTTATATTTCTTATCTACTTATATATTAATTATCTATTTATTAATACATATATTATATTACTTATATTTCTTATCTACTTAATCTCTACTTATTATCTACTTATATCTACTTAATTAGTATATAAATATTAGTTAAATTCATTCTATTACTTCCATTTGTTTTTCCCACGAATTGTTACATTTTTCATTAAAATAGTTACTTAGTTCATTACAATTTTTGCTAAAAAATTGTTAGTTTGATAGTACATTAAATGATAGTACATTTTATTTCCTTAGTTGGAATTGTTAGTACATTTTAGTACGAATTAGTACATTTTATATACTACCCCTGTCCCATAAAATTCTTCTCACTTTGACTTGGCACAGAGATTAAGAAAGTGGAATATAGTGGAAATGTATGGTTGTGGTTTCGTAAGAAAAGGGTGAAAAGAATGTGAACCACACAAATTATCCAAAAATGGTAAGTGAGAAGAATTTTTTGGGACGACCCAAAAAGGATAATGGGAAGAATTTTATGGGACGGGGGGAGTAATACTTTGATTGTTAGTACATAAAATAACTAATACAAAAAACTAGTTAATTGTTAGTTTTAAGTATTTATTAAAAACACTATTGATTAGTTCAAATAACTAGTACAAAAAACTAGTTAATTCATTACTCAATTAAAGTTAGAATTTTATTTCTTTAAAGTTAGAATTGTTAGAATTTTATTTCATTAAAGTTAGAATTGTTAAAATTTTATTTCATTAGTTCGAATTGTTTTTATAAATTAATATTTGTTACATTTTTTAGATGGAAGGTGGTAGATATTTGCATGATGAATTTGACGTTCTAAACTGGTGGAAGGGAAAAGAAAGAATGTTCCTGATTTTAGCGAAGATGGCTAAGCAAGTGATATCAATGCCGGTTTCAACAGTTGTCGTGGAACAAGAATTTAGTTCGGCTGGCAATGTCCTAACGCAATCTAGAATAAGGTTGAGACGCTTATATGCTACCACGATTGGTTGAAGGCGGCCCGTAGAGCTCAAGAAATTGCCATCACCCCATCCCAACACTTTATGGATGAATCAACAACCGATGGTGGCTCTACCTATGCCGGAGATTTCGATTGATTAGTATTTCATGTTTTAATTTTTCCTTCAATTCTCATTTGTAACTTGTAAACTTGTAGTTCATATTTCAAATAAATATACGTTCATTTTTTTATATGTAGCACTTCTCAAATTAATTAATTGGTTACAACTTACAATTTATTTTGTCTAAAGCTTTTTTTAAATTAAAATTAGGTTTTCAATATGTAATTTGTATAAATACACATATTTTGTGACATTTGTAAATTCTAAATCACACTACTTTTCTTAGTTTCTAAGTAAAAATAGTTTTACTTAATTCATTAAATTAATTAATTAATTTTACATTATGTAATTTATTCAAACTAAAATAAACAAAAAAAAATTGAAATCAAAGGCTCAAGCCTCAAGGCCCCAAACGGCTATATAGCTGTTGGGTGCTTGAATCAAGGGTGTCCTGGGGGTGGGAGTGGGGTGGGAGGTGGGGGTAAAAAAAAATTCTATAAATACTCCTGTTTTCTAACATTTTTATTCAAATCTTCTCCAGTATCCAATCTCCATTCTCCATCTTCGTCTCCATCTATTCTAGTATTTATAGAATTATTATATCTACCATTTTTAAGATGGAAAGTCAATATGCCGTTATTGCGTATAATTTTTATACGTAGAAGGACCCGAGGACCGGGATGTGGTACACAACTTGCAAATGGTGTTTGAAAAAGTGTAGCTTGGGGATTTCACGCGGATACGGGATGGCCAAGAAGCATATTAAGTCATGTGACAAAGCAAAATGACCGGAAAATTCCGATTGATTACAAAATGTATTGCATATTGTATTTTTTTCTCAATTGTCAAATGTAGTTCCTATTTAATTTCAAATAAATGCACTTGAAGTTTTTTTTAATACTTGTATAAAACTATAAAGTATAAATACGTATAGTAAAAAAAAATTACCCGGCCCGACCCGGCCCGGCGGGTGGCCCGGCCCGCACCGGAACCGTTCTTACCTCGGGCCGGTCTCGGGCCCACCTATTAAAAACCAGAGGCCCGATCGGGACCGAACCGGCCCGAGTCCATGACTAGATATGAAAAAGAATTGTGTGTTAAGATGCATAAAATGAAGAAGAAATCATAAGAAGCAAAGTCAAATAATATTGTAAATGTACTAATTTGAAGGAATAGATGAAATTATATATCTATTGTGATACATCTTTAGGTTATTTTTTGTTGCATTTTGTTGAATGGTAGGTGTTGCTTTTTGTTGCAATGTGTTGCATGTTGTTGCAACGTGTTGTTTTTTGTTGTAACGTGTTACTTAAAGTTGATTATAGTTGATTTCATTTTTAATTATTTATTTACATTTCTACTCATCACTGATGCTTCTTTGCAATAAAATGTATTATATAGAATTTTATGCAATCATCTAAAACGATAAATTTAAATTTATTAATACAACCTACAACAAGAAACATGAAGAAACTGTAAGAAACAAAAACTCAAAGTTATTGTTGGGGAATACTATCCCGGCCTACTACTGTTCAGAAGTACAAGGCATCACCCTGGTATGGAGCCCATTCGGCGATGCCCAAATGGGCCTAGCCAGTCCATTGTGGTCCAACCGACCCATTAAGGCCTATTGGCCCATTAGAATCACCCTTACTCCACTCCCCTTCTATAAATAGGGGGATGTGCTTCCTATTTAGAGGATCCAACTTCAGCTCTCCTCCCCTGGGAATTGCTTCTTATTTCGTAGATTAGATGAGCTCATAAACTCCATTAATGGAGGTTCCGACAATATGTATTATGTAAATGGTGAGGAGGGTATAATGAGAAAGAGCGGGCTTGGACGTTAGACTAAAAAGTCTCATGGTTTTTCCCTTTCGGATTTCCACATAAAAATCGAGTCTGATACCAAATTATATCTATATTTATTAGTTTATGTTGGACTTAAAATCAACAGTTATAAACAAAAATAAACACAAAGAAACAATAGGGAACAAAAACTAACAATAATATGATGATAATAATAATATAAAAAAAATCTATGCTTAAAGAAATTTTACATAAAAATTAGCATTTTTTAAAATTTTCAGTTTTTTAATGTTCTTTATTTTAATTTTTAATATTTTATTATATGAATTTATTTTAATTTTAAACTGTTTCAGGTTACATTAATTTTTTGATTATTTATAACTCTATGTAATACTACGTACTTGTTTACTATTTTTTTATTATATAAAATTTAAATTAAATATTTTAAAGTTTCAAATAGTATATATTTATTCAATGTTTTTAATAAGATGCATATTTCCAAGAATTTCAAAATAATATCTTTTTTCACAAAATTTTCTAATTACTTTTCATTCTATTTAACAGTTTGAATTTTTTTTTATCTTATTATAAAAAAAAAATCGTATATTATTATTACTTTTCACTATCTTGTAAGTAGTTTTGGAATTAAAATTTCAATTTTTATATTTTAAATAAATTTTATTAACAATTTTAAAATTTTCATCACAAAAATCTTATTCTATATATTTTTATAATTTTCCCACATATTTAACTATTTTAAACTCTTTTATTTTTAATTTTTAAACGTTTTGTTTTTAAAATTGAAATTCGGTTTTGACGTTTTAAACTTACTTTACAAGACTTCATCTATTATATGCTTTTTCTTTACATTGAGTATTTTTTTACTTTTTAATTAAATTTTAGTTTTTGTCATTTATTCTTTTGTAATGATTATCATTGTTTGAATTTTAATGAATTCTAACATTTTTCATGCAAAAACAAAGTTTTGAGTAATTGGTACACTTGAGGATCTAAAACCTTAGTAAGATTCGAAACGTATGTGCATTTGATCTGATAATAGTAGTGTTTCCAATAGATGCATGCGGCCATCCGGGTGCTTTATATATGTAGTCTATTTTTGAAAGAAAAAAGCTTAGCAAAACTATTTTTGAAATCAAAGTTAAAGGTGAAAAAATTGATATTATTTTCACTTTTAGGCATACTTGTGAAAAATTCCCGTAACTAAATATGTGACACCGCTCCCAGTTTGAACTGGGATTAATGAATCCATTAATATTAAAATTCAATAGAAATTACAAATACCAATGTCGATGAGGATGACTAGTTGAGTTCGTGAATATTTATTCATTTTGAAAACTAGTTACAAAAAAATATTAATCATATGAGAAATGATTAATTGATTAAATTAATACTGATTAATTATATTGTGTGTCGGACCCTAAAGAAAATAGGAAGGGACTAACTAGTATATTCTTGGACCACGTTAAAATAATTAAAAGCCCAAGGATATGGAAATAAGTTATATGCGAATGTTTGGGCCGGGTAAAAGTTAAAGGAATAATATAAGAGACTTTTTGAGCCACTTTCTAATAATAGAAAGGTAAAGGGGTTTGAGCCCGGAACATTGGAGAGGAATATCCGATACATTTTAGGATCGGTCTATTGATGTCTACTAGCCTAAAATAATATAAGTAAACGAATAAAAGTCATTTGGGTCGGAGTAAATTAAAAGGAGCAGCCCGCGAACCCAACCCAATTAAATTGGCCCAACCTTACTAAAAATAGTAAGGATAAATGAGGGAGCCTTATCCTCTCCTCTCATTTTTATCCATACGTATGAGAGCTAAGAAGGAGGGGAAGAAGGCTTGAAGATCTTAACAAGAAGTCAAGAAGGAAGAAGGCCAAGAGGAGGAGCAATCCGAGAGAAAACAAAGTCTAGCGGTAAGAACCTTGTAGCTCCGGTTCTCGTTCTTCCATTTTATATATTTTTTCGTATATGATTTTATAGAAATCATATGATGGATTCTAGGGGATGTTCTACATGCTTAAAAGTGTAGAAATATGTTATAAAGTGTTGGTTTTTAACCTAGAAGAATTGTGGAATCGATAGGAATCGAAATCACCGGAAACCGCCATTTCTAGGAGCTGTTTTCGTGCTGCAGGGCCCGAAAGCCGGGCAGCTTTTGCAAAAGCCGGGCGGCTTTTGCCCTCTGCCAGCCAAGTCCATTTCGGATCATTTCCGATCGAAGGTTTAACGAAGGGGCTTCAATAGGAAGGCTTGCTGGACATATTTAAGGTGAGGATGGCTCACTATATTGCTTATAATTGTTGGGTTAATTTCATAAGATTACCTAAGGTATTAAAAGTGATTTTCATGGATTATTAATGAGTAATAATGCTTAATGAAAATACTATTGATATGAGTAAATGAAGCATGATATACAAATTTAGAATAATTGTGTATGATTATGTGAAATGAATGGAACGACATGTTAACGGGATTAACTATGATGACATTGTGATAAAATATACTTTTACTTCATGTATGAAATTCATGAATGGATTAAAGTGATATTTTTGATATTGGGATCAAACTATACTCGGGGGATTTATATAAATAAATGATGAAATAAATCCTAAGAGTTAGGATTGTGAATAGATATGCCTTAAGTAGTCTCAAGAGATACTTTAAGGTTGAATTGTATGAACACTGAGGTGTGTTAGGGGAAGGCCTAAAGGCTACCCAAGGGAATTGATTCTAGGCATAGGATTTGCTTGAGAATTGGATTATGGAAATAATTAGAGTTGGACTCTAGGATGACATGGAAATGTAGTTGGGTCGAGCCCTTGCCATGTAATATGATTAGCATGGAAACGTAGTTGGGCCGAGCCCTTGCCATGTAATATGATTAGCATGGAAACGTAGTTGGGCCTAGCCCTTGCCATGTATTTGTGATCTTCGTGGAAACGTAGTTGGGCCGAGCCCTTGCCACGAAGTTATGGTTGGTATGGAAACGTAGTTGGGCCGAGCCCTTGCCATACAAGTTTGATGTGTTATATTGAGTTAGAGGATTGTAGAGAAATGTAGTTGGGCCGAGCCCTTGCTATACAATTGGGGCTCGATGGGACCCCACGGGGTTATCGTGACTTGTGGTCACGGGGGAATGGAAATGATGAATTCTAAATGAATATGGGCCCACGGGCCGATTACTTGACTTTATATAAAGTAAGTACATTTTGAAAAAAAAGGGATAACCGAGGGTTATGGCCTATAATATAATATCACCCTAGATTGAGGGTCTTAGAAATTTAAACATTGATTATACTTAGTATAGTTGCTATTGTACTTGTCAAATGTTTCCAAGTACTGACCTCCCCTTCACGGCGGAGGCCACCTCACAGTTTCAGGTAGAACTTGAAAGTTGGTGCCACCGCCCGTTGCTTCGGGAGGATCAAAGGGAGAAGACGTGGTTCGTGCTTCTTCCGTTTCTGTTTTGGGAAAACCATTTAAAACAATGCTCATGGATAATATTTTCTGAATAATTACTTTGGGGGCTTGCATGCCTAATTATGCCAAGTGTGGCTTGAACACTTGTATCAATTGTTTTCCGCTGCTTTAATAAATGTTTTACATTATGTTTGTTTATGGATGTACTATGTGTGAATGGTATTCAAGACGCCTTGTATAGTATGGATGAGTCGGACTGCGGTTGACTATTCGTACTGTACGGCGGGTTGTTGACGTGTCCGGGTAGGTCCGGGGCGTGACAAAATATATACAATAATAACACAATTAGCAAGGCCCACATGGGTCTAATACCCCCTCAAGTTGGAGCGTGGGGATCAAACATGCCCAACTTGCGTAGAAGATCAAATTGCCATTTGCCAAGAGCCTTTGTAAAAATGTCGGCTAGCTGATTGTTAGTAGAAACGTGCTGAGCTGAAATCAGACTCTCCTGCAATGCATCACGAACATAGTGACAATCCACTTCAATGTGCTTGGTACGTTCATAGAAAACGGGATTATGAGCAATATGAAGTGCAGACTGCAGATCGACTATCACAGTAAAAGGAACAACTGCCATGGAACGATATTCAGCTTCGGTGGAGGAACGAGAGACAGTGTGTTGTTTCTTGGTCTTCCAAGAAACAGGGGAGCCGCCAAGGAACACCAGCCAACCAGAGAGAGAGCGTCTAGTAAGTGGACAACTAGCCCAATCAGAATCACACCAACCTGTAAGGGTCAAATCACAAGAGGATATCAAAAGGATCCCCTGACCCGGGAAACCTTTGAGGTAGCGAACAACACGAAGAGCTGCATGCTAGTGTTCTTGCCGCGGGACCTGCATAAACTGAGATAAAACATGAACTGCATGTGCTAAATCTGGGCGAGTAAAAGACAAATAAATAAGACGACCAATAAGCCGTCGATAAGATTCTGGATCGGCAAATAGATTTCCCGTAGCAAGGCCCAAAGAATGATTTTGTTCCATGGGAAAAGAAGAGGGTTTAGCTCCAAGAAGTTCTGCTTCAGAGATAATATCCAATATATATTTGCCTTGGCAAAGAAATATGCCATCAGCACTTCGTGCAACCTTGATGCCGAGAAAATACTTGAGAATACCTAGATCTTTCATGTGGAAGCAAGTATGCGAATAAAATTTAAAGCGAGAAAAGGCATCAGAGTTATTGCCCGCAATAATCAAATCATCCACATAAATAAGTACATGCAACTGAACATCGCCCTTGGGCAAAGAAAACAAGGATAATCAGAATATGACTGGAGAAAACCAACACCGTAGAGCCTGACGAAGGCCATATAGAGATTTTCTTAAAGGACGTACAAGTCCTGGCCGAGGCGGTGAGAAACCATGTGGGGGCTGCATGTAGACTTCTTCAGCTAAATCGCCATGAAGAAAAGCGTTGTGTACATCCATTTGATGGAGCTCCCAATTCTAGGCAGCAGCCACAGCTAAAAGAATGCGCATCATAACCATTTTGGCCACAGGAGCAAACGTTTCAGTGTAATCAATACCGGCCTCCTGGTGATTTCCAAAAACAACCAGTCATGCTTTCAGACACTCAACTGTGCTATCGGATTTATATTTAATTTTGTAGACCCATTTACACCCGAGAGCCTTTTTGCCGTGAGGTAGTGGTTCCATATCTCATGTGTGATTATTTTCAAGAGCCTGAATTCATTTTGCATGGCAGAGCGCCACCCAGGGTCGGTCATAGCTTCCCTGAACGAACGAGATTCATGATCTGCAAGAATAGCTCCAAGAAACATGCGGTGATGGGTAGAATACTTTTCACAAGATACACAATGACTAATAGGATACCGCGTACTTGAGGAGCTGACGGAGGGTGTCGACGGGGATGGGCTTAAGTTTTGGACATGATGGGCCACATAATCTCGTAGCAAGACTGACGGTTGTTTAGTCCGCATACCATGGCCAAGCGTAGAGCTGTCAGAAGCAGTATCGACCGGGGGGTTACCGTATTATGAGTCGGTTCAACCACAGATTCTGGAGGAACTTGTTCGGCCGTATCAAAAATAATGAGGGCATCGGGCACTGTGTCAGGCTCAGGTAAGGGAGCTGATGAGTTTGTAGGAGGATCCAAGAAAGGAAACACATCCTCATGAAACTGCACGTCCCTCGAGACAAAAATATCCCCCGTAACACAATCAAACATTTTCCACCCTAGGTCCGTTGGCATCACTGAAGATTTTCCAAGTATACCCACAACGCACGTGTCTCGTTGTGAAACGGGGTCGATGTCGTCACCGTCTGGTCCATACATCGCAGTAACCATGGAGTTGACTGTCTCCCAGTCACACAACCTTGCTACGTCAGTCGGTTCTTTATGGTTCTGTCAATGAATCCGTGTTTCCGGTGAGCTTTCAAGGCCAAGGCAATAGCCCGAGACCAAGCCACGAAGTCATCTTCTTTGAACACAACATGGGTAATCTAGTTTCCGGGTTGGTCTCCGGATCCCAAATAAAACACGGAGGTTGGGTCGCTCATCTTCAGACGTTGCTTCGAGCACGATGGTGCTACTTGCAGACGTCTTCAATGGTGGTGTGGCGCCGAACCTCCTACTACTCTGATACCATCTTAAATTAGGAAGCAATATATTTTTAATGGGTAAAAATCTCTCTTGATTACATTCCACCGAGATCAAATGTGTGTGTGTGTGTACAATTAGCTATCACTAATAAATTGAGCTGTTGGCCCATGTGTGCATTAACTAAATATATACAATAATAATACAATTACCAAGGCCCACATGGGTCTAATACTAGGTTTTTAGGCTTCAGATTCTATAGTTAATTCTATCGGACTATCAGCCTATGTTTTTTTATTTGCTTATTTAGTTATTTGTTTGTATTTTCAGAAATTTTCTAACTTTATATTGACATGCTAAATATATGTGATGTATAATTAATTTGTCATGTGTGAATGTCAAATGGCTAATTTGTCAATTTTTAAATACTAGTTGATTCTTGCTTATTTTTTTATTTAGTGTTATCAATATTGCAATTATGGAATTCTAAACTCACAATTAGTTAGCGGCTAGGGTTAGTTTTGGTGGCATAAGGCTTCTTGCGCAGCTTTTTCCACGGACAGTTCACAGCAAGCATCGGCAGCAGGAGGGTGAGTCTGCAGATCTACTCTCTCGCTTCTACAATACTAAGAGCAATTTTCAAATCTTCTCTCAAGGCAGCGACTTGGCTTCTGCAATTAGCGAGAGGTCTGATTTTGTTTTGACAAAACGAAATGGAGAACGGACACAACATTGAAGATGTTGAAGTGCTAGCACAGGCGTATGGTCAGTTGAAGATGGAGGAGGAAGATGAGTTCCTAATTGTAGAGCCTATGACACAAAACTCTTCTAAGCACAATCTAGCCTTGGTTGGAACAATTACGTCAGAAAAGTCGGTACGTTTCACTCAATTTAAAGAGATTATGGCGTCTGTGTGGAAACCTAAAAAGGATGTTACTATAACTGAAATAGGCCCTAGGAGATATGTGTTTCAATTCTATAATGAAGAGGATATGAATAGGGTAGCAGATGAGGGACCATGGCTTTTCAATCAAAATTTAATTGTTATGGGTAGACTTAAAGAAGGTGATATCCCCATGTCTATTCCACTGAACAAAGCAGAGTTCTGGATTCAAGTTCATGATACTCCAGTGGGCTATTTCACCATAGATAATGCGGAACGCATTGGGAATTTTTTGGGGGCTTTAATAAAAGTGGATGAAAACAATTTCTCTGAGAGGTGAGAATCTTTTACGAGGATTCGGGTACGAATTGATCTGGGGAAACCCCTGAAAAGGAAATTGTTCCTCCAAAAAGAGGAAGGGGTCAACTTCTGTGTTAGGTTTTGCTATGAGAAACTATCTAGTTTCTGTTTTTTGTGTGGAATAATAGGTCATGCTGAGAGCCAATGTCCCCGTAAGAGGAGGGCTAATGAGCTATCCGGTGAAAGGCCTTTCGGCCCTTGGCTTAGGGTAGCAAAAGGGGCAATGCAATGGAAGGAGAATAAATGGCTTGTCCCAGCAAAATGGGCAGCCAATCTAACAACGGAAATAGAGAAGAGGGCAGGCGAAAATGCAATTTGGAAGGCGGGCCCTCGCAAAAAGAGAGGGAACCTCGAGCAAAAGCGCAGTAGTGTGGAGGATTCAGAAGACTGCCAGACTGGGGAGGAGATCGAGCTTTATGTCGGGGGAAAAAACGAGGAGGAGGTGAGCTACAAGTTTGTAGCTCGCCAGACACAGATCTGACAGCTCCCCTACTACTGCAAGAGGGAATAAATAAGATGGGAGGCCATGAAGCATTTTATTAATTTTATGCTCTTTTCATTTTAGTTGATCATGTTGTTTTTGTTTTCAGTATGAACTTTAGAGGTAGGTTGTCGTTTTGCTTTTTATATTTTGCTCAAAAGATTGTGGTGGGTGGAAGCGATAAGGCTTTTTGGCCGTTAAAAGCTGCGAATCTCTCATATGGTTAGCGAATAGTCTCGCTCTTCTTAGGGTGGTCTATTCTATGTCTAGTCAGAAAGTGGGAGGGCATTTTGGCTATGCGGAGCCTCATTGGGAGGTTTGGCATTGTACGGGTGGAAGAACTTTGCTAAGCTTGATTGCTATAATATAATCAGTTTCCTTACAAAAAAACTCACAATTAATTAAATTAAATGCTTTGTATCTTAGATAAATTGACAAATTTATCTAGAGGATGATCGCGTTGCATCTGATATTGAAATTCATGTAAAAAAATTTGGGACCCTAAAAAAAGTGGGGCCGTGTTCTAGAGAACACCCTGCACATGCCAAACGCCGACTCTGGTCGCCTTCCCCCGTATTTTACCTATTGCTTGGCCACCCAATTGCTCTTTGGAACCAACAAGCCTCCCATCAACAGCTCTTTTGACCAGCACGGGTGTAACAAAAATTATAAATACCTGTCATTCTTCTCATTTTCACACACTTTAACCATCTAATTAATATCTTATATTCCTCTACAAGTCCTACATTCTACAATACTTCTCTCTTATCTTCGTGTTTATCATTTTTATCTTAAATTCTCTTATCTTTGATATGGAAGTAATGTCAGCTCACTACGCTATCTATAAGAACATGTCAAATTTCATATTCTATGCATATTGTCTTCATTTCTGAAAGATTTTGTATTTGAGATAACACGGAAACATAGATTATGGTATGCTACAATGGTATTTCAATACGAAGCATTCAACACGCAACCACTCCAAAAATGAATAAGTCTTGTGTTTGTGGTTGATTATTCAAATGTTATGAACTATTTTCATATTGGAAAAGGCTTTATACCTATCATTGTATTATTTTTACTAGTTCAATGTTTTTAAATTTTTAATAGTTTGGAATTTGTCATTTGTTGCTACTTCTTTTAGTTTGCAAGTGTGGAACATTTTTTTACTAAATTCAATTTAAAAACATCAAATAATCTTTTTTACATGTTAGCACTATTAATAAATGATTTTAAAAATGGGTGTGGTGATCAGACCAGACTAGAATCGGTATCAGAATTGGATTTTAACGGACCGTTCCCTGGCTCCAGGGGCGGTCAGGGCGGTCAGGAAATCTCAGAAGAATAAAAGGCGCCACAGCATGAGGACTACTAGATCACAGTCCTAAGATTTCCCTTGAGTTTAGTTTTTATTTTTTATTTTTTATTTATGTTCGCTTTTCTTTTACTTTTTTTCTTGCACTGTAATTTTCACTTTATCTATTGAATAAAATCATTTTTCTTTAAAAAAAATATAGCTCAGGTTTAATTTTCCACCTACTTTTCACTTGGCAAAGTCTACCGGGACGGAGGTAGTATAAAACAAGTTTATAACATTATATATATATATATATATAATCTATAACTCTATTCGTCTCATTTAAACTACCATTTATCTAAGATACATATGAAACACTCAACTCGGGTGTTGCCTAAAAACGATTCGTCATATTCATTGTGTATATAGTTGAATCTCGGGATTCAGTGTTTAAATTATACTAGTTAATTCTTGCTTGTTTTTTAGTTAAACTTGTATATTCAGTGTTTTTTATTAAACTTAGAGGATGATCTCCCTATTGAGAATGATAAAGAAATTGATGATCAGTCTCATAAGGATGTTGTTAGAGAGGGCGATGAGAATATTAGTGATCACGTTGCATCTGGTATTGAAATTCATGATAAATCAAATGTTGGAGAAACTTTTATAATTGATAATTGATATATTTGATCCTCGAAATTGGGATGCTCTAAGTGCAGACATGATTAATATTCCAATAATAGCATAATAATTATATTTAGTTATTTTAAATCATGTGTTTTTTTGTATGAGCACTCGGATACAATTAATTTTCTTAAACTTTGTGAATTTTTATTATTTGTGATTTTATTTTTGTTCAAATGCGGGGGGGGGGGGGGGGCTCATTTTGGTATTTAGAACAAGGCCTATATTTTTATGGCGACTAACCGTTAGCCTGTTAGGGACCACATCAGAACCGCCGGTTCAGGTCTCAAATTTGGGCACTCAAGACCAGATAATACAAACTGAGGGTACCGATTCCTATTTATCCCTGAACCAGAAAATCCAGTCTTCTGACTGGTCCCATGACCACTGCCCACCGAAATAGTTCTGGTTCAGGACGGGTGTCCGTTCCAACCCTACTTGAAATGAATCATATTTTAAAAGACTGAATACGCATCAAATAATAATTACTCCGTATCTTCTTTTCATCTACAGTATGATTTTGGGTCCGTAACTTCCCTAATTCATCCAACAGAAAACCCTAATTCCTTCAAAACTTCTAGGATCAAACAAAATTTACAAAATAACAAATACCTTCTCGCAATATCATACGGAGTAGATTGCATATTACACAGTTGGGTTTAAAGTGTAGTTTCCAACTAGACTTTGTTTGCAAACACTACTCATAAGTGTTTTTCAACTTTTTAAAGTAAAAGTTGGTAGTGTATGGGAAAATTTTGATTTTGAAAAGTTAAAGTTGGTAGTATTTTTAAAATAAGTGCTTTTCGTGTAATAGAAAAATACAAAGCAGATTCTAGCTTTTAGGGTTTAAATATTAATTTAAGTAGAAGTTATTAATTTTAGCGTTTAAATATTAATTTTAGCTTTTTAAGGCAAAAAGTGGAAAACTCTTTTTTAAGCGTTTGCAAACGGTATGGACCTTAATGTGGTGCTATACATCTATATTGTGGGTTTAAAGGGTCTCCACTACTCTCTTGTCATTTATAGGCTCGATATAGAAATTATTTTGGCCCACAATTTTTTAGATTTGATAGGCTAGAGACATGTTTTCCAATTTCCAGTTCACACTCTTCAAGAAAAGCTGTCAATTATTGATCATTTTAAAAAGGGCAAAGGAACAAATAAGGTCAGTACTAACCAAAAAAGATCAAATAAGGTCTTATTTATGAGGCTCTATCCGGCCTTCGTCATTTGGGGTGGTTCTCGGTGAAATTTTTTGATGAATTTTTTTGACCATCTTATTCATTAAGTCTAGTTTACTCATACCAAATTTCAGATAAAAATTTAATCGAGAAGACATTCAAATTAATTCTTTAAGATAACTGCGCTTTTAACTGCGCAATTATCTTCAAGAATTCATTTGAATGACTTCCTGATTGAAGTTTTAGCTTAAATTTGGTATGAGTAAACTAGACTTACTGAATAAGATGCTCAAAAAATTTCATCAAACAATTCCACCGAGAACCAACCCAAATGGCGAAGGACGGAAAGAGCCTCATAAATAAGACCTTATTTGACCTTTTTTGTTAGTACGTAGCCTTATTTGCCTCTTTTCCCTTTTAAAAACTTGAAGCGTGTAAAAAAGCTCATTACTCCCTTCCTCCGGTCCTTAATTAAATTTACACTTTCCTTTTTGGGTCGTCCCATATTGAACTTTACATTTTCTTATTTGCCTTATTTGGCAAACAAATCTACACCAAACAGTGTCAAACAGTGTATTCTACAGTAAAGTCAAATTTATTTCCTTAATATGTGTGAAGTCAAAGTGTAAAGTTTAATAAGGACCGGAGGAAGTATACTCTAGAAGAAAATAGTTTTTCTTTAAGCTACTCTCTAACAAAGTTGATTGGTTTAAAACTACTTCCCAACTAACTTACTCAAACAAGAACTAATTTTGATTGATCATTTTACATAATACGAAGTAGTTGATTATACATATAATCAATTACAAAAGCAATATAGTATTTTGTTACTTCCCAAACAAGCTCCTCTCAATAATGTGTGCCTCATCTTAGAGACTCCATAAATAACTACCAATAAATAAAATACATTGTTCATAAATTATTGCCCATCTAACAAATTAATAAAATAAATGACTAAGTTATCACCCTTATAAAAAACTACTAATTTTCTGTAGAAAAGCTAATTGTTAATGTGCAAAGAGGCAAAGCTAATGATTAATGTAATGCGCTAAGGAGTTAAATAGTACTAATTCAAAGAAGGCAGACGACGATTACTTGTTTTGAAGGTAGATGATAAGGTTGCCTAATGCAGTGTCTGGATCATCAGTCTTCATAAGTTCACCAGCGATCTCAGCCGGCGTGGCTTCAACGTTCAAAAGCAGTTGCTCAATCTTCGGGTACAGATCATGGTGCTGGTCTATCTTGAGATAATTAGAGGCCAGGGTGGTGAAACCGGTGAAGGTGCAATAGGACATGTGGATGTGAATGTCCATACGACCCGGGCGGAGCAATGCAGGATCAAGACGATCCTTGTGGTTGGTGGTGAACACTATGATCCTCTCGTCCCCGCAGCTTGACCACAATCCATCTATGAAGTTTAGCAGCCCGGAGAGTGTTATCTACATCCATATCAATCCGCAAACAAATCACACACAAACTCATTGCATTAAAATCTCAATCCAGAAGTGTATACAGTAATGTATTATTCACCAATTCTAGATTGTGCAAACGATATTAATGGTTATTTAACGCTCACATGCATGGATTACTCTGTATAATGTATAGTATAAGATCTAGAACTGCCTTCCAGATTAATAAATGATAAAGAGCAAGTAGAACTTTCTCAAATTTCAGTAGAAGTTGAAAATTTGATTCGGAAATTACTCTAAATACGAGTAAAAACAATGGTGCTGTTTGTTTTTTGGCAGATCCGCACCAACCCGCTGCAAAAAGCAGCGTTTTCACGTTAAAAAGGAGCAGCGATTTGATACACCCGCTGATATCCAAACGGACCCAATGTGAAATTTCAAACCGAGTATTGTGTTTTTTCTAGAATACGAGTTATGACTGTCATTATTGAAAAATAGCGCCAATTATGACATTAATATAGTCATTATGATTGTAGGATGACAATAATTTACTACGGAGTACTTTTTACGATTTAGAGAAAGCCCATAATATAGGGTGTAGCACAATTGGTAGCGAGGGAGTGACACAAGGATTAGATCTCGGGTTAAGTCCCGGATTCAAATCCCGGCAACTGCGATGAGAGGTTACTATCCTAAAATATGCATAGAGCATCTGCAAGTACCGGGACAGAACCTCACTCTCTATCTATCAGATTAGATTATAGTCCAATTTAAATCTTCCCAACGTACCGTCCGGTCGGGGTTGGAGTATAAAAGTGGGGTACTTGATTGACTTTTTTGATGCAATTAAAGACTTGTTTGAAAGTTTTGAGTAAAAGTGTTTACACCAATACGGTGTCATTTGCAGCAAGTATTTTATTCATTATACCAAGTGAAGCCATCATTTCATTTTGGATATAAGAGTGATGTGAATTGTACTGTGAATTGGTCAAAATGAGTCAACATTGGTCAACATTCTCCACGAATTGTCGTGAATTGTACTGGTTCTTTATTTCACAGTACAAAAACAGAGGAAGTAGACTGACCTTGTCATCCTCAGGGACTTGATTATCTGATTCTCGATTCTGCAACCCTACATTGCAGTCAATGTCCTCAATCACAAGGATGGAGCGGTTAGCAGAACCGATCAACAACCTTCTCAAATCCGAATTGCACTGAACCTCCCTTAAATCCAGGTCGTAAACATCAAACTTGAGGTAATTGGCCATGGCCGCCACCAAGCTGGACTTCCCCGTTCCGGGAGGTCCATACAGTAAGTACCCTCTCTTCCAAGCCTTCCCCACTCTCCTGTAATAATCCCTTCTGCTTATAAACCTATCCAGATCTTCCACTATCTCCTTCTTCACCTCCTCGGGCATCGCCATTGTATCGAAGGTCGCTGGGTGGTTCAAGGCCACGGAGCTCCAGTAATCCGTTCCGCTGTAATCCACTGTGTGCAGCCTCACAGAACGCATCTGCTCCTTGATCTCCTTCGACCTATTGAGAATGTACGGCAGGTATACCTTCAGGACTGTGTCCTTGTGCTTCTTGCAGAAGCTTAGCTCGAAATACCTATGCTCTGTTTTGGCGGCACCGGAATCCCCCTTTCCGGTGACTTTGACGGCCGCGGATTTCAGTACCCACTCCAGCTTCACGCCCTCGTGGTAATCGAGGATCTCCTGGTGCCGATCGACGGTGATAATCAATTCGTCGTCCTTCTCGGGCTTGACCACTTTGATTCTCCGCGTTGCAGGGGAAACCTTGGTGCCCAAGAAAATCGTGGCGGCCTCGAACATCTGGTTTGACGTCAGGCCGTCGGACTCTTCGATGACGACGGTAAGCTTTGAGGAGAAGCGATTGAAGAGGTTTTGGAGGCGCGTGGAGATGTGGGAGCGTAGTGCGTCCGGGACGAGGTCGGTGGCAATGGTTCGGAGGAAGATAGCGGAGGCGGCCAGAGAGGTTGCGGCGGCGAGAACAGAGCCGGATGAAACGGAGAGCCGCGAGGTGGCTTCGGAGAACCCCATCGTTTTCGTAAACTCGGTGGTTTAAGGATCAAATAGAAAATCAGGCGGCGGAGTAACACGATTCATTGTTGGGAGGACTTGTGATTTGTGAGAGGGTTTAACGGGTTGATCTTTGATAAAATTAAGGAGGCCGAGGATGTTTTCAGAGTTTTTGTGTTTTTAATCCTTTATGTCATTGACATTTGTGATATTTCATTTTGATTTTTTCTATTTTTAATTCTGATTTTTTCATATTTAATCTTTCAACTTTAGTAAAAGTGAACTTTTGGTCATTCAACTATTGCAATAGTGACACTTTTAGAAAAAAGGATGACACCTCATCCTTGAGAGTCCCCCGACACCGATCGGACGGTACGTGGGGAGGATGTAAATTAGACTATAATCACAATCTGACAGATAGATAGTGACACTTTTAGTCATTCACTTATTGTGCCAAAATCGTAGTGGAAGTCCCAAATGTGTCAATTTGATAATACTCAGGCGATTAAATGTGGAAAACTTTGAAGTCTCGGACTAAAAGTGTCTCTAGCACAATAATCGAGCACTAAAAATGGAAAAATTAAAAGTTGAGTACCAAAAGTGTCACTGACATAATAGTCGGAGGATGAAGAATGGCAAAATCTCGATGTTTTTACTTGATTGTTTTAAATCCAAGATCACACGAGACTAGTTTAGACCAGATCAGACCAAACTTGATAATTATAAAACACATAGAGATCAGACATTTACCAGACCAGATCAGACCAGATTAGATCAGACCAGCAAATTTCAGTCCAAGTAAAAACATCATAGATCATGTTAAATGACTTGCACCGTACTGCTGGACATTTTTCGTTATTTAGGTTGAAATTTCAACTTTTGTTATATGAACATCAATGCACTTTTACCGAATATCATGCCTATTTTGTTTAGTATGAGTGCCTAATAATGAACATCGTGATATTTGGTTTATATCTTCCAATTTACTTTCTTTTTCTTATTTCTTCTATTATAAAAACTTCTTTAATTATATCTATAATCAAATCTTAAGAATTCCAGCATGAGAATCTAATTTAATATTCCCTCCGTCCCTCATAACTTTGTCAACTTTCCCTTTTTGGTTATCCCAAAAACTTTGTCACTTTCCCTTTTAATCAATCAATTTGTGGTTTCTCTTATTTCTCTCCTCTGCACAAATATCTACCACACAGTTTTTACTTTATTATTATACGTGCTAGTCAAACTTGGCAATCCTTTTAGGGATGGAGAGAGTATTATACTTTAGAAATAAGAATTGATATGAAACTTGTAAGTTCTGCTAGTTGAGCATCAATACATTTGCATTGAGCATTAAACTTCACATATTGAGTATTAGAAACTTGCAATTGATTATCGTGATTTCTACTCCCATATCTTTTGAGTAGCTAAATTCTTTAAGTCCGGATTATGATGAAGTTGCTATGATTTAGTATGAATTGTGATTTTAGTTATGTCAATTGGTTGGGTTTTATCCATTGTTCTTATTTGCTTAAGTTGTGGTGTTAATTTTTGGTCAACTTTAACATGATTGATTAAGTTGTGTTGGCTTAATGGCCCAAAAGGGATCAGCCCATCAACCCACTGAGGCCCACCGGACGTTCGTTCCCAGGGCCCCAAGCCCTCTAGTGAAACATCCAGGAAACAGCCAAGGAAGAAAAGAAGTTCGTCCCCAACAAGCACGTTCGGCCCTAGGACGCCAGACCGGGGGAGACAGACAACTGCACTCCAAGGACAACTGTCAGGAGACGCATGTCATGGGATACAAAGTGGCACACCAGCCTGGAATGCGCCACAGGACATAAGGCAGCCAATGCCTGGGGACGATCGTCGCCACCCATTGGCGGGAAACCTAGATTGTGGCGGGAAGCGCAATTAATGCAGAAGATTTGATGGTTGGGACTCTGGCGGTATAAGTAGTAACATTTATTTCATTTTAAAGGGTTGACAACTTAGCACTCTAGCATTATAGCATTCATAGCAACTCGTATCTTAGCGATTCTACGGCTTCACACCTTGTAACGACAGTTTTATTGAGATATCTTATTGGGCCTCTTCTTGCTTGTTTCACCATCTAATCACTAAAATATCCATTCAAAATCCTTGAATTACGTGTTGGATCCGCGGATTGAAGGAATAAACCTCAACAAGTTGTTTGAGTGGATTAATAGAGTATATGTCATGCCTATTAGTTCGAGCTCTTTTGGATAAAAGAATAGATAATTCAACTGTCTTGTTAGGTTTTATTTGGTTCTTAAATCGGGTTTCCGTAGTTCTTTTGTGATTAATAGATTTTAACTATTGAATTAATAATTTCCTAATGATTAATAAGTAAAATACGTGACTTATTCTGGACGTCATACGAAATCGTCATATTTTTTCCTAGAAGGAACCATCAATTTTAATTGACTGATTAAATCACAGATGCTAAAAATTAGTGACTGAATCATAATCCTGAACAATCTTTTCTCTTGCTAAATTCTCAATCAAATTCGTGTTAGTTCTTTAATCACTTTATTTTTATTCATTTAAATTCATTGCATCCATTTTAATTCAAACTTGCTTTTCAGTTTAAAATCAAACAAATTCAAAACTCATTTTCTTAGTTAGATGATTTCACTTTTATTTTTATTAATAGTTTTCCAATTTCTTAGTTGCACTTTCCCGTGGATTCAACCCCTTACATGAGCAATGTACTACCTTGACTTGTGCACTTGCGAGGACTTGCAAATTGTCTATCACTTATCTCAAGTATTGCTTGAGATATTTAAAAAAAACAATGACATCCCATCCCTGAGGGTCCCCCAATCTCGACCGGACGGTACGTTGGGAGGATGTAAATTGGACTATAATCTCAATCTGACAGATAAAGAGTGGGGGCTCTGTCCCCGGTACTTGCAGAGGCCCTAGCATTTAGCATAGTCACCTCTCATCACAGTTGTCGGGATTCGAACCCAGGACCTAACCCTTGTGGCACTCCCTCGCTACCAGTTGGGCTACGCCCACCGGTTATTGCTTGAGATATTAAATAAGACAGCGATGTGCAATGTGCCAAAAATTGAAATAAGTACTCCAGAAAATATATGTCTCTGAATCAAATATCCGAGAATTATTATTATAATTATTATGAAAAAATGTAATTTTCAAAATTATTTTCTTTAAAGTTTTTATTCAACTCAAAAAACTAGAAAGAAACTTAACAAACCAGTGTTTTTGAAGAAAGATGTATGATTCAGCTAGGGATCCGGGTCGGTCAGGTTCCGATTTTGGGTTGAGACCGCCCAATTCTTCCCATTTTTTTCAAAGCCCAATCATTATTAATCCGGTTCTGGGTTGGTTTCGGCTACCCAGACAATCCTGTCCCGGTCCCGGACCCATTATAGTTTTTCACCCGGTTTGAAACTATTTAAAAAAAGTTGGTCGGTCGAGGACCAGAACCGTCCGATTCGGGACAAGACCAATTTTCCAAACCTGGTCGGGTCTCACCATAGCTAGCCCGGGTACGAACCGATTTGAGACCACCAACCGAGTCCACCCCTGGCTTCAACTACTTCGTATAATGTTTCTATTAATTAATGTTCTTCAAGCTTTTTTGTTTCTTTGAATTGTGAATAGGATGCTTTTTACTTAGACTGGAATCTACTGATTTGATCTGGTCTGAATTGGTATGATTTGATAAATGCTTGATATCTGTGTATTTATAATTATGAAAATCGAGTCTTATATGTTTAAGTCTGGTATGCTCTGGTACTAAAATGAGTCCCAAGTAAAAATTCCCTAAGCCCTTCTTTTCTCTTTCAACAACCAACTAAGTTCCTATAAATTGACTTGGGTCCTATTTAAGAATAGTTGGAGGGGGCTACAATGCCCTAAAATAGGGGTGGAGCAGGACCGGGTTGGATCAAGTTCCGATACGGGCTTGGGCGGGCTCCGAGTCCAATATATTCAGGCTCGGTACCGTCCCGGTTTAGTATCAGGACTGGCTCAGGCCGGATCGAATCAGGCTCCAAATAATTTTTTTTGTCTTTTCGAATTAATTCCACCTCCCACCCTCCACCCCGAAACTGCCCAGCCCCACCCACCTAGAAGCCAGCCCTATGCCAAAAAAATTAAAAAAAAAATTGGGTCAGGACCGAAACTAAACAGTACCGGTCCGGGCCAGCTTGTCCCCATCCACCCCTACCCCCAAATGGCTTAATTAGGGAAAAACAAAAAAATACTAAAAAAGATACACTTATGATTGAAGCGGGGCCAGACCATCCGGTTCCACTCCTTAATTTAATAACTAGGACTAGCGCTAGTGAAACGCAGGTTCAGTGTCGGTGTTCAATCCCAACCAAAAAAAATGGACCCAATCTAGTCTTGTGAATTGGCCAATTCTAATCCCAACCAGTCCAAGATAGGCATGGACCGGGATTGGGCGAGACTGGGGTTATGGGATGAAGGCCCGATACCGGCCCGAATTTGAACAGATAACAGGCCGAGTCGAGCCCGGTTTGGGTCGGCTCAATTTTTTTTAAAATTAGTCAATTCGAATTTATTCCTACCCCCGTCCCCCACCCCCAAATCCCACCAAAACACCCAGCCAAACCCACCTAGCAGCAACCCAATGCCTTAAATAAAAATAAAAAATTGGCCTAGACCCACTAAAATCAAGGCCCGTAGCCCGCCCCCCATAAAGAGCCGATTCGAGCCCCTAGTCCCGGCCGGTCCTGGTACCGCCCAGACGGGACGGGTCGGGCTTACACAGTACCAGGACGGGACGGGACGGGACGAGATGGGTCCCGGGTCAGGACGGGTCCCGAGCCGAGCCGTCCCAATCCATCCCTAGTCCAAGACCATGGAGCAAGTCCAACTGAGAAAGACAAAATGATAGAAACAATTGGATATTAGTAAGTTCGTTTGTTCCCAAATGATTCAAGTACCTAGGCTTGGACTCGGGCCGGGCCTCCGGTTTGTAAATGATGGGCCTGGGACCGGCCCGAGGTAAAGACGGTTCCGATTCAGGCCGGGACATCCGCCCGGGTCATAGGTCGGGCCACCCGTTGGGCCGGCTCGGGCCGGGTAAATCCAATTTTTTTACTTATTTATTCTTTATAGTTTTATACAAGTATTAAAAACAAACTTCAAGTGCATTTATTTGAAATGAAATAGGAACTACATTTGACAATTGAGAAAAAAATACAATATGAAATACATTTTGTAATCAATCAGAATTTCCTGGTCCTTTGGCTTTGTCACATGACTTAATATGCTTCTTGGTCATCCCGTATCCGCGTGAAACCCCCAAGCTACACTTTTCCCGCACCATTTGCAAGTTGCGTACCACATCCCGGTCCTCGGGTCCTTCTGCGTATAAAAATTATACGCGATAACAGCATATTGACTTCCCATCTTAAAAATTGTAGATATAATAATTCTAATAATACTAGAAAGTCTAGAATAGATGGAGATGAAGATGGAGAATGGAGATTGGATATTGGATATTGGAGAAGAAGTGTATACAAATGTTCGAAAATATGAGTATTTATAGAAATTTTTGTACCCCCACCCCACCCCCACCAACGGCTATATAGCCGTTTGGGCCTTTGAAGTTTAAGCCTTTGAATTAATTTTTTTTTTGTTTATTTTAGTTTGAAATTTTTTGAATAAATTACATAATGTAAAATTAATTAATTTGAGAAGTGCTACATATAAAAAATGAACGTATATTTATTAGAATTTAGAAATATGAACTACAAGTTTACAAAATTACAAGTTACAATTGAGAATTGAAGGAAAAATTAAAACATGAAATACTAATCCATCAGAATCTCGGGCATATGTAGAGCCACCCTCGGATGATTCATCCATAAAGTTTTGGGATGCGGTGATGCCAATTTCTTGAGCTCTACGGGCCGCCTTCAACCAATCATGGTAGCATATAAGCGTCTCAAGAGATTCTGCGCTCAACCTCGTTCTAGATTGCGTTAGGACATTGTTGACCGAACTAAATTCTTGTTCCACGGCAACTGTTGAAACCGGCATTGATAGCACTTGTTTAGCCATCTTTGCTAAAACCGTGAACATTCTTTCTTTTCCCTTCCACCAGTTTAGAATGTCAAAATCATCATCTTCTTCAAAATCTACATCATATGTTAAATACAAAGAAATCTCATTAATTGTTCTTTGTTGAGTAGCGGGAGTTGTTTTAATTTTTTTAATAAGATTGGCAAATGTAGATTTCAAAATTGATTTTCCTTTAGATGAAGATGTTTGTGTCGGGGGAGGGGGCGCGTTGCCATATTGTGCATGAAACTAATTAAATAATGCATAAAATATATCACTAACCTCGTTGTATTCTTTTTTCGGATCAATTGCGTTATTGTCATACATTAGAAGAGGACCATAAAAAGCGGCATAATAATAGTTCAAACATTCTTCTAAAGAACCAAGTCTAAAACGAGGATCGAGAACAAATGCAATATCATACATATGCGGAATATGTGCATAATGTTTTAAAAACTTTTCCTTCATAAAGTCAGCAAAATAACTCACATAAGCGGCATTCTCAAATTACGCAAAAGCACCGGCGAGATTAATAGTTTCACGAATAAATTGGTTTGAGGTAGGTTTATAAACATGCCTAAAAGTTTCAGTTGCATTAAAAAAACCAAAGCATTACAAATTTTTAAGCAAATGTCGATATCAGGCGAGTTTATAATATAGTTATCATACTGTTTTAAAAAAGCAGGAAAATGTTCTTTATATCTAGGAAGAATTGTCATTAACTTATAAGTACTATTCCAACGAATAGACAAATCTGATGGTCCCGGATAGAGGTAACAGTCTAGTGAGGGGGTGAATAGACTTTTAAAGCTTTTTCAACTTTAAAGATTTTTCCCTTCTAGATGAGTTGATCTAAAATCTTTTGAGAGATTTATAGATGCACAGCGGAAGTCTTTGACCTCTAGATGATTAATGTATAACACTTTTCTGACTTGGGTGATATTTGGGTTTTATATAGTCAGCAGTTGGCTTGGCAGTTTACTGGAAGGCAGGGGGACTGTTGAGGCAACTGCCAGTGAAATACTTATTGTATGGTGAAAGTGCGGGCAGTATCTTTCTCAGGATGAAAAGGGCTTTCTGATGATGTGATGAGGTGGATTGATAATCAGTCTTAATGAGAGCAGTGGTCTCAGCAGTTGGGTAGTTAGCAGGGAACTGCTGAGGTATCTACTTAAGTGAAATTGAAGGTATGGGAAGATTGATTATATAATATTGCTCAGGGTGATGAGGGCTTTCCGAAGATGTGGTTTAGTACAAGTAAGTGGGAGTTTTACTGGAGCAGTGGTCTAGGCAGTTGGGTGACAATGAGGAAACTGTTGAGGCACCTGCTGGGTTGCAGCTTGAGTTTCAGAGATTAGGTTGAACAGACTTCTTGGTGATAGTGTTGTGAAGGTCTGGTGAGGTTGAGATGTTCAAAGGAAATAAGTTTGTCTGAGCAGTGGGCTCGACAGTTGGGTAGTCATCAGGGGACTGCTGAGGCAACTGCTAAGCTTTTAAGATGATTTCCTGAGATCTGAGGGAACAGACCTTTTAGTAGTGATAGTGCAAGACTCTTGTGGAAAGATTGTCTCAAAGAAAGTGAGTTATTAAGAAGTAGGATAAGCAGTAGGGTCAATTAAGACTACTGCTTAGGATGCTGCTTGCAAACTACAATCTTTTGTGAGAAGTGTTTGGTGTGTGCTTTGTTGACTGAAAATAAATCAACACACAGTATATCCTGGTTCAGAGGTGGTGTAATCTTCTTACGTCCAGTCCCACCCTCTTTCAGATGGATTTTCACTAAAGTATTAAGCCCGATACACTTAGTGCCAATCTAGCCTTTACAACACTTAGGCCTAGATTGAAGGTTTTTTCACAATGAGTATAACACCACTCAAAGTTTCTCAGTCCTTAGACTTTTCTCAAATGATCCAGTGAGGATCAAAAGGTACTCTATCTATCTAATCACACTTTAGGATCCAAACAACTGTTCTCCTAAGTGTTTACAACAATTTGTGATTTGTTTACAAGAAAGTTCTAACCTCCAACTAGGAACTAAACTTCTATGATTTAGCAATGAATACTTGTAAACTGGAAGTTTAGTGAAGCATGAGTCCAAGCAGAGAGTAAAGTTGAGTTCCCACTTTCTCTTTTGCTAGATAGCTCGTATATGCTTTGATGGAAGTATTTCTCTACTTAGGATGCTCAAGCTTGGTTAGAAACTTTCGTTTCAGCCTATATTTATAGGCTTTTCTGGCTGATCAATCTTATCCGTTGGTTAGGATAGTTTGATCTTGGACGTTGAAAATCTGGCAAGGACAAGTTGTACATTTTTCTTCTTGTGGTGGAGCGTTTATTGGGACTCTTCTTTTGTCTTCAATAATTTTGGCCGCTGAAGCATCTTCTATGTGTGCATCCCATGATGCGGCCCTCAGTACTTGATTCGGTATTAAATACCGGTCAAGTTTTGTCTCCAATCATTTACATTTATGTATTTGATTTTCGACCTTAGTTTCTTTTCTATAAAATGTGACATTTAAATTTTTGAGCTAAATAATATATGCCGGTAGGATCTAAATATCCTATTAAGGTAAATAAAAATTACCTTATTGCATTTTTACTTTTCCGGTAATATTTCTTTAGTCTCAAAAATTGTACATTTATTTTTGTCACATAAATTTAACTGCTATTATATGAGACACAATGTACAAGTGCATAGTATAGTGGCATCATCGAAATCTATCAAAATTGGGTACTAACAATTTCCCCCTTTTTGATGATGCCAAAACTATACAACACAAGAAAGAAATATTTTTATTGAATTTCATTTGGATTATTGTACATTTGTCTAAGTCTAAAGTACAATAGTTTTTAGTCATTTTCGGACTTGATCTAATCTATTCTTGTCCTTCTTTTGCTTTCTTCTTGGCCTCTTCCTTGGCCTTGACCTCTTCTTCTTTTCTTTTCCTTATTTCCCTTTCCTCTTGGTACAACTTGTTCTTTCTTCTGGTTTCAGCTACTTTCTTGGCTGCTAGGGATCGCTTGGAAGATGGACCTGCTTGTGTTGATTCTTCCCCCTTTTTGGCATCAGCAGGGGTCTGGCTTTCCCTGAATTACGCCTCAATCTCTAGATCAGAGTCAACTTCTACTTGACGTCTCCTTATTGGATGTAGGTCGTTGACTTCAATGGCTACTGTAGTGACAATGTTGCGAAGATCCATTACATCTATCTTGATATCTTCTTTAATTACTCGGTCCAAGTTCTGAAGATTTTGATTTGTTGCTTGTAGGTTTTGGCCAAGTTTTTAAAGTTAACCTCCTTGCTTGAGGAATGCTTCTTGAGTGGCTTTGTGCATTCTGGTGAGGTGCTTAGCAACATCCTCCCTTGTTTTTCCAATTGCCTCTGAGTGTTCTACCTGCTTTGAGATGAACTTCTGTGAAAGATGAAGGATGGCAGGAAGCTCCTTGGTTTTGAGGTGTTGTATGAACTCCTCATGCGCCTGAATGATTGGAAGGGCATGCGCAAGGTGAGAAGGTAAAGTAGGAATAGAGGGTACCTGGGCAGAGAGCTGGGCAGAGGGCTTTGCTTCCGGTTGGGAGGGCACTGCTGCAGCTTGTGCTTGCTGGAATGTTAGAATTTGTTTTTCTAGCTCTACACTTAGAGCTTGAAGTTCTGCAAGCGCCTTCTGGATTGCTTCTGATTGAGCAGACTGGTTTTTGAGCTGGATTTGAAGCTGAGCCTTTTGTTCAGAGTTGAAAACTTGTTGAATCATCAGATTGCTCTTGATGTGTTTGTGAACTTCTTCAAATCGCAAGTCCAGGATTTGATCAAAGTGGTTCTTCATTTTGATTAACCTCTGGTGTAGCCTCACCTCATCATTGCTTATGAATTTTGTAGTGGCCCTCTTTTCTTGGATGAAGACCTCTGCCAGTGTGGGAGTGTCCTTTGCACCTTCATTGAATATTTGCTCCCTTATTTCATTTGATGTTGGAGGCTGCTGCTCTAGGCATCTTCTTGCTGAGGCTCCAAGTTGAGATCAAGGAGTTGAGTCTCCTGCTCTAAGGTGGCAGCCAACTGCTCTTGAGGGGCCTTAGAGGATTCTCCTCCTTGAGTTTCCATTCTGGACTTTTCCATGACTCTCCTCGTTTCTTTATCACTAGAGGAGGAGGAAGTAATAACCTGTTTACCTCTTTGTTTGCTGGGAGGTCCTTGAGGAGCATCATCATCATTATCATCACTATCGCTGGATTCTTCGATTGCGTCTTTGGCAATGAGCTCCTTTTTCTTCAGGGCATATACTCTGTTGATTTTGAGGATCTTGGTTGCTTCTGCCATATCATTGGTTCCAAGCCATTCTACCACAAAGTCCTCTTCCTCTATAAAGAGTGAGAGGGTTTCAGCTTGATGGAGGATCTGTGATAGCTTCCAGACTCTCCATGCTTTGACTCTGGCAAATTCTGCATCCAGCTGCTCGAGGGGAGTTAGGTTGGGTGAGCCCACTGCTGGAGATGGAGGAGCCACCTGCTCATCTAATTGAGTGGCCTGCTCTGCTGCTTGACCTGCCTGCTTCTCTGGTGTAGCCATCTGCTCTATTTGTTGTTGAATCCTGGGGATAAGGTTTGAGAGGGGAATGGCAGAGCTATTAGTACCTTGAGAGTTGAATGGTGATGGAGAATGGGAGCCTGCTTCTTCATTGATGATTGAGAGAAGGGAGGCAACTGATTCTTGTTCCTCAATGAGTTGTACTGAGGAAGCTGCATCTTCTAGTTCATCTTGTAGGTTTCTTGTTGCTATTTTTGGCCTTTTGGATTTGGGTTCCTGACAACCTGATCTGAGTCTCTTTGCCGTTTTGGTAATAACCTTGAAGGAGATCATGAGAGGGTCGTTAGAGCGGAAAGAGTCCTCTGCCGTTGAGATTGTTGGTGCTCCTGACTTGGAGGTCTGATGGAGGAATTTCCTCCAGTTGGTGGATTCCTTAGCTTCTCCCACTATCCCCTTCTTCTTGAGGATTTCTCCAATTAGGAACTCATATCCAAGCAGAGGAAGGGTTCCATCATCCCTTCTATCCTTGCGAGATTTAATTACATATCTCACAAGCTCTTTGTACACATACCTAGACCAGTTGTGTGGGGACCCTGAGATTATTGCGGCCAGTGTGGGTGCCCTTTGTGCATTGATTTCATCTAGGGCGGTGGTTCTGTTGTCAATGCACTTGTAATGGATGTCCAGAAGAGGAGAGTATTCTTGAACCATCAGATTTTTCTTCACCTTGAGTGTGTTGAGGTGTTTAGCCTTTGGAGGGAACACAATTTCTTTGAAGCCTTCCTCGTCAAGGGTAATGTCATCTACATCTGGGGCTTCATCTCCGGGTAGAGAGAGCAGATCACTGATTTCTTCTTCTTGAATTTCCACTTGAGTTCCCAGAACTACTGACTTCAGTGTGCCAGAGGTTGAGTTGATGTAGAACTCTGCTACTGTTTCAGGATAGAAGCAGGGGTATTGGTAGGTAGTCATCTTCACAAGGCTCGTGGTTTCTAGCTTCCTTAGAAGCTCCTTCATGAGATCAGTATTCTCTGCTTTTTCAAGGATTTTAGGGGTGTTTAGGATGGAGCCGGTGAAGATGGATTTGGAAATTTGGACGAGAGAGGCCATTTCTGAGTTGTGGAGTTTGGAGTGGTGGATTAGGAAGGTGTGTTGAGAGTGTGGTGGTGGAGCTTTTTAGAATTTAGAAATTGTTTGAGAGCTTTAACATCTTCTATGTGTGCATCCCATGCTGCGGCCCTCAGTACTTGATTCGGTATTAAATACCGGTTAAGTTTTGTCTCCAATCATTTACATTTATGTATTTAATTTTCGACCTTAGTTTCTTTTCTATAAAATGTGACATTTAAATTTTTGAGCTAAACTCAAGCTGCAACCCAGCAGGTGCCTCAGCAGTTTCCTCATTGCCACCCAACTGCCTAGACCACTGCTCCAGTAAAACTCCCACTTACTTGTACTAAAGCACATCTTCAGAAAGCCCTCATCACCCTGAGCAATATTATATAATCAGTCTTCCCATACCTTCAATTTTACTTAAGCAGGTACCGCAACAGTTCATTGGTAACTACCCAACTGCTGAGACCACTGCTCTCATTAAGACTGATTATCAATCCACCTCATTACATCATCAGAAAGCCCTATTCATCCCGAGAAAGATTCTGCCTGCACTTTCACCATACACTAAGTATTTCACTGGCAGTTGCCTCAACAGTCCCCTGCCTTCCAGTAAACTGCCAAGCCAACTACTGACTATATAAAACCCAAATATCACCCAAGTCAGAAAAGTGTCATACATTAATCATCTAGAGGTTAAAGACTTCCGCTGTGCATCTATAAATCTCCCAAAAGATTTTAGATCAACTCATCTAGAAGGGAAAAATCTTTAAAGTTGAAAAAGCTTTAAAAGTCTATTCACGCCCCCCCCCCCCCCCCCCCCCCCCCTCTAGACTTTTACCTCTATCCGGGACCATCAAAATCTTTAGGAAAAGCCACATATTTCACACATCTTTCTATTAAATAATCATGCCATTTTTTTCTAAGTTGACCACTACCCCCAAATACGTCTAATCCCCCCCTTGACTACCTCCATAGAATCTCCAAACGCTTTTAGACCATCTTGCACACATAAATTTTAAACATGGCATGCACATCGTTGATGAAAAATCTACCCATCAAAGAAGTGGCACCACACAATTCACGCAATCTAGGAATAGCAGCAGTATTATTAGTAGCATTATCAAAACCAATAGCAAACACCTTATCATTCAAATTATACTCAATTAAAATATGCTCAATCAAAATATATATATGTTCAGCGGGGTGACGATCATTAAATTCACGAAAAGCAAGAACACGTTTATGCATATTTCAACCATTATCAATATAATGTGCAGTCAGACCCAAATAATGTAAATTAAGATAAGTATCCTCCCATATGTCAGAACATACAGTAACACGTCCATCAAAGTTTACAAAATAATTTTGTAACCTTACCTTTTCTGCACCATAAAGCCTTAAAACTTCTTTCTTAACCGTTTTGCGACTATAACCTCTATATTGAAGATTTAAACAAGTTTGTGCATAATCTTTGAAAGCAAGACTTTCAGAAAACAAATAAGGCAAATTTTCTTCAACAAGTAAGTTAGCCATACCAGTCAAATTTTGTGCATCATTGTATGAGAAATTTCCAAAAGGGTGTTGGTTATTAGCAAACCTCGATATTTGAGTTTGTTTCCCCGTTCCGCCGCCTAATTTGGCATACCCCACCGTGTGTTTGGCCTTAAGATGCCTTGCGGCGGATCCGTATCCGCCGGAAATCCCCAAGCTATAATTTTTCTTGCACCACTTGCAAGTTGCGTTCCAATTCCCAGTGTTCAGATCCTTCCACTTGTCAAAATTATTAAGCATTAGTTCAGATTTACTTTTTTTCGTACCGGTTTGGGATGAGGCAGGCTCATCGGCGTCGTGGCTGCCGCCACCCTCATCGTCGGCGTTGTGGCTCTCTGGAATTACTTCCTCCACATCGTCGTCCTCGAACTCTTCTTCGTCAATGGTCCTCGGCTGGTCTTGTAAAAACCGATTATTATGTTGATGCAATTCTTGTTCTATTTGTTCGTCGGTCATCGCATCCTCATCCCTCCTTGCGTAACCTGTATCAAAATCATCTCAGCTTTGAGATGAAGAGCCGATATGTGATTTACCTTTGTGGGATCTCTTCCTCGCAAACTCGTTCGTTCAGTTGCGGTCGAGGTTACCCATATGATCATATCAATCGAATATCTATCACCTTCCATCTTGGAAATAATTAATATATAACTATATATTAACCGAATAGATAATTAATATATAACTATATAAGTAGATAAGAAATATAAGTAATATAATATATGTATTTATAAGTAGATATATAATACTCCCTCCGTCTCATAAGAAGGTTCCCATTTTCCTTTTTGGACGTCTCGTTAGAAGGTTCTCATTTCCATTTTAGGAAACAATTAACAATCTTAAGTGACAAATTAATCATTAAATATTAAAAATAATACATTTATAACATCACAGTTATCAAAACTAACTACATTATAATATATACCTATTAAAATTATTTATCAAAATATACTCAAAGTAATTTATTTAATTATTGCCTAAATAACCGTGTCGTGCTATGGGAACCTTCCAACGGGACGGAGCCCACGGAGGTAGTATATTGGAGAATAAGAGAATTTGAGAAGATGAAGATAATTAGAGAGTAGAGAGTAGGATTTAGGAAGAATTGGAGAAGAGAGATGGAAAAATGTTTAAGATTAGGAGCATTTAAAGTTTTTTTACCCCACCCCCACCCCACCCCCCAAACTGCCCGGACCCCCCTGTCAGCCCACCCCCAACGGCTCTATTGGCCCAAAAACAAAAAAAAAATTATAAACTAGCCATTGTGACCCAGACCCGGGCCCAACCCGGCCGGGCCAAGTCACGTTTTGTCGGAACCGAACCCGCCCCCCGCTGCCCCCCAGTTTGGATCTACACCCGGTCCCGGACCATCAGAACGGGCCAGTCCCGGGCCCGCACAGTAGCGGGCCAGGCCAGGTCACGGGCCGGGTGGCCCGAACCGAATCCATCACTACAAGTACCTAAGCCAATTTCAGTATAGAATCCTCTGTGATTTGAAAGTTTGAAGCAAGACTTCATAAAAGAAGTGTTACAAACCCATCACTCTTCTAGTTTCAGCTATTATATTGTTACAAAGAGATTGAACACAACGAAGAAAAAGAAGGGAAACCGTAATCATTAAACTGTAGCTGACCCATACACCTTTGTACGGCTTTTATTTTACTTCAAAACAATGCCGCAACAAATGAGAAAATGATACAGATAAATTCACTTATAATTCACTTCATCACTTGTGAGAGAAAATGATACAAATAAATTACAAATTTACAATAAACGACATACCAATGATACCATACTGAGATCGAGAACGGTTCAAATAAATTACAAATTTACAATATACCTCATACAATACTCAGATCGAGAATGTGTATATAGTATCAAGCATTATTGGCCTCACAAGTATCAATAGCAAAGGATGACCCTCAAACCCAATTGTATAAAATAAATATATAAATAGTCTTGAGCTGGAAAGTTGCGGCGGTAGTTTAAATACCACTTGTTGTAGGTGCGGAATTGTGAAGAGTCTGATTGATTCCTTACTGGAGTTATTTTTATTAATCTCCAACCACTGCACAGTTATAACTTATAAGAGCAACTCATAAAATCAAAACTCGAAGGCTGAAACAGCATTTCTTCTAACATTGAAACTTTTAGGAAAAGCAAAGGGACAGCAACTTGAAGGCACAAGTCCATCCCCACACCCTTCAACGGGTACAGGGGATGTGTTTGCTGACCCATGGGTCTGGGAAGAGGTTACAATGTGAAGTACGTAGTATTAGATATGTAAGAATTTCATGTGAACATACACAACAATAGTGTGGAATATTTTACTTTCACTTAAATCTCCAAAAGAGAAAAAAAACATATTTGTGACTATGCTGTGCTTTTTAAAGGCAAGACCATTCAGCTTGAGGTGCTAGCCAACTATATACACGGAGAATGTCAGACTTTTCGTGGCCAAGTGGAAGCAAGCTCCACAACAAGAGTTTACTACTCTAGTTAACTTCTAAAAAGGCTGATCATGAGACAAGTTCTCCATGGTGTTCAGTTGTTCACTCTGGCTACAGTGTCTCCCTCCATATGGTGTGTATGTTAAAGATTGAATTTTAAAGTCCCACTATGTCCACCTACAAATGTTTTGGACAGGCTACTTAATATAATCCACACTTACTGATCAAACTATTATCTTGAAGTTTATGTTCTTACCCCAGCTACATGTCTGCAATGGTACTGCCCACCCCGATCCCTTTTAAAAACTACTCGTACCTTATACGAAGTATGTCTGTAATTTCCATCCGGAATTAATGAACAAAAAATTAGCTTCAAACAAAACAACCAGTTACCATTATTATCATGGTGTGTCCGATTGAGGCATTCTGCTAAGGCTTTCCGCATTTACCATCTTTAAATAACTGCTAACAATCTTCTGATCCAACTCATAGTAAAATTCCATCTTATTCAAACGCTTCAGGTCCAGATCAATGAAAGCTACCTATGTATTTGAAGCAATAATGATCATCAAAACAACAAAAGATATATACACAGGTAATCTATAAGGACAACATGATCAAGTGGCAATCTTAGTTACTTCCCAGCATGTTAGTCAGAACTAACAACTATATATAGATATGATCTAACATCCTGGAACTAAAAAATGATGAAGCCAACAGCATTTTACTTGATAAGATCTTTCCAAGTGCAGTCTTAACTGCAGCAGGTTACAGCAGTTTTTTTCAAAAATGACTTTTTTCAAGTTTTGGCATTCTTGACAGGCTAGTCCATTCATAAATTTTCTCTCTAGCTAAAACCCCATCCTGTTGGATTGGCAGCTTCTTGGACAAGGTGGATTACTTCTATTCAATAGCAGGCTTTGGGCACTAGTTTGTGACAGCCAAGGTAGGCAATGTCATGAGGCGCACTCAAGGCGCTAGAGGACTCAAATCGAGTGAGGCGCAAGGCACAAAAAAGCGCTTGCCTGACTAATGTCAGGAGCACCATCTATATACAATAAAATATAGGCCATAGTTATAATTTTAAAATATGAGACAAGTTAGAAAAAGAAACAAACAAAACTAAAAGAAGAAACTTGTTAGTTGTTACTTGTTAGGGATAAAGTATAAAACAGAAGAAGAAAATGACAGAAAAAGGAAAACAAGATAAAGTTATAGACTTTAAAATGATGAGATAAAATAAAGAAGATATAGATTTTACATCAAAAGGCAAAAAATAGAAAAATAAGAAGCGAAGAAATTAAAAAAGGCCAGAAACAAGACAAAAAAATAGGAGGAGGTCACCTTCTCCGTGTTGTGCAGGGTGTGGGACAAACACAAGAAATAAGAATGCAATGCTAAAAACTTTCTAAGTTTCCGTTGATTCCTTAATACATTGACTAAGAAGGGTTTTAACAGGTTTTAAGTTGTGTTTTTCCTATTAGTTGGATGGGCTATATCTTACTATTGATATGGGTGTATTAAAAATAGGTCCAAATCTGCTTTTTTAATAACTTCAGAACCCTTTAGGCTCAGGCGAATCAGGCGTGCACCTCTGTGCCTCTGCCTGCGCTTATATCGCGACTCACTCAGACAGCCTCACCTGGTGCGCTTATGACTGTGACTTGCAAATTACAATGACAGAAATTATTCTGTGGTTTTATGCTCAGACTGCACACAGTATATCCACAACCTAAAGGGAAATGTGTTCACACTCAGTTTATCAACAGGCATAATAAATGCTCAACACTTCAAGTGTTTAAACACATGTAATGGGTTGAACACCTTGTTCAACATGTCTTTAGATGGACAATAAATTGTTTCAGTTATGTAGTGAATATTGGATATATTTGGGTGTCTTGAATTTTGATAAAAAAAATAAATAAAGAATCCTATTCTAAACCAGATTCGAAGAGTTTGAATTGCAAAAGAGAAATGTGGTATACCTTGTAATCAAAATTTTGATTGGTTGACTTTAAGGAGACATGATTATATGAAGACTTCCCTTTCCCATCTTCCTGAAGTTTGAAGCTAATCATCACACCCAAGTCCTTTGCAGTAGTAGCTATTAAAAAGTCCCTCAATATCTTCCCGCTTTCCTCCATTGAAATAGAATGCAAGGTGTCATATCTTTTTGAAAAGCCGCTGCCCAATTCTCTACATACCATACAGGGCTGTGAAATAACATTATAATACACATGAATTGCACCCTCGATGTCAAAAACGTCAAGCTTCTGGACTTCAAGAAGTCTATTTAGTACTCCTGAACTTAAAACTGCCTCAGAGATGAGCTCAAGAAAACAATTAGTACGCATCCCTTCTTCAGCCAAAATTATATTCTTAAGTGCATCTTCCAATGCCTCACAAACTTTAGATGTTGTAGGTTCCGCAACACCACCCAGACCCCCAAATATGAGAGAACCATCCAGAAAAACTCGGAAGTTATTCTGTGGGGTCAATAAAAGATCATTCATTGCTTTATCCAATCTTTCTTTGGATCCAGAAAACATATCCAGGGGATCATATTCACTTATATATGATATCTGGAAAAAAAGGGTGAAGAGCACCGATTATGAGAAACGTGTTGAAGTAAAGAGTTGTACAGCATCATTAGAACTATAAAGTGGAATTAAGATGGCCAACTGAGAATATAACACGTGTAAAGGTGCCAAATTTGTAAAAGGTAGAAATTTCTGGTGCATAAAATTCAGTATATTTGGATTTTGAAATATAGAATTACAGTTACACGTGTAAAGCATTTAACTTAAAAATATACACTATAGTCAATACCTTGCCTTGAACAAACTTCAGAGTCTGGTGCATTTTGAAACGAGTAGTTCTCCTTTTAACAGCATTTCTTTCTAAAATAAATTCAGAACTTGGAACAAATCCACATTTGGGCTGTGAACATAGCAGGTAATATTATGTGATTGTAGAAAAATGAAGAAAATGAACAACAAATATAAAAAGTGGAAAAACTCTGAACCAAAAACATATATGCACCTTTATCTCAACACATATGCAATGTTCCTTAGGTGCAACTGAAACGAAGAGAAATGTGGGTGTTATTCTCATGATCAGCCACGGATCAATACATCCATAATAAGCAAGCACATGCCCTTGTTATGACTGTGACTTGCAAATTACAATGACAGTCCAAATGTCGAATGTGATCCAAATTCCAAATATTGCAACAGCAGAAACAGAACTATTTTATAATCCAGATGCCTATTGCTTGAAATTGTAAAGTTAAAACTATGTGATTCTAAGTAATGATTGGTGCCCTTTTTAACAAACCTTCTCCACATGCTTTCAGAACTACATCTTTGAGATCAATTGGGGTTCTAGATTACTCTCAGTAGTTTTTTTAAAATAGAAACTAGAAATTTAGTATATAAAAACATAGGTTTGTCAATAAGTAGCATTAGTTCAATATAAGAGCGTGAACACAGAAGGCAAGAAAAAAATACCATGGGGGAATGTTGAATGATCGGGCATCAGAATAGCATAACTACTCAAGAAATTTACTTTAGTTGCATCTACCCGCCAAGAGGGGCGTACATGAAAAGCATTCTTTTCAACTGTTTCCAAAAATTCTCTGGATACAATGATGTGAACCTGACAATTTATAGACCAGAAAAGAGAACACATTTAACCATTTTGTTGACCACTGGGAATTAAATCATTGCCTGAAGGATACTATGTCAAAGGACTAGCAGTGACTAGGACCAATTACTTGGAACTTGGAAGTAATCTGTGATTACTCGGCTCAGTATTAGAGAATTTTTGAAAATGTATGTCATACATGTTCCTAACAGTATAGTATTATAGGTCTTATATATGTATATGTATATGTATTTATAAAACATCATTCCGCAATAACTACCACAATTCATAAAGCATCTAAAAAAGATCTCACCACCTAATCAATCCTAAGTTCTTATATCCTAAGTACATCATCATTTGGTTCACGATCGCGACTGAATTCATCTTCCTCCAAGTTCACAAACACATCTTATGTGAGAACTTGTAGTTTTTTGAACTTTTAATATCTTAATAATGTATTTTATCAAGTTAAAAGACCGCTAAGTTTTTTTATTAATTTCATAATGACCCAATTTTTGTTTCCAATCTTTCATATGTAACTAAAATCTAATTCTTCATCAGCTAACTTGTACCGAAAAGGTGGGAAACTCGGCAAGGTCAGGGGCCAAGAAGTGAATGCTCACTGAGAGCTCACCAATCAAATAATGCAATGTTTAATGAATGTGTTGGTGTACGTCGCATGAGAAGTGTAGTACCAATTAGTTATCTAACAGCTAACACTTTAAAATGATTAAGAAAATGTATAATGGCAATGTTTTATGTTGGATACCTTATTCAACCTTTTTACGAATGAATGATGGCCATTATTATAACATTACCATTTACCAGTAATCTGAAATAAGGCTCGGTATTGACGTAAAAGGACTACACAGAGTGTAATGGGTGTGTTCCAATGAATTGAATGCATATGTGTTAAAAGTAAAAAACATACAAAACAAGTGACATGAATGTTAACACTTGACAGAATTTATACTAACGTACCCCAGCATCAACATGTTTAGCACCCAATAATGGACGCATCACATGTTGGACAAAGAAGTGCCCTGCAATTTCCCTTGTAGGGGCAGATACAAGCTCTTTGACATCTTTCCAAAGATGGCTTTCATGCATAGTTAAGCCTAGATGACCACTTTGACATTCCGACCCATTTGTTGGAACCTTTTGTACCCTCAAAACTTTGCCAACCTGCACAGAATAAAGGGAAAGGTTGCAGCCATGATATCAAAGATAGTTAACTCTATCCGTCTTATTTTCAAAATGACTCAGTATTCCAACAAAATGAAGATTAACAAAAGGGTAGATTTTGATACAATCATCTCACACAATATTAAAATTTGGTCACAAATCTAACTATAATATAGAAATATAGAATAATAGAATTCAGTTGAATATGAACTCAATCTTCACATAACCGTTAACTCGATCTCTTGCAAGGAGTTAATCAAATATTTTTTGATAGAAAAGATCTACATGCTTTATTATAAGTAAACTAGAAAAAGCATACAAATTGAGGAGATCTTCCGCAGTAGGAAAGAATCAGATTGGCGCCTCCTTCTCCCTTGTAAGACCATTCTATCGCATCTTTTGCCTCCAAAGCCACTGCCATTCTTTTTTCCAAAATAAGTATATGTGAATAAATAAAGAAATCATAATGAAATTCGTGATGCAATGCAAACATGGTAAAATGAGGCAGCCTAAGATTAAGAATGTGAGAGCATTCAAGAAGGGTGGACATTTCAGTTCCAGTTTTTCGGTTTCAAAATAATGCTACTGAAATAAAGATGAAATTATTTTGGTGGGGTTTGGATTTGGTTTGGGAGTGGAGTAGTGGATCAGTTTGGATCGGTCTCATAATATTTTAATTAGTCTATTTTGGCTTAATTTAAATGGTTTGATTCGGTTTCATCTATTTATAAATAGATTGAAACTGCAAAAAACCATTTAAATTAAACAAAAATAAACTGATAAAAGTACTGGAAAGCAACAAATAGAAATTTAAAACATACAGTACCTAACTTGTATTCATTTTAGTACTGGAAATGCAGGAAGTATGCAAAAAATGATAACTAAGAATCATGAGGCATGGAATATAGATAAATACCACATGTTTCACATACCAGCAAAATAAATGAATTAGCCGCATCAAAGCATAGCTAATTATAGCAGGAACATAACAGAACTTTAAAAAACGTGAAATTCGATACTCCATAATAAACGATGACAGGGATGCCCCTGAGGGGCGGATCGAGCATTTCAATCAAGGTGGGGCCAAAACTTGCACATATATAATATAAATTCAATTGCACAAAAAATGTAAATCAAAATAATTAATATTACAAACGTTTTTCAAGAATTAGAGTTTTCTTTTCATCCAAGTAAAATACAAAAAAAAAACATCACAAATTCATAATTATTCTCTATGGGTTTTCATAGAATGATATCACTTGATTATGGCATCACTGTGAAATTGTCAATTTTCAAAAAGATATCTTTTTCTCTATGGGTTTACATAGTTTATTTGAAGTTTCCTCAAATAGATCTACTAGAGACCAATACAATGCTTAGTGATTGATCTTCATTAGCTTCTACATCAATAGATTTATAGTATAATTTCACACCTTTCTTCATTAGCTTTATTTACCCTACAACAATCCACCACATCATATGATAAATGAGAAAATAGAAAAAAAGGTCCCCACAAGTATATGAGAAACAAAATAACATTACGCCGGTGCCGCAAAAGCTCCCACCTTCGGCGATGAAAAGATAAGTGATTATTATGAAAAGTAAAAGTTAGTGTGTTTGATGCAAAAGTGTTTTTTTGTTAGTTAAAAATGTGAAGAGCATTTAACTTAAAAAAAGTAAAAGCAATGTTCTCCATTCACTTAAAACTACTCCCTCCGTCCCCTTCTAAATGTCCCATTTTACCATATTGGGATGTCCTCATTTAATTGTCCCATACCTTATTTGTTAAAGTTTGTGTGGCTCAAAATCATTCTTACTTTATTCTTACTTTATTCTTACTTTATCTATTAATATCAACCACATAAACCTACTTTTCTTAAAACTCGTGTCACCCTCTTCCGGGACATTTAAAAGGGGACGGAGGTAGTACTTAAAAATAAATGAAGTATTTGAAAACACCCACTTTAGCTTTTCCCGCCCAAAAGATCACAAAAATGCTTTTTTAAGTCCTTAAACACTCCATATTCCATAAAACTAACAACAACTAAAGGATTTAATACTAAAAAATGATATGCATACTAATTCTAGGAGTAAATTAGAGCACCAGAATAACTTCTCCACTTTCACCCAAACACCCCAACTTCTGCTCTTGAAGGAGCAGAAGCAGTTTTAAGAATCAAATACAAACACCCCTAACATGTAATACGATCATATTACTGCTATATGCCTAAATAATGAGATCTTAGGAAGCACGGGAAACGTGAAACCAGGGTTTCATTTCCGAAACGTATAGGAAATGGGACACTGCAGGACAGGCCGGGAAACACCCCAGAAACGACCGGAAACGTTTCTACTGTTTCTCGTTTGAAAAACAAGCTTTAGTCAGTCAGATAGTAAGCCTATTGGCAATCCTTTACATCACACTGGACTCTGAAACTTGAAACGGCGAATCGGCAAACTGCAAACATACCTACAGTCCTAAACAGAGGACGGACGAGAATAGCTCAATCGCTCAGGAGGACGGGAATCTCACTCGCAAGCATACTCTCAAGCATCCAAGACTCTGCGACTCGCAAACGCAGTATCAGTCCAGAAGACGAAATATCAAGGCTCCGCGAGGGGGAATCCAGAAAAATTCAAGCTTTGAGGAAGGAGTTTGCGACTTTGGAAATGAAAGGTGGCGAATCTGTCACCAGCTACTTCACAAGAACAATGGGAATCAACAACAAAATCTGCTATCGTGGAGAAAAGATGACTGGCGTGAACATGGCAAAAACATTATGAAGTCATACGGACATATGTGGCTTCTCAATAGCCATTCATTTGTACAGCGGAGAAGATGGTGGATATGATGCGTCCAAACCTACGCCATATGACTGAAGGGAACATGGTGGAAAAGATTTTGCGTTTTTATGACGCAAGATTTCAACTGTATCTTGATGAACTACAGCGCTATTTGCTAGTGCACGAGCAGAATATGAATAGAAGTTCCATCGCCAAAGAGAAGCTCGTAGGCAGTTCTCTCTAAGGGTGGGCAAGAATACTGAAAATCGGTATACAGCACTTACTCTTACTGTACAGAAAAATACCGAAAAATACCGGAATATTGGTATACCGTCATTTTCGGTAACAGTAAATGTTTTCAAATACCGCGGTATACCGGTATAATACCGTACTGACTCCCACCCAGCGATTACTATAAATTCTAAAATATTGTAAAAATCCATTACAAGTTTGAAGCCCAAAATTAATACTTATGTTGGTTACAAATACTAAAATACAAAAATAAAGGTCCGATTTCCAAACCCACTGTAACCTTCTAGGCTTCTACTACGCAACATTCAAACAAACAAGCCCTAATGACTAATGAGTAATGTACTAATGTCTGGACCAGTCCATCTTGTTCCATAAGCTTGCGAGTCGCGATGGCTGAGCCGCTGAGTAGCTGACGAGTGAAGAGGGATACACTTATGTGACGAGTGTATTGACATAGAGATTCCGTAAGTCGAGGCACATAACTTTGTCCGAAAGTCTTATTCAAATATTTTATTTAAAATTATAAAATAGACTAAATACACAATATCATATTATGGATAAATGATTTTATATCCATGTTGTTTGAATAATTTTATTTATTTTTGTTAGTGATCACTATTCATTTAATTATATCTATATTGCTCAAGTTATTTAAATATGTTGAACTGCTTAAATATACTAATAATAATAATTTTCAATATTGAATATGACATCAATAGATTATTAATTGTATTTTGTAACATTTTAATAATGGATTAAATATGTCGTTAGTACACCGATTTACTATATTTTGTTAGTCTATGATAATTTTTTGAATTGGGGGACATGCATGGTAATTTACCGATACCGTACCGTTACCGAACCGAAACTTCGGTATACCGAAATGCGGTATACCGAAACTTCGGTAAGGTAACGGTATATAAATTTTGTATACCGAAAGTTTCGGTACGGTAAAGGTATGAGAGAAAAAATTCGGTATACCGTACCGAACCACCCCTAGTTCTCTCACAGCAGGGACAGAGTTTTGTGCTATGCAGAGTTTTGGGTTAAGCAGAGTTTTTTTTGGGTTACGCAGAATTTTGGGCTATGCAGAATTTTGGGTTTAGGCAGAGTTTTGGGCTATATGGAAGTATTTTAACAAATTTGACTCCAAAACTGTTCGGGCCCGTTTGGTTGGGGGTAATCCCAGGTTAAGGCCATAATGTGATGCTCTTATTTGGTTCATGGTTTTGAAAAAAAATCGGGAAAGTTACGTTCCCGAGAATGTTATATGGATGGGAATGTTAAATCCATCCATGTCTTAGGTTATCTCACATTCCTGGGGTGATCTAATTTTCTTCCGAAAATACCTTCAATTAATTATCTCTTTTCATTTAATTTCTTTATATATTCAATTGTTATCAAATTTATTTTTTTGTGACTTTATAAAACTTTTAATGTAGTGTATAAATATGTAAATTTAATTTACTAAAAATAATCTTATTATTGACAGAAATCTGTTAGTTTGATGATCAGTCAAACATCGTAAATTGTGTAACAACCTTTTTAAGAAGGACGTACAGAGTATTAATTATATACAAATGTCTATTCTTGTTATTTGCATATTTTTTTGCCTTAACATTTAAATTTTTTAAGGTATTTATGTTATAAGAGTTATAGATTTAAAGAGCATAAAAGTAATTCATCATATCTGCAACATAAGATATCTTTCAACCAAATAAATTATGACACATTCCCTTTATGTTAACCAAACACAAATGAGAATCAATTGAATACATTCACATCAATATAACATATCCAACAATCTAACATTCTCATGGTAATATGAGATTCCTTGAACCAAACATACTCTTAATTTATCATATGAGCAAGTATGGATATATTAGGGTGGGCATATCAAATTGAACTAAAGTGAACCTAGGGTGGGCATATCAAATTGAACTAAAGTGAACCGAAATTAGACTGCATTCAAATTGGTTTGAGTTTGGAAGTGTTTTTTCTAGATAGTTTTAAACCAAATCGAACCAAAACTGGAAAAAAAAACTAAATCAAACTACAGAAAATCAATTCAGTAAAATCTTCATATATTATTACTCCGAACCAAACCAAATCAAAACCGAAAAATACTATGGTTTTTGTTTCATGCTAATTCTTCTAATCCGTTCTAAATCGAACTGAAATCCATAAAAATTGAACAAAAACCGATAAGTCCACCTCTAGATATACCCTAGAAAGCATTAAATCATGTCCAATAATAAGAATAATCTAATCCATTAAATATGATAATTTATTTAGTTTAGTAAAAATTTTAATTTTTGATTCGGTGTTTTTATGTGGTATCTATATTTTAATATTTTGGGATTAGAGTTTACTCGTCCCCATTTCAGTCCTCGCTTCTGTTTCCGTCCGGATGCTACTTAGATGAGATCAATACTAACAATAATAATAGTGCTAATGGGAAAAATCAAATTACTTTAATGTAGGCTCGTATAAAATTATGATGAGTCAAATAACCATCTGAATACTCTAGTGGATCATCTATGGCGGAATGGATGTTTCGAACGTGATTATAAATTTGATATCATGTAAACTTCGGAGGTGGAGGGTCACGTTAAATGATCCTTGAGGAATGACTATTCATCCTTTCGGTATGACTGGTTTTGTGGAAAAAATCTTCAGTGACAATCAAAGTAAGACGATTTGTGACTATTTTTTAGCCAAAAGGCATTTGACATCTCCATACAAACAGGACAACCTATGAGACCTGCAGTGCTCCATCCAGAAAGCGTTCTATATGTAGGAATACCGACATCTCATAGTTGATAAAGCTCTTCCACTAATGACTGCAAATACACATCAAGTCTTTTTTTTTTGTATTATCTGGTGATGGGGACAGTAATTTAGGACAAAAACATAAAATGATTTTTCATACACGTCTCCTAGAAAATTATACGGTGTGATGATAATTGTCCAACAAGAGAATTGGCTTCCAAATTGACATTATGGAGAAAAACCATCTGCACATTAGCCAACTCGAGTGTTGTGCGGCTCTATAGCGAATTAGGGATAACACCGATCAAAATGCTTTCATGCCTCAGAATCTGATGGGTGATGTGGCATGCTCTACATGACACGTCATGAGTTTAGCAGTAGTGTTTAAGGCATACAACTTTTACAATCGTGGAGCTAAAGGAAGAAATGTCAACTTAGATGTTGTAGATCTTTTCAGTGGTTTGTGACGCGTAACTGATAGAGGTTTGTACATTTCTGCATTACAAAACTTACACCCGGTTAATGTCTCTTCATTTTTTTTCAAAACAGCATATATCCTCGGGGAAGTGCATGAATTTTGATCATAGGAAGACCTAATTTGGTGACAAAAATTTTCATGTTACAATAAGTATGAGGAAGACAATCATCACGCGGTAACATACTAGCCAAAGACTCTTTTATGTTGGACATGCGGTTCTCAGAAAATATATATTCGAATTTTTAATTCAAAAATTCAGAAACAACTGACATTTGGGAGTGACCATCAAAATCGGAATAGATAGGTTGATCCGCACTTTTAAGCACATCCTAAAATATAGTGTCGAGTGTATCAACATCATAACATATGAACTCAGCCCCTCATTCGCATTATTCTGTCCCACAAAATCATAATTAGATGAGTATTGTGAAATTTAGAATCGACCAAATCATAAATCATTCGTTGATCACATGCAATTTCTTCACAATTACTCCAAGTGCCACATCTCATAGGGAACATAATGAGATGTTCCTACGGTCTACGGCAAAAAAAACTGACTCAAACAACTATCGTTGAGAAGTCCAATTCTAATCATTGTCGATAAACCCACTCGTGTATAAATGCCAAGAAACGTCATATGCATCTAAAAATTTGTTATTTTTACACTTCGTACACGGGCACCTTATTTTACTTTCAGGATGTTTTTACTTGGACTGTAATTTGATGGTCTGGTCTGGTTTGAATTGGTCTGGTCTGATCTGGTTTCTTTGTATTTTTATAACTATCCAAGTCTGGTCTGAACTGTTCTGGTCTGAACTGTTCTGGTCTAGTCTGATCTGGTCTGGACTGGGAGGAATTACAGTCCAAGTAAAAACATCCTCATTCATGTACTCAAGTTGTCCTCATGCAAAATTAACAAATTAAACTCCATTTATAAACTCTTCCCTCAATCTTCTACCATTTTCAACATATAGATTCTACATCCAATTTCTAGTTTTTCTATACATTACAGTTGAATATTAGAAAACCATCAATAAATAATTATTTATTCATATTGTAAATAAATACCAGTAAAGTTTTAAAGCATATTCCTGATATAGAATCGATATAACATAAAGGAAATTATAAATATAATTCAAAACATGATTAATTAATTACTTTAAAAGGTACTAAAACAAAAAAATAATTACACACCTTATATGACGACGATGACTTCTTTAAGAAATTTCAATATAAAAAATAGAGAATAATACAACTTCCATGATCTATTGAGAACTCATCACTTGATTTGAACAATATAATCAAATGTAAGAGCGAGTATGAAATTATGTGATTTTAATCCTAAGAAAACCACATCTATTTAGAGTTTCCTTTAGCAAGAACTTTGGCACACAGATAGTCCAACGGTTATATTTTGGCAGGGATTTGGTAAGGACATTGCGCAAATGGTAACAAAGTTCATTTTTTGGCAGGGACATTTGAGTCGGATAAATTTTTTGAAAATAACGATCACTTTTGGCACGGAGTTTGGTAGAGATGAAGTGAACCTACCCATAAAGGCAACATTTGGTTGGGATGTTGGCACAAATATTGGCTATAACATTAAACGGATAACTTTGACTCGGATTTTGACATGGTAGTTTGTGGCACGAAGAAGAACCGAGACAATCTTTCCTCCACACACCGTTTAATTTGGCTTGGAGTTTGGCTCGAACCGGGACGGAGATAGTATAATACTCTCACTGTATTTGAAAGTGTAGCAATCTTTAAAATACGAAAGAAGTAAAGTGTAACATAATTAGTGTTTACGTGTAATATGGGTCTTTACCTTCTACCTTTTGTACTATTTAAAAGTCTCTAAAAACTTCTAGTTGCATGTTTGACATGACAATTTTTAAAAAATTTTCAAGATAAAAGATCTTTTTTGAGAAATTACCCTAAGTAGCATCCAGCGTGGTATTGGAAAAATAGAGACCCTATGCAATCAAAAAAATTGGGCCTTTCTTTCTACCACAAAAGGAAATAGACCATAAAGATACAATAATCGTAATTGTAATAAATTATCTATAATTTATCGTAAAATTCGAGGTAGTATTGAACAAAATAGTAAAAACAAAAGTATTCATCAAGTAATACGGAATATATAAGTAGTAATATAGTTATACCAATTTATTAAATGTAAATAGTTTAATTAATTCAGCAAACAATTAACAAAATAAAAAATAACAATTAAATGTGTGTGCATGTGCGTGTGCGTGCGAGTGCGTGTGTGTGGGTGTGGGTGTGGGTGTGTGCGTGTGTGGGTGTGTGCAATTAAAATCAACAATTGAATTAAAATATCACATAATAATGAAAAAGAGAAAATAATTTAAATATCCCAAACTTTGAAGGGATGTGAGATAAATACCCTAAACTTGCACATGTAATATATATGCCCAAAGCTTTATATAAAAAGTTATATTAGCAATGTAATCATATATTTTTTCACAAATGTAATTTTATGGCTTAAGTACATACTTTAAAATACACAAAACATTTATGAGAATGCAATCAAAATTAAATGAAACCGGATGTAATATTATTTATTTCACATATGATATTTTAGAATGTTAACTGCATTCTAACAAAGTTTAGAATATTTTAAATTGTGTAATTATTCTAATAAATTTGTTAGGAGTGGGCACGGTTCGGGCCCGTCCGGGTAATTGATGCGTAGTAAATTTTTAAGAACCGCCGATTCCATTTAACGGGTAGGTTCGATCCGAGTATACCAATTCCATTGAAATAGGAAACGGACCTTACCCGCCCCGTTTGAAACGGGCCGATGCGGTCCGAGTCCTCGGTTCTTTATTTTGTAAAAACAAAACGGCTACGCTAGCAAAGATTCTAGTTGTGTATAAAAACGGTTCAATCTGGGTACCATTTTTTCAAATTTTAAGACTTGTTCGGTTCCTAAGTTTTTAAGGACTCGTCCCGGCCCGAACCATTTGGATTTTCTAAAATTAGCATCCGACCCTAACCCGCCTCGAACCTGTATTACCAGACCCGACTTGCGGTTCTCGTACCCATTTGCCCACCATTAAGATCGTGTTTGTAAAAAACATACGGAGTATAACATTATATGAAGTTCGAGCTATATATATTACATATACAAATTTAGAGTACTTATCCCACACCCACCCATTAACGTTTAGGCTATTTAAATTATTTTCCCTTAATGAAAAAGATTAATAAATAATAATCCAAACATATTAAGAAAATCAAGAATATATCATTCAAAAATTAAAATAGATAAACTTACCTGTTTCACAGCTCACGGGAGTGACGGCTTCAGGCCTTCAGCGGCAGTGAGCAGCAGAGACCGTAGACCGCAGACTCGTGGTGCACCGCTGGCTGGTGCGGATTGGCGGAATGCGGACGTGCGTTGCAGACTTGCAGGCTGGCGGCCCTGGAAGCCTAGACGGAGGTCGTCTCGGCCGGTTGGCCCTGGTGCGGTGCTGGCGTGCTGCGGTCGAGTGCTGAATGGTCGACGCAGGGCCTGGTCTTCAATTGCCGAAGGCTTCTACAGTTCTATGCTTATTTCAGAATGGCCGTCTTTTCCTATCTTTGTTTTTTGGACTTGGGCTACCTGGCAAATACTCCTATTAATTTTGGGAATTTTTCACAAATAGATTTCAAAGTGAAAATAATATCACTTTTGTCACCCTTCAATTATTTTTTCAAAAATAGACTTGCCTAGATTTTCTTTTCACACATAGACCATACAGAGTATAAAGCATCCGCCCATTTTATTTGATTCTCCGTATGGTGGGCTGCTACTCTCTAACAAATACGGAGTACATTAATATCAAGGTGTATTAATGCATTGATACTTTGATTCTCCATATTATGTAGAGCTGCCACTTGCTTTTCAATGTATTTTTTTTTAAATAGAAAGATGTGTGAATTCATGAAAAATCCAAAAGATGATAATAAATAGAAAACTAATAAAAATAGAAATAGTATATAATATTAAAAAACTCAAACTAAAAATATAAAATAAAAAAACATACTAAAAGTTGAAAATTGAAAAATTGTAAGTTAGATACTACGTATTAAATTAGATGAATATGGTATTTATAAAATAAATTAAAAAAACACAAATATGCTTATAAAATAAAATAGTTTAGAAAGTCAAAAATATAAAAATCAAAAGTGTCATCAAAAGTTATAAAAAGTTTAAAAAAGAAGAACGTGAAATTTATAAATACAATGTGTAAATAAGATAAAAATGTTTTGAAGCTAGTAAACAATTTCAAAAGTAAATACAAAATTTTGTGAAGGAGTGGTTATTTTAAAAAAATTAAAATATGAACACCAGAAGAATTTAAATAATGAAAATATATAAAAAAAATAAAAAATTGAAATTAATCAATTTAATTTTTTAAATATTTAAAAAATTAAAATATTCAAAACATTATAAAAACCAGATAATACATTTGTTTTTAAAAGGAGGCAGGGGGTTCTTGGTTGTGTTTTGTAGACATGAGTGGATTTATTGGTGGAAACCAAACCTATGAACTAGCATTTTTGTGACTTTATAGAGGATCATTTGATGTGATACCTTCATATATTGTTTTTTGTTGCTTTTGGTTGTATCACCTGTATTGTTTTTTGTTTCATCTTGTTGCATATTGTTGCATCATGTTGTTTTTTGTTGCACTGTGTTGCTTACTATTGTTTATTGTTGAAATAGATTGTTTATGTTTATCTAGGTTTCAATTTATCTTTTCTACTTCTTTAAAAAAATCTATATAGTTTTATATACAAACACAAAAATGATAAATTTTGATTTAGGAAATTAAATAACTAGAAACGGAAAAAAACAATAAAAAACATAAAGTTCAGAGTTATAAACAAGAAGAAACAATTTGAAACAAAAACTAACAATAATATAATAATCATAATTGAAAGATTAATTTCTTTATGAAACATTACATTACAAAATTCATATATTTTTAATTTTGTTTAATTGTTTCAAGTTCATTATTTTAGCTTTTTGCATTCTTTTTTACTGAGTTTTTAATATTACACTCGTTAGGTTACATTAATTATCTAGTTTTTTATAATGTTTTGAATATTTTAATTTTTTAATGAATTTGAAACATAATTAAAAAAATATAAAAATATATGAATTTTGTAATGTAATGTTTCTTAAGAACTTGATCTTTTAATTATGATTATAATTTATTGTTAGTTTTTGTTTCATATTGTTTCTTATTGTTTATAGCTTTGAAATTTTTGTTTCTTATTTTTTTTAAGTTTCTAGTTGTTTATATAAATTTATCATTTTTGTGTTTGTATATAGAACTATATAGATCTTTTTTTAAAGAAGTAGAAAAGATAAATTGAAACCTAAACAAACGCAAACAATCTATTTCAACAATAAAACAATAATAAGCAACAAAGTGCAACAAAAAGCAACATGATACAACAAATTACAACACGATGCAACAAATTGCAACACGATTCAACAAAAAGCAATACAGTTGATGCAACAAAAAGCAACAAAGCCAATATATAAAAGTACCACACCAAATGAACATCCTTAAACAATAAACAAAATCGACAATAAAAAACAATAAGCAGCAGACTACAACAAAAAGCGATACGATACAACAAAAAGAAACACAATACAACAAAACGAAACAACTTTGATACAACAAAAAGAAACACAATGCAACAAAATGAAACAATTCTGATACAACAAAATGAAACAACAAACAAATGAAGCCATCTTCCACATGGGGTAGAGTGAACTTTTAAAATTGATGACTTATTCTGGACACTGAAAGAAGAAGAGCAGGTAGTATCTACTATGTTTCTCCTTTAATTTTCTATTGAAGAGCAAATTCATTCATTTACTTTATTGCATTGATCTTCTTCACCCTTTTTAGTCTAAACCACCTTCCTCGATCCATGCCTTTCTGAGATCCCAATCTGCAATCTATATATGCTCCCTACATATATTGAGGCAAGCTGCTATGCAACTTCTTACATCTTGTGTACAATCTGCATTCTTAAGGCATATACAAAACTCCCATCACAATTATAAAACTTATCTATGTATTCTTACGCCTTTCTATGTCACGTTTTGCATTGCTAGGAACTCCATCAGCCTCCCAACAAAACTTAAAACAAAAAAAAAATACTTTAAACCTCAATTAGGGGATCAAATTTAGGCCACCTTTGCCTTGCTTTTACTGGGTGGATTCAAAACATAGACTGAACCTTAATATGTAATTGTTGTTAATGTACTTGCACTTTGACCATACTATGATATACATGAACTCTTAAACTCATACGATTATCAACTTGTCCAATAATGAGGCATCTTAGAAAATTCATGGGAAAAACACCAATTAATTGAAATGTACAAACACATATTGTCCTAAACAACCATTAATCATCATTGATAGGTACCGTGTTGTATTGTATTGTATTGTATATGAATAAGAAACTAAGACTTACAGTACACACACTAAATAAAGCGGCCAAGGCAGTCTGAATCCAGATACTCTTGATTTGCAGCACATGTGCTCGCTCTCTTATTGGAATATCCAGCAGATACATACAATACTCTGCATTTTATGCAATTTAAAATCCAAAACTAGATGCTAGTTAATCAATGTTGAAAATAGAAACGTCCAAAGCAAACATCTAAATCATATTCTTCAGAGATAATTAATATATTCTTCACCAGAACATCATCAACATAATCAGATTGTGCAACATATACTTAAAAAATTAAAACTACAAAGGAGAACGAAATCATCGAGCTAATATTCTTATAAATATAAATTAGTATATTTATGTATACATATTTATGTATGAATTAATATATTCTTCACCAGAGCTTATGTATCTATGTATACATATAAATCAAAGGTAAAACACATGATAAGAATTTGAGCTAATCAGTCTACAAAATTGTCTCATTTTTATTTGCGAATGAATTTGAAGGGATGGAGATGAAAATAAGGGATGTGGCGGCGATGAGCGGCGGTGATGAACAGACAACCTCCTCAAAAATTATTCAAAACTTATTGAAGTTACCTCAAAACGATCTAATCCATACTAGTGATAATCGTTGGATTGAAATTCACCAAGGAAAAGAATCCGAAGAGCACGAAGTTGAATAAAGCCTCTAAGAAGCAATTGTTCAATTGTGGAAGTGAAGGTCCGTCGGAGAAATTGAATCGGAGGACAGGACGGAGGACAGAGCGCAAAGCCGCATAGGACAGACGACGACACACAGAGCCGCACAGGACGGATGGCAGAGTGCGGAGGCCGAAGCCACAGAGGCCGGAGGTGCAGCCAGAGCTGGGTAGGTGGAGAACAACCGTACACGCTTCAGCTTCAAGCCGGATGCCAGATTGCCAACTATCGATCTCTCCCTTTGAGTTTTGATTTTGTAACACCGTCCCCAAATGTATTTATCTTTAAGCGAATAATTTATTGAACCCTATGAAAGTTTTAGTGAATTTACGAGGTTGTGAATTCGTATTAATTTTTTCGCGTGAATAGTAAAATGCACGTGGGGCCGCATCGGGAGTGGGGACCGCCCGATATTATCGGGACCACATATTAGATTCATTTGGGCCTAGAAAATATGTATATGGTGGTGTATATCCTAATTGGTCCATAGCAATGGCACAGGGTTGACCGGTTGGTCAAACAAGGCCAAATTATCGGTATCGGCAAATTTATCAGAAAACAGCCCAAAAAGGGATTTCGGAGACTTCTAAATTAAGGTTGGGGAATGCATATTGATTCTAGGGTCCCATAAGGATTGGGAACAAGTGTTATATTTTATTTGACCCGATAAATTAAAATATACTTAAAACAGTCCGGAAAATACAACTTTCGGGACGATTGTACACTTCTGGACAAAAAGGGTTGACCTCCCACATGGGTGGGGGCCAACCCACGAATTTAGCCACATTATTCAAGGCTTGAGTCGGCTGGTAGGAGAGGTGAGGTGGGAGAGGACTGATTTGAGATGTTTGGCATCAAAACAAATCATGGTGGCCCTCCTCTCTTTCACTCATTTCCCAAATAAAGACAAAGGGGCATTCCTACCCATCCCCCTCCTCACTAGTTCGGACAGCATCAAGGGAAAGGAGGAAAGAACCTCTACAACTTCATCCTTCATAGCAAAATTCGAGCAGAGCTCAAACAAGAAAGTTGGGAGGAAGTTAAAGAAGGAAAAAGCTAGGAAAAAGTGTGAAAATTAAGGTAATGACCTTATCATAACCTTTCCTTTGTTTTTCTTCTAGTATATAAGATATATATCATATGAAAGACCTTTAGTATTGTTCTACATGATTTAAGTGTGGAATAATGGGTTGGAAAGTGATTCTAAGTCCAAAAACGGACTTAGAAGCCAAATCGACCAGTTTGCCGGAAAATAACCTTTTATAGGTTATTTGTGTTGATATGGGTTTTGTGATGATAAAACCTTGTTAGGAACTTGATTTAAAGTATTTTTGAGCTTCGCCGGAGTTTCGTCGGAGTTGGTCAAAGTTCGTCGGAGTTGGTCAAAGTTCGCCGGAGTTGGTCAAAGTTCGCCGGAATTAGTCAAAGTTCAATCGAGAAGCATAGAACGCGCTTAAGCTTAATTAAGGTGAGGATGACCGACTATGTTGCTTATAATCTTTGGGTTAATTTCATGGGATTCCCTAAGTGAATACAAATGTGATGTGCATGGGTTGTTAATGGTTAATAATGCCTAAATAAAACTACTATTGATTATAAGTATAGTATGCATGATATACAAAATTTATGAATAAATTGTGTATGTTTAGATGTTATGAATATGAGTGTATGATGGTTGTACCAACCATGAATTTCATTTGAGATAGTATACTTTGATACCATGAGGAGAAGCCATGAAGGTATAAAAGTGATATTTGATATTAAGGCCAATCATGCATGAAGGAAGAATTATATTGAAATAAATAAATAACTAGCATTGAAATATTAGTTGGAAATGTTAGTTGAGAAATGGATGAATTAGATCCTAAGAATTTGAATTATAAAGAATCGGTGATTTTGAGCCGGGCTCGAGACCGATGTAGATAACGGTGATTATGGGCTGGGCTCTAGACCGTAGTAGATGACGGTGATTATGGGCTGGGCTCTAGACCGTAGTAGATGACGGTGATTATGAGTTGGGCTCTAGACCGTGGTAGATGACGGTGATTATGAGCGGGGCTCTAGACCGTAGTAGATAACGGTGATTATGAGCTGGGCTCTAGACCGTAGTAAATAATGATGAATTGATACTAAATGAACGGATTAACTATAATGTAATAATGCTCTAGATTGAGGGCCTCAGAGATTTAAACTTCGATTATACTTGGTATAGTTGTCATTGTACTTGTCAAATGCTTCCAAGTACTGACCTCCCCTTCACGGGGGAGGCCACCTCACAGTTTCAGGTAGAACTTGAAGGGTGCTACTACCAGCCGCTGTTTCGGGAAGTTTCTGAGAAGAAGACTTGGTTCGTGCTTCTTCCGTTCTTGTTTTGAAAACAATATGAATAATGCTCATGGATATTATTTTCTGAATATACATTTCGGGGGTTTGTATACCCATGTTTGCCAAGTGTGGCTTGAACACTTGTAATGTTGTTTCCGCTGTTTTAAATGAATGATTTACATTATGTTTGTTTATGGATGTACTATGTGTGAATGATATTCATGACGCCTTGTATAGTATGGATGAGTTGGACTGCGGTTGGCTATTCGTACTGTACGGCGGGTTGTTGACGTGTCCGGCTAGGTCCGGGGCGTGACAGATTTAGCTAGATTATTTTTGAAATAAAAAAACAAAAGTGAAAAAGTCAAAAGTTTATATTTGAAAAATAAATAATTAGGTGACATAAATGATATGCAATAAACAAAGATGGACTGAACGGGAAATTTCCACATTAATTTTTTGGACCTTTCATTTTTTGAGGGCCTGTGTGATGGGACTGGTTGCCCCGGGCTTGCGCTGTTAGCATCTTTTGGAATAGTTGCACACTTGCACTAAGAGTGGTTTGGTGATCCTCTTTTTTATGGGTGTCCCATATTTGAATTCTGGATGATTTTAATGAAGTTTTGAATTTCGTCGGAATTCAAGTGTTTCCGATTTAAATTTCTGTGGAATTTATGAAAATAAGGGTGTTCTCAAACATTTTATGAATTTCTATTGTTACTTATTTGAATGGATTTTAATGGATTCCGATAGATTTCTACGTACAAAAATATTTCACCACAAATTTTGTAGAATCCCTCGCATTTCAAAATTCATGATCTTTTAAAATACATTCAAGTCCTAGTTCGGACGCCCCCTATTTCGCGCATTGAATTGTGTCGTAATATGAAAAAGTAAGGTTAATGTTACTTTTTTAGTTGTATTGCAGAGGATCAGTTTAGTTGTTTGTTCATATAATTTTTTCTTTATTTTATTAATAAAATATAATTTAATTTTTTCATAAATCAGCAAAATTAGTCAATCCAGGCACTTCAGTCAAAACTTCATAAATTTTAATTGTATTAGTCAATACATCCGATTTGAGTAAACCCAATAGGCTCTAAGTATATACTCTCTCTGTCCCGCAAAGAACTTCACGGTTTGACCTACACGCATACTCCCTCCGGTCCTAAATAAATTTCACACTTTCCTTTTTGGGTAGGTCCAAAATAATCTTCACACTTCTCCCTTCCTTATTTGACAAATTATGTACATCAAAACAGTGCAAAACAGTGTCAAATAGTGTCAAACAGTGTCACAACAGCGTACTCTACAATAAAGTCAAATTTATTTCCTTAATTTGTGTGGAGTCAAAGTGTGAAGTTTATTTAGGACCGGAGGGAGTATTAAGGAAATAAACTTTTCAGGGGTAAATTTTACTGTTTTGACATTGTTTGACACTATTTTGCACTGCTTGACATTGTTTTGATGTAGATAACTTCCCATTTAGGGAAACGGGAACTTCTTTTTGGGACTGCTAAAAAAGGAAAGCGAGAAGTTCTTTGCAGGTTTGAGGGAGTAGCATTTAGCATTAAGTAATCAGAATAAGGATGTTTTTACTTGGACTGTAATTCGTCCCAGACCAGACCAGATCAGACCAGTTCAGACCAGACCAGACCAGACCAGACTTGGATAGTTATAAAAATACAAAGGAACCAGACCAGACCAGACCAGTACAGACCAGACCAGACCAAATCAGACCAGCAAATTACAGTCTAAGTAAAAACATCCTAACTTTTATACAAAATAGAACCAAACAAAACAGTCAGCTTTATAAAATCTCAACAAACTATCATAATTTTCTTTTAAAATATTTTAAATCACTAAAAGCTATTACTTATTTATTTTCTTTGGAAGAGCTAATACTTATTTAGGTTGTTTTTACTTGAATTGTAATTTGTCCCAAATCAGACCAGACCAGACCAAAATAGACCAGACCAGACCAGACTAGACCAGATCAGACCAGACCAGAACATATTTTATCATTATTATTATTATTATTATTATTATCATTATCATTATTATTATTATTATTATTATTATTATTATTATCATCATCATCATCATCATCATCATTATTATTATTATTATTATTAGTATTAGTATTAGTATTAGTATTAGTATTGTTATTATTGTTATTATTAGTAGTAGTAGTATTACTATTATTACTATTATTATTTTTAGTATTAGTATTGTTATTATTATTAGTAGTATTATTACTATTATTACTATTATTACTGATGGGGTTATGAGACTAGGCCCAGAGCATAATCAACCCAATCCCCGAACTTGGACCCGTGGATCCAAGTCCACAACCTGAAAAGCCTGTCAGCCAGCCCAGCAGGGAGCCTGCCAATCCGGCTGACCTCCCAGCCCGGAAGAGTAACGGTCAAGCAATTAATGCGCTATTAATTATGTACTTAATTTCGTATTAATGTTGTAATTAATTAGTCACTATTATCGGTAGCGGTTACGATTTGTATACGCCTATAAAAGGCGGGTTGTAATTCAAATTAGAAGGAGACGATTTCTACATGTGATTTCAGGCAACTAAACACTTTTAGCTTCTTTCCTTATTCGTATTACTTTCTTGATTCCTGCTTGAGTGTCGTACGTAGCTTTCCTAAAAGCCTACGAGCGTCCTATTTTGGATCAACATTGGTGCTTTCATTGAGAGCCGAACTCAAGTCTCTCACATCACTTTAGTAGGAATTAATCAAAAATTGCTTTTAAAAAATCATAAATTGAAAATTTTGAAAAGATATTTTAAGTGGTTTAATTGCTTTTACTCTTGTTAAGCGTGTGTAATTTTAACATTGAACAACGGACTTATAAAATCTGATCACTCAAGTAAGCCGGATGAGCACACACACTCGTACAATGGTCGAGCACACACACTCGCGCCACCGGGTCACGTCATATGGGTGTGACGATTAATAAGCTCCAATATAAATGTTAATACCGCACACTCTTGACTTCATACGAGATCTTGCGTGCTCTTACCTCTTCATAGTGCATCACACTCCAACCTTGGGGGACGAGTCACCCGTTCAAAAGTCTTTACTTGCGGGTTCGAACTACTAACCTCAGGCGGCGAGTTAAACTCTTGTTAGGGGCCCAGGGCCACGATTTTCCGAACAATTTTGTCACTTAATTGACATTCACGTTTCTCGAAAAGGTTGATATACTTTAGTTTTTTGGGGTTGGATTATCCGTTCCAGTGAGGACTCCGCCTCACTTACTCGTGGATTCAATCTTTCTTTCAGAGACTGGGTTAAGGCCTAACTTGGGAACTTGATGTCAATCTTTTCAAGTAGTGAGTCCGACTCACTTACACACTGAGCCGTGGTTCGACACCAGGCCAGATGCTTTATTCTACACTATTGTTGGGATATTGATCCAGAGGCCCAATACCCGGATAAAAAAGGCCCAGGATACCCGGCCCAAACAACGGATCCATTACCTTATGATGAGTATATCTAGTGAAGAATCCATACCGAGCGGGGTTCGGTCCAAGTAAAGGCCGACCCAGAAAGAAGATATACCGAACGGAGTTCGGACCATATATCATACTTGGGCCAATTTGACAGCGTCTTCAGCATGGTCCAACATCCCGTTCGAGCAGCGGACAATCTGCAAGTGGCCAGGTGCAATTAATGTCAGATGGTGACATCAGCAAGTGGAAACATGGGTGATCAAGTTGGTGGAACAACGGCCAATCAGCATAGAGCAGCCCATGCTCTCCATTAGTATAAATAGAAGGTTTAAAATCATTGTAAGGGTTATCATTTCAATACTCAAGCTCTAGAACAACATTACTATCTTTGTTTCCTGTATTAAAGCACTATTCCGACCTACCGATCGGGAAGTTCCTTGTAATCAGACATGTTAATTAATACGAGTGGGCTTTTGGGTATTATTTGATTCATCTTTTATATTTTTGTTAAAACACTTTGATTCTGGTCCATTCCTGATATATCCAAAGTTCGTGTTGGGCTTTCGGATCTACGGGACTTACCCTCAACATTGGCGCCGTCTGTGGGAAACTGTTCAAAAAGTTTCACATTCAAACATTCCAAAACAACTATTTTTTTAAAAATGGTCAGAATCAGTTCTTATCACACAAACAATGGTTCACGCCGTCACGGAAGAAGTCACACCCCGGGAAATCAAACCCCTCAGGGACAATCCAGCCGAGGATCATATCCTCATTTGATGGGGACTTTGTGATTCCTGAAGCTCTAAGGAGGAATCCTCAGGCCATGCGAGATATGACCCAGGTCATGCAGCACATGGCAAACGAGGAGGAAGGAGGATCCAATTTTACAGGGGAAACTCCACTCACATAAACGACCACAGCGTCATCCCACTCGCAGGCCCATCGGGATAATCGTCGTGGCGCTCCACCTACAACGCATCATACTCCCAGTGACCGGACCCCGATCGGGTCACAAGCCAGGGGACCTACGCCTATTGGTCGTCATTTCCAGCATGACGAACGGAATAATACTAGGGTTGCTCAAAGGCATTGGGATCGGGAGTATACAGATTTGAGGGCTCCACCACCGCCCCATTTGACGGCCCAGGAGGAAGAAATGACTGAAATGAGGAGGCAGATGAACGAGATGAGCGATCAGATGAATAGGGCGCCCGTACAGCCTGCCCCAATTCAGCTCGGGATTACTTCCCCTTTCACCAGGGAAATTATGTATGCGGACATCCAGGGAGGTGCCAAACCACCGGCCGGTCAAATTTATGACAGGGTGGGAGATCCCCATGTGCATTTAAGGAGTTATCAAGGAGGACTCATGCTACTAGGAGCACCTGAGGCTGCTATATGCCGGTTGTTTTTCAGTACGCTCAAAGGGCCCGCCCAGGAGTGGTTCGGGACCCTGCAACCCGAGTCGATCAACAGTTTCGCCGAATTATCGACGTTATTCTTGGCCCAATTTGCTTCGAGTGCCAACCCAAAACGACATTTCAGCTACCTGACCAGCGTGAAGCAGAACTCCAAAGAAACCCTCAATCAATTCTTAAAAAGATGGAGGGACGAAACTCTGACAGTTGGAAACATGACGGATGATACCGCCATCACCCTATTCACAAACGCTCTCCGAACGGGAGAGTTATATAAGGATTTGAAGAAGAATCCAGGTACAGCATATGTCGAGGTGTTAGACAGAGCTCGCAAGCATGCTGCCCTTGAAGAAGAGATTATGATCAGGGACAAGGTCGTTGCGCCTACCGCCCCAATCAAGATGGCCGATCGGCTGGGTCCTACCCCAGTGGCCGCTCTCCCTCCTAAGCAAGGGCGATTTACTCCCCTGGTCCTGTCCGTGGCAACCATTTATCAAAACGAGAAGGACAACATTCCCCTTCCGACTGATTCTTCACAGTATATGGGAGCAGACGAGTCTGCTTTTTGTAAATATCATAACAGGAAAGGTCATGCCACCAACGCCTGTAGAGCACTACAAACGGCTATTGAGGACTTGATCCGGTGGGGTCATCTGGGCAAGTATGTGAGTAAGGACCCAAGTGCGGTAGGCACTTTAAAACCGATCAAGAAACCCAACAGTTGGCGACGGGATGCCCAACGTGATGCCCAGCCCCAAAATGACGTATATATTCCACCCAGGGATGATCCAGAGGGCTCGGGAGGCCCCGGAAAGAAACCTCGAATGGAGGTCAAGGTTATATTTGGGGGCGGGGAAACAGGGGATTCGAACGCCGAACGGAAAAGGTTCGAGCGAAGTCTTTATGTAGGATCCATCTCCACTCCCCCACAGAAGAAAGGAAGGACGAACCCGATCACGTTCGGGCCAGCTGATTTACCCAACTCGCCAAGCCCGCACAGGGATGAATTGGTGGTGAGCATGTGCATTGACAATGCTTTGATACGCCGGGTACTGATCGATATCGGGAGTAGTGTGAATGTATTGTATTTACAATCATTCGAGAAAATGGGCCTACAGAGAGGTCAATTGACCCATCTAGGAACCCCACTGGCGAGCTTCACCGGTAACTGTATTGAGGCTGAAGGGACCATCCAATTGTTAGTTGAAATTGGGGACGAAACGCACAAGGCATCACTCCGAATGACGTTCGTGGTGGTGGACATAAAATGTGCCCATAATGCCATCTTGGGCCGACCAGGATTGGAAGATCTGGAGGCAATAGCCTCTGTCCGCCACTCGTGCATCAAATTCCCCACAGACACCGGGTTTGGAGTGGCCAGAACTGATCCGGCGACAACCCGAACATGCTACCGAGAGGCCCTGAAGCAGATGAACACCCGTGGAATGCGGGTTAACAGTATTGAGGTGGAGACCCACCGAACGGAGTTCGAGGCACATCCAAAACCTGCCACTCTCCTCGAGCAAATTGACCTGGATTCCACCCCCCGAACCGAAAGGTAGCTATCGGGGTGGATCTGGAGGCTGACATTCGGGATGGCGTGATTTCTGTCCTAAAAAAGTTTCAGGTTTTATTCGCCCGAGGGCCGGAAGATATGTCGGGTATTGACCCAGAGATAATCTGTCATAAGCTCGTCGTTCGGCCTGATGCAAAACCGATCCAGCAAAAGAAACGATATCAAGCAACCGAACGGCGGGATTTCACAAAGCAGGAAGTGGCCACCTTGCTGAAAATAAAACATATCCGTCCAGTAATCCACGTCGAATGGCTATCCAATGTGGTCCTAGCTCCAAAACAATCTACTTGGAGGATGTGCATGGATTACTCAGGTCTGAATAAAGCTTGTCCCATGGACCCTTATCTAGTACCGAGGATCGATCTGTTAGTAGATGAAACGGCCGGATGTGAATTGTTGAGCTTCATGGATGCATTTCGGGGATACCATCAGATCTTCATGCACCCAGATGATGCAGAGAAAACAGCGTTCGTCACTTCGGATGGTGTGTTTTGCTATATTGTCATGTCGTTCGGATTAAAGAACGCAATGACAACTTTTCAGAGGATGATCGGGATGCTGTTCAAAGAAGTGTTGGGAGTCACAATGGAAGCTTATGTTGATGATATCCTGATCAAAAGCCGGAAGAAGGAGAATCATATCCTGGACATAGAAAAGGTGTTCGGGATAGTGCAGAAAGCTAACATGAGGCTGAATCCCAAAAAATGTGCTTTTGCTGTGAGAGGGGGCAAATTTTTGGGATACATGATGAGCGAGAAGGGGATTGAGCCCAATCCTGAAATGGTAAAGGCAATTGTGGATATGGAGGCTCCTAGAAACCTCAAGGAAGTGCAGAGATTGACCGGTCGGTTAGCAGCTCTAAGCAGATTCCTATCCAAGCTAGCCGATCGAGCTATTCCATTCTTCCAGATCATGAAAAAAGCCAACCCCTTTGAATGGACAGCCGAATGTCAAACGGCTTTTGAAGATTTCAAGGCATATCTGTCTTCTCCCCTGGTCTTGACAAAACCCGATCCAGGGGAACATCTGTATATGTACCTTGCTGTAGCTGACCTGGCCGTGAGCACGGTATTATTGAAAGAAGAAGATGGCATCCAGCGACCAATCTATTTTGTAAGCAAGGCTTTGAACGGGACGGAAACCAGGTATACCTTACTAGAGAAAACAATACTGGCCTTGATAGCTGCTATTAAACGTCTAGCACCATATTTCCAGACCCATCCGGTAACTGTGTATACTACTCAGCCGCTCGCCACCATCTTGAGAAACCCAATGGCAAGTGGGCGCATTACAAAGTGGAGTCTTCTGATCAGGCAATATGAGGTGGATTTCAAGCCTCGACCCACTATCAAAGGGCAGGCCCTGGCAGATTTCATTGCAGAATGTACCGCTCGGCCCTCGGAAATAGATTCAGAGAACAATGTGCTGGATAACTGGTGGGAAATGTATGTGGATGGTGTAGCTAGTGCCAAGGGTTGTGGAGCCGGAGCTGTGATCACATCGCCCGAAGGGTTCAAAGCATATTATTCCATTCATTTTGACTTCAAAGTAACCAACAATGAGGCTGAGTATGAGGCCCTTATTGCGGGTTTAAAATATGCGAAGACCCTGGGCGCCGATCGGTTAAAAGTCCGGTCGGATAGTCAATTGGTGGTACATCAAGTGAATGGTACAGCTGAAGCTAAAGAGGAAAGAATGAAGGTTTACAAAGAGATAGTCGAGGAACAGATAAGCAAATTTGAACAGGTGGTGCTCGACCAAATATCCAGAATAGAAAACACCGAAGCAGACATCTTATCCAAATTGGAGAATGCAGCGCTCGACGATCGGGCACAGGAGATTCCAGCTCATATCCAACGGTTTGCCCACCGGGAAACATTGGCAACACCAGCAATCATGGTGCTCCAGATCGAGGCCATATCTTATGTCGTCCCCAGTTGGGTCATAGATATGACCAACTACCTAAAAGACGGAACCCTCCCACAAGATAAAAATCCTGCTTATCAGATAAAATGCATCCAGAGGAGGGCTTCCATGTTCGAATTGGTGGACGAACAGTTGTACAAAAAGACGTTTGGTGGGCCGTATTTGAAATGCCTCCCACCCGATCTAGCGGCAGCCGTAATGGAAGAAATTCATGAGGGTATCTGCTCAAGCCACCAAGGGCCCAAGACACTGGCCAGAAAAATCATCCTGCAAGAGTATTATTGGCCGACTATCCAACAAGACTGCTTTGCGCATACTAGAAAATGTAAAGTATGCCAACTATACGCACCGGTCCCCGGACGGCCAGCCACTTTCTACACTCCAATGACGGTGGCCCTTCCGTTCGCGAGATGGGGGATCGACCTGCTAGGTCCTCTACCTACTGCCCCTGGGAACAACAAGTATATCATTGTTGGGATAGATTATTTTACCAAATGGGTAGAGGCCGAGCCACTGGCTAGCATCACAGATGTAAAATGTCAAAAGTTTGTCTGGAAGAATATCATTTTCCGTTTCGGAATCCCCGAACAGATTATAACTGATAATGGAAGGTAGTTCGTAAGCCGGAATTTTGAGAACTACCTTGTCAAATGGGGAATCAAGCATTCCAGAGCATCCGTGGCATACCCTCAGGCGAATGGCCAAGTAGAGAATATGAACCGTACCATCATGGACGGTATGAAGAAAAAGCTGGAAGAATACTCCTCATCATGGCTTGATCAGTTAAATTATATCTTATGGACTTACAGGACTACACCCCGAACGGCCACAGGAGAAACTCCATTTTCCCTTGCTTACGGTTTCCAGGCCAAAGTACCAACGGAGATCCTAGTTCCCACACACTGAACGGTGCATTATAGCCCAGAGCGGAATGAGGACAACCTACGGGCCGAATTGCACTTCATAGAAGAAAGAAGGGATCTGGCAGCTGCACGAATGGAAGAGTATCACAGGGCCACGAGAAGATACTTTGACAAACAAGTAAAAATTCGTTCAATCGAAGTAGGGGACCTGGTGCTAAGGAAGCGAGAAAAAAGCAAACCTCTCAAAGGTGGAAAAGTGGCACAAAATTGGGAAGACCCCTATCAAATATGCAAGAAGTATGCTTCAGGAACGTTTGGCCTACAATGTACCGAAGGTCGACCGGCAGGCACATGGAATACAGAACATTTAAGGAAGTTTTATCAATAAAAAAGGCTGTTGCCACCTCTAAAAAATGTGTGTATATATGTATATAGAGAGGGAGACATAACTTCCAGAAAATCTCAGCCCATGGTTAACACGATCATTCCGGATGACCGAATGACGAACGGGTTAACAACATGAAAGGAAAATCATTCTCAGCTAAGAAAGTTTTGACCTTAGATTTATGAACGGATAAAGGGATCAAAACGGCTTTAAGAATCGATGCTCAGAAAATCTCAGCCCATGGATAACACGCAGTCATTCCGGATGACCGAATGACAAACGGGTTAACAACATGGAAGGAAAGTCATTCTCAGCCAACGGCTTGGAGTTTGACACTCAGATAGTCTCATCTCAGCGGTTAACATGAGAATCGTTCTGGACAACCGAATGAGGAACATGTTAGCAGTTTGGAGGGAGCCATTATCTCAGCTAATAGAATTTGACCCTGTAAATACGCATTGTTAAAGGGATCAAAATGGCCTGGAGTTTGATGTCAATGATTCTCACCTCAGCTTTTTAACACGCAAAATCATTCCGGGTGACCGAATGAGGAACGGGTTAACAGTTTGGAGGGAGCTGAGTCATCAACTTAGCTAAATTCGACCTTGTAATTACGTACAGGCAAAGGGATCAAAACTGCTTGGAGATGGTGTCAAGACTATAAGTATGGACGAACCGAGCGACGTTCGGATAAGGTACGGATTGTCGTCTGGGGAATCGGAACTATGGTTTTGAAAAATCTCGCCTCAGTCATTAACTTGATTTGGAAGCGAGTCGCCCTTTTAGCTATAAATAAGGAATGACCCGATCTGGTGACCTTGCTTACAGTTTGAAAAGGGTTACCTCAGACCCCTAATATGGATGATACGAGCGAGAGAGAATAGTTCGGAATGCATCGGAATTATGGGTTTGGAAAGGAGATAGTCTCACCTCAGCTTGTTAACAAGTGGGATCATTCCGGATGACCGAATGACGAACGGGTTAACAGTTTGGAGGGAGCCGCCATCTCGGCTGAGAGTTTGACCCTGTGGTCACGATCAAAACGGCTTGGAGGGATTCACCTCAGCTAAAAGAGTTTTGACCCCGTGGATCACGAACGTTAAAGGGATCAAAATGGGCTTGGGAAAGGTGTCAGAACAATTATGGTCAAAACGAACGACGTTCGGTAACATCTGCAGAATCAGAATTCCCAGATAGATGACTGAATGACGAACGGTTTGGAGGAAGACATTATTTCAGCCAAAAGAATTTGACCCTGATTTTATGACCGAACGGAGGGATCAAAACGGCTTGGAAACAATGTCAGAAATATAAAGAGACATGAGTCGAGTGATGTTCGGCAACACAGGAAAGATTATGAGCGAGAGAAATCAAAGAAAAAACAGAAGAGAAACATCAACACAGTTAAAGAAAAATGTCCAGTTTATTCTTCGGCATTACTAGCCGGAATATACAAAAGAAAAAGACAAGAAAGCAAAATATTACAAGGCTATGCCACTGGAGGACTGCTGTTCGGGGAAGGTGGAGGTTGGGAGCTCCCTGCCTGCGCTGCATCATCAGGCACTGCTTTTGTCCTCTTCTCCATGATCCGGTCATAAGTGTTCCCGAACAGATCATCAAATCCCAATTCATCAGGATCAAACGACTTAGGGAAATGTTCCAAGATCAGGTCGAGGTTCCTATCTAAAAGCAGATCCTGACTTTGTGTCACAGTTTTCTTGGTCAGGACATCCAAAAAAGATTTCCCTTCCGGCGTGCTGTCCAGGAGATCGATGCCTGCCTTAACGGGATCTTCACTTTCACGCAAAAATTGGCCAAGATGAAGCCCCAGGAATTGTCGGGCTGTATTCTCCAGAGCAACGCTCAGCCCTTTACCCCGTTGGTAATCAACTATTGATTGATTGGCAATCTGGGAAGTATTAGTAGTATAAGGTTCGGGAAGATTGTCACCATCGACCTTGTCAAATTTGATCCCGGCAGATTCGACAGCCCGCACCTTGGCCCGGAGTTCCTTAATCTCCCGATCGCGACATCGGGTCTTCTCTTGCATTGCAGCCAGGACAACCTTTGCTTTTTCACGCTCTTTGGCACGTTCTTGTAAATCCGCCGCTAATTTCCGAGCGGCAGAAAGAAGGACCTAGCTGTCGTCCCGATCACTGACCGGGAGTTTCATTTTCTTTTCGGCCGCAAGAAAGGCCTTATGATAGTATACGCTGCCCTGAAAACAAGTTGCAAAGGAAGTCAGATAAGATAAACCAATAAAAAATAGGAAGGTATGGATCAGAATGAAGCATACCTTGAGTGCTTCTTGATGATCTGCTTCAAGAAGATCTGACCAGTGAGTCAAGTTCGTGAAACTGGGGGGAACCTTAATCGCAGTGCTGCACCACATGGATGATGGCATTAGCCCGAACAAGTATCTCCCTTCTGCTCTAGGTCCCATGTTTGAGAACTCAACAAACATCCGATCATCGACCGGCGCATCAGAAAAGGCTGGAGTTTTCGGTTTGACAGACATAGGTCTCTTGGGCTCAGCCTCCGATCCGGTCAAGTCGACTACGTGATCGACCGGGATCAGTATGTTGCCATCATTCCCCCTGCGTTTCTTTCGAGCCTGCTCAGCAGATGTATGATCGGAAATCATCTTCTCCTTGCCCTTTCCGGAGGAAGCTGTCAAAGTAGCGGCAGATATGGAACGCCGAACGGGTATGGGGGATATCACACCTACAACAAAGGGAATAAGAGATAAGAAACTAAATTGAAAGAAGAAAGGACGATCGGGGTAAAACCCTATTACACTTACCAATCCCGGTAGATAGCATGTTAGAAGGGGTAATAAAACCCCGAAGACTTCGGGTTCCTCCCATACGCAGAGATTCAGCTTGGGAGCGCAGAACGACATCTACTCCAGGCTGAGAATCCCGAACGGGATAGGCGTTCCACCTATTCGAAATTGGCAGAGAATCACCTACTCGAACGAATAGAAATCGCTCCTCCCAGTCAGCCGGCGGGGTAGTATTATCTGTAAACAATTGACGATCAGAGCGAGCTACCAGCTTCAGGTACCCGGTCGTCCAATAAGGCTGATAGCAGTAGTGATGAAGAAATAAGTCAACACTTGGAGCGATCCTCAGTTCCTGGCATCGAATTATGAAGCCCGTCACGATGCGATAAGTACTAGGGACGAACTCAGCGGGCAGTACATAAACTCGATGCAGGAACTCTACGACGAACGGATGGAGGGGGAAGCGAAGCCCAGCAATCAATGCATCAAGATGCACTAGCACGTGTCCCAGTCGATGCCTCATTGGATGTCGGATGAATCCAGCATAATACTCTCTTGGTGGAGGCAATAATTGGCCAAGTTGACGTTCGACATCTTCAGGAAGGCGTTGTTTTTGTTTACGAATGCGGTTAAAGTGCAGAGCAATGCGGGGTGGCCGCTCGGGCATTCCCTTGTTGTAAATCTGAACGTCGTCCCCTGATAGGCATCCATCGTCACGTGGCTGTTCGGTGTCTTTTCCTGTGAGCGGATTGCCGGAATTAGGTACTTGGGAAGAAGAGCCTTCGGCCTTGTTCCCAGTAGAAGTTTTTCCTACACGAATCAACGGCATTTCTTCAGATTCTGAGCTAGAATGGAAATACATAAAATCACTTGAGGAATCCTGAGAATTCTAGAGAGAGAAAGCTTGAAGATATACGAGAAAGCTTAGAAGGAAAAACTAAGGAAACAACAAGAAAAATGAGGATCAAGCACCTCTCTATAAATAGAGAAAGTGCCGCCCAAAAACCTAAACCATGAATAACACGTGGCATTGCGTGATTATGATTAATCGGGGTGTATTTATGGTTTATATTTAGGCACGTACCCCGAACGAGCAATGAAGAAACATGATTGCGACTGGTTAACCAGGCAAGTGAACGTCGAACGGGCACCTACGTTTTGAGGCAAATCTTTTCACACAAAGAAAAGCAACAAGATCCATGAGAACGGCTAAATACTTCTCAATTCGCCAATTAACGAACAACGAGCCGAATAACTAAGATGTTTCAAATTAGCCGAGTGACGAACGGGCTCACAGAGAATTAGCAGAGATCACACTAAAATGGCTAAGTCCTAAAAAATGATCAGAAGCCCGAACGGCTACCAACATATGAAGGAAGCCAAATGCGGGTAGACTATCAGAAACATCTGAAGCCAGCAAAACTGCTAAGTCCTAAAAAATGATCAGAAGCCCGAACGGCTATCAACATATGAAGGAAGCCAAATGCGGTAAACTGACGGAAACGTCTGAGGCCAGAAAAAATTGCTAAGTCCTAAAATATGAACAGACCCTCGAACGGCCATCAATACAAAAAGCAGGGGGCTAGTCCCTGGTAAATTGTCAGAACTATCTACTGCCCGAGCGGCAATCATACGGTGTTAGGAGTGTTAAGTAAAAAATAAAGTCAGAAAACTGTTAAGTCCTACGAAACGGACCGAATCCTGAATGGTGAGCAATCATTCAACAAAGGCAAAAAAAGACAGTACATGGAGCTTTGTGCAAAAGATATATATATATATATATATATATATATATATATATATATATATATATATTCATCGGCTCTATTGGCCGGGAAATACAGACAAGGTTTGCAAGAAAAGAAGAGAAGGGGGGAAGGGATTACAGTTGCAAAAAATATTAGATTCTAAATCTATTGTTCTGCTCTATTGTCTTTTTCATCACCCTCCTCCTCATCTGAGTCAGTAGGGGGATCAGGCTCTTTCCCCGCTTCACGGTCAGCAGCCCGTTGCAAGTCCCGTTGATGCTTCTCGTATTGGGCTTCAACTATGGACGACTGGGGAAGATCAACCAGCTCGACCGGCCTCCCTAGCAATTCTTGCAGTTTGGCGACAAAAGGGGCCGTGATGTGCTGGCAGCCCATGACGTACAGAGATTGGGCCAGTGAATCATTGAACTTTTTTCCCCTTGGGTCTTGGTCGAGCAGTTTGACCCCCTCGCTTCGGTGGGCATCACCCGTGGAGAAACGCTCGAGATAATCACCAAAGGTGACTGGGAGTTCCTGTTGCGCATATTCTTTCTTCAAGATAGCGAACTCCTCAGACCCCTTGAATGATTCCCGGACGGCAGACAAATCAACCTTCACCTCAGCAGGGCCGTCCGGGATACGGGGGGCGCACTCTTCAAACTTTACCAAAGCAGCTTCGGCAGCATGAACTTTGGATTGGGAGGCCCCGAGCTAAACCCTTAGTTCACCAAGCTTCGACTCGAGGCGTTTTTTCTCCTCCGCAAAGGCTTTCTGTTCGGATTCCAGAGCAGCGAAAGCAGCAGCTGCATTCTGCTCCGCAGAAGTCTGAGCGACGATTAGCTCCCGCTCCTTAGCCAGCCGAGCCTCTTTCAGCTGCAAACTGTAAAGCCCAACCTGCAGAATGTCGTTCGAGAAATGAGATGGTGTGAAAGGAAATTTAAACTATGAGAAATATAGGGAAAAAAGTAAGAAACCTTCAGAGCTGCTAAGGCCAAGCATTCCTCAGATTGCTCGACCGACAGCTTAGGAACGGTGAAATTGTTGAAGAAAGCGGAGGTAGACCAAATCTGGCTTGCTGAGCATCCACCTCTTTCTACAACATCATGAACCGTATCCGCCAGTGAGATCCAGTCGACCTGGCCAGACAGCTGGACAGTGGGTATATCACCCGCACCCTGACCGGTCTCTTGAGCAGCTTGGAAGTGCTCAGGAAATTGTTTCATCTGGTCAGAACCAAACCGATCATCGAACAACATGACATCGAATTGGTCCTGATGGACCTGTTGCAGTGGCTGTGGCTCTGGAACTGGTTGAGAAGACCCAGCGTCCTGAGCAGTAATAGTGGAGGGAGTAGGTTGGGGGTTCTTTCTGGCTTTCTTCCGCTTGCCAACCCCACCAGCGGCATGAACTTTGTTGTTGTCCATAGGTATGTCTGGATTGGGAGCTGAAAAATGACAAAGGAAAATGTTAGTACCGAGCGGCCTTAGCGTGTGAGAAACTAGAAAAAAAGAAGAAGAGAACGTTTCTCGCACGGGAAGGACCGCTCGGACCATGGCACTTGATTTCTCAAAACAAGCAAACCCAAGAAAACGGGCAATACCTATCCCGGCTTCGACTAGCCGATCGGGAGTCAGATAACTCATGATATCCATGCATTTATCTTTCTCCACAACGAGCACATCCTTGTAAATTTCCTCGGTAAGGACTGGATCAGGAGATTTGCGAGGAAAGGCATTCCACTTACGGGGAACCAGGCCGTCTGGGACAGACACAAAAAAGAACCGGTCTTTCCACCCCTTGATTGAAGTCGGATTGCCCTTGAACAGGATATGTCCCGTTCGGGCACTAGTGGCCAGATAGCCGTGTGTTTGTTGAGGGGCTACCTTAAAGAATTGGTGGAATAGATCTAAGGTCGGTCGGGCACCAGCATCTTTACAACAGCAAATAAAGCCCACCATTGCCCGATAGGAGTTCGGCATAATTTGGGCCGGAACAATTTCGTAGAAATTAAAAAATGAAACGAAAAAGAATGTAGCAGAATTCTAAGCCTGGCCCTAATTGAGTCAAAATGAACTACAACTATCCCAGGCCTATGACGCATTGGGTGAAGCCCAGCTCGCAGTCGGAAATTCACTGGGTCTGGGATTAGGGCCGGAATTTCGGCCCTATTGTGGGAGGTCAGTTTTTTCCGCCTCTCCCTAATCAGTTTTAGGTCAAGGGTATGACGAGGGAAATCGTTGGGACGTCCGGCCGCCATGGAAATTAATTCATCTTCGGACTTGGTATCATCGGAATCTTCACCGGAGGAAGAAGAGCTGCCGGAGGAATCATCCGTCTCCGCCCTAACCTCCGCCGTCGCCGCCTTGGAACCCTCATCAAAAGGGACGGTGATAATCTCCACATCACGGTCCTCCCCTTGAGAAGCCATTTCCGAATCAGAACACCGTTGGGAATTCATCTCGACCGAGTCAAGGATGAGGCGAGAAAGTAAGGGAGGGAAAGTACCTGAACAGCGAAAGCTTGAAGAAAATTCAGGGAGAGCAACGGTGCGAAGGAAATTGCAGAATCGAAACCCGGATTTGAAAAGTTAAAGGCTAATTTATAGCCTTTAAACCGCCGTATCGAGGACCAATCAGGAAGCGACACGTCACCAGAAGCATTTAAGCTAAACGCGTGTCCAATGAAAAGACTAAACGACAGTTATCATGACGAATATGGGGAAAATAAAACGACAGTCGTCAAATCACAGTATGAGGGACTGACCACTCCTGTACCCCGATCGCCATTCGGCACTGCAACATTTGTGTTCATACTTCCTAGTGCACTCACTGTCATTCGAGACATCGGAAGTGGGGGACTTGTGTTGGGATATTGATCCAGAGGCCCAATATTTGGATCAAAAAGGCCTAGGATACATGGCCCAATCAACGGGTCCATTACCCTATGATGAGTAGATCCAGTGAAGAATCCATACCGAGCGGGGTTCGGTCCAAGGAAAGGTCGGCCCAGAAAGAAGATATACCGAACGGAGTTCGGACCATATATCATACTTGGGCCAATTTGACAGCGTCTTCAGCATGGTCCAACATCCCGTTCGAGCAGCGGACAATCTGCAAGTGGCCAGGTGCAATTAATGCCAGATGGTGACATCAGCAAGTGGAAACATGGGTGATCAAGTTGGTGGAACAACGGCCAATCAGCATAGAGCAGTCCATGCTCTCCATTGATATAAATAGAAGGTTTAAAATCATTGTAAGGGTTAGCATTTCAATACTCAAGCTCTAGAATAGCATTATTATCTTTGTTTCCTGTATTAAAGCACTATTCCGACCTACCGATCGGGAAGTTCTTTGTAATCAGGCAGGTTAATTAATACGAGTGGGCTTTTGGGTATTAGTTGATTCATCTTTTATATTTTTGTTAAAACACTTTGATTCTGGTCCATTCCTGATATATCCAAAGTTCGTGTTGGGCTTTCGGATCTACGGGACTTACCCTCAACAACTATTTTCTTTTATGTGTAGGTACAACTGAATGAAGTGGAGAAGTGAGGGTCTTACCGTCTTCAAGGAAACAAATGACGAACCTGACGAGTCTGAGCCCGACGAGAAGAACAGTTCTAGCAGATGGCGACCATTGCAATAAAGTCTGAGGATCTCACCTCTTGCTTCATCTTGGGGGCGTCAAATGTACTCTTTTTCCCTTCATTAGGATTTTTTCCCATTGGGTTTTTCCTAATAAAGGTTTTTAATGAGGCATCTCCCCAACATGGACAAGGGCGGGGATCTTCTAGTCTCGGAGAAGAGCAACTGACTTGGACTACTCCCTGTTAGCCGAGTCTACTACCCGACTAAGGGAGTGGGGGACTCGTGATGGAGTAATGGGACTAGGCCCAGAGTCTAGTCAGCCCAAGCCCCGAACTTGGACCCGTGGATCCAACCAAGTCCACAACTTGGAGCTTGCCTGCCAGCCCAGTGGGGAGCCTGCCTGTCCGGGCAACCTCCCGGTCCGGAAGAGTAACGGTTAAGCAATTAGTGCGCTATTAATTATGTATTTAATTTCGTACTAATGTTGTAATTAATTAGTCATTATTATCGGCAACAGTTACAATTTGTATACGCTTATAAAAAGGCGGGTTGTAATTCAGATTAGGGAGACAACTTCGATATGCTATTTCTGGCAACTAAATTCCCTATCTACTTTCCATTCTCGTTCTTGCTTTCCTAATTCCAGCTTGAGTGTCGTACGTAGCTTTCCTAAAAGCCTACGAGCATCCTATTTTGGACCAACAATTACTATTACTATTACTATTATTATTATTATTATTATTATTATTATTATTATTAGTAGTAGTAGTAGTAGTAGTAGTAGTAGTGTTATTGTTGTTATTATTAGTACACTTACTATATTATAATTGTTTGATTTAGTCTGTTCGTATTTTAAGTCATACAAGCGACATAATAATATAGATGATCTTGACTGATAAAGAATAAGAAAAGGTAATGAACTTAAAACAAATAACTAATTAATATTGATAATATTAATTTGTGTTAAAGGAAATAATATTAAATAATACTCCGTAACACTTTTTCTAAAAATCATAAATTTAAATAATAAATAATGAACTAACGACTTCTTTCAAAAATAAAAAAGGCCTCAGCAACTAAGTACGGCAGTACGCTTTATAGGAGCACGCATGTATATGACTGTATATTGATATATATAATTATATATAACTATAAAACTTAATTGAAAATACTAAAAACTTTAAGCAACTAAGACAGACGATGAAACGAGAATAGAACAGAACCACCTGCGAAGTCGTCTGCTTCAGCGAGGAACAAGGGAGGAAGGGCGAAACTTCTTCCGGGAGTTGCTGCGGTTCATCTGCGGCAAGTCTTCTACGACGATGGGCAACGAATACTTCGAATACTTCGTATTTCGTAAGCTTATAAAGGAGTAGATTAGCTAGGGCTTTGGAGTTTAGGCTTTACTCTTAATCAATAATTAAATTAGTTTCCTAAAATTAAAGCCTAATTCTACGAAGTATTTATGGATTATAATATATATATAAAAAAAATATTTATGCAAAAAATATAAAAAATAAAATTTCAGACCAGACCAGACCAAAACCGACCAGACCAGATCAGATCAGACTAAAACAGATCAGACCAGACCAGCAAATCAGAATCAAGTAAAAACATCCTTAAAACTCACAAAAATATCTTTTGAATTAGTAGTGCCAACCATACAATTAGTGGCGGGTTTATCACATTATAGTTCAAGCCTCTCTACTCTCTTGATCTTCGTAATTTTGCTAGCTAATGAGTTTTTTTAACAGAGCTAATACTTTTCCTTGCGTGACTTACTAATCACTACAGTATGAGTTATTTCGTACTTGTATTATTTATCAATCAATACATATATCACAATCACTATTTGACATTTTGACAATACCATCGATAATGCATGAACATGAATATCATTCCAAATATCTTTAACTCAATCACCTTTAACTCTACTCCACCCTAAGTATATAGAGTATACTAGGCTTTTTGGAGCACTCACTTGAATGTCAAATTAAATTATATGATCCACCCTTTTTGGTCTAGACAATCAAGAGTGTGTAAAACTGAAGTGGAGATTCCATGGATCTTGAAAATGATATTCTAATTTCTGAACATATATATAGCAACTTCTCTTGGTGTACACACAACGTGTACAACACGCATTTCTTTATATATACTCCCTCCGTCCCTGTTTTTTCTCTCATTACGGCTGGACACAGTAATTAAGATAGTGAGTTTTGTGTGGTGGAGAGTTGTGCAGAGGAGAGAGAAATGTCTAAGAATGTGTAAGAATGATTGTGAACCGCAAATTCTTTGCCAAAAAGGGAAGGAGGAGATAATTTTGGGACGGAGGGAGTAGTACCTTTGTAAAATAGAGAGCTTAAGTGGAACATAATAAAAAGGTCAAATTGATAAATGGTGATGTTATTACCTATTAGCCGTTCCTATACTTCCATAACAACCCTCGAAGGACATTTGGCGGCTCCTCAAGAATAGATAGCCCCTTGCGACCCCGCCAGCTCAATGCTGGAGGAATGGTGGATCAGTCCGTTGGTTAACTTGCCACTAAATTATGATATGATTTCAAACAGTTTCTAAATATGTAGGATCATGACTTGGTGTGCACAAAGAGCATCAAACGACATAAAACTCTCACGCTATCGTTGATAGGGATGGCCTGGTGCGCACAAAGAACATCAAAAGAGGTAAAACTCTCGCACTGTCATTGACAGAGATTGAATTTGAAACTTCAATCCAACTGTCTCAACCGTCAACTGCTGAGCTACCTTTGTGAGTACCAAGTAAAGGAGCATGACATGTTGTGCGCAAAGAGCACCAGACGAGATAAAACTTTCCCGCTATCATTGACAGTGATTGAACCTGAAACCTCAATACAATTGTCTCACTCAGCAACCGTTGAGCTACCTATGTGAGTACCAAGTAGAGGACCACGGTCTGATGCACACAAAGAGCATAGACGAGATAAAACTCTCATATTGTTGTTGACAAGGATTGAACCTGAAATCTCAATTCAACTGTCTCACCCAACAACTGTTGAGCTATCTATGCAGGGGACCATGTAGAGGATATTTTCTTGATCTTGTAGGATTGAATATGCTAATCTAGAATTAAACTTAACCCTCATTAAATATGATTTGAAGGTGTTCGAGATTAATGTGTAACAACATAGGACAAGTAACAAGGTGGATGTGGTATTCGTTTTTTCTTGGTTTGCTTCACATCATTCCAATTATAGTACCGCATGGGTATGTGGTTTGCTTCATCCACCACCATCTTATCATTGTAATAAATGCAATAAAGATAAAATCAATGTGTCCATTGTCTTGTCAATTATTAATTTAATGTCTCCCCTCACAAGTAAAGCAAGCAGAACAATTTGTATCTAATTTGCTGAGTCTCCATGTGTAGGCTGGTCGTTCAAGTGTTTAACCATCACATTTAATGACCTTCTAATTGCTTTATTTGCTCTCTAATCCTTTATTATTCCTGTATGTGCTTATTATTAGGTAAACAAAATAGGATGCGCCTCATAAGGAGCCATAATTATTCGAAATATTAAATTGAGTTATGATTATGAGTTGATATATAAGTAATGAGACATCCATGTGAAACTTATAAGGACCGCATAACGATAATACTCTAAACGTAATGGCCATAAATGAAATTGGGTGTACCCTTATGTTGGAAAACCCCTTTTAGATTGAGAAAAGTCAAGAAAAAAGGCATTTATTAGAAGGGGATAATTACTCGAAAGTTAGAGTACCTTCTTCAGAGAAAAACAGATATATAAAATGATTGCTTAAAAAAAACAGATATATAAAATGATTGATATAGGAGTTTGTAGGTTGCATATTCTAAAAATATGACTTTTGTTAGGATTATTAGCTTATTATTATATCCCAAAGACCCAAACTATTATAAAATTCGTAAATCTATCATAATCCTGATCTTATTAAAAAAAACTCAAACTTCATCTTTTTCAACAATTATGCTTTTCCTTTTTTTTTCAAAATTACACATTTTTATCAATACAAATAAGATATAAGCAATACAAGTTTGTGAGTTTGAAATATAAATATAATTTTCTTCTTAAGTTTTACTAGTTCATCAATTGAAAGTGTAATTGTGAGAAAAGTTGAAGTTGTGTCTTTTTCAATAAAAGTTAAAGTATGAGATATATTTGTGAATTTGATGATAGTTGGGAATATATTATCTCATAATTCTTTTTTTATGTTATTCTTTTTAATTAGGAGTACAAAATGTGAGAATAATATCATAGTTACCCATTTACTTTCATGTTTGAGACTTTGAGCTTATTTTCACTTAGGGTGTTTTTGCTTGGACTTTTTTCAGTCTCATGTCAGACAATACAAGACTTGAACAATTATAAAATAAATAAATACCAGATATTCATGAGACCAATTCCAGTCCAATTAAAAACAGCATTACCCTCATTATCCTAACGTGCTGATTTCAATCCATTCTTCTGGTATTCTTGTCACTTGGATATAACTATGCATTTCTTTCTATGGCTTTTCTGATAATGAATCGTTGGTACCAATTAGGGTCTTCACTAGTTCTGGCTTTCTCAATGTTTCTCTTTATGCCCCTAATACCCATTACCCAAATGGACCATGAAATGGAACTACTGGTCTGATATGATAGACATTAGTACTCAAAACTAGGTCAAAGAGAAGGTAAATCGTGGACCCAAATGGGCTAGGAAATTTTATTTTTGTCCAGTTGAAAAGACAAAATAGCCAAATCGATCAGTTGGTATACACTATTTCGGATTAGTGGATTCTTATTTGTCAATTATAAATTATCAATGGATGCATTTACAAATATTAGAATTAGTTGAAATAACAGTCACAAACTGATCAAAATGATCGAGTGAATTCCAGACAATCAAAAGTGACCTAAAAACTACGATAGTATAGATTGGGCACTACGATCCTCTTATGTTGATGGATTGGGCAAACTTTTAATAGAATTATTAGAGACTTAGCTAGTATTGTACTTTACATTAAATTCTCTTTAATACTCCCTCTGTCCTGTTGGAATGTTCCTGTTCACTATTCATTGGTCAACTTAGGTCACTCCTAATCTTTTACTTTATATATCAATTTTTTATCAAATTGAACTTTTCTTGATCAGGCTTTGTAGCGGTTTTAATGTAGTTTCTGAATATGTAAATTTTATTTACTAAAAATAAGCGAAGTGTGAACAAGGATCGAGTTGCTTTATCGTCAGTCAAGCATCGTAAACCGAACGGGAACATTCCAACGGGACGGAGGGAGTATAAATATATCTGTCAGGGATCCTTAGGGAGTAATATTTCCATTATTCTCACATGGTATCAAGAACACTATATTTTTTTATTCTCTCACTAAACCCTAGCGCCGCCGCCTTCTTTCCTTCGGCGTCGCCACCCTAGCGCCGCCGCAGCCGCCAGTGACCTTCAACACGTCGACCGTCGCTTCCGCTTCCTTCAGCACGTCGACATCACCGGGCGAGCCAACCGCCTCTGCGCCGATCAGCTCAGTCACCACCACCGGCGCACCTCCCTCTTTTGGTTCGCTGCCGGCAATCTCCTCCGTCTCTTCCGGTGTGACTTTCTCCTCCAACTTTGCATCACCAAGTCGGATATCTATGCCATACTCTTTATTTCAGCATGTACCACCGGTGTTCCCTTGGTCAGCTGCAATCCCCGCACAGGTTGTCCCTCTAGAGCCGCCGCCCCTCTCGGCCGGTCCGTCCTTTGCTGGCCCCACGTTCGTTGGCTCACATGGTGTATCCTCCGTTGTTCCTCCCTCTCGCACACCTGCAGGCAGCCCGGCCGAATCACTTCTTGCTGATTTGGCTCAAATAATATCTCATGTGGCCACCAATGTCACAAATTAAATATTGTGACTACTAAACTATTGGCGGTAGAAGACTACACCACTTGGAGAACACAATTCGAATCGTTTCTAGTTTCACAAGCTCTATTGGGCATGGTTGATGGCTCCATTCAGGTACCCCTGCTTATTCCATAGATGCTCTTAACCGTCAAACTCCCAATCCCGAATTTTCTACTTGGTTAAGAATTGATCAAACCATCCGTTCATGGTTATTTGCAACCCTATCTAGGGATGTTCTTATCGATGTACGTGATTTCAAACATTCATATGAAATTTGGGAGCGGTTGGAGTCTCGGTTTATGTCTGCCAGATTAGCCAGATCTATGGAATTAAAGCGCTTATTTAATCAAATTAAAAAGAAACATGATCAGTCCATGGATAATTATTTGCGAGAAATTAAAACATTAGCTGATGATCTTGTCACAATCAATTTCCCTGTGCCTCCTCGTGGAATTTTAAAAACTACTATTATGGGACTAGGACCTGAGTATGAATCTTTATTCACTGTTGTGTCATTATTTGGACAAAATTTCCCGTTTGAGACTCTCCGTAATCATCTTCTTGAGTTAGAGCAACCGGTACTTTATCTCCGCTCCCAGGAGTCCCAGTCCCTTCATCAGGCGTTTGGCATGGCGGTTTCTTCTCCCGAGCAGCCGTCTGGCCAGTAGACGACTCAGCCGCATTCGGGATCCACGCACCCGGTCGGGCAGCAGGCTTACCCGGTCAGGCAACCGCGGCAGTTTGGTGCTCCACAGCGCGGACGAGGCCGCGGTCACGGTAGAGGCCGCGGAGGCAGGGGCATGGCCGAGGACAACAACAGCAGGCATATTGGTACCCCCAGGGGCAGACAGTTTATTACCCCGGAGAGGGTGGGCAGCCGAGTACACCTGCAGGGGGTGTGACATCTACGGGTACTGTTATTTGTAATTCTGCTGTGTCACATTTAAATATTAATGTTTTACCTGTCTGTGTTACTAACCGTAGTTCTGTAGGCTTGCCATCATATAGGGGTATTCTTGGGTCTGTTCCCCATCCTGTTGTCTGTCAAATTTGCTTTTCTGCAGGCCATTCTGCCATCAATTGTCCTTCTCGTTTCACACAACCGTCCGCCCCTGCTCTGTTGACTACTCCCGGTGACACAACTCCTGCTCTATGGTTTCCTGATTCAGGAGCTTCTGCTCATATGACTGCATCTGAAGGTATTTTAGTTAATAAATCTCCCTACACCGGCTATAATTCTGTTAGTGTTGCCAATGGTGCCCATCTTCCCATATGTAATGTTGGTGATGTTGCTTTACCTACATCTGGTCGTCCTCTCACTTTAAAATCTGTTTATCATGTGTCTCAGTTAAAATATAATTTAATTTCCATTAAAAGGCTCTGTGTTGATAATAATTGTACTGTAATTTTTTATAAAAATTCTTTTTTTGATTAAGGACAAAGCAACGGGGGCAATACTTCTGCGAGCTACCAGTGTTGGGGCGCGGGTATGCGGTGCCAGCAACAGCCAGCCTGCCGGTGCAATCGGACCGCGTGGCGCTTCGCTTGTGCTATAAAGGGGGAGGAGCGTGTTACACTATCAGCGATTGCTTTTAGTGTAGCGGTAAGCGCAACGATCCACAAGTGGTATCAGAGCCAAGGTCACGGGTTCGACCCCCGGCAACAACATGCTGCGCAGTTGTAGGCTGGCAGGTGCTGGGGGGGAGATTGTTGGGCCGCGGGTATGCGGTGCCAGCAACAGCCAGCCTGCCGGTGCAATCGGACCGCGTGGCGCTTCGCTTGTGCTATAAAGGGGGAGGAGCGTGTTACACTATCAGCGATTGCTTTTAGTGTAGCGGTAAGCGCAACGATCCACAACCAGTAGTGGCCCACTTTATCCACTCCATCTGCCGCCATCATCACCATTAGTTTTTGCTTCTGTTTTAGCTTCTGGCCCTGTGTGGCACCGTAGATTAGGTCACTGTGGTGATAGTATTTTACAGTTTCTTAAGAGAAAACAATTTTTATGTAGTCATACTCCCTTTACTCATGAGTGTGTGGCTTGTCGTTTAGGAAAATCACAACGTTTGCCTTTTATGGATGCTAGTCATAATTATGTTTTTCCTTTGGAAATTATCCATTCTGATGTGTGGCAGTCACCTGTGTATTCAAATTTGAGATTCAAGTATTATGTGTGTTTCATTGATGATTTTTCTCGTTATATTTGGATATATCCCATGTGTCATAAAAGTGAGGTTTTTATGCATTTTAAAAATGTTAAAGCTTTGGTTGAAAATCTTTTTAATCAGAAAATTAAATTTTTTCAAAGTGATGAGGGAGGTGAATTTGTTAATAATAATATGCAGCAATTTTTTTCTGCTAATGGCATTTATTTTTGAAAATCTTGTCCTGACACACCTCAACAAAATGGGGTTGCTGAGCGCAAGCATCGTCATTTACTTGAGTTAACTCGGACCATGCTTCTTGAAGCTTCGGTTCCGAGTCACTATTGCGTCGATGCCATATTCACTGTTGCATATATTATCAATAGATTACCCTCTCCTACCTTAAATGGCTTTTCTCCGTACCAAAAACTTTTTAACCGTGTTCCAGATTACTCCTTTATGCGAGTATTTGGTTGTGCCTGCTATCCAAATTTTTCGGCCACCTCAGCCAATAAATTATCACCTCGTTGAGTTCAGTGTGTTTTTCTTGGCTATGCATCTGGTTATAAAGGCTATCGTTGTTTGGATCCTATCACAGGTCGAGTCTATGTTAGCCGTCATGTTAGGTTTCATGAGGACACATATCCTTTTAAAACCCTCTTGTCTGCTCCATCCCATTCTATTTCTACTACACCATCTCCTATGAATCTCACCGATATCACTCTTGACCCACCTGCCCAGTCTGTTCCCACAATCACGGCCGCACCACCACCACCCATCGCCACCTCCGTCACCCCTCACTCCTACCACTCCGTTTGTACCATCGCCCCATACATCCTTCCCCACGTCCACAACCAGCCCGACACCATCACATGTCTCCTCCCATACTTCGTCCAGCATGCCAGAGACAGCCTCAACCGACTATGTGTCACCCGAAACCACCTCACCTACGTCCACTATGGTAGTTAACCAGCATCCCATGCAAACCCGTGCTAAGTCAGGAATTTTTAAGCCTAAAACCATTTTTAATTTAAGTACGGTTATTACCTCTGCAGATCCTACCTGTTTTACTGAGGCAAATAAACAATTAAAATGGCGTGAGGCGATGGTTGGTGAATTTAATGCACTCATTAACTATAATACGTGGGACTTGGTACCCTTTGATAGCTCTAAGAATATTGTTGGATGTAATTGGATTTATAAAACTAAATATCATTTTGATGGATCCTTAGAGCGCCATAAAGCTCGATTAGTTGCACATGGTTTTAATCAGCAGGCAGGTATTGATTTCTCTGAAACTTTTAGTCCTATCGTAAAACCCACCACTGTTCGTATTGTACTTACTCTAGCTATCTCTTTTGGATGGGGTATACGACAACTTGATGTTAAAAATGCCTTCTTACATGGTAATCTGACAGAAGAAGTCTATATGTGGCAGCCCCGTGGTTTTATTCACCCTCAATTTACTAATCATATATGTCGTCTGCGCAAGGCCATTTATGGCCTTAAACAAGCTCCACGGGCCTGGTTTCATAGATTTAGTAGCTTTCTTCTACAACATAATTTTTCCTGTAGCAAATCTGAAAATTCTTTGTTCATTTACCGCCAGAATAATACTATTATTTATTTATTACTATATGTGGATGATATTATTATTACTGGCAATTCTGAGTCATCTGTTACCCAACTTATTTCAATTATCTCTAAACATTTTGATATGAAAAACTTGGGTAATCTCCATTATTTTCTGGGTGTCGAGGCTACTCGTTCGGCTAAAGGTATGTTTCTCTCTCAACATAAATATGTTACTGATCTTCTAGCTCATTTTCATCTTCATACTGTAAAGCCTATTCGCACCTCGTTAGCTTCCCGTACCACTCTGTCTCTTTCTGATGGTGAGTTGTTGTATGATTCTACTGAGTATCACAGCATGGTTGGTGTATTACAATATTTAACTTTGACACAACCAGATATTACTTATGCAGTACACTTAGTGTCTCAGTTCATGCATGCTCCTCGTACCACTAATCTTTTTGCAATCAAGAGAATTTTCAGGTACTTACAGGGAACACGAGATCATGGTCTCTGGCTTCAACAGTCTAATCGGCCAACCTGTGTAGTTGCTTACTTCGATGCTTATTGGGCAGGTTGTCCTGATAGTTCTCGATCCACCACAGGTTTTGCTGTATTTTTGGGTCCTAATTTGGTTTCCTGGAAGACTAAGAAGCAGCCTACCGTGTCTATGTCCTCCACAGAAGCGGAATATTGTGTCATTGCTTACATAGTACAAGACACACTACATATCCGATCGGTACTGTTCGAACATGGATGGCCTATCTCAGAGCCGGTACATTTATTATGTGATAATATATCAGCTTCTTACTTGACTACAAATCCGGTTCAGCATGCTCGCAGTAAACATATTCAGATTGATTATCATTTTGTTCATGAACGGGTTGCTCATGGAGATATGATTGTTAAACATGTTCCTACTCATCTACAACTGACAGATATTTTTACTAAAAGTCTCTCTAGTCAATGTTTTCATTTTTTGAAAGACAACCTGCGCGTTGTATCTCCCACACAGTTTGAGGAGGTGTAATAGAATTATTAGAGGCTTATTTTGTACTTTACATTAAACTCTCTTTAATATAAATATATCTGTCATGGCTCCTTAGGGAGTAACTTTTCCATTATTCTCACAACTTTTTAGTCTATTGGATTATTTAATCTATTTATAACTAAAACTTTTTAGTCTAGGATTGTCTAATTTATTTGTGTTTAGTTTGTTCTCGTTTATTTACGTCTACTTTGGTCTAGTAACGTTTGGGGTACAGGTATTTTAATGTTACTTCTATCTAAATACTTTATCCGTTCTTAAATAAATCAACACTTTTTTTCGACAGTTTTCAAATTAATTGCAACATTTCTTTTTCAGGAAATAAATCATAGCAAAAGTGACTTATGTACCCTCACTTATTCTACATCACCCGGCACTATTCATCGATCATCTGTTGATTCAGCCACACTCAACTCACCCATATATTTCTACTTTATTCATTCAGCCTCCTCATTTTTTCCTCATATGTCCATCATCACCAATCTCTTCTATACTCTCACTGATTACTTTCCCGACCGACCTCATCTTTTACTTATTGGAATTTTATCAATCCGGGGCCTGGAAGATAGACTAACTATCAAATTCGGGACCTGATATATGAAATGTATCAGTACAGGACCCGAATGATGGGAAACTATCAATCTAGGACCCGAATGATTGAAAACTATCAATTTAGGACCTAAGTTTTCATAAATTTTATTATTGTTTTTTATTTTAAAAAAATCAAATAATATTTAGTTTTATTAAACTAATAAACTTTTGTGAAGAAAATTTCACCAAATATTAGCAATGGAATTAATAAAAAATTAAATAAATCAAAACCTATGTAATGTTAGGTCCTAGATTGATAGTTTTTCATCTTTCGAGTCCTATACTGATATCTTTCAGGTCCGGAATTGATAATTCGTTTATCTTTCAGGTCTCAGATTGATAAAATTCTTTACTTATTTCTCCAATAGCTTAAATAATTTTCCCAAGATAGAAGATGAGGACGATAACAATATTGATTTCCCCCCTCTTACTACCCCTGAGCTACTACCTAATACCCGTGTATTCAAGGGTAGGATGGGAAGGAAATTTACTTTTTCTACGCAGGGCCAAACCTGACAATTAGGAGCCACTTTTAATAAAAATAATAATAATAAAGCCCTAACATAGAGTTTTTTCCCGGAATAATGCTAATTAAATAAATAATTCCCAAAATACAGTTGGGCTTAAAATAATTCTCATAATACTGTTGGGTTAACCGTGGTTAAGAAAAGCCGCCACTTGAAGTGGCGGCTCTTCTCTTACGATCCATTTTGTACATATATAATACGCAATATGTTTCAAGAATTTGTTTAACTTCCTTCCCGAATGCATTTTGAGCTGAAATTTGGTATGCATAAACTAGACTTGATGAATAACATGCTCAAACAATTTCATCAAAAAATTCCACCGGAAACACCCCCTCATAGTGTTGTCCGCGGGGGGTTCCGGTCAGGACATCATGACAAAAGAGTGGTCCGGCCACCTCAATTTGAGGTGGTTCCCGGTGTGATATTTTACTGATGTTTTTTTTGTATGTTATTCATCAAATCTAGTTAATCCATACCAAATTTCAGAACTAATTTCAATCGGGAAAGCAGTCAAATGATTTTTTTAAAGATAACTGCGTTTTATATGTATAATCCGGCGTAATTATCTTTCAAAAATCATTTGACGAACTTTCGGATTGAATGTTTTTCTCAAATTTGGTATGGATGAACTATACTTTATGCAGACCATACACAAAACATTTCATCAAAACATACCACCGGGAACCACCTCAAATTGAGGTGGCCGGACCACCCTTTTGTCATGACGTCCTAGCTGGATCCCCTCGCGGACTACACCATCGTAGGGTGTTTCCGGTGGAATTTTTTGATGACATTTTTTGAGAATGTTCCTCATCAAGTCTAGTTTATGTATACCAAAGTTCAGCTCAAATTTCAATAGGGAAGGAAGTTAAAAAAATTCTTGAAACATACTGCGTTATATATATGTACAAAATGGGACGTAAGAGAAGAGCCGCCACTTCAAGTGGCGGCTTTTCTTAACCACGGTTAACCCAGCAGTATTTTGGGAATTATTTTAAACCTAACAGTATTTTGGGAATTATTTATTTAATTAGCATTATTTCGGGAAAAAACTCCCTAACATATACAAAATAAAATACTATGGAGTAGTAATAAGAAAAAAAAGCAATTTCAAATGTTGTAAAATACTCTGTAATTCTTACTAAATACAATAAATATACAAATGTACAGAATGTAAAAGAATTCAAATATACTATGTAACAATTAAGAAACAACCATATAATTAAATAAAGAAAAAATATGGAATAAAACAACAAAATATAAAAGGCCATAAGGGTGTGAATGTGTTTCAATAAATTAGTGTTTGTATATTTTCTCTTTCCCAGCTGCTATGGGCCTCTGTTTGAGGGGTTGAAGTCTGCCGTCTGGGAGAGGAGGCGATTGCCCTCCCGATTCTTGAGTTAAGTCACTAGAGCAAATGTCTGTTTTCAAGTAGGGAATGTAGAATGCATCAGGACTTAACAAAAAAACAAACTTATAACCTCTCAAGCTATGAAGCCAGAAATCTGAACAAACAAACAAAATACAAAATTAGAAACAAGGTTAGAGAAATGAGGAGGTCAGAACTCTAAACAAGAAATTAGACTATTAGAATTGGAAGATATCATGGTTCATCTGTGATAGAGTATATGGGTTCGGATCCACGACCAACATATTCTTAGACACACAACGGCCCAAGCCCATCACACCATCTAGGGCCTCTCAACCAAATCTAGTCCAAAATGAAGAAATATACCCATTGTTCGTACTACTCACCTCGGGCATCACCTTGGGCATGTCACCTCCGTCAAATAAGCTTATGAGCAAGGAGAACCCTAGACCCGAGGTGCACTTGCACCTCGGCCAACGTCATCGCGGTCAACACAAAACACTTGATCAGAAGTTGGTTAAAGAATGACACGCGTCAAACTCTACCACGCATCAAGCTCTCACTCATAGAATAGCCAACACGTGTACTGCATTTAATGTACTATCTCATTAATTACTACTATAAATACCCCCTTGGGGCAATTGGAAAGGGTTCGAATTGAAAGAGATATGCCCTAGAACTATTCATACGTGTATGACTTATAGTTGGATATCTTATGCTTATTAATAAGGTTTATTTTATTTCATCTTATATTCTTAAATATAGTATATTATTATTACTAGTTCACCAAGTATGTGACTTGGTTGTGGAATACTAGTCGTTTCGTAAAATATACTATGTCCCTAATCATATCTCTATAATCTAGGATTACGTAGACATATTGATTAGAGTGTGGGTTAGCTGATGACTATGTTTCACAAGTCATGAATATGGTGATATCAAGCTGAACACACTAATACTTGTTGGTGAACAAATATTGGACCAACCCGTTTTGGGAACACTGCAAGGAAATGTTTCAAATGTCATCAGTGATGTTCCCTTTAGTGAAATCATATTGTCCTCGGACCTGACATCGCCATGGTTACCAATATAGGGATTAATACATTAGACATTATCAAGTGTTACTCCTAAATGAGTAACTATAAAGATAATGATCAAATGTATTATGAAATATATAGAGGTATGTGGTTGGTTAAGATGAGATTTGTCACTTTCATATATTGAGAGAAGATATCTTTGGGCCCCTTGATAAGTATATTTAATTATAGCATGGCCATGCACAAATGAGGTGTCATTTGTATTAAATATACTTGGAAATCAAGATACAACGATTGAACTATACAAGAATGACACTCGCCTAGTCTTGTGTTCAATCTAGACATCGTTTGTCAAAAGGAATATATATGTGACATAATATATATATATATATATATATATATATATATATATATATATAAGCTGTGTCGTTTTGAATTTTATATCCTTTGGATAATAATAATGTCTTACTAGAGACCGCTTTTTATTTGTATAATTAAAAGAGTATTTAATTATACTACCAAAGGAATATAAACCTATAGGATCGCACACTAAAACGTTTTGGATCAAAATCGGATATTGTTTGGGTCCGAATGACTTCAAGCCCATATCCGTTTGTTGCTAGGGTTTTATATATTATGTTCTCTATAAAAGGAGGAGTCTAAGAGCTTAATAGTGCTGTCCGTTCTCACACATACATGAGACAAAACATAATTTGAGAAAACCCTTTTTGGATGCTAGTACATTGAGAAAATCTGATCCGATCGTGTGTGCACACCGTAGAGGCGTGGTACTTTCTACGCTAGAACGACATAAACAAGTGCTAAGACCTAGGTTTTCATTGATCCATCAAAAGGTATGGTTTCATACGAACTTATAATGATTTGTTTCTTGATTTGTTGCAAACTATATTGCTTATTAGCAATTGAAATTCATGGAATAGTATAGATCTTTTTGTAAATGTTTCTGCTTCGTATCAAGCATGAGATGCATGTTCGCCTAACACGAATCCCATCCTTCTCTTTCTCTCACTACTCTTAGATCTCCCCTCTCTATAATACCGCTAGAGGTTTACCGAGAATCTATCATCATGTTTAATATTTAACATTAAAACCATAATTAGGTGAAAAAATTAAATTGTATCAGTTCTTTAGTCTCCTCGAAAATTATCGACAACGTGCCACTTGATTCTCTCTTTCTCCAAGGATTTCGAGTTCCGATGAATTGAATGAGGTGTATCACTTGTATAAGTTATTGACTTTCCGCGAAAAAGAAGATATGGCACGCAACAAGAGTTCTAATAGGCTCGGGCTAGATTATTCTTTTTTCCTAATGGGCCTATGTATACTACTCCTACTAAAAATGGAGGCCCTCCTAATATCCTTGCATTTTTCATGTTGCATGTGAATGTGAACATAGGAAGAATTATCTAAATCTGATCTGATCTGATGTGTAATTCTGATTTATTGTGATCTTGTCCGAGACAGAAATTAATACAGTTAAAAACATCCTTATTTCACAATACTAGTGTTACGTGGTCCAAATTATAATTTAGATTAATTCATAATCAAATCCTCTTATATTCTACTACTAATTGGCAATGGCACTATATGAGCAATCTTAAAAGTTCCAAGACTTATTCCATTAATCAAAAGATTCAGGCCATATGTACTAAGTATCCTAATAGGAACCAAATCTTACCCACCGTGTTTGAAAGAGTCGGTTTGATCCAAATTCACGTACTTTTCTTCTTCTTTATTATAGAAATTAAATCCTGCTACACTAGCAAAATAGCTAACACATAAAAAAATTCTCAAATTAAATAAAACTCAATGACCCAATAATATAGTAAAATTCAAAATAAAAACTATAACAAAACTTTGAATTAGTTAATATATCCTACAACACATTTATATATATAAAAAATAAATAGTACACAATTGCACAAATTAAATAATATAGCATCAAATTTTGAAATGTATAATATTAAACGTCATTCATAAACTAAAGATAGCATCACACATTCCTAAAGAGCATGGAACTATACATACATGTCTAATAGGGGACAATTTAAAGTTTAATGAATCTCTAAATGTAAGTCAAATAAAGAATAAATAAATCAATAGACCACATTTTATGGAATAAGAGTCTTAATTTATAAAGGGTAAAGGAAATTCTATGCACTTGAAATAAAGAATTGAAGATAAATACTTGGGTGTTTATATGCACCTTGAAACTGTTGTTAATATTAATTTCTTTTTATTAAGATTTAAAGAGTGTCACAGTCTAGCTTGGTTAAAATTAATACTCCCCTCACACAGATTTTGTAAATTTTGATTTGATAACTTTATTTCTTTTAATTTGTCTATATTTATTTCGACTTTTGCCATTGATTACACATTTCCATTCAAATTTTCGAAAGTTATCCTACTCAAATGAAGATCGACCATTTAATTTTATAAAATGATTGAGGTAAATTTTGATCTTCTTTTATTAGATTTCGTACCAATATCTCATGAGTTTTTTACCTAAATATTACTACTAGTAATTAGAAGGACAGAAAAGTGACCAGCATTTAAAAAACCATCGGCTACCATTAATTAGGGTGATGAAAGTACATACTTGACCTTATGAAGTCTTACGGATAATAACAAATATTAAAGCTAAACTTTTGGGAATGAGCCATAAGGTGTGCGTAACTGCTTACAACCGAATATCTTGGAGATAAATCAGCCCTTGTTTCATAAACACGTACTGAAGTGGAAGACAATCCAATTGAGGCAGATAGCTTCTTCACCGATAGTTACTTCGAAGAAAAGGAGGAAGAAATTGTGAAGGTAACTTCGATTTTTTCTGGGTATTTAACAGGTGAGCAAATCTCTATTAAGGTTGACAGAAACATGATAATAATTGGGTGTGTGTGTGTCATCCGCTCTTTGTTGTTTGGGCAAGAATCGGGGTGAGAATAAGTGACGCACTGATAGTTACAATAAAATAGGGATATTGTAATACATAGTAATATCCATGCTCACACATATGCAAAGTAATAATTTTCTAGCGAGCACATATACGAAGTATGAAAATAAGGGATTGAAACGCATTATTGAAAACATTCTGAGTACTTCGATGTAATAAGTATTTCGTTAGGCATTGTTACTGTGAAATTGTAATTGCTTAAATGGTAAAAAGATGTACTGATAATTGTGATGAATAATTTATAAGGAAATCAAACATGAAAGTGTTATGTATTTTTTTCCTCAGGGAGATGGACAGATTGTTGGTGAGTGTATTGGTAGGAGATGGATGGAATGAAAATAAAGAATTTAGAACCCGATCAACACATGGCATGATGATGAATTGTCTGACAATGTTTGCAGTACTCGTTGTAGAGTTGAGGGATTTGTTGAATGTGAATGAGGAGGTTCAAATTATGCGTATCTCATACTTGATTGATGCTGCATTCACTCCAACATTTATATAGAACGATGTCAGTCTTAGTTTTTATTTGCAGCTGAAAGTTAGCGTAAGAGATAAAATAGGAGCATTTCCGATGTGCGTAGAACTTCAAGGCAAGGATAATGAACTGCAGGAATGTGGGAATGGAGGGACTATTCTTACTGGAGATGTGCATAACTCTTCTTAAGTAGCACCGGTCAAGGAATTGACAAGTATGATTAGTGATGAGCTTCCACTGAGTATTGAAAATGATTCATGGGAACGCATATCACATGATTTGTTGGGTTCAAAACTTCACATTGATGCAATATATCCAAGCAAAGAACACTTTAAGGAGACGCTCCAAATGTATGCAATAGAAAATAAGTTCCAATTCAGAACAAAAACGTCTCACCCGGCAGTGTTGCATGTTGTGTGTTTCGATCGGAAATGCAAGTGGGCAGTGCGGGGGATTAAGGTGAAAGATACAAATTGCTTCCAAGTAAAAAGGTAAGGTGAATGTAATTCTACACATTTGTGCTTTACTATATTCGCAAACTCCTGAGTTAAATAATAATATCAGCTTTATGTGTGAAAGAATTGTTATTTATAGTATGTAGTTACCGTATTTTGAGATAGTTTTATAGAAAACTGTGTTATTAGATGAACATAAGTAAACTAAATACATGAGTGAGCTGAACTGGATCTTTTACCACCTATGATTTAATCATTTTTTTTTGTGTTTTTAATGTGTTTGATAAATATTAATAATATATTTATACATGTTTGATAATGTGCATACTTGCTCAATCGACCATCGGTTAAGTGGTAGTCGGCAAGCAAGTGCATCTATTATAGGTAAGTTAGTTAAGCATGAGTATTTGGATGCATCGCGAAAGCCTTATCAAGCCAAAAGTATAATGTCAGACTTGAAAAGAAGGATAGGAGTGAAGATGAATTACAAAAAAGCATGGAGAGCGAAGGAGTGTGCGTTGATGGAATTAACTGGTACTGATTTTGAGTCTTATATGAAGCTCCCTAGTCTCTGCTTCGCGCTCAACAAAAAGAACCCGGGATCCCATATAGGCTTGGAGACAGACAGTGCACATAATTTCAAATATTTCTTCATGTCACTTGGTGTTTGGCGGCAAGGATGGAAGTGGTGCAGGCCAGTAGTAATTGTTGACGGGGTCTTTCATGAAAGAAACATACAGGGGCACACTTTTGACAACGTGTACTCTAGATGCGAATAGACAGATTTTTCCCATTTATTTTGGAGTGTGCGATCGGGAAAATAATGAGTCCTGGAAATGGTTCTTCACAAAATTGAAAGAAGCTATTGGTGATCGACAAGATATGGGTGTTGTTTCTGACAGGAATGAGGGTATTATCAATGCTATGAAGGATGTGTATCCATATGCCGACCATGGATATTGTGTGCAACATATTTTGGGAAATATCACAACTAAGTTTCGTGGGAAAAGAAAACGGGTGACAGATCTATTTAATGCAGCTGCTAGGGAACCAACTGGTAAACTTTGTGAATACTTGTTATGATTATTGGATGCCGAAGATCCGAGAATAAGAACTTATTTATATGAGATTGGAAGAAAGAAATGGGCGAGGTCTGCATTTAGACGCCGAAAGTGCTTCATTATGACCTCAAATAATGCGGAATCAATGAATTCTATGGATCGGTTAGCAAGAGAGTATCCAATTTCTATGTTGATAGAGTATTTGAGAGAGAAAATGCAAGAGTGGTTTTATAATAGAAGAGCATTGGCAAATAAAACATGCACACCATTGATGCCAACTGCAGAAAGCGTACTAGTGGAACGCCTCATGAGTAGTCACAGAATGATTGTAAGTAACTAAATATAATTTTTTTAAATTTCATGTGACTAGTATGTTTATTAATTCCATTGGAAATTGTGCAAAACTATTGATAGGTGAAGCCCAATACTTAGTTTTGCACGGAGGTCATAGACTTGGCATGCAAGAAATTTGTGGTGAATCTGGAGGAGAGAAGATGCACTTGTAAAGAGTTCCAATTAGAAGACTTTGTATGTGTGCATGTCGTTGCTGTTATTGAACACATAAATGGAGTGTCGTGCTATAATTATGTGTCAGCATATTACAAAACGAGCTCATGGCGGGAGACATATTCAGGGGTGATTAATCTTATTGGGGACTATTTAGATGATGACATTCCAGAGGAGTACAAGAATTGGGTGGTTAAACCTCCTTTGTGCACAAGTAGAACAGCGGGACATCCGAAGTCAAAGAGAATACCTTCTACTGGTGAATTACAGTCAAGACAAAAGTGTGGAAGATGCAAACAACATGGGCATAATAAAAAAACTTGTAATAACCCAATACCGCTATAGATTGTAGAGAGGGTTATGCTTTATCCATTTTTAGTGCAACGATATTGTACTTGAAGGATTTCAGTGGGCTGCACTCATTCTTTTAATCATTTTAGTTCATTGACTATAATGACAGAGAGCGTGAATTGAGTATAATGTTGTTGCAGTGACTATAACTAGCTAGATATGTTTGGTTAAAGCAAATATTATCGTGACTGAAATATTTCAGATCTATTTCTTTTAAATTAGTTATTAGTATATGTGTTTTAATACTTCAGGTTTAATAGAAGACTTCAAGTGAAGTAAAGTTCAACGGAGCATTGCAGACTTCATAGTTACATATTTGTATAATTGTATTTAGATGACTTGGTATTAAAATTCTGATTATCACTTCTTAAAATGTTAATCTTTATGACAATAAAAATGAACCAATTTCTTGTAACAACATTATAATTCTGTTTAAGACTGCTTCAAATCAGTATTTGTTTTAATTTTGGAATTAGACTTCATATTCACTTTTTATGAGTATTGTAAATATGTCGTTATGATACAAAAATAGCTATAAAGCAAAACAAAGTCTAATTAGTAACATGAATAGTATCAAAAGCAGGCCATAAATTTATACTAACAAACTCATAGTCATAGCAATGATTGTTATGGATCCAAAGAAGATGAAAAGTTGGTCTATAATACAATGATATAAATACAATGATATAAAACGATACAAGACTCAATTTAAGCCCGTCTACATCTACTGCCTTCCTCAGGGTTGAGACCCAAATCCATTTCTGGATCATCTAACATCCGGACCCATATAAAGAGTAGTCCCACCACCCGTTTCGGTGAGCTTTCCACATCAAGCTAAAACTGGGTTCTTCATGTTTCTTTTTTGTTATTCAACAACCCATGGAGTATATCCTTATATATATTTGTGTCATTCAGCCTCTCTTTAGAAAGCTTTCTTGCCTTGGTCAGCACGCCTTAGCCATAGCTCTGTTCATAGTAACATGGGCAATTGTGTTGTTCCATTTTGAATAAAAAAAAATAGTATTGAGAAGATCCCACAACCATCAATAGATCCACCCTCTAGGTGGCTAGCTAAGCATATGAATAGCACCAAGCCACCTCCACACCCACTTCTGAACATGAAGAATTTGGATCATGGCTTACCTTTGGGAGCAGCCAGCTTTTGTTTATTTATGTGCAAGTCTCTTTTCAAAACGAAAAGGATTTAAAAACTCAAAACAATAACCTCTGATAGAAATGGAGCATGGTCAAGATTTGAGTTTCTGTTTTGTACATGGATAGACATCATGGATAGACATGTGTGTTGTCTACGAGATGCGTTTACTTTCCTGCACTTTAAATCTCTTCTATTTTTTCGTGTGCTTGTAAACCAAAGATCTTTTCACCAACTTCTTGTACATCTGTTTATACCAAAAGGTGAATCAGTAACTCAGTAAAGCCAACAACTTATCAAGTGTGTCGGTAACTTATATACTAAAAGAGCTTAAGAGACTTATTTAAACTATGAACATGCTTAGCACACTTACACGGCTAAGTTTATGCCATACTGAGATTTTAGTATGTGGACAATCTAAAGATGATGGCGGAGGGTAGGGAAAGCATCAGTATATTCTGTTCTCTATAAAATGAAGAACAAAAAAAAACTTCTAGAAAGGAAACAAGTAATGGTGATTAAATATTTAAATAAAATTTTCTAATGCCAAACCAGTTAGGTGTTATTGGAAAAAAACTTATGAAACCTAAATAGGTTCATAATGTATGCAGTGTGTACTAGACATCACAATATGTCCATAACATATGGAAATTCATAAATAATATTATGTAATCATTTAGATGGGGTAATTAATGTAAGGGTGTGCCGTGTGCAAGGAATGGTTTTATCTGTGTAAGCATAAAGTAAGAAGGTCAAATTTTTAAACATTGTGTAAGTATTTGTTTCCTTCACAGAGTAAAATAGCTCAATAAATTAGAATAAACAACCTAACACAATGTCATTACTGAGAAGTAAAACTGAAACACAAACATAGAATCATAAAACTAGTGATTTTACCTTTAGCTCCAACTCCATGAAATCTAATACGGAGTACAATTTACATAAGAAATAGGTGAAGAAGTCAAATCTTTATCATTTAATTAGTAATTGACTATGCAGTAATCACCATGATCTGCTAACAACCAAACTTCTGGAAGCCACACATCATAATACCCCGTCCATTGCATTTTGAAATGGGGAAAATGGAGAAGGAATACATCTTCTTCTCCCGCTTCTTGGAGGAAACGAGAAGTAGTGTCGAATAAGTGTCAAAATTTTAGTATTTGGAGAATGGAACAATTCCTTTAGTAAGTACCGTGGATGTGCAGGCTCTTTCTTCTGGTTTGAATCCACTATTGTGTGTCACAAACTGTCTTCTTCCTCATTGTGCTGGTATCAAACTAAATTTACTAGGTTTTACGTTTGAGATGTTGACGAAGGAGAATCTATGGGCAATGGGCGAGAATCTATAGGCTCGGTTGGGATAAACTATCGGCAAGTGTCGAGAGATATTATTGAGCGAGAAAGATAATCGAGCTTGTTATTCTTTACTACTTCGTATGTTGGAATTGAAGGTTAAATTAGGAACAAAAAACAATCGCATTTTTCTTTTTAAATATAAATATATGGTTAGTAATATTTATGTCCGGTAGTTTTCCAGCACTAATTATTGTGGAGTTTTTTCATATATCATTCTTATGCCTCTATTTCGTTGCACGCCTCAAGAGATCAACCATGGTAGAAACGTATTCATATTAGTTAATTATCCAACATATTTATACATATACCATTGATCCGGTAAAAGCATATTATACCAAGTGAATCTCTTTGTATACCCAATGTGAATCTCTCAAAATCGAGTGTTAAGTATGAAAGAGGTTTAACAACATATCTACGTACATAAAATATGTATGAGATAAATGGAAAATGAAAGACTAAGCCATGACATACACACACATTTTCAGCTTTTTCGTTAAAAATATGTAATTTGGATTATATTTTCAGTTGCGTATTGAACGAATAATTATGTGATTATTTCAACATCAATGACCATATTTTTTCAAATATGTTGATTACTTGTTATATTAAATAATAAATTGTAGGGTAGAGAATATTACTTTGGGTTTAAAGATTCTATATCTTTCTACTATTATATATTGAATCCAACCACCCAATTAGCTTGCAACTTTAAGAATGGAAATGGTCAATTGTGTTCTTAAATTTGAATTTTTCTTAGACAGTGTCTTTTTTATCATAGTATATATAATTTGTGAGTCTCAATGAGAAATGAGTGTCTTTTATGTATTGCTTGATAGTTTTTAATATTCCTATGCCAATTATGAGATCCTTTTTTTCTACAAATGTATATCTAGTAAGTGTAAAAAATGTTATTGCTCTACTCAAAGATTGTTAGGATTTACAAAATGATTTGTTAAATGTTGTTGCTTCACTTAAAGATTGTTAGGATTTACAAAATGATTTGTTTATATTTTTTTTTGTAAATTGTGAATCTACTTATGTGTATGAGCTTATATTTATTATTTATGTGAGTGAGTATGTACATACATGATAAATGCAAACACATACGCATCCACATTCAATATCTGACTATGGTCATTAGTGTGTGTATTGTGAGGATATTCTTATTTAAATGTGTAGATATTTTTTCATTTCTTGTGTGTATAGTATTTAGGTGTGTTTATTCGCATATATGTGCAAATATGCATATTTTGTGTATGTGACTTATATTATGATGATACACATGTTCATACACACATGTCAAAAGCTTTAAAAACAGAATGCAAGAAGAAGAAAAATTGAAAAAAGCTTTAGGTTGGTTGAGAGTTTGAAAAGAAAAGCGTGTGCTCGATGAAGAGAAAAGTAAGAGCTTTTTTGGTAGTGTTAATAGAAAAACTTCTTGCTATTTATAGGAAAGTTAATAGTGGAGATTGCATGAGTTGTGTATAGTTATATATTGTGTATCCTATTTTCAACATGACTTGTCTATTGCACATTTTCTAAGTGTTATCTTTCAACATGAGTGATATATCGCAAGAGAAGTACAAAGTTTTTTAGGAATGGTATTGTAAGGGGGATTGGACTTTACACTCCATTTTGTGAGTGATATAAGACTTTGTACCCTATTTTGAAAAAACTTTGACTTTGCACCCCACCATATAACATTTTGTTAACAAAAATTTCTGAATGAGGTGCAAAGTCAAAGGATTTTTAAGTGAAATGGAGTGTAAAACTAAAGTTTTTTGAAAATGAAGTGAAAAGTCTAATATCACCCAAAAAGAAAATTGTAAAGTCAAATTTTCCCTATTCAATACATTGGTATTTACTATTTACTTATTTTTTAGTTTTGTTGTCAATTTGAAACTTTAAGATGTCATGTGATCTGTAGTAGTTTGGTGTAGACCTTCCTTTTTGAGTGATAACTTCTTTAACAAATTCTTTTTTGCTTGTAGATATTAAGAGATAAGAAAAATTTAAATCTGCTCAAAAAAATTCAAAACGAATGAAGAGTAATAAAAATATAAAACCATTCTTCCAATAAATAGTGGCGATTCAGAAGGAGGTCAAGTCATCAATACTGCCACAAATGAATAATTTGAGAAAAATGATGACTACTAGGAAAAACAAATCTAGGACTGGCAAAGTGTCTCCAATAGTTATTAAGAACAAAAACCGTCGATAACATAATTGTCAAAATTTATAAGAGAAGAAAAACTGTAGATATTACAAAATAAATCACCGCTTGTATTTATGACTTGGTTATTTTTGCCTCCCTTTCTTGTTCAATAATTATATTAACGAGACAATACATCCAAACACAATGGTGTTATAAGTCGCATTCTTTCCCCTTCCCCCCTAACTTTAGTTTTTTACACTAAACTTTTCATAATTTTTTTTAACTAACTTAACAATATAGCTATTGAAGGATGAACATTCAAAGAGTTATAAAATAATGACAATTACAAATGTGAATTATTCATTTTTGTAATTACACACATGTTCCATTCCTTGTATTCATATAGACAGATGACTAGGTTTTTAGTACTATCAACAAAAGTATATAAGACCTAATCGATTTGGATTTAATTCAATAAGAATACAACCTAATTAATTGCAAGGGTAATCACTATTTTAGATGCATTGAGTATCTTCCTCACGATATATTTGCTTTATTTAAGTCAAAATAAACACAATAATAATCACTTTAATTTACAATTTTAGCCATTATTACTTTATTTATATATATAAAATTGTAAGCATTATTGCATTAGATATATAGAACATCATACTTGTGTCATCCATCTTTATTTTAATTACTCCGTAAATATTAATAATTATTTTCTATATTAATTGATAAAATGTATAAAAGACAAATTGTATTAAGCTTTTCTTGAATTGTAAAAACCAAATTCAAATAAAAAGTTAATACACGATATTAAGAGAATTAAAAAAGGATTCACATGAATAATGAGATGATACAGGAGATAGGAAAGGGCAAGGGAGCATTAAATGAATCTAATTCAGCTATGATCTTCACGTTCAGAAGGTTCATGTACGCAGGCCGTTCTCAATTTGGAACAACTGTTGATTTTGCCGGATGAATTTCTCGATTCTTAGCCGAAACTCCTCGTTGTTGAGATCTTCTACCGTCGGAACTACTCGTTTTCCGTTGAAATTGGGGACCTCTCGCCGCACCTCCGTTGCTGATCGCCGGAGTTCTCTTCCAGGCTTCAACGCCATAGCTCGTTTCAGACTTTCCGACTGAGTCCTCCGGAACTTCTCAATTTGTTTCTCAGCCATCTTCATCGCTGCTGAAATCTCGTTGCATTGCGGAATCTGAGTCGCGCTCTCGGAGCAGACAATCTGCTTTGTTTCTTCTTCCGCAGCCTCCGAGTGGTGCGGAAGCGCGGACTCTTCCGACGAGTGCATCGGCGATTGAGATGCACCGCTGCTTATTTCATCACCGTCGTCTACGCAGAAATCGAAGACGACCGAGTTGCAACTGACGCCGGTTTTGCGGCAGAGCACGAACAGGGAAACTATTATGGCGTTTCCGATGACGAACACGACGTGAGGATTGCAGGCATAATCCCACAACTCAACCAAACAAACGCCGGTGAGTTTCACGACGGCGGGAATTCGAGTACAGGACCAGGAAATCACCATCAGGACGACGATCAATTCGAAACACTTGATCATCTTCATCATCCGGCGGAAGCGATTAAACCTCGCAACCGCTTTGGCCTTCTCCGATTTGACGACATCAAACACTCCCAAATCCATCTCTTAAATCAGGAAATGCAGGAATCCGAACCTAACCGAACCGTCAGAGTGACAATTCAAAAACGCTTTTCGCCTCCGTTTACGAGCGATCAAATCAGAAATTTGCAGAAAGCGGAGAAGTTTCCGAAAAGTTGAACAGATCATTCACAAGGAAAGGATTCAAAGGAATGAAAAACATCCGGAGGAATCTCTCCCGGAAGATCAAAATTGAAAAAAGCTCTTTGCAAGGAATTGCATAATTTCCTTGAAAAAGAGTACATATACATAGAAAAACGCACACAATAACACACCGCCGGAAACACACAGTACGTGAGAGTTGATGAGAGAAATTGACGGTTTCTGCTATCGAGAGAGTTCTGTGGAATTTGGATTTTCTCCCGAAGGATGAACGAAGTCTTCGATGGTAACGCTTTATATAGGGGTGTGTGGCACTGTTCCAATATACGGATTATTATTAGGAATTATTTTTTAAATTGTTTGAGATTATGTATACGTAGTGGACCATAAGTGACCCAGCACTGCTATTTTGTGTGAACCGAAGTGTGACCGAGTCAAATCGCAGTAGTGGATTTAGGCCGGGGGTTCAGGCGGATGTAATGTTGGATTTCAGATTTTTTATACCTAGTAGCACCTAATTAAGAATGATTTATGTGGTTGATAGTGAATTGATAAAGTAAGAACAAAGTAAGAATGATTTAGAACCACATAAACTTTACCAAATTTGGTATGAGATAATCTTAGTGGGACGAACCGATAAGGTAAAATGAGACAATCATAGCGGAACAAGGGTAGTAGTATATAAATATCTATGTTGGTTTTTGGATATCATAAATTCATGATAATGAAAACAGGTTTTAATTTTTTTAGGAAATTTTCCTATACATTACTTACGGTTACATAAGATTAGTACGCGATTAATTGAAAAATATGTTAAATTGTACTAGTAATTTAACATTATACACTACAAAAAAACGCGGTGATTGACAAGGATTTTTAACAGGAATGCCCCAAAATTGGCAGAAATTTTGACATTGATATTCCAAATTTGTGCCAAAAATATGTTGGCACGAGCTATTTGACACGAAATCATTGACAAATTCTGTGCCAAATATGTGCTAAATCCGTGCCAATGACTTAATATTTTTGTAGTGATAGTCGCTAGGGTATAAAAAATTGAAATGTAGTAGTTATTCAAAATTCCTTTTAAAAAGCCAAATATTTATGTTTACAACTTAAAAGTGTCTAAATGGGATGAGAATGAAGCATAAAATTGGTAGATGTGAATGTCTCGAATCCAAAAATAACTAATTTGATTGGTGTTGAAAATTTTCAATTTGGACATCGGGATAGACGTCTTGACAAGACTCGACTGTGTCTCATAGAGCACTCCTTTAGAAAATCAATTTGGGCATCAGGCATGGACGCTTTGTCTAGTCCTCACCATGCCCCATGCACAGAGCGTTTCTTTGTGCCCCATTAGACATCGGAATTTGGAATAAACATTTGGCACTCCTTTGAAAAAAATTAATTTTGACATCGAAACAAACATTTTTAGACATCTGAACACGCGCTTTGATTGGACCCCATCGTGCCCCACATACTAATTATGCCTACATCACCGTGCCCCACATCGCCTTATGTTTGATTACTCTGTAGACATCGGAACACACGCTTTGATTGGACACAAACTTCAATAATGTCCCGAATCCGAAACTAATTAATCCAATTTCGGTTGAAAAATCTCAATTTGGACATCGGAATAGACATCTTGACTAGACCTGATTATGCCCCATAGAGCGCTCCTTTGGGAAAAAAAATTAATTTGGAGATCAGGTATGGACGTCTTGACTAGTCCTCACCATGCACCATGCACAAAGCATTTATTTGTGCCCCCATAGACATGGGAATTTGGAATAAACATTTGGCACTCCTTTGAAAAAAATAATTTCAACATCGGAACAAACATTTTTAGACATCAGAACACGCGCTTTGACTGGACCCCACCGTGCCCCACATACTAATTATGCCTACATCATCGTGCCCCACATCGCCTTACGTTTGATTACTCTGTTAGTTTAGTTATAAATACAGCGTTCCTTTGAAAAATTCAATTTAGACATCGTAAATCGACACCTTGACAAGACCTAACATTGCCCATGTGGATCGTTGCGCTTACCGCTACACTAAAAGCAATCGCTGATAGTGTAGCACGCTCCTCCCCCGTTATAGCACAAGCGAAGCGCCACACGGTTCGATTGAACTGGCAGGCTGGCAGATTGCTGGCAACGCATACCCGCGGCCCAACAATCTCCCCCCAGCACCTGCCAGCCTCAACTGCGCAGCATGCTATTGACGGGGGTCGAACCCGTGACATGGGATCTGATACCACTTGTGGATCGTTGCGCTTACCGCTACACTAAAAGCAATCGCTGATAGTGTAGCACGCTCCTCCCCCGTTATAGCACAAGCGAAGCGCCACACGGTTCGATTGCACCGGCAGGCTGGCAGATTGCTGGCAACGCATACCCGCGGACCAACAGCCCCCCATAGACGTCAGAATACGGTCCTTTGAAAAAATTAATTTCGACTCAGAACAAACTTTTTTAGACATCGGAACACACGCTTTGATTGGACCCCACCATGCCCTACATACTAATTATGTCTACATCACCGTGCCCCCACATCGCCTTACGTTTGATTACTATGTAGACATCAGAACACACGCTTTGGCCAGACACAAACTTCAATGTCCCGAATCCAAAACTAATTAATCCAATATCAGTTGAAATTTTTCAATTTGGACATCGGAATATATGTCTTGACCAGAGCCGATTGTGCCCCATAGAGTGCTCCTTTGGGTAGAAATTCTATTTAAACATCGGGAATAGATCGACATCTTGACTAGGTCCCACCGTGCTCCACAACGCTACAAAAAAAATAATGCGGTTGACACACAGTTTTTGGTAGGGGTTCACCAAAATATATAAGGAACTTTTGACACAAATTTGGCGTATCCAAGCCAACAACATTTTGTCATAAGTTATTTGGCATGAAGTCATGTCACATCTGTGCCAAATCCGTGTCAAATCTGTGCAAATCTCATTATTTTGTGTAGTGCGGAGTGCCCCACCGGACCTTCCGTTGAAAATAGTTTTGAGTTCACTATATATGAAAGAATGGCAACAATATTACCTCTCAACTTGTATTGGACAAAAATATGACCACAATTGAAAAAGAAACAAATATGACCGAAGCTCTTCCGCTTTAATTTTAACGCTAACCTTCGTTTTCAACTTTATCTCTTCCGCACAGCTCCTCCTCCGCACGGCTCCTCCTCCGCACAACTCTTCTGTCCACTTCCGCACAACTCCTCCTCTAGCGCTGAAGACTCCATATCTTCGATTCCAGCCCACCGCCTCCATCTTTCTTCTCTGCAATCCATATTTCTTCTCCGCATCTCAGAATGCAGTCACCCATGGCACCTTCGCAATTGGCCATTGCACTTCCTCAGTCTCCCATCGCGCCACCGCAGCCCGCCATCTCACGGCGGAGAGAGAGAGAGCTCGTGTTTTGGCCAGATCCATCGTGTACTAGAGCTCGTGCTCGGCCAGATCTGTTGGATTGTCATGGCTAGAGGGGGCGGCAAGGCAGAGGATGTTGGTTTTCCGGTGCTGGGGCGTTGGGATGGGGGGTTTCCGATGGTGGGGCGTTAGGATGGGGGTTTGTCGGTGGTGGGTGTTGTGATGGGGGTTTTCCGGTGGGGGCATTGTGATGGGGGTTTTCCAGTGGGGTGAGAGAGCTCGTGTTCGACCAGATCTGTTGGATTGTTGTGGCTAGAGGGGGCGGCAAGGCAAGGGATGTGGGTTTTCCGGTGCTGGGGCGTTGGGATGGGGGTTTTCCGTGGTGGGTCATTGGGATGGGGGGTTTCCTGTGGTGGGCGTTTGGATGGGGGTTTTCTGGTGGTGGGATGTCTGGTGGGGGTGGTTGGTGGTGGCCGGAATAGCTGCGGTTCACAGTGAGTCACTGTTGTGGCGTCATTGTGGTGGCGTCACTGTGGCGGCGTCACTGTGGTGGCGTCACTGTGGCGGCGTCACTGTGGCGGCGTCACTGTGGCCGGCAACGGTCTCTGGCCGGCAGCGGTCACCGGTCGGAGGTGGTGGATCCAGTGGTGGTGGTGGATGTCACTGTATCTCATGTCACTGTAGTGTTTCACTGTAGCATATCACTATAGAATGTGGGTAAAAAGTAAGCTTATTAATTACTAGTCACATTTTTGAAATTTATAAAAAAAGGTTACTTTTTTGTCAATTGGCTCTTTATTAATGATATTCAGGTAAAAAGCCCTTTATTATATATTCCTATGTGATGGAATCAGATTTTTGTCCCATTAAAGTTTGTTCACATTCTTATAGATGAAAATGTAGAAGTAGTTTTCGTTGCTATCTGGTAACCTTTTTTCCTTATCAACCATTTTTTGTCAAATAATAATTTTTGAGTTCACACATTGAAGAAATCTTAGTAAGTGAATCTAAGTTAATTACTTTTCTGACCCAATGGTTTAAAAAATAATATAATTTTTTCATACTTTTTATTTGTTTCATAATAAATTAAAGTACCCTTTTACAGTTTTACGGGGCATGTCCCATAATTTTGTGTAACTTTATTGTGATGTCTCAAATATTTCTTCTAGTTTCCCTTTAAAGAATAACACAGTTTCTGCACTTTACAATTTTGTTTCTTTTTCTAGCTACTTTTAATTCAAATATACAATCATACATTTATATATATATACTTCATTAATATGTGTGTAGGCGGGTGTAATATCAGATTTTAGAGTATGAAATAATGAAAACATGTTTCACTTTTTTATGAGATATATCATATGAGATATACATTACTTAAATAAAATTAGTATGTGGATAATTAAAAAATGGAAATTTAACATTATAGTCGCCAGGGTATAAACAATTGAAATATAACAGTAACTCAAATTAGTATTGGCTAGATCCGACGATGCCCCACAGGGCGCTCCAATCCTTTGTTGTTTGCATGTGGGTCGGGTCCCATTTTTGTCCATTTAAAGTTTGTTCATGTTTATATAAATGAAAATGTACAAATAATCCTTGCTCCTACCTAATAGCAGTAATTTTTTTTACCTTATCAGCCATTTTTTGCAAAACAATAAAATTTTCAACTTGCACGTTAAATTTTTAAGAAATGTAAAGAAGTGAAGGTATAACTAATTACTTTTTGACCGAATTATTTAAGGAAATATTATTATTTTTTCATAATATTTTTATTTGTTTCATTAATATAGAGCAGCTTGTTTACTTGCATGTTTCTTTCTTTAATTTTTCTGCTTTAACTACAAATCTTCAATCATACTAGTACATTTCTATATACTTTAATTATTAATATGTGTCTATTGGAAGTGAGAAGAAAACTGAGTTTATGTTATATATGCGCCATATGTTTTTTCCCAATTCATCAGTCAATTCAAGTGTATTAAACTGCTCTTAAAAAAACGATGAATTCAAACTTCTACCAACTTGTGTCCGATGACAAAATAACGCAAAGACTAGGAAAAGATCCTATTGACAGAATGTCATTATTGTTATCACGCAGTACTTTAAAAAAAAAAGGAAATAATCAGGGGCGGAGTCAAGGGGGTCAGGATGGTCAGCCGACCCCACTAAAAATGTGAGAGTATAGAGCTCTGAAATACCTTCGATGTGATATATTATGACCCCCGTAACTCATTACGAGTAAAAAGTTATGACTTCTGCAAAATCAGCACCATCTAAACGTAAAATCACCAAAATTCAGTGTGCAATATTGATTATTTTCGCAAATTTTAAAAATAGCGTATAATTAACTTATTACTTACGTGACATGACTTAGAGACATAGCAAAAACAAACTATCTTATTGCTACGAGGTGCCTATTTATTTAAACTGCATGTGAAACATTCAACTCAAACGTTATCTAAAAACGACACATCATTTTCATTTTGTACAAGGTCGTCTAATGAATTTGGAGGTCCTGGTTCAAAATCTAAAATCGGGGCCCCACATTAATATAAAAAATTGAAAAAAATCTCGATCTAAATACGTATACTCAAATTGATTGAATATTGATTAAAAGAGAAGAGAACCAGAAGAGTAAAAAGATCAATGAAAAAAATGATGCATCTATATATTTCTTACTTAGTATGGATATCACACTTATTAGTATTAATATATAATATTACTACATAATATTAATAAATTTTTAAAAATTTGGGGACCCATAAATTTGGGAGCCCTATTCTGGATAACCTATTGAACCTCCTAAAAAACGGCCCTGATTTTGTATATAGTTAATTTCGGAGCGGGGTCATTTTTCTGGTTCCGCATCGCAAATAATAATCCGAACTTTAAAATCTTAAGCGTGAAATTACGTGGCTGCATGGGGATGTCGTGATTTGTAGTTGAAAAGAAAAGAAAAGAAAGGGGGAAGAAACTTTCAGTGTGACAAAACATAATGTATACCGTACTATGAAATGTTCTCGCGTGGATGAAAGAGGAGCCCAGCCCCACTTTCTCTCAATTATTAGTAGTGATTTGTAGTCTAACATTTCATCGAGTTTTTGTAAAAAAAAAATGAAAACACTTGATTGAGTTTTACCCATAGCATATCAATTATTAGCACACCTAGGCATGGACCCGCATCGGTCCGGTCCCCGTTACGAGTCGTGACCGCCCGATCCTTGCCAAATTTGAGAGAAGACAGACTCCGACCCGGTTATTTAGGGTTTTGGGCCTGTTCCGGGTACGGGGTACCTGATCAGTCCGGATTCTAATTTCGGTCCCGGTTCCTTTATTTTTTACACGGTTCCAAAGCTAAAACCAAAGAAAAAAATTGTCTGATGGAATCGGAATTGGGTCTGCCCACTTCGCTCCCAAAATCAGTGATCCGCGATGGTACACCTAACCATAAAACAGACATGATCCATGCCCAAATAGTATTTGATCCGGTTCCGGGTCAGGCTGGATCGTCGGACCGGATCCATGCCTAAGGACACCACAAATCAAGTCATTGGACTAATATGGAGGAGTAGGCCCCGTGATCCCAATTAACGGCGATAATGGAAGGACGGGAATAGGGAGGAGGTGACGGAAAGATAATGAAAAACTCCAAAATATTGTGGTAAGAGAGTAGAAGTTGTGTGATTACATTTATTTATAAGTCATAGGAATAGTATTAATCACAAACTCATTAGTTTAACAAGAAACAAGCAAAAAATTTGAGACATCTAAATTTCGTTCTCCATTGGAATTTCTATATTGATTTGCATACTCTCCTGTTCATATCTACATTATTTGTCTTCTTAGTGATTGGTTAAATTTAATCTCCTTTTTAATTTGTAGCTTATTTTCTTAACGTTTTCATACAATTATATTTTTTAGAAATTGCTCTAAATAGGAGTAAAAACGTTTTGAAATTCCAAAATATGGGTATCATGTTTTTTATTCCCTGAATATGAGTAATCTTCCAAGTTTGAAAAAAATGTCATGTTTTAAAGCCTAGTAATGTCAAATTTAGCAGAAATTTACTCCTATTTAAGAAATAAAAAAAATGATAGTCCTATTTTAAAATTTTAAAACTTTTTTAGTCCAATTTAGGGAATTCTCTCTATTTTTATCATATCAAATTTTGTTTTATACACCATCATTAAAATTATTTGTCTTACTTTTTGTTTAGAGTTCTTCCATAATACTCATCAGACTTCCTTTTTTAATTTGCGAATGAGTCTACCCGACAAAACTTTACCTACGTATATGGAATAAATCTTCATTTTCCCAAAATATAATTTTCACTGCCCAAAAAGGGAGTATACTGTAATGGCTAAACCATACTACGTAGTACGTAATACAACACTATGTGTGATGCGAAGTGCATTTTGTATACATGTTATACTGTAATGTCAAGATATATTTATATTAAAGAGAGTTTAATGTAAAGTACAATATTAAACATCTAATAATTCTATTAAATCCCCTCAAGCTGTGCGGGAGATACAACACGCAACTTATCTTTTAAAAAATGAAAACGTTGACTAGGGAGACTTTTAGTAAAAATATCTGCTAGCTGTAGATGAGTAGGAAAGTGCTTAACAATCAGATCTCCATGAGCAACCCGTTCACGAATAAAGTGATAATCAATCTGGATATGTTCACTGCGGGCATGCTGAACAGGATTTGCAGTCAAATAAGAAGCAGAGATATTATCACACAATAAATGAACCGACTCCGTGATTGGCCATCCAAGCTCGAACAGAACATACCGGATATGCAGTGCGTCTTGTAAAGTGTAATCAATCGCACGATATTCCGCTTCTGTGGAGGACTTCGACACGGTAGGCTGCTTCTTAGTCTTCCAAGAAACCAAATTCGGACCCAAAAAGATAGCAAACCATGTGGTGGCCCGAGAACTATCAGGACAACCTGCCTTATCAGCATCGGAGTAAGCAACTACACAGGTTGGCCGATTAGACTGTTGAAGCCATAGCCCATGATATCGTGTTCCCTGCAAGTACCAGAAAATTATTTTGACTGCAAAAAGATGAGTGGTACGAGGAGCATGCATGAACTGAGACACTAAGTGTACTGCATAAGTAATATCTGGCCACGTCAAAGTTAAATATTGTAACGAACCAACCATGCTGCGATACTCAGTAGAATCCGACAGCAACTCACCATCAGAAAGAGACAGAGTGGTATGGGAAGCTAACGGGGTGCGAACAGGCTTGACTGTATGGAGATGAAAACGAGCTAGAAGATTAGAAACATATTTATGTTGAGAGAGAAACATACCTTTAGCTGAACGAATAGCCTCGACACCCAGAAATTAATGGAGATTACCCAAGTCTTTCATAGCAAAATGATTAGAGATAATCGAAATAAATTGGGTAACAGATGACTCAGAATTGCCAGTAATAATAATATCATCCACATATAATAATAGATAAATAATGGTATTATTCTGGCGGTAAATGAACAAAGAATTGTCAGATTTACTACAGGAAAAATAATGTTGTAGAAGAAAGCTACTAAATCTATGGAACGAGGCCCGTGGAGCTTGCTTAAGACCATAAATGGCCTTGCTCAAACGACATATATGATTAGAAAATTGAGGATGAATAAAACCACGAGGTTGACGCATATAAACCTCTTCTGTTAGATGACCATGCAAAAAGGCATTCTTAACATCAAGTTGTCGTATAAACCAGCCAAAAGAAATAGCAAGAGTAAGAACAATACGAACTGTGGTGGGTTTTACGACAGGACTAAAGGTTTCAGAGAAATCAGTACCTGCCTGCTGATTAAAACCCTGTGCAACTAATCGAGCTTTATGGCGCTCTAAGGATCCATCAGAATGATATTTAGTTTTATAAATCCGCTTACACCCAACAATATTCTTAGAGCTATCACACGACACCAACTCCCAAGTTTATTATTAATGGGTGCATTAAATTCATCATCCATCGCCTCACGCCATTTTAAATGTTTATTAGCCTCAGTATAACAGGTAGGATCCGCAGGAGTAATAACCGTACTTAAATTAAAAATTGTTTTAGGCTTAAAAATTTCCGCCTTAGCGCGAGTTTGCATGGGGTGCTGATTAATGACCTTAGTGGGCATATGTGAGGTGGGTACGGTGGAGTCATGGTCGGCCGAGGAGGTGTCCGGAGATGTATCCGGCAGACTTGACGGAGTACTATCGGGGGAGGAAGGAGATGATGGTGGCGGGCTGGTGGTTGTAGAAGGGGACATGGGGAAGGATGTGTAGGGCGATGGTACACGAGAAGTGCTGAAACTCAGAGGTGACCGAGAAAGTGATGAGGGTGGTGGAGGGAGTTGGGTCGTGGTTTCGGTAGGTGACTTGGCAGGTGGGGCAAGGGTAATATTGGTGAGGTTCATTGGAGACAGTGTAGTGGGGCTAGAATGCGAAGGACCGGGTGAAAGTGTTTTAAAGGGATATGTGTCCTCATGAAACCTAACGTGACAACTAACAAAAACTCGACCTGTTATAAGATCAAAACAACGATAACCCTTATAACCAGATGCATAGCCAAGAAAAACACACTGAACAGAACGAGGTGATAATTTATTAGTTGAGGTGACCGAAAAATTAGGATAGCATGCAAATCCAAACACTCGCATAAAGGAATAGTCCAGAACACGGTTAAAAAGTTTTTGGTAGGGAGAAAAGCGATTTAAGGTAGGAGTGGGTAATCTGTTAATAATATAGGCAACAGTAAAAATGGCATCAACCCAATATTGACTCGGAACAGAAGCTTCAAGAAGCATGGTTCGAGTTAACTCAAGTGGATAACGATGCTTGCGCTCAGCAACCCCATTTTGTTGAGGTGTGTCAGGGCAAGATTTTCGAAAATAAATACCATTAGCTGAAAAGAATTGCTGCATATTATGATTAACAAATTCACCTCCCCCGTCACTTTGAAAAATGTTAATTTTCTGATTAAAAAGATTTTCAATCAAACATTTCAAATTTTTAAAGTGCATAAAAACCTCACTTTTGTGACACATCGGATAAATCCAAGTATAACGAGAAAAACCATCAATAAAACACACATAATACTTGAATCCCAAATTTGAATACACAGGAGATTGCCATACATCGGAATGAATAATTTCAAGAGGAAAAACAGAATTATGACTAGCATCCATAAAAGGCAACCGTTGTGATTTTCCTAAACGACAAGCCACACACTCATGAGTATAAGGAGTATGACTACATAAAAATTGTTTTCTCTTAAGAAACTGTAAAATACTATCACCACAGTGACCTAATCTACGGTGCCACATAGGGCAAGAAGCTAAAACAGAAGCAAAAACTAATGGAGATGATGACGGCAGACTGATAGGATAAAGTGGCCCACTACTGGTAGCTCGCAGAAGTATTGCCCCCGATGCTTTCTCCTTAATCAAAAAAGAATTTTTATAAAAAAATACAATACAGTTATTATCAGCACAGAGCATTTGAATTGAAATTAAATTATATTTTAACTGGGGCACATGATAAACAAATTTTGAAGTGAGAGGACGACCAGAAGTAGGTAATGCAACATCACCAGCATGGTGAATGGGAAGATGGGCATCATTTGCAACACTAACAGTATTATATCCGGTGTAGGGAGATTTATTAACTAAAATACCTTCAAATGCAGTCATATAAGCAGAGGCTCCCAAATCAGGATACCATAGTGCAGGATTAACTTCACCATGAGCAGTCAACAGAACAGGGGCGGACGGTTGTGTGAAATGAGAAGGACAATTGACAGCGGAATGACCCGCAAAAAAGAAAATTTGACAGACACACGATGTGGAACAGACCCAAGAATACCCCCGTCTGATGGCAAGCCTGCGGAACTACAGTTAGTAACACAAACAGGTAAAGCATTAATATTTATATGTGACACAGCAGAATTACAAATAACAGTACCCGTAGATGTCACACCCCCTGCATGTGGAGCATATCCGGTTGGACCCGGCTGACCACCCCCTCCGGGGTTATAAAGTGACTGCCCCTGAGGATACCAGTAGGCTGGCAGTGGGCCATACTGTACTGGTTGCTGTCCTCGACCACGTCCTCAACCACCGCGGCCTCGCCCACGATCGCGGCCTCTGCCTCGCTGCTGGGAGCCGGACTTGCGCTGCTGCCCGACCGGGTATTGCTGCTGCCCGACCGGGTACACTGAGCTCGACTGCTGCTGGCTCGCCTGCTGGCCAGACGGCTGTCCAGGAGAAGAAACAGCCGCGCCAAACGCCTGATGGAAGGACGAGGAGTCCTGGGAGCATAGATAAATAACCCGCTGCTCTAGAAGATGATTACGAAGAGTTTCAAACGGGAAACTTTGTCCAAATAATGACACAACAGTGAATAAAGATTCGTACTCAGGTCTCAGTCCCATAATAGTAGTCTTTAACACTTCACAAAGAGGCACAGGGCAATTGATTGTGGCAAGATCATCAGCTAATGTTTTAGTTTCTCTCAGATAATTATCCATGGATTGATCAGGTTTCTTTTTTACTTGATTAAATAATCGTTTTAATTCCATAGATCGGGCTAAACTGGCAGACATAAATCGAGACTCCACCCGCTCCCAAATCTCATAGGAATGTTTTAAATCACGAACATCAATAATAACATCCCGAGACAGGGTTGCAAATAACCAAGAATGGATTGTTTGATCAATTCGCAACCAAGTGGAAAATTTCGGATTGGGAGTTTGATGGTTAAGAGTATCTATGGAGTAAGTAGGTGGTACCTGAATGGAGCCATCAACCATGCCAAGGAGAGCTTGGGACATCAGAAACGATTCGAACTGTGTCCGCCATGTAGTGTAGTCTTCCACCGCTAAAAGTTTGGTAGTCACAATATTTGTGATATTGGTTGCCACATGAGAGATGGTTTGAGCAAGATCCATGAGAAGAGTCTCGGTCGGGCTGCCTGTAGGTGTGCGAGATGGAAGCATAATAGAGGAGACACCAGGTGAGCCGATGAACGTGGAGCCAGCAAAGGAAGAGCCGACTGAGAGGGGCGGTGGCTCTAGAGGGACAGGCTGCACGGGAATTGGAGCCGACCAAGGGTGGAGCATTTTGAAACAGAGAATATGGCATATAGACCCGGCTTGGTGATGCGAAGTTGGAGGAGAACGTCACACCGGAAGAAATTGACATGAGTGCCAGCAGTGATCCAAAAGACGGTGGAGCGCCGGTGGTGATGACAGATGTGGCCGCTGCTGTGAAGGCGGGTTGTGCCGAGGTTCCCATCGTGCTGAAGGCTGCGGAAGTTGAAGTCGACATGCTGCAGCGGCTGGCTGGCGGCGGCGAAGGAGAAAGGGTGGCGGCGATGCTAGGGTTTAGTGAGAGAGAGGATCGGAAAAAAAAATGTGCTCTTGATACCATGTGAGAATAATGGAAAAGATTACTGGTTGAGGAGCACTGGTAGATATATTTATATTAAAGAGAGTTTAATGTAAAATACAATACTAAGTCTCTAATAATTCTATTATTATAAACTTATAATATACTATCGTAAACACATTAAACCGTAGTATGCACATTTTTTACAACTATTCTCATCATTATTTGATAATTTTATTCGTTTATTTTCTTGCAAGTTTACAAATTAAACTCAAATTGTAGCTAGTTGTAGAGACGCAAAACCCAAAACGACAAATAGTTAGAGTCTTGAAATAAGTTAAAGAAAGGGAAAATAGTCACATGTTTTGAAGCGTATTAAATTAAAATTGCAGAAAATGAAGTATAGTGAAAGTGTAAAGTGTGAAATCAGATATGACAGATTCGTCGAGATGATGCAAGTAGTGGGGTTTTGATAACATTCCATTCGTAATGATTAATTAGTATTTATGATGAAAAGCCCTTAGCTTTTTAATTCTGGATGGAAAATAGCGGGAAAGATTGTTTGAAAAGAAAACTAACTTTAAGATATTACTCCCTCATCATGTCCTAAATAAACTTCATAGTTTGACTTTACGATTTTAAAAAGGTGTAATTTTTACTTTTGACTTTCTCATCATGCCCCTACAAAAAGGTGATAAAGTGTAGTGGGAGAGAGAAAATGGGTGTAAAGTAGGTAATAAAGTAAGGGTATAAGAGTAACTTTATGTTAAAAACTTGCCAAAAATAGAAGTGTGAAGTTTATTTTGGACATACCCAAAAAGGAAAGTGTGAAGTTTATTTAGGACCAGAGAGAATATTATTATTATTATTCCAAATAGGATTAGAATATAAAATATAGATAAAGTGTATAAATATAAATAATTATATTTTATTTTTAAAATAGAATTTATTTGATCTTATTAAAAATATAAAATTTATCAATGAGGAGTGAATAAGTTATATTTTAGAAAGAAAATAATGGTTATTCAATTGATGCACTTCATTTGTGTTTTATTCCTATTTAACAGGTTTCCTCAAATTTTATACACAGTGCTGGTTGGGTAGTTTTCATGTTAAACGTAAAATGATTAATGTAAAATTGAGGGAATTAATCACTTTACACGAATACATTCTTAAATTCTTTGATTAACTATGTAATTTGTTTGTTTTCAATTACATTGGGTGTCACTACAGGATTTTGTATAAAAAATAATGCAGATCGGAGTAACTTTTTTAAAGAATGCAAAATACTTTAGCAATTTCTGCATAAAATATTTTATTACATGGTATAATGTTTAAATGATACACTACAATTTATGTTAAATAACCACACCAAACTATTTTCATCCTCATATTTTGCATGCAAAATAAGTATTTACATCTTATCCAGCGCCTTCTTACTCTCTTTGAGAAATGTGATTTAATAAAAATAAGGAAGAGCAGCGATATTTTATATACATGAGGTTACCTGTATAATGCAAGAATTATGGAAATTTTAATGATATAGCTTATTGTCACAGTGAGCACAAAGCGAGAGTTGTACCTCTTCTGAGAAGTATTTTAGTGGCCCACAGTTTACCTGGTTCAATGTTGTAATCAAGAATTTTCTGGGTCAAAATCTTTTAAATTTCAAAACATGTGGTTCACTCATAAATCTTTCATGGATGTGGTGTTTAAAAGTTGGAATTCTAAATGCTCTGGATGTGGAATGAGAGGTATACACCAATTTTTGTGGTGTTTTAAATCTTTCATAGAGATTATTTTTGTGAATTTTGCCAATTAACATAACTTACGAAATGAGCATTCAAAAATTTAAAACGCCCATTTAAAATATAAATATTAAATGAGAATAAAATAACTAAAATGTGCATCGAAAAATTTAAAATGAGCATTACACCAATGTGACATTTTAAAACGAGCATTACACAAATATCAAATGAACATACATAACTTACGAAATAGGCACCAAAAAATCTAAAAAGCTTAACTAAAATCTCTAGTATGCTCGAATATGAATTTGTGTAGGCTTATATCAGTATAACATATACAAAGAAGCACTAATTCCTTATTTTAGACCAACCAATTTGATTGTGCTTATTACAAAATTAAAATTCAAAATTAAAAGAAAAGAAAAAAGAAATACGAAAGCAGAAAAAAGAAAAAGAAAATTTAAAGTTTTTTTGAGCTAGAAAATTTAAAGTTAGATAAACTAAAGTTCAAAATTAAAAGAAATGAAAAACAAAAAAAAAGCAGCAGAAAGAAGAACAAGAAAAAAAGAGAAGAAGGCTGAAAATGAATGGAAAGTGGAGATGAAAAAAATGTAAAATATAAAAAGTGAAAACAATGAAAAGTGAGAAAATCCAAAGAAACAACTGAAGAGAATAAAAGGGAGCAAATACTTCAATGCATATAATTGATGACCTTCAATTTACAAACAATTAAAAAAAATACCGGGTGTACATATACACCACACCCGTTCGGTGTACGATATATGTTGTGTTTTGACTTACTCTATCTTGTTGTATTTCTCTCTTATTAATAAAACATGGTAAACGTTCCTTGATCTCAATTATGCCCCTTATTTACCAAATTATGAAAGTATGAAACCATTTCTCAATCGCTTTTATTTGGAACATCGATCTCAATTATGATTTCCCATAATCATTGTATCTTCCACTAGATTTTTATTCTTATTTTTCTTCTCAACAGTGGCCACGGAATGCGACTTATCCTTAAGCTATAATTAATCATGTTGTTAATAATAAATCAATCAATCGATTCAATGCCGTGGGCTCAAATGGTCCAGCAGAACCTTAACTTAGTTTGGGTATTTAAAATATCACAAATCCTTAATTAGTACCAATACATTCGAACTAATTAAGAAATATGATAAGCACCCCTCTGATCATTGCAAATCTTGATTAAAATGACCGCTCAAAACTACGAAGGTCCCGTTTGGATGTGGAAACTTGCGGGATATATCTACTCTATATTACTACCTTCGTTCCCCTGTTATTGTCCCATTGCGGTTTACGATTCTTGACTGACGATAAAGCAAACAGATCCCTGTCCGCAGTAGAATTATTTTTAGGAAAAAAAATTGCATATTCAGAAACTACATTAAAAAGTTTACAAAGTCGCAAAAACCAGAATCAAATTTGATAAATAAGGTAAGAGATTAAGAGTGATTTGTATTGACCAAGTGAATAGGAAATGGGACAATAACAGAGGACAGAGAGAGAGTACTATATATATCCATAACATTATATATTAGGTTTCATAAAATTCAAGTTTGCATAATATCTAGGCTAAAAATAAAGATGTCATCCATGTTCCATTATTCACGTTTTGCAATTGAACACCTTTTTGCTAATTGTTGATTCAAGTTGTTCAAACTTTTAATAAGATGTGTATTTAATTGTTGTTAATTGCGATCCACATATATCCACGAATATGTGCACATCTATCCGCAAAATAAATGTCATTTAGCGCGTTTTAATATATTAATACTAAAGTTCTAAAACAGCTAAGTTATATGTATATTATTACACTTCGTTCACAACTAAGTGCCATTTAGAATATATTGTTTGTAATAAACCTTTCCAGCTAGAAGAACATAGTTTTTAAAGTAGTGTATATCCGTGAGACATATTAATTAACTCCGAAAGTGACCTCAAAAAAATCCTAAATATGCTGAAATTGTCTAACATAACTAAATTTGATGAATTATGAAACACCGGTTGGCGTAGCTCAACTATTAGTGAGGGAGTGCCACAAGAGTTAGGTCCCGGGTTTGAATCCCGACAACTCTGATGAGAGGTTACTATGCTAAAATATGCATAGAGCATATGTCGGTGTTGGGGACCCTCAGGGATGGGGTGTCATCCTTTTTTTTTATCAATTATGAAATACTCCCTCCTTTCTCTAGGCTCTATAGCCTTTGGCACAAGTTTTAAGAAGAAATTAATAGGGGTAAAATAAAAGATGCCGTGAGTTGTGTTTAAATGAAAAAGTAAGAAAGAGAATGAAAAATAGGAAAAAGAATGAGTTCATATATAAGTATATTTATTGAAAAACCTTCTAAAAATAGAAAGGGAGACGTGTATTGGAGAACATCCCAAAATGTAAAGGGAGACAAGTATTGATTGAAGAATAGAGGGAGTATGTTTTTTTTTAAATGTAACTATGAAAGAAGTTAGATTTAAATACATTTTATTAGTAAAACAAAGAAAAACTTAAATGAAAAAACGTAACATTTTTCTTTTCAATAAGCGCAGCCACTAATTAATTTTGGGCTCACATATTTTGATGATTACTATTACTCCACTCAGGTGTGAAATAAAAAAATTAGTTTGGAGAAAAATGATAGATAAGAGTGAGAAGTCAAAAGTTACCAAATATGCTCTAATGTATTTTGAATTCTAGTAACTTGATTTTGAGCTGAAATTAGCACTACTTTTTAATCAGAAAAAATAATCTCTTATTACTATTCCAAAAACGAGATATTCAATTATGAAAATAAAATGTATTGCATAAAAAGATTAACAGGAATCCCAAGGAACTAGCTATGCCTATATATAGCATTATCCATTGTCAAAATAGAACTTTGAATCGGTTCTCTAATTTGTAACCATAAAGAACTATAAAAAATATTACACGGTTGAAACTAGAAAACTATAAATAGTCAGAAAAAGCTCAAACTTTTGGATAAGGGCTAAGAAACTCCTAAATACATCTTCTCTAAAATAACTTAAATAAGTGTGTAGACAATTCTCAAAGGATAAAGGGGACCCTTGGTATGGGATACATTTTTTATATATATTTTTAGATAATTTGTTTATAATCACTTCTGCGTGTGCCACGTTAGCATAACACACATCCTTACACTATTAAATTCAGTTCATTGTCTTGATGCTCTAAACTATCCCATCTTTATAGCTTACCAAGTTGAAATGATTAGTTTAAGAATCATGTTTGATTTTGCAAGGGAATAAGGACAAAAGTGTATGAGCCTAAAAGCATAGTAAAGTGAATCTTTAGGAGACTCATGCATGAAAATAACAAAATCGCCTCAGATATGGTTTAGAAGTTTGTAAAATGATCATATTACTCTTATAACTACCCTCATGAGCTTTAAATTTGTGCAATTCTTCTATAGGTGCACATAGGGTAGAGTAATTGTACACATATTATAGAATTAATTTCATTTCGAGTCTTACTAATACAAGATTTCACTTTTTGTCATTAATTTAACTAGTGCATTTAACTTGCCCGCTTTTGGTTTAATGTTGTTTATCAGAGTAATTGTGTAGTCAGACGTCGTTTGGCAACACTGTTTTTCGGCTTATCAGGATTATCAATTAATTTTTTCACCAAAAACGTAACTTTTGCTTTCGCGGCTGAATTGTGTAATAAGCAGGAAAAGTAAGGTTGGAGTTACTTTTTTGGCTGTATTGGCTGAAGTTACTGTAGATGACAATTTTAGCTATTTTTACATATAATTTTTTCTTTATTTTATTAATAAAATATATTATAAAAATATTTTTTTCTTAAATCAGCAGAATCAGCCAATGCAACTACTTCAGTCAGAACTTAATAAATTTCAGCAGAATCAGCCAAACCAGTCGATTTTCGAGCTACCAAACGGGCTCATAATATTTGTCATGAAGAATAACTGATGTTCTACGGAGCTATACTTTGTGTGAAGGGAAAATGTCCACAAAAATAACCTTTTAATTTGGAGGAGTCCTATGGGCTAAAAAGGACGTAGAAGTGCACTCTTATTTAAAGAATTTCACAACTTATTACTCTTATTAGTTTTTTTTTACTCTTACTCCGTATTAGTCTTATTTAACACAATCTCCCAGAAATACTCCTGAGTAGTCCATTCACCCTCAAATTTTCATGTTATTTCAATTTGACGCCCTTTTAAGGAAATGTGGTTGAAAGTAATGAGTAATGTAGTAATATGTAAGTATCTCGTTAATACTTGAGTTCAAATGAGTAAAACAATACCACCCATGAATTTCATTTTATCAAAGAAAGTCACAAAATTGTTTTGGAGCGAAGTAAAAAAGAAATGGGAATACTCCCTCCGTCCCATAAAATTCTTCTCACTTTCCTTTTTGGACCGTCCCAAAAAAATCTTCCCACTTACCATTTTTCGACAATTTGTGTGGTTCACATTCATTTCACCTTTTTCTTACACAACTACAATCACACATTTTCACTTTATTCCATTTTCCTAATCTACGTGTCAAATCAAAGTGGGAAGAATTTTCTGGGACGGAGGTAGTATTATTTTGGGAGCTATGGGCGGTATAAAGTGTAAGATAAGAGTTTATCTTACAAAGATATGAAAATGACACAAAGATATGAAAATTGACATGGTAAAATATTTCAATTAGTACATTCCCCCTCTCCCTGCCCTACAGTTAGAAGTAGAGCCTGATTTGCTTGACTTCCACGCGAGGACATATCACTTGAAATGACACTAAAGAGTGTTTTACACTCATGATAAGATATTGCTGAGTACTACTTTGTCTTTCCATGAAATGTAGTCTTTTTTTGCCAACAAAAAGAATGCATAGTCAACTAGGAAAGTGACTGAGCCTCTCTAAGTTGAGGATGGGGTTTAGCCACTTCAGCCATTATGCACCATGTAAAAAGATTGAGTAACATGTTAGAGGAAATTGTGTGTTACATTGTTGTTCCTTTTCCCCTAATCATGCCCCTAATCACTCACAGTTAGGACAAAGGAACACTATTCTTTTGAGAATAAACAAACTACTTGTTTATAATTAGTGCTCATGTCTAAAAGAATATGCACTATAGGCTAATCAAAAGAATTATTTTATTGCTAAGCATTCATTAAGTTTCTAGTTTTAAAGCTCCTATTCGCGTTCATGTCATTGTCAATCTACGTGTTGGTCACTTACTTGAGCTAAATAAAGTAAAGTAAATAACATTACCTCCATCCCATTGGAGATTGTCACCTTTGAATTGGGTGTTCAATAAGAGAGGTGAAAACTGTGTGTTTGAAGTTTGTGCAAGTTGTTGAGACAAACAAAAAGGGATGTTAGCGAACTCCAAATCTCCAATAAGATGGAGGGAGTAGAAAGCAATTTTGCAGATTATAAAACTAGTTAGACAATCTATTACTATTTCTGCAACACCAAACAGAAGGCCTTCTGCAGGATATATAACTAGTTACACAATCTATTCATATTTCTGCAACACCAAACAGAAGGCCTTCTGCAGGATATATAACTAGTTAGACAATCTATTCATATCCACAAGCACCTCCTCAGCTTATATAAAGTTAGTTGTATGCCGGTATTAGTTATACTATTCTAAGTATCTAACAGTTTTATGTGTGTGAGTCTAACCATATCTGTGGTTCCATCATATAATGGTAACCTGATATGTGAAGCATCTTAAGACCAAGATAGTCGCTTTTTGAGAAAACCGATATGAAGTTCATGCACTCTTGACTTTTTGAGCATAGTCGAATCGAGTTACTTGTAAAAACTTAATGGCTAATAGATACCAATTAAGACTTGCACTTCTATTCTAATAGATGAGGGGATAAGAGAATTAATTCAAGACCGAATATATGCCTTTATGACCTAATATTTGGCAGGCGTGACTGCGTGAGGATGACATGACTTAAGATATACTACTAAGTGATCCTGGCATACATGGTTGAGTCCACCCTTGAAAGACACTTGAAGGAAAACCAACTAACAAAAGGTTCACACTTGGCTAAGTTGTCTTAAAAGATGTTCTATGAAACACTTGAAAACAACACACTGCAATGAAAATCAATCACTTAAAATCAATCACTTTAATGAGCAAAATGAAATGGATGTGAGAGAATAAACCTCTCACACTGTCTCAATTGTGGGCTACCCATTGTTGTCAATGAGGTCAAGATAAAGCCTTGACTTGTCAAGAGGCATTCTTCCACCAATCCATCTTTTCTCACTTCTGCAGGAACTCATAGTATATTGGAACAAAATCAACTAAATCTGATCTCTGACATCAAAACAACTCTGTACTATATTAATGTACTTACATAAGCCATTGATCAACCATTACAACCTGCAGCCACTCTTGAACATCTATGTAAAGTTAATTTCATAATAAACTAAGGTAATTGCAGCCATGTGCATAAACAGAAGCACTAAAATGAAGAAAAAGTTACTCGTTTGGGATGATGGAATCATGAAATGCAACACTTCCAAAGCTAAAGAGTTCAAATTATACACCAATATAATACATACAAAGATCCAAACTTTAGCCCAAAAGCATCAGGAAAAGGAAACCAAACAAGGAATTATCTACTTCTTTTTGCCTTTCCCGGATTTTTTCTTAGGAGGAAGCACAATTTCACCTTTCAACACCGGGATTTCCATAATACTCGACAAACCCGCAAACTTCTTACGGAACTTTTCAACTTGGCCGGCGTCGGAGAGGAGATGAGCCCGGCTTCCGAGATAAAAGGGGTGGTTCCCCGACCAAACATCCACCACGTAATCCTTCTTGGTCCCGCCGGTAGTCATCACCAGCTCGCCATTGCAGAAAACCTTCGCATCCTCGTAGAACTTCGGGTGTATGTCCTTCTTCCTGCAACTCACGCGCATCTGATCGCGCCCCTCCACCAGTCCAGTGGCAGCCTAGTAAAAAAAAATTAACAGTTTCAAGAATCAAGGTAAAATAAAATCAAGTCCATGTTAGGATATGGGTGTTCATGGAATTGCCTTATTAATGGAAGGTGGTGGAAGGGAGGGGCTTCCATGAAGGAAGGTATTGGAGAGGGTAAGCACCATTTTTGATTTCACAGTCTAAAGAGATGAGAAATTGCCCAAATAGTCGTCAGTCGTCACCATAAGCTTATCCTATGTGCAATTACATTAGTGCCTATGCAGTATGTACATTGGTGGGTCGTGCCCAGATTTAGCCCGCTAAGATGGGCTAAAAGTGATATCATATGGTCTGTGATTCTTTAGGCTAAAAGCCCAATAGCATATTTTTTGTTAATATTTTGCAGATTAACTGAATTACTGAAAAAAAATCTATTTTGTTGTCCGCACAAGAAATAGCGGATTCAGTCAGCGGGTTTGACTAGCGGAATAAATTAGCGGGTCGTCAGAAGATGTTTGGTAATTTAGCTGTTTGACCGTAAAATTATTAGAAAACGTCATTTTTCAAAACGTCAACCCAAAACTCTCCTATTATCAGCATTTTCATTTCAGCGTTTTCGTCCAAAAATGCTAGTGCTGAACCGCTATTAACCAAACAACTTTTTCACGTATTGAAAACGCTGAAAGTGGTCGAACCGTCATTTTTCGGCCGAAACGTCGTTTACCAAATACCCCATAGACTTTTCTTAGATGCTATTCACGGTAGCATCTCAAAAAGGGCTTTTATTTTTAAAAAGATTTTTTAAATTGTCATGTCAAACGTACAAATAGAAACTTTTAAAGACTTTTAAGTAGTACAAAAGGTAGAAGGTTGAGACTTATATATGTCTGCCAAACATGCACTTACAAAGATCAAAACAAACTTAAACAAATCATGTGAGACATAAACAATAATAAAATATACATAATACCAAACCTTACCAGACCACACTTGAACATATTGAACTAAACTACATAAAATAAAATTCAATCTACATGGAAACATTCATATATTACATGAGAAAAGTGTCAATTCAGTACACCAAGTTGCATCGGGTGGAGAAAAGAGTACATTATATTATAAGTCATATGAAAACATACATGTATTTAGGGTTTTAGTGTTAAACAATACATTCGTCACATTAAGGTGTCAATAACGATGAGTTGGCTAACGGAATATTGATTTGTCCAAATCAAATCCACATCATACGTTAACTTCTTCACTACTACACTTTGCAAACCCTAACTCTGCTCTTATGACAACGAGAAAGACTGCAGCGATGGAGTTCAAAGGCTAAATAGGCAAAGTAACAGCGTTTTGAAGGCAGTAATACCAAGATGGATAGTGATAAATCGGATGAAATGTATGATAACCCTAATAATACTTTGGTATACATAATCGATGCATCCCTACAACCATAATTATATGAGAAATTTTTTTTATCCGTAATTTATGAGGAATGCATTGCTGAAGTTATAAGCTGCATAAACCTAAAATTACTTTGTTTTATCCCCGATTTATGTGAAAATCTTATCCCCTCATGTTGGGGTTTTGCTCAAAACTAATACAATTACTATACTCTAAACACATGGTGATATGTGCTATTTTAAGTGCTTAGTCATAGATTTTGTAACCCTGAGATTACTTTGTGGTTGATGTTAATTGTTTGGTGATTTAGTGTATGTTAAAAACATGGTCTTGAAAGATTAATTAGTTGATTCCCTTATTATTTATGGCATTCTTTATAGTTGGAAATGAGTGTGATGGTTCACTGGTTACACATTTGTTTGGTGATAGACATGGGATGGAGACTCCTACCGATAAAGCAGAGACATGGAGTGGTATGAATGTGTCGCTTATTGTTGGTTTGAGATTTGAAGATCCACTTCTTGAGGCAGAAGTTGGTTTATTGTTAGAAAATGAACTGAATTCTAAAAATGAAGATGATGAGGAGTTAGAACAACGTCAAATGATGCTATGGAAGTTGGTGATAAATGCAAAGAGTGTTGGTAAAAGTAAAGTGCATAAATAGCTAGATAGGGTACACCGTACACCAACTTGATGAAGAGCAATCTGTAGATGAAGATGGCCATGAAGAAGAGAGAGTGTGAAGTTATAAAACTGGATCGGAAAATAAAGAAGAAGAGAGTGTGAGAACAAAAAGCAGATTCCCAAGTTTCAGGCCTAACTACAAAGTTGTCTTTACATTGAGAATGCGTTTTGAATCGAAATCTCAAGTCAAAGAGGCGATGAATATATATTTTGTCACTAACAGGCATCCTTACTATTGGGCTAAAAACTCTTCTAATATGCTTATTGCCAAGTGTTCAAATTTAAATAAAACATGTTCACGGGTGGCTTACTTTGGCATAGAGAATAGAAGCAACAGTAAAAAATGAGTTTTAAAGACTTATCACCGTGGACATACCTGCAACCCTGGGTGGCAAATACCTAGTGCCACAACTAGATGGTTGATTAACATATTTTTCAATTCAAAAGCTTGTGTTTCTGAGATGAAAGTGGCATCCATGAAAGAGATGGTAAAGAAAGAACTAAACTATGAAGTGTCTATTGAGCAAATGAAGAAAGCCAAGACAATTATCAAAAAGATGGAAATACCTAGTACCAAACAATCATAAGTAAAGCATTTCAAAATACTCAGCGGAAAACAAATACTTTTTTTAAAGTCAAAGGCCACACCGGGCAAACATGAGTACGCAGGCTCCCAAATCATTTATAGTTCAAAATAGTTTCCATGAGCATCATTTTATTTATATCAAAAAAGAACTAGAAGAAGCACGAACCACATCTTCTCTCCATGGATCACCCAAAGCAACGGGAACAGGAAACGAGCTCTAGCTTCTACCTGAAAACTGTGAGGTGGCCTCCCCCGTGAAGGGGAGGTTAGTACTTTGAAGCATTTGAAAAGTACAACGACAACTATACGACATATAATAAATGTTTGAAACACAAGACCCTCAACATAGAGTGATAATAGACTATGGTCATAACCTATAGCTACTCCATTCCAAATCACGTGTATAGTATATATATCAAGTCAAATAGCTAGCCCGTAGGCCCATTTGTATTTCAAAACAATTCTCCTTAAATAGCCCTTGGCTATACTTGCATATATCAACTTCGAGAGGGTTACATCACCCCCTAGCCTATACCCAATTCCATTAAGAGGGTTACACATTTTATCCTTGTACTCATTCATATTGGACTTACACACCCTACAGTTGTATTCATTTGTTTTGGGCTTGATAGTCCCTGTTTTCTACTACAGCAAAGATTAAGAGTATAACAAGTAGAAGATTAACGATAAAGATGAACACAAGATGATCGATGATAACCTTCCTTGATATACCGTGAACTCGTACAGAGAAGAATATTGCACTAAGGCTATTTGGAACGAGAACGAAAGTTAACGCAACCCTAAACCTGAAACGCCTTTTTATATGCGCAGGTATAGGGTTGGCGGAAAGGCTTTCAGCCTGATATGGGCCTGACACATTGGCCCCATATCCTTTACCCTAATAAATACAAATATTGAATACAATGATATAATAAAGCTAATCTATTACAAGATATGTGACAAACTTGATTCACAATTAAATGATCTTCAACAATCTCCCCCTTTGTGATCAAGTGCCACCTTGCTATTGCTTCTGTGCTTTGAAGTAGTGCTTCCTCATGTTTAGCGCGTGCTCATATTGTCTCAACATGTTTCTCTTGTCCAGGCGATCGTCAATGGCTTTTAGAATGGCTTCCAGCGTCGAATGTTCCTTTAGAATGTATGACGATGCCTCCTCAAGTTTTGATCCGGCTGTTTCTTCATCTTTAGCAATTGTTCTATGATGATCTTCAGTGTTCCATCACAGTATTTCTCAACTTCGCTAATCATCATCAGGCGCTTTTCATTCTTGTGATTTAGATATGTAACTGCTGGTGGTGTGAAGATGTGATATGCAGGGAAGTCCTCGAGCTCTGGGCCATACAGTCTTGGCTGTGTTAGATTTGTCTTTGTCATGTTGCACTCGATAGCCATCTGTAGGTCGTGGGATGAGTGGACTCTGACTTGTTTAAGCATGAACCTCTTAATTGCTGTGAGGCCTTCGCTGTATGTTCTGCTTTTTCTGACTGGGAGGTATTTGTATGCCATAAACATTTGGTAGATGTCATCTGGTCTCAACATGATGAAGTCGTTTTCCTGACATGTGAATTCACTTCCATCGGTGCGTTGAAGTTTGTATGAGTAGAATCTCACTCCATGATAATCCTCACCCTTGACCTTTAGAATTTGATGAATCGGAAGAATATTGGATTTCAGATCATGTTCCATCAGCTCTCGTTGAGGCCCAATTGACCGTTGCATCAGCATATGAAGATGACCTCCTGCCTGCTTCCCTTTGAGATGAGTGAGCCCACGCAGCTTTAGTTCATTCAGAGGTCTGACTTTCTCCGGTCTACGCCATATACGCTCTTTGATTTCCTTTTGGAAGGGGCTTTGATGCGTACATTTTCCCAAGGTTTCTCTGTCTTGGGAAGTTGTCCCGCCGTTTTTCTGACAACAGATTCGAGTTCTTTTTTAGTTTCCTTGTAGTTTTCCCCTTCCTTTCGTTCCTCATCCTCGAGCCTGATTATGTCCTCTGCACATTTGTTTATCAGTTCCCGTAAGAGCCAGCTCCTTTACATGTCTTGTTGTTCTTCATCTTGCATTATTTGATCCATCTCCGTCCACTGTCTGGGCCATTTGTCATGAATGATGATGTCCTCAAGTTGATCGTGCATTTCGTCTGATGACATAGTGGCAGGAGCTGGTTGATCTTGTAGTGACGGAGACCTGTTACCTGGGACACCGGGGTCACTAAGATTTCCCGTTGTCATCACCTTCGAACGAGGTTCTAACTGATGGCCTGACTTACAAGATGTACCTGTAGTAGCATCATCAGGACTTCCATCCCCTCCTTGGTTGGTATCTTTAGGAGATACGCCTCGGGATGTTTCATCTAGCTCGACCAGGCTAGAATGTTTGGCTTGGGTTTGGTTGGCTACGGGTGGCTGTTGGTTGGTGGAGGTTTCAGGTTGATCGGGCTGTGAGGTGTGACTGGTGAAAGCAGTTTGCTTGAGTGTTCGTGGCCGCTTTTTCTCCCCCTCATGAGGATCCGAATCGTCAGGGTCCTCATGGGAACGTTTGCGACCACGATGACTGTCATGGCATTTGCTCTTGGTCTCAGGTGAAGAGAGGAGGGCATTGAGGATGGCTTGCTGGTAGGGGGTGAGGTTGGCTTGCGGTATGTTGAGGAGATGGTCCAGCATGGCCGATGCCAAGGTGTCGAAGGGTAGCGATAGGAGATCGATGGAAAGTGTGGTCAGGTGTGGGGATAATACTGGTTATGTATCATGGGTGCCCCGAGAAGGTGAAGAGATGGGTATTTGGTTGATGGAGTGGTGAGAGAGGGCTGTGGAAGATATCGGTTGGGTATGAGAGATGAAGGGTTCGGGTGCAGGTTGGGGTGTGGGATGTTCAGGCTGAACCGCTTGGGTGGTCCGAAATTCCTGTGCAAGAGCGGTCATTGCTTCTTGCACCCATGGTTTGATTGTGGAATCCAGGAAGCGATTCAGGAGAACGTTGACATCTTCAAAGGTGGGATGGCCAGTTACGGGGGTTGTAACTATTGTCATAGCATCAGTGAAGATAGCTGATGTGTGGCCTGCGTTCAATGATGGAATCATTGTAGGCATAACAGGACTTCCGACCGTCATAGCTTGCGCTCTGGTCGTTGCGTTCAGAGTGGGTGCACCTGTATGTGCTGTGAATAGTGTAGGTGTCCTAGAAAACGAAGAAAATGTGGGAAATGTGACACCTAGACTCGATGTGTTTGAAGGAGGGGTTATGACCTCGGGTGGTTGGCCAACAGTTCGCTCAACTGATTCGAAGAACTGTGAAGATTTCAGAGAATCAATTCGGTTTTATGCCTGGTCACTCAACAACTGAGGCCATTCACCTTCTTCGGCAACTTATGGAGAAGTACAGAGACGCTCATAAGGACCTGCATTTGGTGTTCATTGACTTAGAAAAGGCATATGATAGGGTACCTCGAGAAGTTCTTTGGTGGGCCTTAACTAGAAAAGGCATATCACGTAAGTATATCAACATAATCATTGATATGTATGAGGATTGTACTACAAGTGTCTGTACTAGTGTAGGAAGGACTGTAGAGTTCCCTATTACTATCATAGTGCACCAATGATCGATTCTCAGCCCTTTCTTATTTCCCATAGTAATGAATGATCTTACAAAGTCAATTCAAGACGATATACCGTGGTGCATGATGTTTGCCGATGATATTGTATTGATTGATGAGACGCAATCAGGTCTTAAAGCAAAGTTGGAAGTATGGCGACAAATATTGGAGAATAAGGGTTTCAAACTAAGTCGGAGTAAGACAGAGTACATGGAGTGCAAGTTTGGTGGAGGTAGAAGCAGTGGTAATAGCGGAATTACTCTGGATGGTAAGGAGATACCAGTCAGCGATAGATTCCGTTACTTGGGCTCCATAATTCCGAAGGACAGTGAGTTAGATGGAGATGTATCTCATAGAATCAGAACAGGGTGGATGAAGTGGAAGAGTGCGTCAGGATTTTGATGCGATCGAGGTATGCCGACTAGACTGAAGGGTAAATTTTATAGGACAGCAATTAGGCCTGCATTACTGTATGGCGTAGAGTGTTAGGCGGTGAAACAATGTCACATTCAAAATATGAGTGTGACAGAGATGCGCATGTTGCATTGGATGTGTGGGCATACTAGGAAGGATCGCGTGAGGAATGAGACAATCGGACAAATGGTGGGAGTAACACCTATTGAAGACAAGATGCGGGAGTCGCGCCTATGGTGGTTAGGTCATGTGCGTAGAAGATCAAGTGATGCACCTGTTAGACGAGTTGAGATGTGTGGAGAAGAGGCAGGGAAGAGAGGGAGAGGAAGACCCAATCAAACGTGGGTTAGGGGAGTTTGAAGTGATATGCTTCGTCTGGGTTTGGATGAGGGCATGACTTTGGAGAGAGCTAAGTGGACAACGAGTATTCGTGTGGAGGAGTGATCTCGTATCATCTTTTCCCCTCATCTTTTTTCCTTGTTTTTTATCCTTATATATGTATAAGCATTATTTGTATCCTTTTTATTTCATCATTTTTATGTATATTCATCTCTTTTTATATTATCTTTTTATCATAGCTCATCTTTTTTATCTTTATTTTCTTTCTTATCCTTTTGGTGGTGATATCATGTATCGATTAATGTTAGTCGACACCAATATCTTTTGGGACTAAGGCTTGGATGTTGTTGTTGTATGGAAATCACACATTCACCAACATTTGTTTATATCATTCTAATCCCTCAATATCAATTCAATGATCACAATATTTCAAGGATTCCTCCCCTTATGCATAGTCCCTTTGCTTATTCACCTTTGTATAATCATATATTAATTTCCATGACCACATAGCAATCACACCTTATTCAAATTCAAATATATCATTTAATTCCATCAAAATCATATTTTGATTACATAGGTAATCTCATGCTCAACCTACTAATTATAAATAATATAGTCAACCATCATCACCTTAAACATGTCTAGCAAGCTTGCCTATTGAAGCTCTATTGTTAAACCTTCGACCGAGAATGATCCAAAATGAGGTTGTTGGGCAGAGGGAAAAAGTCGCCTGGCTTTTGCAAAAGCTGCCCGGCTTTCGGGCCCTGCAGCACGAAAACAGCCTCCTTGCAATGGCGGTTTTCGGCGATTTTGATTCTTATCGATTCAACAACTCTTCTAAATTAAATACCAACACTATATCATTTTGCTACATTTTTAAACGTGCAGAACATCCTCATTAATCCAACATATGATTTCTTCAAAATCATATTTATTAAATATAGTATATAACCAGTTTGATCTGGGGTAACATTCGGTTACCTAGAATCGAGCTCTCTTCTTCCCGGAATCCCTTTCTTTCTTCTTCCTTGCTCAAAGATTGTGTGAAGCTCCTTTGTGAGCTCTCTACCTTACATATGTGGCTGCTCAAATGAGAGGAGGAGCCTTCCTGCCGCTTATCCTTTCTATTAATAGAAAGTTGGGCTAAGTGGGTTGAATTGTATTCATGGGTTGCCTTCTTTTTATTTAATCCGACCCAAAGCTATTTATAAATTAATCCTCCCCTTTATTTATATTTTGTATGGGATACTCTGAATTAAAGTGTAGGAATCTCTTCACCCTTATATTTGCCATTTTCGGTAATTTGGGCTAGAATGCCACTTTTGGTTACTCAATCTATCTTAGTCCGATCCAAATGACTTTTATTCATTTATTCATATTATTTTAGGCTATTAGACCTTAATAGGTTGATCCTAAAATGTATTGGATAATCCTATCCAATATTCCAGACTGAAACACCTTTTATTTCTATTATTAGTAAGTGAGCTCGAATTGTCTCTTGTATGTGGAATTCTATATGCAGCCCCTCAAATGCTATTTACAGCCCCCAATTTAATTAAAAAATAAATAAATTACTTGAAATTATTATTTTACCCTTAATTTACATTTCCTAATGATCAATCTTTCAAATGATCGTTCAATTTTCTGAAGTCCTCCAGAAAAATCCGCGAGACCGATCTTAGCCCGTGGGCATGGCACTTGCAAATTCAGAGATTTTCTAGTACCATGTGTGGCATCGATTCTGTTTGAATTTGGGGTTGTTGGCACTTGCCGTTTGATTGATGATTCTTAAAATCTGCTATCTTCCTCCCGGTGAAGCTTCCCTCTCCCCGCATAAAGTGTTAGCTGATGCTCAATCACCAAGAATTTTGCCCTTTGATTCTATCTGTAAAATCAGAGCTTTTCCGCCATTAATGGTGTTTCGAGGTCCATCCAGTTTCGGGAATACCCATTTTTGAATGTCTAGATGATTCCAAGGTTGTATGAGTTACAGATCACGGTCCTTAAGTGTCTCTGAATCAAAGGTTACACACATCACAACCTCGTTGAATCTGAGGATCTCAACTCGTAGGCACGCGATTCGCCATTTAAGAGATCTTTCGACCCCCTTCGTAGGAAGCAACCTGCCATTGTCGCTCCATTTGGATGGTGGTGTCGAGCTTGCTGTAGTGGATGATCCTCTAGGACTATGAGCAGCTGCTCTCTCTTTTGGTCGAGCTTGGCTTCATGGAATCACTGATTTCTATGGAGGAGGAGAGCAACGAGGTTGTTTTACTGATTTAGGCGGCATTGGTGTAGATACGAGAAGGAGACGGTGGGATAGTGATGATAAGGGCTGTAAAAGGTTAAAGTAGGAAGATTAATTCATTTTATTGAGATGGTGGCTGTATGGAGTAAAATGGGAGCTTTATTTAGAATTGCCCCTCTTGTATTATTCCTTTCCTTTTATTTGGCCCAATCATCCATATATTACTCATTTCATTATTTGGACTTTTAACTAATTTAGCATGGTCCAAGGATATACTAGTTGGTCCCTCCTAAGGTCTGACACAGAATATAATTAATCTGTATTAATTAAATCAATTAATTATTTCTCATATGATTAATATACTAGTAGCTAGTTTTCAAAGTGAATATGTATTCATGAAGTCCACCAATTGTCCACATTATAATTAGTATTTATAGTTTTTAATCAGATTTTAATATTGATGGATTAAAAATCCAAGTTCAAATTGGGAGCGGTGTAAAAAATCAAGAATAGGGACTTAAGGGATAAGTGGATTGGTTAATTAGGTCCCAAAATAAGTGGAGGGACACAGTTATTGGAGGATCCAATTTAGTGAATCTGATGGCTATGAAGTTTCTTGTGGATCCGACATTTATCTCGTAGACTTGGAAAATAGGAGTTATTTGTGTGAGCAGTGGGATACTGAGATTTATTTGAAATTCCTTGCAAACAGGACCGGCTTTGAGAACTTTGGTGCCCCAGACAAAGAATTAAATTAAATAGTACTTTAAATTAATAGTAAGATTAATTATAAAGAAATTAAAAATAGAAAGGACATGATCACTACTACATAGTATATGTACTAATTGCAAATTGTAAAAGATAATAATTAACCTACAAATGTTATAAAGTACTGGAAGTTATGTAGTCTTCATTACCACCGCTTAAATTGTCATTCTTGGTTTCATTCTCGACATCAATATTTTCATGTTCAGATTTATTATTTGTTTCTTAATTCTTATATATTTGAGAGCAAAGAAGAAGGTTTTGTTACATACCTATCCATAAAGCTCACAAAAGATTGTGCACCTTAATCCTTTTTTATAGTTTTTCTAAGAAGCCCAAGAGTCTTGCTTCCCTTTCCCCGCAATAACTACAAATTATATTAGAGGCACTAATTATTTATATTATAATTATATATTAGTAAATTTTAATTTATAGAACAAAATCCTAAATAAATTTAATTGTTTATAAGATAATATATAATAAATTCTAAGCATATAATATAACAACTACAAGAAAAATCGGTATATGAAAATACAAAAATAATTACAACAATAAATTAAGTTAAATAACTTGCCTTTGTAATTGTTGTGCCTCTCATTTGCCCGATTCAAAACTTTACTTAGAAGAAAGATGGAAGATGGAGATTTTTACTATGTTGATTGCTGAATTGGTAAAGAGTCAAATGTCGTTGTCGATCGGTAAATCTCGAAACCCATTTCATTTAATGTTGATTTTAATGTAAATTATTAAATTAGGGAATAGTAAAAGTTTGGATGGGCCTCGGAAGTTGGATCGTGCATCCTAAATTCCTAAACTATTACTCTATACGGAGTATATTTTTAATAAACAAAAATACAAAAAAGGAATTCTTATTTGTCATTGTTCAAGTGGGTAATAAAGTGATGAAACGGTTAGCAACACAAGAGGGGGGGGGGGGTGTGAATTGTGTGTGTGGAACCGTGGCAGTTTTTCGCACAGTTCTAGTGTGGGGTCCAGGGAATTACGAAATAGTAAAGTGCACAAGGATTTAACGAGGAAAAATCCCTTGGCTCAAAGGGATTAAAAAACCTCGACCTCCCTCGGAGGAATTTGAACAACTCCACTAAAAAGCCTTTGAATGATTACAAGGGAAACTCTCCTAGTCTACCCTTGAGCCACCCCAACTCTATCCTCTCTAGGAAGAGTTATGCATCTCTACCTTGTGGGTAGAGAGCCTCTCAGCTTTACAACAAAGCTCTCACAACACACTAACCAACCCGAGGATGCTACACTTAGCCAATCCTCAAAAACCCAATTACAATATGAAGAAGGGAAAAATAAATTCTGTCTGGAACTCCGTGAGCAGGTTCAGGTGCCTTGGACTTAGTGAATATTCTCGTGTATATTTCTCAATATAAGCTCGGTCAAGCACACATTTCGTCTGGTCCTTTGTCCAATATATATAGCATCCGTAGCCTCGTCTTTCCTTTTATTCAAAGATCTTCCGGCTCACAATTATGGTGATCCTCGGTCAACCATATAAATATGGAAGTATATTATGAGTGAATCATTCAATAATAAAACAGATATGGAGAATATTACGTATCACATATAAGGAGAATATATTGTTCTCCTAATATAAGCATCCAACGGACATTATGTAGCAATCAACATATTTATATAATTAATGATTAGTTCTCAAGAATATGTAACGATCATATAAGTAAGGTATTCAAATAAGGTGCTATAGAACATGCAACCCAAGATACTTTCCATAATATAATGACTTAGTAGCATTAAGTGATAAGGAAATGTTTACTTAGTGGATCTAAATATGCTACGGTCGATTTGTGCGAGATTCTTAACATAGTGGATTTTTATGTAGCATTAATAATGATTCTTTCCATAAGCTATATAGGCCAACTCATAGAGGTGAGTGCTTAGTCATATACGGAAAGATATTTAACTTGTGCTACGTATATTAAGAATATGCATGATCAATCTAGGCATGTAGATGTGGTATTATCATGCAGGCTCATATTAATTTATTCATTATGCACAACAAGCATTCATATAGATCAGAACTAAGTATAGTTCCAATTCTCGTTCCTAATGGACCTGAGAGTAGTTCTGTCCGCCATTTCACCTACATGGTTAGTCATCAACAAAACAACATATACAACAAATTCCCCCTTTTTGTTGATGACAAACATTAGGTGCCATAATAAAGGTGTTCCTGCAGATTAGTACCAGTCGGTGTTTGTTCGTAGCAAAAATAAGCAGGCACCTGATTATTTCCCCCTTTTGGCATCAACCAAAAGGAAACGGAAAATAACCAAAACAGTGCAAAGTAAAATTTCAAAGTAGGACAGCTTGTGTAGATGTTAATGTAGTAAGAACCCTCCCCCAGAAAAGAATTGTTTAACCATCCTCAGAGGAATAAATTATCCTGCGATTTATCGAGCCAGATTCACAGAACCGCTCTGCCACTTCCTGTTTGAAAGACTGGAAATCATTCCGAATAGCATTGGTTGTATCAGCCAGTGTGTCCACCTTTTTTGCCAATGCAGAGATGGAGTCTGAAATGGAAGCGAATTGGTGTTGAAGGTAGCGTTCCAGGAGATCTGTGCGATCTGTGATTGGGGGTACCACCATCATTGGGTCGATGGAAGGAACTGGAGTTGGTTTTGGTCTGGGTTTTTGCTCTGAAGAAGAGGGATCTGTTGGTTTAGGAAGAAGGTGAGAATTGGATATGATTAAGCCTAGATTGCTGAGACATCTCTTATCCAGGATTTTGTAAGCTTCTTCAGAGGAGAATTTGTCCAGAGTAATGCCTTTAGCGAGAAATATTTTGGTAAGTAGCGGGGCATATGGAATCCCAATCCTTCGGGATGAGGAACTGATGATAGAACTGAGATGGGCCATCATCAATCCAGGAAGGTTGATAGGAACTTTGTTGGCTAAAAGGTACATATATGCTAGTTCCATTCTAGAGGGTGTGAATCGCCCTTCTAGCCTAGGAGTCAAGTTGTGATGAACAAAGTAAAACAGTAGTTTGGGAATTGGGGCAAGACTCGCAACATGAAGAGAGGACTCGGAAATGGTTGGGTTAAAGTATTCCAGTGCAACTGTTTGAGAGGTGTTGGTTAGGGGCCACTCTGTTTTGTTATATTGGCATACACCAGTACATGGAACACCCAATATTTGACCTAGATCATTCACACTTAATAGAATTTTTGTGCCTTGTACCTTAGAAGATAGGAAACTGTCTTTGATAATAAGATTAGCCAAAAACTCAGAGATGAGGTCAGGAAACACAGAGGGGCAATTCTTGGAATCAAACAAGGTCTCCCATTTTTGAAACGAAATAAGCTCAGTAAAATCAGAAGTTTTTTTAGTAATATCACCATAGGAGATGGAAAGTACCTTAACTATTCCCCGGGAGAGATATTCCTCCTTGAGTCGTGTGGCGTCTTCCTCGGCTACCCTCCCCATTCTTGGATATTTTTGGTTGGAGTCCTTGTCGGAGATGATTCCCTCAGCGATTGCCCTTTTTCGGGTGTACTTTTGGGGCAGTATCTTTCCATCGCGAGTGGTTGGTTTTCGTTTGAGAGGTTTGATTTTTGATGGAGAGTTTTTATCTGGTTCCCCCTGAGAGGACGCCGGGAATCGTGGTAGGGAGTCACTAGATTCGGAGTGCATGGTCGAAGGAGGAGAGGCGTCGAGTTCAATCGGGGTAGGTGATGAAGGTGGGGGTGGTTTTACGCCCTTTTTCCAGTTAGAACGACGAGGAGCAGTCGGAGGGGCGTAGCCTCTGGTTTTGACCATGGTGGTTTTAAGAAGGAGAAGAGGGAGGCGGTTATGGAAGGTGTGTAATAAGGAAGTGGGCGGCGTGTTGGTATACGGGATACTTTCCCACTTCCCAAATTTTTTTTTAATGATTTCCTTCCAAATAGGAAGTGGCCGGTTGTGTGGTAGTTACGTCCCCCAAAAAAAACTGACAGTTTAAAAGCTGAAGGATTTCAGTTTTAAATAAAGATTTCCTTAAAAAGAAATTTTATGAAATAGTTTTAAGCATTGATGAGACCAAGTTCAAATCGAATTAATTCAAACCTTTCTCTTCCCAAGGGTTTTGTAAAGATGTCGGCAATTTGCTTGTCAGTGTTGCAATATTCTACCTTGATTAGCCCCTTTTCCACGCAATCTCTCAGAAAGTGATGCCGGATGTGGATGTGTTTTGTTCGTGAGTGCATGACTGGATCCTTTGAGATGCTAATTGCGCTAGTATTGTCACATAGAATTGGTGTGCAATTTAGGATGATCCCGTAGTCGCTTACTTGTTGCATGATCCACAAGGATTGTGAGCAACACGATGCGGCTGCTACGTATTCGGCTTCAGCTGTTGAAAGAGCAACTGAGTTCTGTTTTTTAGAGCTCCATGAAACCAGGCAGGGACCTAGGAAGTGAGCCGTTCCAGATGTGCTTTTCCTATTTAATAAATCACCTGCAAAATCAGAATCTGAATATGCAATAAGATTAAAATCCTCATTTCGTGGATACCATAAACACAGATTCATAGTTCCTTTGAGATATTTGAGTATCCTCTTGACTGCTTTGAGGTGAGATTCCTTGGGATTTGCCTGGAACCGGGCACATAGACCTACGCTGAAAACTATGTCGGGTCTACTGGCAGTTAGATATAGTAGAGATCCAATCATTCCTCGGTATTTCTTTTGGTCTATGCTGGTTCCTGCTTCGTCTGCATCCAGTCTGTCATTTGTTCCCATTGGTGTTGTCATTGTTTTGCCTTCACTTGCTCCATACTTCTTGAGAAGTTCCTTGAGATACTTTTGTTGAGATATTTGAGTTCCTTTACTTGATTGTTTGATTTGGAGACCAAGGAAATAATTTAATTCACCCATCATACTCATCTCGAACTCGGAGCTCATAAGAGAGGAAAATTCATCACAAAGTGAGTCGTTAGTAGCACCAAATATAATATCATCTACATAAATTTGAACAACCAAGAGGGATTGATCTTTTATTTTTAGAAAAAGTGTTTTATCGATTTTTCCAGTTTCAAAACCATTTTCCAAAAGAAATTTAGATAGACGTTCATACCAAGCACGTGGTGCTTGCTTGAGCCCATATAGTGCTTTATCTAGTTTGAAAACGTGATTAGGTAAATCTGGATTTTCAAATCCCGGTGGTTGTTCAACGTATACCTCTTCCTTAAGATAACCATTCAAAAATGCTGTCTTGACATCCATTTGGTGGAGGGTGAAACCCATATGAGCCGCAAATGCTATGAGCATCCGGATTGCTTCTAGCCTTGCCACCGGTGCGAATGTTTCATTGAAATCTATTCCTTCTTGTTGATTATAGCCCTTGACGACTAGTCTTGCCTTATTTCTAGTGATTTGTCCATGCTCATCAAGCTTATTTTTAAATACCCATTTGAGACCAATCACGGTTTTATTCTCGGGTCTTGGTTCTAGATGCCATACCTTGTTTCTTTCAAATTGATTTAGTTCTTCCTGCATAGCTAGAACCCAGTCAATATCGGAGAGAGCCACTTCATGGTTCTCCGGTTCTATAAGTGATAAGTAAGCAAAGAAAGTACAGAAGTTTCTTAATTTGGATCTTGTTGTTACTCCCTGATTTAGATCTGTTAAGAGGTTATCCAGGGGATGTGATCGATGATGTCTCTATCCTCTTGGAGCGTCGGGTTGATCCACAAACTCGTATAAGGTATCTGGACCTGGACCAGCTGGTTCTTCACTTGGATTAGTCGTGGTCAGTCCGGGTCCTTCTTCAGTTCTAGGTTCGTTTTGTTCATTGTCCAGTGATTCCTCAGTTTGGTTATGGCTTGTCTCAATGTTTTTATAAGAATGATTTCCCTTGCGAAGAATTCCTATGTCTCCTTCATCATCTTGCCTCGGTTTTAATGAAAGGGCTTCATCAAAGATTATATGGATACTTTCTTCCATACATTGTGTGCGTTTGTTTAGAACTTTGTAAGCTTTGCTATGAGTTGAGTATCCGAGGAAGACTGCTTCATCACTTCTTGCATCAAACTTGCCAATGTTGTCTTTCCCATTGTTATGAACAAAGCATTTGCATCCAAAAGTTCTTAGATGACTAATGTTGGGCTTTCTCCCTTTGAGTAGTTCGTAGGGTGTCTTCCCTAGGAGTGGGCGGATCATAGCATGGTTGATTATATAGCATGCCGTGTTTAGTGCTTCTGCCCAAAAGTTTCTTGCTAGACCACTGGAAATCAGCATTGTTCTAGTCATGTCCTCTAGAGTTCTATTCTTCCGTTCTACTACCCCATTTTGTTGAGGAGTTCTAGGAGCAGAGAAGTTGTGGTCTATGCCTCGTTCCTTGCAGAATGTATCAAATAGTGAGTTGTCAAACTCAGTTCCATGATCCGATCTGATCTTGATTAATTGTAGCCCTGTTTGATGTTCAACTTTCCTCACAAAAACAACAAACTCATTAAAAGTATCTTTCTTGCTTGCAAGAAAGATAGTCCAAGTATATCTTGAAAAGTCATCAACAATAACTAAGACATATTCTTTATTTCCTCGGCTACGGACTGACATTGGACCACACAAATCCATGTGAATTAGTTCTATGGGCTTGCTTGTGCTCACCAAATTCTTTGTTTTAAAAGATGATCGTGATTGTTTTCCGGTGGCACAAGCAGAGCAAACATGATCAAGTGAATATTTTATATTAGGTAGCCCAATTACCAAATCATTATTTTTGAGTTTATTTATTAAAGAAAAACTAGCGTGTCCAAGTCTTTTATGCCATAGCAGGGGATCATTGTCAATAACGCTCAGACAAGTTAAACTTATATTTGGCAATAAATCAAGATCAACCTTATAAGCATTTTCTAGTCTCTTGCCCTCTAGTATAACTTGTTGTGATTCGTTATTAACAATGCGACATACATTATGATCAAAAACTACACTGTTACCTCGGTCACAAAATTGAGAAATACTTAGCAAATTGAACTTTAAACCCTTGACTAGAAAGACATTGTCAATTGCATGGTTAGGTGACTTTCCAACTTTTCCCACGGCAATTATTTCTCCTTTACCGTTGTCTCCAAATGTCACCCTTCCACCGCTAAATGGCCGAAGTGAGAGGAATAATGATTTATCTCCCGTCATGTGCTTAGAACACCCACTGTCAAGGAACCAGTGGTTGTTCCCCCTCACTCGGCGCTGTTCCAGGATTAAGGTTTAGTGCGTGGAACCCAGACCTGCTTGGGTTCCATTTTGTAATTGTTTGAGGAATAATTACTATAATTAAAGTTCCTTTCTAAGGCCTGTTGCCGAGAGTGACATTGATACCTAAGATGACCGACTTTGCCACAATGCCCGCAAATTCGACTATCATATGTATCGACGTATTTGGTTTTCCAATTTCCATAAAAATCTTTGTCCCTTTTATGAAACTCTCGGTTAGGTGTTTGTCCATAACCACTTTTGTGCCTTTGAACCAATTTATCGAACCAGGTTGGTCCAGTTCTAGATTGCCTTTGGTATGGCCTGGAACTGGTTTGTCCTCTAGTTCTGTTACCGTTAAAGGATTGGTTCTGAAAACCAGATTTTTGATTTATTTGAGTTTTCCTTGGAACATATCCGAGACTCGCAGTCTCGTTTTCCTTTCTTTTGTACCGAGAAGGTTCAGTTCTAGAATAGGGTCTAGACCTGGTTCTTTCTTTAGTACTATACGGCTGGTATTCCGGCTTATTTTTGAAATCCTGTCTCTCAGCCTCAAGGCGATTAAGGTGTTCAATCAGCACACCAATGTTCGGAATTTTCGAAAGAAGTTTCTCACTTTGATCAACTTGTTGGTTCATGCTATCGAGCTTTAAAGAACAGATAATATTGTCTTGTTCTAAAACCACTTCACTGTATTTTAGCTTCTCATCTATTAACTCTCCCACTCTAGTTTCAAGCCTTAGCTTTGCTCGTGTGGTTTCCTCGAGTTTAGATTCTAGCTCAGTGATTTGTGATTTTAGATTTTCATTTTCAGAAAGGTTTTGGTTAAGCTCGATAGTTAGCCTCTTAAAAATTTTCCGAACTTTGGTTTTAGGCAAAGAATCAAACTTAGATAGAAAGTTTTCCAAATTTACCTCGAAACTCTCTTGGTCGGATTCCTCGTCGGAATTAGCCATAAGACACAACCCTGCATGATTGGAACTCTTTTCACCTTCTTCCTCATCATCATCGGATGAGTCTCCCCAGGCTGCCATCATTGCCTTCTTGAGGTCTCTGTTGAACCCTTTATCTTCACTGGACTTCCGATGGGAACTGGCCTTGTTCTTGTCGTAGGTTCTATCATTTTTCTTTTGGGGACAATCTTTTGCCCTGTGCTCAAAGGAACCGCAAACGAAACAACCTTGGTTATTAAACGATTGAAAACCCTTTTTACCTTGCTTATTTCGGTTGCCTTTGAATTTCCGGTACATCTTCCCGAATTGCTTGGCGAACATGCTCATTTTGTCTTCCGATTCACTTTCGGATTCTTCTTCTTCTTCTCGAGCCTTGAGAGCTATTCCTCGCTCCTTTCTCACATTTTCGGCATCTTGTTCTTCTTGTAGGCCTAGCTCATAGGTCATGAGTGAGCCAGTCAAGTCTTCTAGCGTCATGGTAGAGAGATCTTTAGCTTCTTCTATTGCTGTAGTTTTAGGCTTCCATGCGGATGGTAGGCTTCTCATAACTTTTCTCACTTGATCTTCTACAATAATATCTTTTCCAAGTGCTGAGAGCTCATTGATAATATTAGTAAAACGTGTAATCATATCCCTAATTGATTCTTTAGGCTTCATCACGAATAATTCGTAATTACGCATAAATATGTCAATTTTGGATCTTTTTACACGCGAGGTACCCTCATGCGTAATCTCAAGTAGATCTCACATTTGTTTTGCGGATTTGCATCCAAGAACACGGTTGTGCTCAGCCGGACCAAGTCCACAAATCAAATATTTCAATGCTTGAGCATTATGCTCGAGTTTACAATAATCATCAGAGGTATATTCAGATTTGGGTTTAGGGATAACCATACCTTCGGCATCTTCTTTTGTAATGATGTTATCGCCTACTTCAATTACGTTCCATACCTGGTAGTTCTCAGCCTTGATGAAGTTCTCCATTCGACTCTTCCAGAATTGGTAAAATTTGCCGTTGAACAACGGTGGTCGTTGAGTCGAGTATCCTTCCTCTAATCTTTCAACCGTATTCATGCTGCCGGATCTCTTCCCAAGGTATTAACCTTTATGTGGCGAAGACCGGCTCTGATACCAATTGATGAAACGGTTAGCAACACAAGAGGGGGGGGGGGGGGTGAATTGTGTGTGTGGAACCGTGGCAGTTTTTCGCACAGTTCTAGTGTGGTGTCCAGGGAATTACGAAATAGTAAAGTGCACAAGGATTTAACGAGGAAAAATCCCTTGGCTCAAAGGGATTAAAAAACCTCGACCTCCCTCGAAGGAATTTGAACAACTCCACTAAAAAGCCTTTGAATGATTACAAGGGAAACTCTCCTAGTCTACCCTTGAGCCACCCCAACTCTATCCTCTCTAGGAAGAGTTATGCATCTCTACCTTGTGGGTAGAGAGCCTCTCAGCTTTACAACAAAGCTCTCACAACACACTAACCAACCCGAGGATGCTACACTTAGCCAATCCTCAAAAACCCAATTACAATATGAAGAAGGGAAAAAGAAATTCTGTCTGGAACTCCGTGAGCAGGTTCAGGTGCCTTGGACTTAGTGAATATTCTCGTGTATATTTCTCAATATAAGCTCGGTCAAGCACACATTTCGTCTGGTCCTTTGTCCAATATATATAGCATCCGTAGCCTCGTCTTTCCTTTTATTCAAAGATCTTCCGGCTCACAATTATGGTGATCCTCGGTCAACCATATAAATATGGAAGTATATTATGAGTGAATCATTCAATAATAAAACAGATATGGAGAATATTACGTATCACATATAAGGAGAATATATTGTTCTCCTAATATAAGCATCCAACGGACATTATGTAGCAATCAACATATTTATATAATTAATGATTAGTTCTCAAGAATATGTAACGATCATATAAGTAAGGTATTCAAATAAGGTGCTATAGAACATGCAACCCAAGATACTTTCCATAATATAATGACTTAGTAGCATTAAGTGATAAGGAAATGTTTACTTAGTGGATCTAAATATGCTACGGTCGATTTGTGCGAGATTCTTAACATAGTGGATTTTTATGTAGCATTAATAATGATTCTTTCCATAAGCTATATAGGCCAACTCATAGAGGTGAGTGCTTAGTCATATACGGAAAGATATTTAACTTGTGCTACGTATATTAAGAATATGCATGATCAATCTAGGCATGTAGATGTGGTATTATCATGCAGGCTCATATTAATTTATTCATTATGCACAACAATCATTCATATAGATCAGAACTAAGTATAGTTCCAATTCTCGTTCCTAATGGACCTGAGAGTAGTTCTGTCCGCCATTCCACCTACATGGTTAGTCATCAACAAAACAACATATACAACATAAAGTATGATCAATTGATCGGGTAATGTACGTTTTATCTTCTTCAAATTCCAGCAGTACACTTTAGCTTCTTATACGTACATGGTAAACTAATAATACTAATTCTTTTTCTAAAAAATGGGGCCCTTTCTAGATGTGATGCCCTAGGCATTTGCCTATGTTCCTAGGGACTAAAACTGATCCTGCTCGCAAACATGCAATATGTACCATTAGGGATAAAGGGCGTCAAATAGAGGATTATGTTTTCCAATGGTACAAAAAAGATATGTATGGTCATTCATATGCTCAAATGATGACCCTATAGTTGGCCCTCTCTTTTGGCCTAAAACAAACAACATTGTGATGCCACCGAAGTTGAAAACAAAAAAACTAGGCAGACCAAGAATAAACATAATTAAGGATATAAGTGAGTATCCTAGGAGTGGGAAGTTACCCAAGAGAGGTACAACTATAATATGTCAGTCATGCTTCCAAAAAGGCCACAACAAAAAAGGTTGGCCATCAAAATACCAAATTTTGAAAGGGTCAACATTATTCCTTGTTGAGTGGGAAGGCAATAGTTCAAAACAAAAAAGTGAGCATGTAGGCACTGTTCCAAATATGAACACACACAAAACATATGCTCTTTGAAAACCATCTCAGATCAGGTAAATCTAAATTAATATTAAATGTGATTGTTTTATTTGTTATTGATTAGTGAAAAGTTAGTTCTTGTTGTAGTAAGTGCATATTTTCCATGTAGGGAACCAACACTGAATCTACTCAATTAGAGACGACAAATGTCAACTACAATAGATTGCAGCCATACTTTAATGATAACTAGGATTTGATGGTGGAGAGAAATAATGAGGGTGTATTTCAAGTGAAGGGACAACAACTTCATCAGTGCAACTGGTTTGAAGGTAAAACTTTATCAATTAGTATTTTCAGATTTTATTGAAAACTAACATGTTCACATTTTATTATTACAGAGATTAAGGGATAGGAATGAAAAGGAGATTTATGACAATGCTATAAATTTAAGAAAAATAAATGTTCAAGAAGTTTTCACGTTGTTGGAGATGCCACAACTGTAAGACAAAGATTTCATCAGTTATTTGACAACATGGAAGATCCTAGACAAAATTAGTTTAGCTTAATCTGCAAATGGTGTTATGCTGGTATAATTTTTGTCAAGGATTTGTGGCTACCTTGAACAAGGTTATTTTATTAAGGATTTGTGATCACCTTGCGCACGATTATTTTGTTAAGGATTGTTTATTACCTTGCACAAGGTTATTTTGTTAAGGATTTGTGATTACGTTGCACAAGGTTATTTTGTTAAGGATGCTTGGGTTTTTGTACCCCTTCTATATATATGTTCATGTAAGTGTTGGATGTGTAATCATTTATAAAGTGTTGGTACTTAACCTGCCTCACTTTATCATTTGGTTTGATATTGGATGCATGTGTCCTCTTTTTTATGTTTAAACTTTGAAGTGTAAATTGTAAACACTTTTGAAATATTGTATCTTTGGTCATTTTTATGTTTGAAGTACAAATTCTAGGTCTGCATTTTTATGTTTGAAGTATAAATTTCAGGTCTGCATTTTTATGTTTGAAGTATAAATTCCAGGTCTTCAGTTTTATGTTTGAAGTATAAATTCCAGGTTTGCATTTTATGTTTGAAGTATAAATTCTAGGTCTGTATTTTTATGTTTGAAGTATAAATTTCAAGTTTGCATTTTTATGTTTGAAGTATAAATTTCAGGTTTGCATTTTTATGTTTGAAGTATAAATTTCAGGTATTCATTTTTATGTTTGAAGTATAAATTCTAGGTCTGCATTTTATGTTTGACATATAAATTCTAGGTCTGCATTTTTATGTTTCAAGCATAAATTTCAGGTCTTCATTTATATGTTGGAAGTAGAAATTCCAGATCTGTGTATTTTGTTTGACATATAAAATCTAGGCCTGCATTTTTATGCTTGAAGTATAATTAAGCTCCAAGTCTGCACTTTTATGTTTGAAGTATAAATTTCAGGTCTGCATCTGTGAGTGGTTCAGTGGTGGGTTTCATGTCCCGTTCCTGCTCAACATGATACAAAAATGTCCAGATACAAATCTAGTTTCCCCGGGGTCTTCTTTGAGAGAATCTTAACTCATTTTGGAACAAACACCAAAGTAGACTTCTTTCACTAAATAATCAACTAATAAGAATGGGGCTTCGGGCTGAATGAGCCTAAAATTTGGAATGATGCTTTATTAGCAAATACTTTATGGAATATACACTTTAAGAAGGAAAAAATTTGAATGATGCTTTATTAGTGAAGACTTTATGAAATACACTCTAAGAAGGATGCTATGCAAATAAAATGGTTTTATGGGGTATATTTGAAGAGTGTGTCTATCTGGGAATGCCCCCCAATAAGGGGGGCTCATCTTTGCTTAAGTAACTAGCCGAAATTAGAGACATTTTGTTTGAGAATTTTGCTGATATGCAAAAACTGATAAATCACTCGGGAGCACTATGTGTTAATGGGAAAATGAATCCATATGGAATTTATAATTTACTTAGAGTAAAAGGTGTCTCCAAGCCTTGGATGTGTTTCATTTGGAAGAACTACATACCTCCTAGATTCTCTTTTATCGTTTGGCTTTATTTTAGGAGCAAATTACCTACCGCTGATAACATGAGCTTCTTAGAAGGGGATACGACATGCTCAATGTGTTATGGACGGTTGGAGACAGTCGAGCACATCTTTTCAAGTGTTCGGTGATGGAGTGTATTTGGAAAAATATTTTCATATTGCTGGGAGTTGGACGACCAATGTCTTCTCTGAAATGTGCAGTGGAGATTTTTAGAAAGAACTTTAGAGGGCCACGGCTAATGAGTAAAGATGCTAGAATGATTTTAACTGCACATTGTATACAATTTGGAAAGTAAGGAATACGAGGTTGTTTGCAGACACCGTTACTCCTCTTGATGATGTGATCAAACAAATAAAGATCGGATGCTATAAAATTCTATACAAATTCTATCCAAAGGAAATGATGACTTTCTGACAGATTGTCCAGGGAAAATATGGTCTCGAGTAGTTTGATGTTAGTCCATTGATTTTTCATTGATAAGCTTGGAGTACTCTACTCTAGGTGGCTGAAGTTTGATTTGAGAGTGAATTTTGGACTGTGCAGGTTCTTTCAATGAAGACTTGATTGATTAAGTATAGGTGAAGTGCAATCAAGTTTGGTTTATGTAGCATCTTGTGTTTATGTTTGTTTGAATGGTTGTAATAGACACACAACTACATTGTTATGTCTAGTTTTGTGAGATTTTGAAAGGATTATTCTCTTATACAAGTGGTGTTTCGCCCCTTTTATATTACAACTTTTGTTTGTATAGTTATAAATTTACAGGTTATCTAAAAAGAATTATACTACATTCATCCCATTTTGTGTGTCTTATTTTGGTTTGAAATAATTATTACGGAGTAATAAAATGATTGAAAAAGTAAAAGTTGTGGTTGAGATTTTAGAATAATAAAGTGAAATGATACGTATCACATATATTTTCTAAAAAATGACTATATTTCGGGATGATTCCAAAAAGAAAGTAAGACAAGTAAAATGAGAAGGAGGAAGTAATACTCATCGGTTATTACTTATTAGTTATTCTAGTTATACTACTCCATCCGTCCCATATTTAACTCCGATTTTGACCGGGCACGGGTTTTAAGATAGTGGGATTTGTGTGGTGGAGAGTTATGCAGAGGAGAAAGAAATGTGTAAGAATGGTTGTGAACCACATATTCTTTACCAAAAAGAGAAAAATGAGATAAATTTGGGACGGACCGAAAAGGAAAGAATGAAGATAATTCCGGGACGAGGGAGTACTTTTTATTAAAATTATTAGTAATTATTTACATAAATTTGCTAACAACAAAATTATCTCAAAATACATGTATATTTCCCCAACATAATTTATAACTAGGCTCAAATATATTTTTAGTCCCTGCAAATATGACACACTTTGTTTTAGGTTCCTGAAAAATATTTTTTTGGGTTTTCACCCCTGTAATATGCCCTGTTTTGTTTTTAGTCCTTCTCTAATTCAAAAACCACTCTACTTAGAAAAACATTTATTGTTAGTCGCATAAATCTACTAGAAATATTTAAATATATCCTTTTATAATTATTTTGAGGCTAATATGACAGCTAAATAAAACAATGTAAAACTAAGTATTCTCATTTTTAAAATATATATTAAAATCCTTTGAAAATTTAAAATTAAATACTTTTTAAATAACATGGCAAAGAATTAGAAGAAAGAGAAAATCGCATATGTGGTCCCTCAGTTATCCACGAAATTAAAATCTTAGACCTGTATTTCTAAGATTGTAAATGTCACCCCTCAATTGTCCAAATTGTTGTAAATGTGGTCCTTTAAGTGATGAAATATACTCTCGCCCACATTGTATATTTCACCCCTCAAAAGGACCACATTTACAGCATTTTGGACAATTGAGGGGTGACATTTACAATCTCAGAAATACAGGTCTGAGATTTTAATTTCGTGGATAACTGAGGGACCATATATGCGATTTTCCCTAGAAGAAATCTATTAACCGGGATTAGTTTCAGAACAAACGGATGTTGATATCATCGATGATGGACTAAAAAGAAAACTAACATAAATTGCAGAAACTAAAAACATTTTTTTGTAGGGATGTAAAACAAAATGTCCTACGTTTGCAGGGACTAAAAACATATTTAAACCTTATAACTATTTGGATATTAACTATCTAATTATTTTACTTACTCATAGAAATAACTATTAGTTATACAGGGAAAATAATTTAAAATTATTTTTGAGAAAATACTTAAATGTAAAAGAATGACAATGTTTAGTAGAACATGATTTTGAAAAAAAATAAAAATTATAGTTATTTGTATGGGAAATCGCACTTTTAGTTCCTGAAATAGTCACATAATTGAAATGTTATATCTGTATTTCCGTGATTGTAAATGTCATACCTCAATTGTTCAAATTATTGTAAATGTGGTCCTTTGAGGGGTGAAATGTTCAATGTGGACGAGGAGTACATTTCACCTCTCAAAGGACCTCATTTACAACAATTTGGACAATTGAAGGATGACATTTACAATCACGGAAATACAGATCTAACATTTCAATAACGTGACTATTTGAGGGAATAAAAGTGCGATTTCCCCTTATTTGTATAATAGAAAAAATGAAAAATAGATTAAAACACCCATACATCAAATTTATACTTTTAAGTTTAAAGCGTTTAATTTAAATACATTTTATTCCCGGAGAATGTTAATTCCAGCTTTTTAATAAATAAAGAAACCGCTACATGGTTTGTCTATGTTGTTAGATTTGTCAAATTGTTTGGGAATTCAGTCTTTTTTGTGTCATTGAGTATGTTTGGATCTATGGGAACATGGTTGCCTGTGTCAAGCCCGCTACATGATTTGCGATTCACGTTGCTCTTTCAGGGGTCACCGTCTCTAAGTCTGATCAATGATTTACAGTCGTAGTTGTTGGATTTTAGTTGGTGTCAGTTTTGTTTTTCTTTTGATTGATGTAATGATCCTGAAACTTATGATATGAAAGAAGGCTTATTGACTATCAAAAAATAAAAATAAATAAAGAAACCGCAGAACATTCTTTTTCAATTTTTGCAAAACATTCGCATATAATCTCAATTATTCCTGGTTTAATATCGAGTATTTAAAAAACAAAAGAATGACATAAAAAGGAAAGAGGGAGACATCTGTAACACGTGTTTTGGTCATTTGGTGGACCAACAACGGGTACACGTGGCAACGGTGGTACGGCGACGTGTATAGTCTTCCACGTGATGGACTCACGGACGGACCTAAACGAAGCAGAATTGTTCTATTACACACCTACCACCCTAAATTCCTGAGATTCACACCCATGCCACCCTCCATCACTCCATCAGTAGTAGTAGTAGACCAGTAGGGCACAAAAAGCTTGGATCTTTGTGTTCATTACAGCTTCGATTTGCCAAAAATTAAAGAATCATCGAAGCCCCCACTGTCTTTTCGATCCACCTTTTCAACTTCTCGGAGTGATCACTGGCCAATAAAGCCCAAGAACTAATCTTCAAACAACATTTGACTTTGTCCCATAATCATTATTTCTTTTCTCGTCACTTTGGGTTCAAAAGCCATCTGGGTCTGGAATCTCTTTGCCCAAATTATCATAAACCATACCAGCTTTGTTAATTTTTTTTAAAAATATTTTGGGTTTTTCTATTGTCTTTTCTTTGAGATCAATTTAGTAAGCAACTTCTTCTCATTCTTGGTTTTGAATGCATACATAGTTTGCTTCATCTTTGGGATATTTTGTTATACTTCAACTTCTGCTCATTCTGTGTCAGCAATGGATGCCCTGTGTGCTTCTACGATTAAAGCTAATGTACACCAAGTGCCTAATTCAAGGAAGTTTGGCTATGGGGATAGTGGATTATGGGGTGAGAAGATCAGGGGAAGCTTTAAACATAGAGGCATTAGTGTTAATAAATCCGAGATCCATGAGAGAAGCTCTAAGAAAGTTAAGCCTGGAGTTACCTACTCTGTGCTGACTCATGACATTAACAAACAACTCCTGGTATGTAGATTCACTCACTGATCAAATTCTTTTATTTATTTTTTTATTTATTCAATTTGATCATATGCAGATTTATGTTTTGGGATCTATTTATCTGAAGTAAAGGTTAATATTTGTTTCAGTCATTTGAGACACAGAATTTTGAAGATCAGCCAGAGGCTGACCCAAGAAATGTAGCCTCCATCATCCTGGGCGGTGGTGCTGGGACCCGTCTTTTTCCTCTTACAAGAAACCGCGCTAAACCAGCTGTAAGATGTTTATGATGTTATCATTAGGAGTTTATGCAATGAGTTAATTCTATTATTATTGGAAAGTGGTTATTTGCTTTGCTATCAAGACTTGTGGTTCTGTCTAAAAGATCCATTATTATGTAGTAGTAGTCAAGGATTTTACATATGAGTTTGTTGTTGTATAGGTCAATCCTCAGAAGTAGTAGCAATCCAAGCTTTTATATGTTGGTTTGTTATCTTATAGGTCAATTGTATGGCAGTGGTAGTCCAAGATTTAGTAAGTAGATTTGTCATTCTAGAGTCCAATTCCCAAAATATGACCATGGATGATTCTTTCTCAATATATGACTAAATATGTATGGAATGAAATAAGAAAAAGGAAACACTCGGTGTATGGTACATGCTATTTGGCATCATATTAGGAAAAAAAGATATGTCATATTTTGGGAAACACACAATGTTTTGGTCATATATGTGGTAATTTTCTCTTATTTTATAGGCCAACGTTATTTTATGGGCCAATGCTTAAATGCTATTTTATAGGCCAATGTTATAGAGTCCAACATTTTATTTGTTGGTTTTTAATTTCATATTTAGTTTAAGTGAGACTCTCTTAAACAACTTTGCAGGTTCCTATGGGTGGTTGCTACAGGCTTATTGATGTACCAATGAGCAACTGCATCAATAGTGGGATCCGGAAAATCTTCATCCTTACCCAATTTAATTCCTTCTCCCTTAATCGTCATATTGCCAGAACATACAGCATTGGAAATGGAGTCAATTTCGGCGATGGATTTGTGGAGGTGTGATTAGTCTTGTGCTTATCGTATGGAGTTCTTAACTTTAAAATCTGTAACTGCTTTGACCCAACCAACATTGATAGCGTTATGTGCTGCTACCGTCCAATTTCGGTCCAACAAATGTTGTTCTATAATTTTTAAGATTGGGTGAAATTTAGCAATTTAAGCGGCTAAAGGAGATTTTTTGCTTATGTAGGTTCTAGCTGCCACACAAACGCCAGGAGAAGCAGGGAAAAGGTGGTTTCAAGGCACTGCTGATGCAGTAAGGCAAAATATATGGGTGCTTGAGGTGTGTGATGTCGTTATGCATATAATTGTTTTTGGCGTTAACATTATGCTTGTTTACAAGGAAATATTTTCCTTGAAAATGTTTTCAGACTTTCCAGCCTCCCAGGAAAACTTTTTCCAAGAAAGTCAAATACTTTCCTGTGTATTGTAGGTCAAACATATACGGAGTACTATAAATAGAACATATTTTTCAGGAAAACATGTTCCTCCAGGGTTCGCTTAGAATGCAGAAAATGCTAGGGAAAGAAAATAGAGAAGAAACTGTAGGAGAAATTTGGAAGAAAATGCTGAGAATAATAACATTGGCTCAAAGTGAATGAATTTATTTGCAATTTTGTTCAAATTCATTTTTAGTATGTAAATACGCAGCAATCTATACATATGTAATTTTAAATATTACGGAGTAATAATCTTTTTTCCTTTTTTCATTTTCTAAAGTAAATTCAAACATAAGAAAGTAACTTTCATACCATTCTTTCTTTTCATAAGCACTTTTCGAGATGCAAAACTATCCCTAAATTTTCTTCAATAAGCTATTTTCATTGAAACAGCTGGAGCCTAAGAGAGGTATGAGAAGATAATTGAGTTTCTTGTCTTTTAATTGTTCAGGATTCTAGGAACAAGAACGTGGAGCATATATTAATTTTGTCCGGTGACCATCTTTACCGGATGGACTATATGGACTTTGTTCGGGTATGGCTTCACTATTTCATGACAAACTGCATTTACTCTTCCTGTATTTTCCATGTATTTTGAGACTAATGCTTCTTGATAATGGGACTTGTACATGTAGAAACATGTTGAAACTGGTGCTGATATCACGGTTTCTTGTGTGCCCATGGATGACAGGTTTGTGGTCGAATTTTGTCTGAAAGTTTATATTTTTGTTCCATTCCACTTGTTGAAGATATTTAGACCAAGTATAATTTTCTTATGGAATAAGGCTTGGATGTTGTTGTTGTTGAGTTTATTTATAACATCTTGTTTACCAATCTCTTTTTCGTTCTTTTATGCAGCCGTGCTTCAGATTATGGGTTGATGAAGATTGATGCAAACGGGCGTATTGTACAATTCGCCGAGAAACTTAAAGGGCCTGCTGTCAAAACAATGGTATTGAAGTACATAACCTAGTGCTAAGCAACATCTTTTTGTAAAAAATTCTGAACTCCGCATTTTCTTCCAAATGCCCAAATTGACCTTATGAATTTTAACATTAACCTTGATTACCCTGAATATTAAAATGGCCAAATTGGCTCGATGACCTGTTACATAAAGAAACTCGTAAGCAATTTCATCTACAAGTAAACAAATTAAATAAAAAAGTTAGCTCAAATCGTATTTAAACCTGCGTTTATGCTGATTTTTTGTTGTTGCAACTTGTTAGTTGCAACTGGGTATGTCTATTTGTTTTTGTTTTTCAAGCGCATCCATTAGACTTTTCTGAAAGTCAAGGTCATTACTGAGTGAAAGAATTTGATATTGGTCTGGTCACTTGTAGGATCTCATTTTTTATCCACTTTTGGTCCTTTATGGCCACTTATCCGATGACAAGCAACCAAAGTTTGATCGAATAAGTTGCCGGTAAAAGCACAAGTGACAAAAAAATTGAAGTGTTGGACCAAAAGTGGAAAACCGAAAGTTCGGGACCAAAATTGGGATAACCTAATACATGTGCGACCAAAGTGTAATATTTTCTTAGCGAGTTACTCTACTTAGTTCATGGGATAGAAGTTCATCTAATGTTCAGGTCAAACACATTTTCTGCTTTGTTTAAAGTTTATGGTCATTTTGGGTATTTGGATTATTTTTCTTTGACTAGTAGCCTCCTTAAGTCCTTAAGTATCCTAGATTCCAGTTCCATAATTTGTTTTGTATTGCAGAGAATTGACACATCTATCCTAGGGCTTTCTGATCAGGAGGCTAAGAAATACCCTTATATTGCGTCCATGGGTGTATATGTTTTTAGAACCCAGGTTCTATTAGATCTTCTAACGTCACAACACCCTTCGTGCAATGATTTTGGCTCAGAAATCATCCCTGCTGCAGTCAAGGACCGTAATGTCCAAGTAAGTGTCACATATCATGATATACAGTTGCCCACAATACTTTTGACTGTTTTGTCCAACTAGTTCATTATGTTTTTGTTTATCAGGCATATTTGTTTAGTGATTACTGGGAGGACATTGGGACAGTAAAGTCTTTCTTTGATGCGAACTTAGCCCTTACCGAGCAGGTTTTTTTCTATTATCTCTATAACCATATGGAACATATTGAGTTAAAAGCTATAATTTAGATTACAACATTTGAATTTTCACTGAAAGTTTACTATTTAGACTTGAGGATAATCTGAATATTGGGTTGCTGTTGTTAAACCTGGTCGGATCCTTTATGAAATGGGTTGGAGTAACAAAAAATATTGCCAGAAAAGCTATTTCAATAGCAGCATCGAAAATGCCGATACGAACTCAACTCATTATTTTGGCGATAGAATAGAAGATATCACTCTTGTGAATCTTTTTTATTGGTCTGTTATATCATATTCAGCTCAAGTGAGAGTGTGAACAAACTCTTCAGTTTTTACTCTTGATTACCTGTATATATTTATGAGTTTTCATAATCTTATGCAGTCTCCTGTGTTTGACTTCAATGACCCAAAGTCTCCTTTCTACACCTCACCAAGATTCTTACCTCCTACTAAGGCTGACAAGTGCAAGGTATGGCATCACCTCTTACCTGGGACTTTAATAATAGGGCATACCTATTACCTAATTGCTTTGATTTCTTTTCTTTGTGGGTTCAGATGGTGGATGCTATAATCTCACATGGTTGCTTCTTGGGGGAGTGTACTCTTAAACACTCCATAGTCGGTGTACGGTCACGATTAGATAATGGCGTGGAGCTTGAGGTACCCTTCCATATCAGTTTCATTTTCTTTGTTAAATTTTCACGATGCTCTTAATCACTATTGTGTGTCCAGTGTCCTAATAATTTGGCATGTGAAATAAGATGGTTTTTAGAGGACACTTTTCCTGCTTTATGGGCATTAAGTGGGTAAATATTTCAGGATACAATGATGATGGGCGCAGACTACTATCAGACAGAAGCAGAGATTGCTTCTCTATTAGCTGATGGGAAGGTTCCTGTTGGGATTGGCGCAAACACCAAAATCAGGTAGGTGAATCCAAATGGTCATAATAATTACCACTTGTGATGCATCAAGAATGTGTGATTAGATTTACCCTAACTCTAGGGTAAAGCTAATGTTCTAAAATTCTCAAAGTTCAAGTGACTGGTTTGGAGCCTAGCACTTTGACGGGGATTTTAAGAACTGGGAGTAAAATTACATTCAATATAGTGCATTGATTGTCATGGCATTGCTATTGGAAATCACCACAATCCTTTGATAGGAATCTGGCTTAGGCTAATAATAGAAATAATAATAATAATAGAAAGTGTACTTGTAGGCTAATAATAGAAAGTGTACTTGTAGTAGTATAAATAGATGGGGAAGGAAGGAAATAAGGTAGGCAAGTATTCTGTCGGACTTAGAACTGGGAGACTGGGCATCTCGAATCGTCCAAGGCTACTGTATTCTTCTTTGTTCAGTTCATCCGTGATAATAAGAATTTCCAATCTTTTCTTCTTCATTTCCTATTGATTCTATACTGTTTTGATCTAGCGATTACCAGAGTTCTATCAATGGTATCAGAGCAACTGTTACAGAGAGAAATTAAAATATCATATACTTGTACACTTATGTGGTTGGACTATTAAATTGGATCTAACTCTTTCCAAGCAAGCTGCCCAAATTATTGGATGGCAAACGAACAAGCCACAATGGGACTATACTTTGGTACCATATCTAAACTTAGTGCTAATCATATCTTAGGTCCAATTTATTTTACAAGAGATAATGATTATTTATCCATACTTTTGCTTCTCCAATTCACATGTAAAGTGATGTGACATCATAACTCTGAGACTTGCGATGAGTGTAGTTGAAAAACTGTCTGATTTATACGTTGAAGATGCGAAGATTTAATGATAATTTACCAAGTGTTGTTTCACGTTTTGTGACCAGAAATTGCATCATCGACAAGAATGCCAAAATAGGAAAAGACGTGGTTATTGCAAACAAGGATGTAAGTATATTCATCCGCTGCTATTATTTAGTTTAGGTTCTGTGTGGTGAATCTGCTTATCATCAGAATAAATGAACTGAATGTGATTAATTTCTGACTTATTTGGCTGAAATGAATGTTACTATCCATTGGTAGCCAAATAACCCTTACCAAACTATCCAATGACTCACCTGAACATATTTCTAATCATCTTGGTAAACTCAAAACCTGCTATTTCACATTGCAGGGAGTTGATGAAGCAGACAGGGCAGATGAAGGTTTTTACATTAGGTCTGGGATCACGATCATTCTGAAGAACGCAACTATCAAGGACGGGACCATCATTTAAGAAAGCTTCACCTAAAAAGTTCATTTTTCCTTCTCAAACTATTCTCAGACGATGTGTCGTTAGGACTTTGGAGTTAGGGGATGATAATATAAATAAATAGATGTGTAGTCCAACTATCAATATAAGTTAATCTTTTAGTTGAGACAGAACACATCCTTCAGTTCAGTTAAATACTCAAATCATAGACATGTTTGGTGTATATATTTCATAAACAAAGCGATAGACCGCAATTATTTGTTTATTAATTTGTGTATGAATTTATTGTGTTAGGTTCTTTTTCATCTTCTTCCATGGCTAACAGGTTTGCCACTGTCATGGTTTTCTCTTGCAAGCCCACTCATATTTTCCTTCTTCCACTCCATGTTTTTAAGCCTGGCGGGCATCGTATGCAGTTTGCTCAGCTTGGACGACTGATGACTGATGATGTCAGCTGTTGTGGGACTCTCGCTGAAGACGATTGCATAACCATCCTGGTATCTTTCCATGCCTTCTGGAAACAGCTGCCAGAACAAGCTGCCAGCCGCTGCACCCCCGCCCTTAGCAGAAGAGTAAATGTCTGAGTAAACAGTGTTCATCAGCTTGTCCCTCTTTGCAACAGTGAACCCGGGATCTGTCTTGCTCTTCCCAAACTCTGATAAGATCATAGGCTTCTTAAGAATGTTTTGCGCGTCCTCAATGTGGACGTCAATCCACTTTCTCAGAAACGAGAGTTGATCTTCATCACTCGTTCCATTCAACCTCCATAGACCAAGTATAAAGTTCAAAATGAGTGAGAATTAGATCAATTCTATAAATTAAAAAAAAATACAAACTGGTTCTTTATTGATGAAAAAAGATGGGACTGGTGGCTCATTTCTCAGACTAGAACTGGTCTAAATCCTTCCAGGATTCCCCAAACTTGGACTTGAACCATTCATTTTTTTCTAACAGGAACTGAAACTAAGCTGAGAGTACAACGTAACTGGTTTATTCCGGTGAATTTGCAGGTTTCTTATTACATTTAAGTCGAATGTCAGCCTGAAACTGGGCAATCCCGATTTGGAATCGGATTGGAATGTGCTCGGGTCTGAACCAGAGATCTTTATACTAAAAATATGTGAAAGTGAACTTACATACCAGACATCGGCATAAGCGTGAGCAGTGGTGAAATCGATCTCAGGAATTTGATTATTGGCAATGAAATCAGTCCCAAATTGAGAGCCGCTAGTCACTCCCTGATTTTTTTCAGCATTTGATGGCCCATAAAAGCCTTCCAGTCCAACTTGTAGCAGATGCTTATTGTCGATGGATTTCACGTAGGCAGCCATTTCTTTGATCCAATTCTGGAAAAACAAACATAAGAAGTTCATGCATTGGGTCTTTTTGTGGGAAAAGTTCTTTTTTTATGCTAATCAATTCTAAATTATATAGTTTTTGAAGAGCTAATTTGATTCTAAAGTGCAATGTTACTACTCTCCTCTCCTCTTAAAGAATTTCCTATTTTTAGGGGTGTTTGGATCTAATTCTTAAAACTGCTTCTGCTCCTTCAGGGAGCAAAAGTTGGAGTGTTTGGGTGAAAATGCAGAAGTGATTCTGGTGCTCTAATTTACTCCTAGAATCAGTTTTTTAGAAGCTGGGGGGTAGCAGCTTCTGAAAACCGATTTTGATTCTGCTTCTGCTTTAAAAAAAGAAGCAGAAGCAGAATCAGTTCCAAACACCTCCTTAATAACACGTATGTTAATAAAATATACTCCATACATAATATGAGTTTTTCTTTGACTTCCTAAAATGCACCTCGCAGTAATGATGATCATTCATTTGAAGTGCACTATTCTATGTAATCTTTAATATTATTTCAAATTGTATAGTCATTATAATTACTTGAAGTTAGTACAGTAAAACGATATATAAGAATCGTATTAAAATTAGTTAGAAAATAATAATATAGGGGAGTATGAAATGAAGAAGACAAACTTGTAGGTTATTTCCAGACACATCTGAGGGACATCTGGGTTCATTCATCAGCTCCCAAGCCATTATTGTAGAATCATCCTTGTATGCAGTTCCAGTAATGGTGTTCTTCCTCGTAAGCACAGTCTGTTTAAGATAAGAGTAAATCCAGAAAAGTAATTAAGCATTATTATTCATACCATATGTGCAGATTTCAAATTTAATACGCACGATAATTTCCAATTTTTTTGCTCCAAAATTTGATGTTGAACTTCAATTTTATTTGGAAATTATTCTTAATAGGGCCAAAAAATGTTTGTATATTTCAAAATAGAATTATCATGTTTTTAATTCCTTAAACTGGAATAATTACTGTCATGTTTTGACATCATCAGATTTTAAATATGATAGTATTTTCCACTTGACAATAATTACTTTTATTTAATTTAAGAAATAAAAACATGACAATCATATTTTAGAATTCCCAAACTTTTTACTCTTTTTTCGGGAATTTTCCCATTATATTTTAGTGTGCCAAGTGTCAATAAAAACATGACAATCATATTTTGTAAAAACCTTCGACTGTATACAGAGCTACTGAAGAAATCATCCTCCAAAAAAAAACATAAAAAGTGTGATAATGATTATGATTAAAATAGTTATTAATAATTACCTTAATGTGATTCTTGTAATATTCTTTGACTACTGAATTAGTGAAGAAATCATCATCGGAAGATAGAGATTGGCCCCTCTCGTTAGCCCAAGCCACGTACTGTGCTTTTCCTCCGTACTCATTAAAGTTGTTTACCAAACTTAAGATCAGCTTTTGTCTATCATTCCCGGCCATTGATATCACATTATCCAAACCCTTCAACAACAACCATTCACAGGGCGTAATCAGGAGTAAGAGTTGGACTGGGTCGGTACAAAAAATTTTTACAGATAAATTTTTACACATAAATTTTTACATTAAAAATACAAACAATTTTAAAATTTGGACTGAGTCAGGGCCTGGTGGACCACCCCTCCACCTCCGCCCCTGACAACAAACACATGCATAATCTTGGAATAACGTACATTTTCATGTTAAGCACATCAGAGAGTATTAGTAAGCCTGAGATGAAGAGTAATTATGCAAGAGTTAGACATTATCGAGGTGGGCTAATTATGAAAAGTGAAAAACTTACATTAAACAATTGAAGAAAAATAAGCTGTTTAGAACCTAGCCTACTATAGCCCAACGTAGATTCTCCTTTGAACATATGTGAGTGAACTAAATAATAATAACTTTGTTCTAAATTAAGCAATAATAAATAATTATTGGGTATTTTTTAGTTCCAAAAGCTTGGCTTTGCATGGATTTCAAGGCGGTCTCAATTTTTAAAAGGCTTCGTGCTAATTACGTACTAAATATAATGACGTAGGTCTTACGAAATAAAATAATGTAATGTTCCAACTTAGAAATAACTTTTTGTCCCTTCATGAACATCCAATAAAATTGGAACGATAAGAGCATCTCCAATGCTAAAAGGTGGACGGTGCATATGTGGCATGAGAGATAGACAATTAAAAAACAATAAATAGAATTTATCTCTTCTTATTTGAATGATCTAATATCATTTTGTTAAGTTTTTATTCACAATATCAAGCACAATGTCTAGATGTAGACATTATGCTTGACATTGCACAGGAAAACTTACCAAAAATACATAAAACCATGGAAAGAATGAGAGAGAAATGTTATAAATTCAATTTTTTGTGTTTATATCTCTCATGCCACATGTGCACCGTGCACATTGTAGCATTGGAGATGCTCTATGAAATAGGTTTTTATTTATCTTTGCTTTTATATATTATATCCACTTCTTCGGTCCTATAATGATTTGCGGGTATGTACTTATCTAGCTAAACACAATTTGGTTCTAATTTTTGTTTAGAATATTAATTCTTATCATATTCTAATATAGATTTTACGTCTTTCTAGAACTTTAACAAATGTAGTTATGTAATAGTGTAAAAGTGAAAGAACTTCGATTGAAACATAGCTAGAGATATACCGATCGAGCATATATTGAAATTTATACGTAAAAATTACAAGTATATTCTATGCAAAGAATTAATTAGGTGCAGGAGCGGACCCAGAAAAGTCATTTTGGGGGGCGAAAATATTTTTTGGGGGAGTCAAAATACTTTTTGGAAGAGCAAAAATCATTTTTCGTATATATATACACTAAAAAAAATTGTTGGGGGGGGGGGGGCGGTAGCCCCCCTGGGTCTCTACTACGGTCCGCCCCTGATTAGGTGGAGATTTTTTTGGTGGTGTTGTACTTATGTACGTAGTCTTCTCGCCTATTTATAATTAATACGAGCAGTATTTATTTTACTCATAAAAATAAAGGGAATTGTTCATATGGACAAAATCGCTTTAGAAAACGTTGTGAATTTATTAATTAATTAACCGCCTTCATGAGTTCAATATTTCTTCTGGTCGATCAATGGTTCAAAGGTTGATCAATGTAATTATGCTTAATCTTGCCTTAACCCTTGCAATTTAGAACCTACACGAACACATAATAGGAGTTACCCTTGAACACGTATATTTATTGAGAAAATCACTTAATTAAATAGGAATAAAAGATAGACACAATACACAAATATGAGTAAAGTATAATAAAATGCACCACTAGATAAAATCTAATGGTGAGGTTTTATTTATGCTTTTTTTAATATAACCAAAACGGTGGGTTTTTATTTATGCTTTCTTTAATATAACCAAATATTGGGTAACTCCTATTTTGTGAATAAAACATAATTATTCTCCATTTGTGCATTTTGCCTATATTTTACTTCGATATATTCATATGGATTTCTTTGTTATACGAAGTATGTATTTATTATATTAGTGCATATGGCTGATATATATGCATGCTACATGCATGGCAACAAAATGAGTCAGTGACGAAGTTAAGTGAGGGGGTCAAGGTGGCCGATCAACTGACCCCTGAAAATTTGAGAATGTAGAACATTGAAATATAATCCATTTTGATATACTATGACTCCATTAACGTACTCATTACAAGTCAAAAGTTAAGACTCATGAAAAATCTGCACCATGCATCTAAAATTGAAATGTATACAAGTTCATTCGCAATACTACTTATATTCCCAAATTTTAAAAATAACATCTTTTTCACTTTTTTGGAAGTATCTTTTTCACTTCTTAAACTAGGTGAACTTTATAATATAATATTTCTATAGGACTCATTTAAACTTAATGGGGAAATTTGCAATTCTAGTCCCGTAACTTTTGAATGTGCCCGTTATGAGTCCTGTAACTTTACTCGATTGTGGATTTGGTCATGTAACTAATAATGTTTTGCAATTGAAGGACTTTTCCCGCAAAAATTACACTTTCCGGTCGTAAAATTGTCAGAAAATACGTCACTGGCGACGCCAATTTTCGGTTAACCGCGATGTTGGTTAATATACTGTTAATATCATTATCCGTACCGTAACATTGGTTAACCGAGTATCGGTTAACCAAAATTTCGGTTAACCACTAATCGATTAACCAAAAACCATGAAAAAGAAAAGAATAAACTCATCAAACTATTCCGTATTAAACATTTGATTTGTTAAAAAATACATAAGCAACCCAAAATCAAATTAGAAACTTTTATATAGCAGGAACTTTTCCAAAAAAACTCCCCGACTCCGAAACTTTAGTTGGTCCGTATTACACCGTATTATCTTTCCATGTGTGCGTACTTTTACTTTTCCATATTATATGTTCCTATATTTATGTATTCATATTAGGTTATACTCCTTTCGTCCATTAAAACTTTGCCAAATTTGACCGGCACGGAGATTAATAAAGTAAAAACTGTGTGGTTGAGGTTTGTGCAGAGGAGAGAGAATTAATTGGAACCACAAATTCTTTACTAGAAAGGGAAAATGACAAAGTTAGTGGGACATCCAAAAAAGGAAAGTTGGCAAAGTTTTAAGGGATAGAGGGAGTACCATTTATTTATACATATAACACTAAAGAAAATGTATACATGTCACTAGCTTAATTATGTATAATCCACTATGTATGGACGTGAATATACATACACAAGAATTCCAAAACTGATACGAAGTTTTCACTTTCCTGTCAGCATACCTTTGTCAAAATTTATTGTTCGTGTGTAGTGTCTGCGTATGAACTTACAATTACTGGTTAATCGGTGAGATAATTTCCAAAACTGTAACCGTACCGCTCAGTGGCGGACCCAGAAAGTCAGAGCCACGGGGTCCCTACCCTTTTATATCTCTAATCTCTAATTAATACAAGTATAAAACTAATAAAAAAATTGATCCAATTCTTCATTTACTAATGGGGAATCATTTGAATTAACACCTGAACTACTCCTGGTACTCTAGGTTTCTTTAAAATTGGGTACAACATCAAAATATCTTTTCATCCTAAATCGTATAAAATTGAAAATAACATTTATAAATACATGAATTTATTAATTTAATCTAACATTAAAAAAAGATATGCAAAGAAAAACAGTAGAGAAAAAAAACCTAGGCGACTAATGTGCTTAATTATATTTTACACACTTTTTAGGCTTAGTCTGTTGATAATTTTAGTTATTAAAGTTGTACTTTTGTACATATTTTTATTATTTGTCGTTAATTTGTATTAGTGCAGTCCTATGCGTGTATTTTGTATTTTCTGGTACATTTGATGTTATTTGGATACATTTAGTGTGAAGAAATGAAGAAAATAAAAGTTCAAGTTGGAGAAAAGTAGCAAAAATTAAGAAAGGTGAAAATGGGATTCGAGCACTAGTCATTTGAACAAAGAAGGACATACTCAACCAATGAGCTAAATGAACCAAGTTGAAGTTTTTGTTTAAAATTTGAATACATTGTTCAAGCCCAGCACTAAAAAAGGATTAAAACGAAGATGTCAAGTTTCGAACCAGCGACCTCGTACTTTGAATGAGCACTCATCACCGCTGCACGGCTCCGTTCTTTTGATTCTAGTGTTGTTTTTTGTGTAAATATACATTGAATAATTAATTTTATATAATATATATATAGGCATTTTTTTCGAGGTGCACGGGGTCCCGGGACCCCGTGGGACCCTTGGTGGGTCTGCCTCTGGTACCGCTAACCATTTTCCCCTCCCGATCGGTTAACCGTACCGTGAGTTTTAAAAATTCCGGTGCGGTTAACCGAAAAAGACACCACTTTTCCGGTTTTTTGGTACGGTTAATCGGTTACGGTCTTTTGTGCCGACCCCTAACTGGCGTCGAATTTTTTACCCGAAGGTATACACTGACTAATTAATTAAGTGGAATTGTCAAAATTTTGTAGGATTAAGGAATTGGATAAAAAAAAATTGGAAATCACAATTGATTGATTAAACCTGAAATATGGTTTCATTGTAAACGCCAGGAGAGGACTGCAAGGGTTGATCTCCACCATCACTGAAAGCCCAAGTTCTAGCCAGGAAGAGGTTATGGTCTGCGGCTCGTTGGAAAAGTGCAGTGACTCTGTTTCTGTGATTTATGTCAGAGGCCACAGTCATTAGCCAGTAGGCATTATACCCATTCCTATAGTATGGTTCTCCAGTTTCCAACATGAAATGGGTCCCATTGGTCATCACCCACCCCTCATTCTCCGCCCTAATTACCCTCAAAATCAATAAGATCACCAGAAATATTGAGGAAAAGCCCCACTGTTTCATTTTTAATCTCTTCCTAATTGATAACAAACTGTGGGCATGAAAATGCTGTGTGGCTTGACCGATGAAGTTATACAAATACATGCATTAATAGTGCATGCATGCATGGGAGCCATGGAAGTTACACTTTCTTTAAATAAAGAAAATTAATTATTACTGCTCCAACTATTTACTAATTACTACTCCCTTTTTTAATTTATTTCTATCATGAGTAATGTTTGGTTTATAATGTACAAAAATACTTTAATTTGTACAATTGTAGACATACGTGTACACCATCTCTAATTGTCTGTTTACAAGGCAACATTTTAACGAATTGCCTATGTGTATCAACAACATTTTTGTTCTATCATAGAAAAAAGTTTTCCGCAGACCCATGAGTGTACTGCCGGAACTTAAAATATTGTATTACATACTCGATCAAAACTTAAAGCACCAAAATATTTGTTACAACTTATAAATATTTATACATAGATACATAAAAGAAATCTTGGGATGCCGAGGCCCCTCCAGCCTCTCTCTGTCTCCACACTGATTTCTACGACAGGAGCATGATTGTAACAACTCATTATATTTATAGCAAGAACAACATTCAAACTTGAGCACCAAAATAATTTGGGGAACTTCATTATAACATTTTTAGGGACCGGTTTATCATATTTTAAGATTTTTGATGCTGATATGATCTAGTGATACGAGTCATTCCTAAGAAGAATGTGTACCTTTTAGTACCACCTTTGTCCCATTTATTAATAAAGTGGTTGATAATATAAAAATCGCGGTTGAGATTTGATTATAATAAAGTGAATATTGTAGACGACACATTTCTTTCCGAAAAAAGAAATGTGACACTTACTTTGGAACAACCCAAAAATAAAAGTAAGACATGTAAAATGAGACGTGAGGAATATTAATTAGTTATAACAATGTGTTTTACAAACAGATTCACGTCAACATACAGTAAGCTTTTATCAAACATATACGATCTTTTTTCATTAAAATCTTTGTATATATACATCGTTTATCCAGAAATGATTGACAAAGTTAACTTCCCTTGATGAACACAATTTTATTTTATTTACTTATTTAGTCTATCAATTTTTTATTAAATTCTAATTATTTGAATTTTGAAGGGGGCCTTAGCTTCGGGCACAAGTTAAGGGGTTGTTGTGAGACCGAGGGGTCACGTGTTCAGATTTTGGGAGCGAACTCTTGTCAAAGTTTGACAGGAAAATGATTGCCCATATACACCCTTAGCTTGTGGTGGGATCCTTTCACGGATCCTCACCTTGCGGGGATATATGCCTTCATGCATGGGGCTGCCCTTGTATTCAAGTTTGAATTTTGCGATTTTATAAAACTTTAAAGTAGTCCCGCATATGTAAATTTTGATTATTAAAACTTTCTTAATTATCTCCACGAAAGATTTAACTTTATAATGATCAAGTTAATCTTAAAATTCACAAATTGCATGCAATTCAATTCAGGGCGGAGAAAGGAAAACCAAATTACTATTGGAGCATGAGAGTTGCCATTAGGAGCCTTTAATACTCTCTTTTTCATGAGAGTGGTAAGGGTATTTGTACCTACACTACCAAAAATATGGGATTGACAAAGATTTGGCATGGATTGGACATATCCCTGCCAAATTTTCGATCTATGAATTTTGGCGAATCCCTGTCAAAAATCCATGTCAATCCCGTGTTTTTTATAGTGCTATCCCTTTGTTGCATGATTAATTTTCGAATATCCCCATTTGATCCCTTATCTTCAATCATATGGTTGTTTTTGTATGCCTCGCTTCTTTTAATTCAAGTTTTATTTCTCGTATGTTTTCACTGCTTTTAAATTGCTCTCTTGAAACATTTTAACATCTGTTTGAGTAGCTTATGTCTTCACACGATTTGATCTTCCTACACACCGTCTCGTGAGATGATATACATAACTTGCACAATACTCCGAGCCCCGATGGACATCATTGTGAAAATGACTCGTCAATGATACAATTTATTCTACAAGATTTTTATTTAGACATCATCTTAGAGACCGGGAAGTTGGAACTATTTTTATTCTCAAAATTGAAGTTATTTAGTTTTAAGAAACAAATGAGAATAATAAAATATAAACTTTAGGAGTGATTGGATAATGTTTTAGGAAAAAAATAATGATAATTCCATTTGAGCAAGATAAATATCTTTTACTCCTATTTATAGAACTGATCTCTCTATTTATATAATATGAACTATTTATAATGGTAGTTATAATAAATACAAATCGAACTGGGCGCAACATAAAAACAATTGTTCATAAATATTAGTTAAACTAAATCAAGAAAATTATCTAAATATAAGTAAAAGATAATAAAATGTCTAACATGCATAAGGTTATCATTATTTTCTTCATAATATTGAATTGATTCACTTCTAAACGGAGTTAGGTTTTGATTTCCTTCTTTTATTATGACCGAATAAGTTCTATTTTCAAAATAAAACACAATTGAATAGTCATACTTGTAAACTTTGTCTATGTTTTACTAATATTTAATTTAGAGCAATTTTAAAATTAAATTATGAATGAATATGTAACCAGTTACTATGGAGTGCGTATACCGTGCAACCGGTATACGGTGCTCACCGTATACCGGTACGGATTTATATATTTTTTTTTTTTAAAAAAAAATGGTAATAACTTTTTTATTTTTGATCCGATTTTTATAAAATTTATATCAACAGTTTTTATTTTTCATGATCTTTCAAATGAGACCAATATTGCCTATGTAATTTTAACATATTAACATTTGCGTGTAAAATATGTAACTTTACGTGTTAAAATATGTAACTCACGTTCAGTCAGGCCAAATGCAACTCTTGTGTATAAATATGTATCTCTACGTGTAACAATATGTAACTTTACGTAAAAAAATATGTAACTCGCGTTCAGACAAGTCAAATGCAACTCGTGTGTATAAATATGTAACTCGCGTGTATAAATATGTAACTTTACGTGTAAATATATGTAACTTTACGTGTAAATATATGTAAGTCGCGTTCAAGCATGTCAAATGCAACTCGTGTTTATATATATGTAACTCGCTTTTAAAAAGATGTAACTTGCTTATAAAAAGATGTAACTTGCTTATAAAAAGATGTAACTTGCTTATAAAAAGATGTAACTCGCTCATAAAAAGATGTAACTCAATGTATTATCAAATGTAAATGAGGCCACTGATCCACTCCCAAACAGATTCGATCTTCTATTTCACAAACCTATCATCTCCCAAACAGATTCGATTTTTCTTATAATCCAATACTCATTAATATAATAGTTCGATAATTTCTTAAAATTACATACACAATATTGGTCTCATTTGAAAGATCATGAAAAATAAAAAATGTTGATATAAATTTTATAAAAATCGGATCAAAAATAAAAAAGTTATTATCATTTTTAACAACAAAAGCAAAAAAAAAAGTCTGATTCTACGTCGTTTTTGCAACCGGACGCACCATCCTCATGGTGCGCCGGTTGCACCATATAATTTGCGGTTACTATGAGTATACATTTATGATTACCATGTGGGGAGAATTGCAATTTTATTCCCATAACATTAGGATGTGCTCGTAATTAGTCTCGTAATAGATCTTTGCAATTTAAGGACTTTTCCACCATATTGTATTGTTTCATGCAGAAAATTTTACGTCACCGTCATCTTTTCCAACAAATTTGTGGCAAGATAATATACTTTCCGGTGAAAAGTTCTTAAATTGCAAAGATTTATCACTCACACGACCAAATCTGCAATTGAGAAAAGTTACGGAACTAATACAAGCAAAAGCAAAAGTTACGGGATTCGAATTACAATTTTCCCTTACCATGTAAAAGGGACTACAACTATAGTCACTGAAAATTAGTATGGTTTATCATTTGAAGAAAAATTAACAATTATATTTCAGTTATATTTAGTATAGTCATAATTAGCCATTATTTATTTGAAAAACGTAAATACTGTTTTCACTATAAATGGTAACTTTATTACGATACATACGTTATACATTATCACCAATATTGACTGTACAACCTTAATCTGCCCCATTTTAATGATCGCTTTCTTGGAGTTGAATGATTTTCTTAATGATAACATATACTCCGTAGATATATAGATTAGGAGTGCTATTCCTGTCCGGAATTTTCTGACAGGAGCGTCGTCCGGTCTCCGCCTTTTGAGGCGGTTCCCAGTGGTATTTTTTGTTGAATTTTTTGTGCATGTTTTTCATCAATTCTAGTTTATCTAAACCAAATTTCAGTTAAAATTTCAAACGGGAAGGAAGTCAAATGATTTTTGGAAGTTAACTACGCCCTTTATATACATATAAAATGTAGTTATCTTTCAAAAATCATTTGACTGCCTTCCCGATTGAATTTTTAGCTAAAATTCGGTGTGGATAAACTAGTGTCACGCCCCAGACCGCATCTAAGCGCGTGTACAACCGCCGTATGACCAAGTGATGTCGCTCGCAAGTCAACGTGACTTAATCATACAAGGCATCCATGAACATAATCCATCCATACTTAGTAGTAAACATACATAACAACATCACATTCAAACCAATGAATAGCGGAAATATTCAACGGTAAAGCATGGGCCACAACCGGCCAAAACATGGGTTCACATGCCCAAAATAGTTTATAGTAAATCAAATATCCATGAGCAAGTGTTTGGTAGTTTGAAAGGAAATAAGGAAACACGAACCACGTCTTCCTTGATTTGAGTTCACCAGTAAGAAGGTGCAGGTAGCAAGCCCTAGCTTCAACCTGAAAATGGTGGCCCCCCCCGAAGGGGTCAGTACAAGTACTGATCGAGTAGCAAGCTAAATGTAGAGTAACTAACGTTTCAAGTATAAGACCCAAACATAGGATGATACATACACGTATAGTACTTTCCCCTAAGTTATGAAATACATATGAGTATATATATACTTGGAAATACCCGACCCGTATGTCATTGTTTGTTTGGGAAAATAGTAGTAGTCAATATCCTTGACTCAAATCCCAACCCACCCATATACCTATGAGTGTATAGGACTCCTCCTGGTCCTAATCAATTCATATTCTGAGTTTTGAGGACAGTACCGTCGTCCTTGGTTCTACACCATTTATACATATGAGTTTTGAAGACATTAAAGTCCTTGGGTCCTCCACCATGAGTTTTGAGGGCTCTTTAGCCCTTGGGTCCTCCACCGATGTACATATGAGTTTTGAGGACTCTTTAGTCCTTGGGTTCTCCACCATATGCATATAAGTTTTGAGGACTCTTTAGTCCTTGAGTTCTCCACCGAAATATATATTCCAAGTTTTGAGGACTCTTTAGTCCTTGGGTCCTCCACCATATGCATATAAGTTTTGAGGACTCTTTCGTCCTTGGGTTCTTCACCATATGTATTCCTATGATCTACCTCATATCAATCTAGGTAGGGTCTATTTCATAATCATTTATTCAAGGCTAAATAGTGTCTTATAGCCTAAGCATAACAATCCATGCAAAACCATGCACCAAAATCATCAGTCGGGACAAAACAACACCTAACCAGCGCCGGTTCACCTTTAACTTATTTAATTCAGTTGCCCCGTACTCAAACCGGCGCCGGTTATATCCTAAACCGGCGCCAGTTCGCTTTCTTCTTTGCGGTCAACGATCCGTTGACCACCCGAACCGACTCCGATTGATCCGAAACTTAACCCAAACATGAATTAAGTCTTAAACAATCAATATTTGCCATTTTTAGCCATCCAAAACATCACACATGTTTTTATATCATTTTCATATCATTTTTCATGCACAATCATTATGGTTCATCTCATATAAGCCTAATCATCTTGGCTAATCACATGCTTAAACCATTTTAACCATCATCATGAACACATATAACATTCACTTAGCTAATCTCATACTTAACCCAAGAGTTACAAGACATTAAGCCATCCACTCTGTCACGCCCCGGACCTACCCGGACACGTCAACAACCCGCCGTACAGTACGAATAGTCAACCGCAGTCTGACTCATCCATACTATACAAGGCGTCTTGAATACCATTCACACATAGTACATCCATAAACAAACATAATGTAAAACATTTATTAAAGCAGCGGAAACAATTGATACAAGTGTTCAAGCCACACTTGGCATAATTAGGCATGCAAGCCCCCAAAATAATTATTCAGAAAATATTATCCATGAGCATTATTCATATTGTTTTTAAAAACAAGAACGGGAGAAGCACGAACCAAGTCTTCTCCTCAGAAACTTCCCGAAGCAGCGGCTGGTGGTAGCAACCTTCAAGTTCTACCTGAAACTGTGAGGTGGCCTCCCCCGTGAAGGGGAGGTCAGTACTTGGAAGCATTTGACAAGTACAATGACAACTATACTAAGTATAATCAAAATTTAAATCTCTGAGTCCCTCAAACTAGAGCATTATTACATTATAGTTAATCCGTTCATTTAATATCAATTCATCATTATTTACCACGGTCTAGAGCCCAGCTCATAATCATCGTTATCTACTACGGTCTAGAGCCCAGCTCATAATCACCGTCATCTACTACGGTCTAGAGCCCAGCTCATAATCACCGTCATCTACTACGGTCTAGAGCCCAGCTCATAATCACCGTCATCTACTACGGTCTAGAGCCCAGCTCATAATCACCGTTATCTACATCGGTCTTGAGCCCGGCTCATAATCACCGATTCCTTATAATTCAAATTCTTAGGATCTAATTCATCCATTTCTCAACTAACATTTCCAACTGACATTTCAATGCTAGTTATTTATTTATTTCAATATAATTCTTTCTTCTTGCACAATTGGCCTTAATATCAAGTATCACTTTCATACCCTCATAGCTTCTCCTCATGGCATCAAAGTATACTATCTCAAATGATATTCATGGTTAGTACAACCATCATACACACATATTCACAACATCTAAACATACACAATTTATTCATAAATTTGTGTATCATGCGTACTATACTTATAATCAATAGTAGTTTCATTTAGGCATTATTAACCATTAACAACTCATACGCATCACATTTGTATTCACTTAGGAAATCCCATGAAATTAACCCAAAGATTATAGGTAACATAGTCGGTCATCCTCACCTTAATTAAGCTTAAGCGCGTCCTACGTTTCTCGATTGGACTTTGACCAACTCCAGCGAACTTTGACCAACTCCGGCGAACTTTGACCAACTCCGGCGAACTTTGACCAACTCCGACGAAACTCCGGCGAGGCTCAAAAATACTTTAAATCAAGTTCCTAACAAGGTTTTATCATCACAAAACCCATATCAACACAAATAACCTATAAAAGGTTATTTTCCAGCAAACCGGTCGATTTGGCTTCTAAGTCCGCTTTTGGACTTAGAAGCACTTTCCAACCCATCATTCCATACTTAAATCATGTGGAACAATACTAAAGGTCTTTCATATGATATATATCTTATATGCTAGAAGGAAAACAAAGGAAAAGTTATGATGAGGTCATTACCTTAATTTTCACACTTTTTCCTAGCTTTTTCCTTCTTAAACTTCCTTCTTGGACTCCCTTGAGCTTGAGTTCAGATTTGGGCTATGGAGATGAGAAGTTTCAGAGTCTCTCCTTGCTATCCTAGGGTGCTGAATTGTGTGGGTGGAGATGGTGAGGTGAGGGGGTGGTTTTTGTCTCATTTAGACAAATGAGTGAAGGGAGGGGGTCTACTACATGTCAAAGGTGTCTCCCCCATCCTCTCAATTGTTGTTCAGCCAATTTGGCACTCATCCAGCCCTCAAGGGTTGACAATTTCGTGGGGTGGCCCCCACCCATGTGGGAGGTCATCCTAATTTATCCCAAAGTGTGCAATTTGCCCCGAAAGTTGTATTTTCCGGACTGTTTTTAAGTATATTTTATTTTATCGGGTAAAATAAAATATAACACTTGTTCCCAATTCTTAATAGACCTTAGAATCAATATGAATCCATCAACTTTAATTTAGAAGTCTCCGAGATCCCTTTTCGGGCTGTTATCTTATAGATTTCCGATACTGGTAATTTGGCCCCGTTTGACCAACCGGTCAACCCTATGCCATTGTCATGGCTCAACTAGGATATCCACCACCATATACATATTATCTAGTCCAAGATCAATATAATATGTGGCCCCGATAATATCGGGCGGTCCCCACTCCCGATGTGGGCCCCACGTGCAATTTACTATTCACGCGAAAAAAATATTATACAAATTCACAACTTCGTAAATTCACTAAAAACTTCATAAGGTTCAATAAATTATTCGCTTAAAGGTAAATACATTTGGGGACGGTGTTAGAAGTTCACCCCCCCTTATTTGGGATTTCGTCCCCGAAATCCACGTGTCTAATCGAAAAGGAAAGGGTACTGCTCCCTCATTGAGACCTCAGTCTCCCAGGTTTCTTCTTCGACTCGATCACTCCTCCAAAGGACCTTTACCATAGGAATCTCCTTGTTCCTTAGTTTCTTTACCTGTTGACCCACAATCTTCACCGGTTCCACCGCATATTGTAGGTCTTCACGTATCTCTACCGGTGGTTTCTCAAGGATATGAGACGGATCTCGCACATATTTCTTGAGCATCGATACATGAAACACGTCGTGTATCTTCTCAAATTCTGGCGTCAATTTGATATGGTAAGCCACGGCCCCTATCCTTTCAAGGATTTCAAATGGGCCAATGTATCGGGGGTTAAGTTTTCCCCTCGATATAAACCTGATGATACCTTTCCAAGGAGAAATCCTTAGAAAGACCTTATCACCGACCTCAAACTCCAATGGCCTGCGTCGTTTGTCAGCATAACTCTTTTGCCGATCTTGGGCAGCCTTGAGTCTATCCTGAATGACTTTCACCTTAGCCTTGGTGATTTCGACAAGTTCAATCCCCTCGAGCTTGGCTTCGCCAACCTCGTCCCAACACAACTGTGTTCTACATTTCCTCCCATACAATGCTTCGTATGGAGGCATGCCAATACTCGCCTGATAACTGTTGTTATAGGCAAAATCCACCAGAGCCAAATGCTTGTCCCAACTCCCTTGGAACTCCAGAGCACATGCCCTAAGCATATCTTCCAGAATCTGTATCACCCTCTCGGATTGCCCATCCGTCTGTGGGTGAAAGGCTGTGCTAAACTTTAGCATCGTACCCAAGGATGCTTGAAATTTTGGCCAAAATCGGGATGTGAAACGGGGGTCCCTATCCGAGACAATGGATATCGGAACTCCATGCAGTCTCACAATCTCCTCCGTGTATAGCTTTGCCAATCTTTCAAGAGGATAAGTAATGTTGATAGGTAAAAAGTGTGCACTCTTGGTGAGCCTATCAACCACTACCCATACTGCATCATAGTTGTTCACTGTTCGTGGCAGCCCCACCACGAAGTCTATGGTCACGTGCTCCCACTTCCATTCTGGAATGGTAAGTGGTTGCAAAAGTCCCGCCGGGTGTTGATGCTCCGCCTTGACTTGTTGGCAAGTAAGGCACCGACTCACGTACTCTGCGATGTCCCTCTTCATACCCGACCACCAGTAACTTTCCTTCAAGTCTCGGTACATTTTAGTACCTCCTGGATGCATGGCATACGCCGAAGAATGAGCCTCCTCCAGTATAGACTTTTGGAGCTCCTCGTTCCTTGGTATGCATACACGGCCTTTAAACAATAAAAGACCGTCATCACGTACCCGAAAGTTCTCAACAGGTCCCTCAAGGATCTGTTCACGGATCTTCTGACATTCTTCATCAATGGCCTGACATCTACTGATCTCACTCAGCAATGTAGGCCTAACCTCGAATCTAGCAATGAGGACCCCACTCATGGACACCTCCACTTGTGCCCTTAGTGAGCGTAGACACGTGAGTAACGTCCCCGATGTACTCTTTCTGCTCAGTGCATCGGCTACTACATTGGCCTTCCCGGGATGATAGTCGATGATCAAGTCGTAGTCCTTGATCAACTCCATCCATCTCCTCTGTCTCATATTCAACTCTTTTTGAGTGAATACATACTTCAAGCTTTTATGATCGGTGAAAATGTGACACGTCTCCCCATAGAGATAATGCCACCAAATTTTCAGTGCAAACACTACCGCTCCCAACTCTAGATCATGGGTAGGGTAGTTTGTCTCGTGTTTCTTCAATTGCCTTGAAGCGTAGGCAATCACCCGACCGTTTTGCATGAGAACACATCCAAGCCCTTGGATGCTAGCGTCACTGTATATGTCGTACCCTATCCCTTGTGTGGGTAGAGTGAAGACTGGTGCTTCTGTAAGCCGTTTCTTTAGTTCGAGAAAACCTTTCTCACAATTGTCGTCCCACATGAACTTGGCTCCTTTCTTTGTGAGCTTTGTCAATGGAGACGCCAATACAGAAATTTTTTCAACAAACTTACGATAATATCCTGCCAAACCGAGGAAACTACGTATTTCTTTCACGTTCTTGGGTCTCTCCCAATTCATAATGGCTTCTATCTTGGCTTTATCCACCGCAATGCCCGAACCTGACACGACATGCCCGAGGAACCCGATCTCTTTGAGCCAAAACTCGCATTTAGAGAATTTGGCAAAGAGTTGTTTTTCCCTTAGCCGTTCAAGTACAAGTCTCAAATGATCTTCATGCTCCCCCTCACTCTTGGAGTATATCAAAATATCGTCAATGAATACTATCACGAATTGATCTAAGTATTCACTGAACACACGGTTCATCATGTCCATGAATGCCGCCGGGGCGTTGGTTAGCCCGGACGACATGACTGGGAACTCAAAATGACCATACCTTGTGCGGAATGCACTCTTCGGTATGTCATCTTCCTTTATTTTCAGTTGGTGGTACCCCGACCTCAAGTCAATATTCGAAAACACCGTCGCCCCTCGGAGCTGATCAAACAAGTCATCAATTCTAGGCAAGGGATACCTATTTTTTATTGTGACCTTGTTCAGTTGACGATAGTCAATGCACATACGAAGTGTTCCATCCTTCTTTTTCACGAAAAGGACCGGTGCTCCCCACGGAGAGTGACTGGGCCTTATGAAACCGTTATCCAATAGCTCTTGCAATTGAGTTTTCAACTCGTTAAGTTCAGCGGGTGCCATTCTGTATGGCGGTATAGAGATTGGTTTGGTGCCGGGTTCGACCTCGATCACGAACTCAATCTCCCTATCGGGTGGAAGTACCGGCAAGTCTTTTGGGAAGACATCCGGATACTTGCACACAACTCTCACATCATTGATGTCTATCTCTTCTTTGGTTTTGTCCACCACATACGCTAGGTATGCGTGACACCCCTTTCCCATCATATTCCTTGCTCTCACGGCGGATATGATACAACAGTTTGATTTGCCTCTATCTCCCTCGAAGCGTAAGGTCAACCCTTCGCCGCCTTCGAGTTCAAGAACCTTCGTGTAGCAATCGACCCTAGCATGATGTTTCTCAAGCCAATCCATCCCGAGGATTGCATCAAACTCGATCATACTCAGCAGTACGAAATCACACGTCAAGTTCTGTCCCTCCACCTCCACCTCACACGATGGATAGTGGTTTTCTCTCTCGATATCATCCCCTAGAGGCGTGGACACCAATAGGGTTTGAGTCATCGGTACAAGTGGTCCGTTGAATCCGCTGGCGAACGCCTCACTCACAAATGATCGTTGTGCCCCGGTATCAATAAGGATCCTTGCTTCTCTCTCGTTTATCTTTAGTGTTCCTACATTCATAAGTAATGTAAGACACACCATCTAATAAATAGGTTCGTTTCTTAAGTCGTAGAGTATGTTGGTTGTGTTTTGGGTGGGGTCCGTTCGATACCCTCCCGCAATTTCCCAGTTTCTAACCTTTAGGACCGTTTTAGGATCAATCCGGGTGAAAGCCGGCCGCTTTTCACGAAAGCCGGCCGGTTTTCGCCTGCGAGAAAAAATTCTAAGTTTTTAATCACGAAAGCCGGGCGGCTTTTACGAAAGCCGGGCGGCTTTTACGAAAGCCGTGCGGCTTTCGTCGCCGTAGTTTTTATTCAGGGAATGGTTTCGAAGCCGGCCGGTTTCTACGAAACCCGGCCGGGTTTCAGCAGCGCAGGAATCCCAGGCTTAACGAAAGCCGGGCGGCTTCCATGAAAGTCGGGCGGCTTTCAGCTGCGAGAAATTTTCCAGGTGAGGTGTTTACGAAAGCCGGCCGGTTTTCACCAAAAGCCGGCCAGTTTTTGGTTGCAAGAATTTTCTTTGATTTAATCTGGACGAAAGCCGGGCGGTTCTCAGTGGAAGCCGGCCGGCATTCGTTGCCGTAGTATTATCCCAATTAAATCAAGACGAAAGCCGGGCGGCTTTCGTCAAAGCCGGGCGGTTTTCACCCAGGGCGAGGATTCTCCTCCCTTTTTCCCTTCAAACCCGACTAAACTCGTCGGGGTTATAATATTACAAGTTCCACCCTCCTATTGTTTACGAAAATTAATACGTGAGTTTAAGGAATTACCCGCAACGGAGTCCGGGTTGGCACGTGCATCCGCCTCCGTCATAGCATAAACTCTAGCTTGAGTTCTTCTTTGATTCACGGACGGCGCATTGCTCGTGCTCGCTCCCCCTGGCCCACGCTAGCATGAGGTGCTCCGGCCCGGTTCCTACTTGCCGTGGTAGCGCCGCTTGGTCCTGACCCCCGGTTCCCACCAAGTTGAGGGCAGTTTGGCTTAATATGCCCTGTACTCCCGCATTGGTAGCACCGTGGTGGATCACGACACTTACCGGTGTGGTTCCTGTTGCAATTGCTGCACCTGGGCGTCATTGGGGCTTGTGAGCCCGAGTAGTGCCCGCTCGTGGCCGGGTTTCCCTTGGATGGTGCTGCCGGTGCCCTGAACGATCCACCTCCCCCGTGGTTCCCCTTCTTATTGGGACCTTGGGGGCCATGGCTTTCCCACTTCCTTTTCTTGGCCTCTTCGGCATCTCTCTTCTTCCTCTCCTCCCATTGCTTTTCTCCCTTCAACCCTTGGGCAACCACTTGGCTGAAAGTCATATTGGGCAATTGAGTTGCCCTGTCACGTATCTCCAAGTCCAAGGCCTCCCAAAAATTATTCACCATTCGGTTTTCATCACAAGCATACTCCGGTATGTGATCAGCAAGGTCTCTGAACTTGTTCTCAAGTTCTTTCACCGTCATGTTACCGCCTTGGGTTAGGAGAGTGTATTCCCTCACCTTGGCGTTTACTTCGAAGTCAGAGTAGTAATGGGCAAAGAATTCTTGTCGAAAATCCTCCCATGTAACAGTTCCGCCATACTTACCCTTGGTTCCATCCCACCATTTGGATGCCAACCCTTCGAGTAACCTTACCGCGATTCTCAGTTTAAAATCGGGGGTGAGCTGCATATCAAGGTCTACCTCGTTCAGCCTCTTGATCCACTGGGCGGCAACCGAGATGTCTCCCGTCCCGTCGAACGGTTTGCACCCTAAGTCCCTCGCCTCCTTGATGTATTTGGAGATCCTTATGACTGGACCTCCATCGCCCCGACTCCCATGCGCTTCCACATGGGTTCTCGAATCTCAAAAGCTCCTCCCTCTTGGAGCCCCGCCCGAAGGTTGCCCTGCACGGTGCCTTCGGCGTGCCCTCCTTTCTTCGCGCTCCCGATGATACTGTTGGAGCAACGCTTCGATTCTGGCCAAGGAGCCACTTTCCTCCTCATCACTCACATCGTCATCATTCTCTTCGTAAGGGGTCTCAACTGGCTCAGTCCCCGGCTGGTAAGTTGAGTCCTCATAGGACCAATAGGTCTCACTTTCGGTATCGACGTGGCCATCACTCACGGTTTGACGTTGGCCTCCACGGCCCCTTCCTCTTGATCCCCTAGAGGACCCCCGGCTACCGCGCTCGGACCCACCCGGTGCACGGCCCAACGGGTTCCTCCTAGTGATCCTTCCAATTGGTTCCATTTCTGAAAGAAATTAGAATGAGTCGTTAGACTCGTATCGAGTGTCAAATGACGGACGGGTACTTAAAGACATCCTTCGGCTCATATCACCGCCATACCAATTGTTAAGGGTACCATCTTAACAATTAGAGGCATTGCAACTCAAGTACCAAAAGTTCTATAAGTACAAAACTTATGCTCATGATTTTTCAAATTCATTTTCAAAAAGAAATTTTGAAGCTTCATTATGATGTTTACGGACTAAGGCTCTGATACCATTTAAATTGTCACGCCCCGGACTTACCCGGACACGTCAACAACCCGCCGTACAGTACGAATAGTCAACCGCAGTCCGACTCATCCATACTATACAAGGCGTCTTGAATACCATTCACACATAGTACATCCATAAACAAACATAATGTAAAACATTTATTAAAGCAGCGGAAACAATTGATACAAGTGTTCAAGCCACACTTGGCATAATTAGGCATGCAAGCCCCCAAAATAATTATTCAGAAAATATTATCCATGAGCATTATTCATATTTTTTTTCAAAACAAGAACGGGAGAAGCACGAACCGAGTCTTCTCCTCAGAAACTTCCCGAAGCAGCGGCTGGTGGTAGCAACCTTCAAGTTCTACCTGAAACTGTGAGGTGGCCTCCCCCGTGAAGGGGAGGTCAGTACTTGGAAGCATTTGACAAGTACAATGACAACTATACTAAGTATAATCAAAGTTTAAATCTCTGAGGCCCTCAAACTAGAGCATTATTACATTATAGTTAATCCGTTCATTTAATATCAATTCATCATTATTTACCACGGTCTAGAGCCCAGCTCATAATCACCGTTATCTACTACGGTCTAGAGCCCAGCTCATAATCACCGTCATCTACTACGGTCTAGAGCCCAACTCATAATCACCTTCATCTACTACGGTCTAGAGCCCAGCTCATAATCACCGTCATCTACTACGGTCTAGAGCCCAGCTCATAATCACCGTTATCTACATCGGTCTTGAGCCCGGCTCATAATCACCGATTCCTTATAATTCAAATTCTTAGGATCTAATTCATCCATTTCTCAACTAACATTTCCAACTGACATTTCAATGCTAGTTATTTATTTATTTCAATATAATTCTTTCTTCTTGCACAATTGGCCTTAATATCAAGTATCACTTTCATACCCTCATAGCTTCTCCTCATGGCATCAAAGTATACTATCTCAAATGATATTCATGGTTAGTACAACCATCATACACACATATTCACAACATCTAAACATACACAATTTATTCATAAATTTGTGTATCATGCGTACTATACTTATAATCAATAGTAGTTTCATTTAGGCATTATTAACCATTAACAACTCATACGCATCACATTTGTATTCACTTAGGAAATCCCATGAAATTAACCCAAAGATTATAGGTAACATAGTCGGTCATCCTCACCTTAATTAAGCTTAAGCGCGTCCTACGTTTCTCGATTGGACTTTGACCAACTCCAGCGAACTTTGACCAACTCCGGCGAATGATCTTCACCATAGCCTTGGTGATCTCACCATAGCTCTTCAATGAAATCTAACAGTCTACGTCGTTTATCGGCATAGCTCTTCTACCGATCTTGGGCAGCCTTAAGTCTATCCCGAATGATCTTCACCATAGCCTTGGTGATCTCAACAAGTTCAATACCCTCGAGCTTGGCCTCGCCAACCTCATCCCAACACAATGCTGTCCTGCATTTCCTCCCATATAATGCCTCGTATGGAGGCATGCCAATACGTGCCTGATAACTGTTGTTATAGGCAAACTCTACTAGAGCCAAATGTTTGTCCCAACTCCCTTGGAACTCCAAAGCACATGCCCTAAACATATCTTCCAAAATCTGTATCACCCGCTCGGATTGTCCATCCGTCTGTGGATGAAATGATGTGCTAAACTTCAGTTTCGTTCCCAAAGATGCTTGAAACTTTGGTCAAATTCTAGAGATCCACGATTCACAAAGATGCTCTTCAGTGTATAACTTGGCCAATCTTTCAAGAGGATAAGTAATGTTGATAGGTAAGAAATGTGCACTCTTAGTAAGCCTATCAACCACCACCCATACCGCATCATAATTGTTCACTGTTCGTGGTAATCCTACCACAAAGTCCATGGTCACATGTTCCCACTTCCATTTTGGAATGGTAAGTGGCTGCAAAAGCCCCGCCGGGTGCCGATGCTCTGACTTAACTTGCTGACAAGTAAGGCATCGACTCACATACTCTGCGATGTCTGATGTACTCCTAATTTACCATATTTATGATCTTGTTTTGTCACACTTTTAATATTTCATTTCTCATTTTTTAAATAAAAAGGATTGATTTTTATCATCTTGGACATTTTAAGGTATTGCACTTGTTTAGGTATATTTTGAATTTCAGGACAATTTGGGGCGTAAATTAATTTTTGAAAAGAAATAAAATTACTCTCGAGTGAAGACGGAAAAATCAGCAAAGTGAAATGGATCCTTACTTTAATTCCGAAATATTTATAAAGAGACCGGAAATACATTTCAGAATAAGTCAGAGTGTCCGCAATAAAATGTACCGGTTAACTGTTGACCAGTTAACTGATCAAACAGCTAACCGGCCAAAGCAATAAGTGACGGATAGATAAGAGCCAAACCTTTGGCTGACAACACTATTCACACATTGTGAATAAGGCTCCACTGTAGAAAAACTCAAAGAAGAAAACAAAGGAGATTAAATACATTGTATTGATCCACCAACTGCATACAAAGCTGTCTTCATCATCTCCATTCTTCAATCAAGATAGAACAACGGCAAACATCAGCAAACAAAGAAAAAATACACTATGGAACAGCAGCCGGTGCTATTTGCAGGAAGAAAAATAGGAAAGTGGCAATCACATCTCATGAAGATTGAAGTAAAAGCAAACCAAAAATTATTTTCAGCACCTTCATTTCAGGATTGTTGATGCTCTAGCCCCTTCTTCCACTGCTATATAAAGGAGTCATTTGTGAGCTGCAGAACACACCAATTCGGAGAGAAATCTCCTTCTTCTCTTTTCTTTAGCTTTAGTTTATATTAGTAGCCATATAATAAAAGTGATTCTATCAATAACACTTTCTGTATAGATTTCAGTTTGTAATTCTCAGTTCCAGAGTTTTAGCTTGTGATATTTGGTATTAAAGTTCATTTGCGATTATCAGTTCGTTCGATCAGTACCAGCTTAATACTAGGATTCTAGTTTTCTCTACTCCAGCTCATTATTTATGCCTTCAGGTTCTTATTCAAACACTCATTTTATTTTCTTTAATCTGTTAAATTAATTATGTCTATCATTAGTTTTACTTTTATTTCGTTTACTGTAATTATGTGTAACTAAATTAGTTTAGGTTTGGGCAAGATGTAATTTTTACTGTTAATGTTCATATGATAATAATTGGTTAAAACTATTACTTGGTTAATTTTAGGAGTGTTGGGTTGAATATTCTAATATGCTAAATACATTATATTGGGAAACTAATATTATCACGGGAGTGAAATTTCATTAAAATCCCTTTTGTTAATTCACCCACTAAATTGCTACCCGGAAGTGTTAATGAATTTAGGATAATTTGATTTTGTACTTTTTACTGTCTTAATAAAATTACCCGGAAGTGTTAATTAGTTAAATCTTTATTATTATGAACATCAAAATAAAATTACTCTTAGCCCAAGCCTAATTTTCTCTATATCATTAATTGTTAAATTACCAAGTATTGTGATTTATTTTACTCTCTAGCAATTTCGCATTAACAAAAACAAGTTAAAAAAAATCTATTCACTTAGCTCCATTCCAAAATGTTATCAATTTGAGCCATTCTCTAGCGGAATGATACTCACTTACTCTATACTATATCGTTACAAGCCAATTAAAACATCATTTCCATTCACATTTTTACACCATTTCACACTACACATTTTGGCATGTCACAATTTTGGCGCCGTTGCCGGGGAATGGCATAGTGTTATTGATTGATTATTAGTTAATATTAGTGTTTGTTATTATTTATCTGGAGACTAAGTATTTTTTTTACATGTTCTCATTAATTTTGTAAACAAAAAAAAACAAAAAAAATCATTTTTCGTGCACTAAAAAAAACTCTTAAAAAAGTGTATGCATACTCGCTCTCAAGGGAGTGAAGGATTGCAACCATTTAACCTTGATTTTGAAAAAGAATTAAGGAAAAGAAGAAAAGCACGAACCCTTGAACTTAAAATTCCAGATCAAATCATGGAGGATTTTCAAAACAATCCCAATAATCCAAATGGTCAAAACCTAATTCCTAATCCAAATCCTTCGCCACCACAAAATACACCCATTAATACTCCAAGAGATGGACACAATTCTTTCTTTGGAGATCAAAGACCATCAGGATTTGAAAATTTCCAACAAATTCCTCCCCAAACACGGCCCCAACTTTATCCACCACATCCCTACCAAAACTACCAAAATCACCAAAATCAACCTCCTCCACCATATCCATACACTTACCCATATCCTTACCCACCTCCTCCGTTTATGCACCCATATCAACCTCACCCATATGGCCAATACTACCAACACCCACATAATCAACAAAATCAAGGGCAATTCATGAGACAACAGCAAGGGAGAAGACTTCTTGATTATGTTGCAGGTGAAATTGAAGAACAAGTTAGCATTCTCTATCCTGGTGTGGATGCAGAAAATTTTGAGATCAAACCATCACTTATCTCATTGATCTCAACCAACAAATTTGGCGGATCAAAGAGTGAAGATCCGACGAGCCATGTGAAGCAATTCTTGAGAGTTCTCCAAACTCTTAAACTTAATGGAGCCTCTGTTGATGCTATCAGACTTAGATTGTTCCCATTCTCATTGAGGGATGAAGCATTGAGTTGGTTGAACTCCAAACCATCCAGTTATTTCCACACATGGGAGAAGTTGCATCGAGAATTCATGAAGGAGTTCTATCCTCCTTCCAAGGCATAAAAAATGAAGAAACTTATCCAGCAATTCAGGCAACATCCATCAAAATCTCTTTACGAATCATGGAAGAGATTTAAAGACCTTCAAGTTCAATATCCACATCATAATATGAGCATGGGTGATCTCATTGTCTCATTTTATGAAGGATTACATGATAATTCCAAAATTGTTGTGGATGCCTCTGCTAATGGAGCTTTCATGGAGCTTGATCCTGAAACAGGAAAAGAGATGCTTGAGAAAATTTGTAACAACAGTGCATCATGGTATTCTGAAAGATCCACTCAAAAACTAGGAGCGGGAGTTTATGAGGTTGACCAAACAACAGCTTTAACGGCAAAGGTTGATTCTCTCACAACCATGGTTCAAAAGCTCACGGAGAAACAATCATTATCAACTTCTAGCACATTAACAAATCCATCATCATCTTTAGTTCAAGTTTTGTTCTGTGAACTCTGTGGAGGAGGACATTCTTTTAAGGAATGAAATCTTCTTGAACTTACACAAAATGTTCCTTCTGGCCCCACAGTAGAACAAGCTGAAGCTATATATGGTAGACCTCAAGTACCATATTAAGGGAACTATAATCCTCAAGGGAGGACACATCCAGGATTTTCATGGAGTAATCCATCAGGTGCAGCAAATTCATCTTTTTCATCCAAACCAACACCTCCTGGATTTCTAAATCAACAAGGGTGCCCACCGCAACAGCAATTACCACCACCACCACCTCAACAGCAACAACAATTTGTTGGAGTTAATGACTTCCATAGAATGATGCAAGGTATCACTAATCAATTCTCTCTACTCACCACCCAACTCAACCAAATTCAAGCTCACAACAAAATGCTTGAGAGCTAAATAGCTAGTTTTGCTTCACCATCTACTAGCAAAGCTCAAGGAAAATTGCCTGCCTACTCTGAACATCCCAGGGAGAATGTCAATGCAGTAACTACAAGGAGTGGAAAACAACTTTCTGATCCACCACTTGTAGTTGAAAAAGAAAAGATAACTGAAAAAGAGACTTCACCACCAAAGGAGAGTAATGAAGAACTCAATTCTCCAGGCAAGAAAAAGGCAGTGCAACCATATACTCCACCTTTACCATTTCCTCACAGAGCAAAGAAAAACACAACTGATGAGAGGAGGGATAAATTCCTTAAATGGATCGGACAGCTTAACACAACAATTCCACTTCATGATGCTCTGAAACATATGCCTTCATATTCCAATTTTCTGAAGGAAATTCTATCAAACAAGAAGAAATTAGAGGAGAAAGCTACAGTGGCCATGAGCGAGGGATCCGGTGCTATCATTCAAAAGAAACTTCTAGAAAAATTGAAGGATCCAGGTAGTTTTACTATACTATGCATAATTGGAGGATTTATGGTTAACAAAGCTTTTTGTGACCTTGGGGCTAGTGTTAGCCTTATCCCATATTCTATGAGCAAGAGACTTAGTCTTGGTATTCCCAAGGCTACTTCGATGACCATTCAGCTTGTTGACTGATCTGTTAAGCACCCTGTTGGTATTCTTGAAGACATTCCTCTACAAGTTGGGAAATATTTCATCCCTTGTGACTTTGTCGTCCTAGACATGGATGAAAATGAGCGAGTACCTGTCATATTGGGAAGGCCTTTCTTGGCCACTGCCGGTGCCATCATTGATGTTTAAAAGGTTACATTAAAAATTGAAGTGGGGGATGAAAGGGTTGAGTTTAATATTTTCCAAACGGCGAAAAATCCTGCATGTGTGGAAAATTGTTGGAGGATTGATATAGTTGATGAGTCTGTGAGAGACTTCACAGGAATCTTTCACAAGGATCCTATGGAGGTTTGTGTTGTGGATGAAGTCGGAAAAAAAAATGAGGATGAAGAGTTAGTGGAGCGTGTAAAAAAGAAAGAGAGTTGTAAAAGCTTTCGCGAGCGAAAGGAAGTTAAAAAACTGAGGAAGGGAGGAAAGTTGCTATCAGTGGCCAAAGAGTTAAGCAATATCATGAAGGAGACGACACAAAGGAGAAACTCATTGTTCGACTGGATGATCCTCCTTATGAGTAAACCACTCAGGTAATGTCGGGCACACGACGTTAAAAATAACGCTTCTTGGGAGGTAACTCAAGTTTATTTCTTGCATTTGAATGTGTGTTTTGCTTGTGTGTTTGCATTGAATAATTTTATTTTCCCACCCATTTACTCACCCGCCCTGTATATATTTGTCACATCGAGGACGATGTTTCATCCTAAGTGTGGGGGGAGAATACACATGTTTGTTTGTTTGCTTGTGAATTGCCTTATTATCTATTTAATTTTCAAATCATGCATTCTATTCTTTCACATGGTATGTGGATTGTTGGCAGGACTTGTCTCTTAATAATTGGATTGAGAATCATAATTTTGAGCGTTGAGTAAAATTTTGGTCAAATTTTAAACTTTGTACAAACACAATACATCTCATGCACGCAAATGGTTATCTAGTGAAATTGTTGTTCAATATGTTTAAGATTGTGCAAAACAAGAGTGCTATGTGCTTTTATTTTCCTTGACATGATTTTCTGACTTAGCACATTAGGAAATGATATAGGCCATTTTTCATAAACCCCATATACCTAGCCTTACCCATGTGATAAATATCCCTTGTTCACCCCTTTGAGCCATTTTTTAAGTAAGCGTTATACGCTTAACCCTATTTTTGTTATTTTCTTTCATGAAAACCTGTTATATGTGACCCTTAGCCTAAAAGTCAAACACTATCCATCCACCCTAAAATGAACTTGCATAAAATTTTAATGAGTTTAGAGAGTGTCATTCACCTTAAGGGAGCTTCATTTACACTTTTGTGATTACTTAGTTGTTAATATTCATTTATAGGAGTAGTTGTTCTTGTTGTATCATCATTGTACATATTATTCTTGTAAATTCTTACTGTTAGAAGCATGAAAAAGCCTTGAAAAAAAAAACAAAAAAAAAGCAAAAAAAAAATAATAAAAAAAAGAAAAAAAAGAAGAAATAAAGTGAACAAGGCTAAATGTTAGTGTATATGATTCTCTCTTTTGTATATTTTTCTTGTATATTAAATTACACTTTTTACTACTCCTAACTGTTGAAAATAACAAGTGTTGTATAGATTATTGCCAAAAGCTCCTACTCATTACTTAGTACATCTCTAAATTTGTTAAATTTATGTCAAGTTCATTTCTTTTGTTTCCTCATTAATTCCCTTTGTTTATAAGCCTTTTCCCACACACCACATTATAACCCAATGTGAAAAGTCCTAATTGATCTTAATTGTGTTTTGTCTGAAATAAGTTGATAGGAAAATCTTATTTTACACAATCTTGCATGGTTGAACAAACAAAGCTAGATACCATTTGCACACCACACACTTTGTGCTTGTTAGAGTTTAGATTTGACCAAAACGTTTCAGATGATATGCAAAATATTTTTATGATTCTCACTACTATTATTTTGTGACAAGTCAAGGAAATTTGATTGATCAGGTGGAGTGAAAGGAAAGTGTGCAAGATTTGAGGGTTATACATATGATTTCGCAAATTCATTTTTGCTTGCTTGTTTGTGTGAAATGTAAATATTTTTGCTTGAGGACAAGCAAAATCTTAAGTATGGGAGAGTTGATGTACTCCTAATTTACCATATTTATGATCTTGTTTTGTCACACTTTTAATATTTTATTTCTCATTTTTTAAATAAAAAGGATTGATTTTTATCATCTTGGACATTTTAAGGTATTGCACATGTTTTGGTATATTTTGAATTTCAGGACAATTTGGGGCGTAAATTAATTTCTGAAAAGAAATAAAATTACTCTCGAGTGAAGACGGAAAAATCAGCAAAGTGAAATGGGTCCTTACTTTAATTCCGAAATATTTATAAAGAGACCGGAAATACATTTCAGAATAAGTCAGACTGTCCGCAATAAAATGTATCGGTTAACTGTTGACCAGTTAACTGATCAAACAACTAACCGGCCAAAGCAATAAGTGACGGACGGATAAGAGCCAAACCTTTGGCTGACAACACTATTCACACATTGTGAATAAGGCTCCACTGTAGAAAAACTCAAACAAGAAAACAAAGGAGATTAAATACATTGTATTGATCCACCAACTACATACAAAGATGTCTTCGTCATCTCCATTCTTCAATCAAGAGAGAACAACGGCAAACAGCAAACAAAGAAAAAATACACTATGGAACAGCAGGCGGTGCTATTCTTCCACTGCTATATAAAGGAGTCATTTGTGAGCTACAGAACACACCAATTCGGAGAGAAATCTCCTTCTTCTCTTTTCTTTAGCTTTAGTTTATATTAGTAGCCATATAATAAAAGTGATTCTATCAAGAACACTTTCTGTATAGATTTCAGTTTGTAATTCTCAGTTCCAGACTTTTAGCTTGTGATATTTGGTATTAAAGTTCAGTTGCGATTATCAGTTCGTTCGATCAGTACCAGCTTAATACTAGGATTCCAGTTTTCTCTACTCCAGCTCATTATTTATGCCTTCAGGTTCTTATTCAAACACTCATTTTATTTTCTTTAATCTGTTAAATTAATTATGCCTATCATTAGTTTTACTTTTATTTCGTTTACTGTAATTATGTGTAACTAAATTAGTTTAGGTTTGGGCAAGATGTAATTTTTACTGTTAATGTTCATATGATAATAGTTGGTTAAAACTATTACTTGGTTAATTTTAGGAGTGTTGGGTTGAATATTCTAATATGCTAAATACATTATAATGGGAAATGAATATTATCACGGGAGTGAAATTTCATTAAAATCTCTTTTGTTATTTCACCCACTAAATTGCTACACGGAAGTGTTAAGGAATTTAGGATAATTTGATTTTGTACTTTTTACTGTCTTAATAAAATTACCGCGGGAGCGGAATTAATTTAAGATAGTGTAATCAACTAAGTCGTGGGAACGATTAGAAGATTACCATTTGTAAATCTTTCACACACCTAAAAGTAACTAAGTTAATTAGTTAAATCTTTATTATTATGAACATCAAAATAAAATTACTCTTAGCCCAAGCCTAATTTTCTCTATATCATTAATTGTTAAATTACCAAGTATTGTGATTTATTTTACTCTCTAGCAATTTCGCATTAACAAAAACAAGTTAAAAAACAATCTATTCACTTAGCTCCATTGCAAAATGTTATCAATTTGTGATTAGCTAAAAATCAATCATTAATTCTAGTTCTCTTTTTGAGCCATTCTTTAGCGGAACGATACCCACTTACTCTATACTATATCGTTACAAGCCAATTAAAACATCATTTCCATTCACATTTTTACACCATTTCACACTACACATTTTGGCATGTCACAATTTCGGCGCCGTTGCCGGGGAATGGCATAGTGTTATTGATTGACTATTAGTTAATATTAGTGTTTGTTATTATTTATCTGGAGACTAAGTATTTTTTTTACATGTTCTCATCACTTTTGTAAACAAAAAAAACAAAAAAAAAATCATTTTTCGTGCACTAAAAAAAACTCTTAAAAAAGTGTATGCATACTCGCTCTCAAGGGAGTGAAGGATTGCAACCATTTAACCTTGATTTTGAAAAAGAATCAAGGAAAAGAAGAAAAGCACGAACCCTTGAACTTAAAATTCCAGATCAAATCATGGAGGATTTTCAAAACAATCCCAATAATCCAAATGGTCAAAACCTAATTCCTAATCCAAATCCTTCGCCACCACAAAATACACCCATTAATACTCCAAGAGATGGACACAGTCCTTTCTTTGGAGATCAAAGACCACCAGGATTTGAAAATTTCCAACAAATTCCTCCCCAAACACAACCCCAACTTTATCCACCACATCCCTACCAAAATCACCAAAATCAAGCAAGTCATCAATCCTCGGTAGAGGATACCTATTCTTGATTGTGACTTTATTCAACTGTCAGTAGTCGATACACATTCTTAGTGTACCATCTGTTTTCTTCACGAAGAGTATCGGTGCTCCCCACGGTGAATGACTAGGTCTAATGAACCCGTTGTCCAATAGTTCTTGTAATTGGACCTTCACCTCTTGAAGTTTCGCCGGTGCCATTTGATAAGGAGGAATCGAAATGGGTTTGGTCCCCCGGCTCAACTTCGATCACGAATTCAATGTCCCTATCGGGTGGAAGCCCTGGTAAGTCCTTGGGAAAGACGTCCGGGTACTTGCACACGACACGTACATCGTTAATGTCTACTTCTTTCTTTGTTTCATCCACCACGTAAGCAAGGTACGCGTGACATCCTTTCTTCATCATCTTCCGTGCTTTCATCACGGATATAATACATCCATTAGGTCTTCCGCGATCTCCTTCGAAACGTAAGACGTTTCCCTCATCATCTTTGAGTTCCAAAATTTTGGTGTAGCAATCAACTCGAGCATGATGCTTTTCGAGCCAATCGATCTCTAAGATTGCATCGAACTCCAACATACTTAGAGGTACGAAATCACAAGTCTAAGGTTGACCCGTCACTTCTACCCCACATGATGGATAGTAGTGGTTCCTCTCAATGTCATCTCCTAACGGTGTGGAGACTAACAAGGTTTGTGTCATCGGTGTCAATGGCACGTCAAGACTTTCGGCGAACGCTTCACTCACAAATAAACGTTGTGCCCCGGTATCAATGAGAATCCTAGCGTTTCTTCCATTGATCAGTAGTGTTCCTACATTTATAGGTTATGTAAGACACTCTACTCGAAGTACCGGATCGAAAACAGGCTAAACGGACACTTTCAGGTCGAAAATGCACTGGATCGGCGCCGGTTTTGGGTTGGACCGGCGCCGGTTCACCCCTGGGGTGACAGATTACTCACAAATGAACCAGACCGCCGCCGGTTATGGCCAAAACCGGCGCCGGTTTACCTACGGATTTTTGAAAAAAATCATTTTAAATCAAATCCGGCCCCGGTTCCGAGCACGGTAACTCATTCCGGCGCATTTTCAATCGGACTGGCGCCGGTTATGGCCCAAACCGGCGCCGGTTGGAGTACGGCGTACTCCAATTTAATTGATTTAATTGGGCAGTCCGTTTTTGCTACTTTTTTCTCAAAACCGGCCGGTAACGACCCCGACCGGCCCGTACAAGCCCGCTATCACTTTATACCCTTAACAATATGTAATTTATCAAGCGATATCAAGGGATTACCTGCAACGGAGTCGGGGTTAGCCCGAGCATCGGCCTCGGTCATTGCATAAACCCGTGCTTGGGCCCCGCCTTGGTTGACGGACGCGGCATTGCTTGTTGATGCGCCGCCTCTTCCCGTGCCGCTGTGTGACGGTCCTGCACGGTTCTTTCCCGTCATGGTTCTTCCTCCAGCTCCCGAGGCTCCCTCTCTCCCCAATTGTGGGCAATTGGCCTTCATGTGACCCGTATTCCCACATTGGTAGCACCTCGGGGGTGCATTGCACTTCCCGAAGTGGTTCTTTGAACAATTAGCACATTTAGATGGCCCCGAGTTGTGAGACCCGGACGTGTGCCACCTAGAGTCCCTATTCTTCTTCGCTGGTGGTGCCGGCGCCTTGAATGAACCACCTCTGATGTGCACTTGTCGTGAGGTGCACTCAAAATAATTTATCAATACAACACTAATACGTAGTATAGTGAAGTAAGGTTCGTATCCACAGGGAAGGGAATACTTTTCTTTTATAAAATAGTAACAAGGGGGGTTTTAAGTTTGATTTGAATTAATTTAATTAACACTAAGATGAACGACTTATATGAGTTTAACTTATAGAGATGAGGACTTGGTTTTGCTTTTATCCACTTAATGAAATGTTCGTCGATCCCGGTTATATCTTTAACTATCTTCCTCTCGAATACTCAATCGAGGAGTATATCCAGTTCATCGAGGGTAGTTATTAATAACGAGACGCGTTCATTAATAAAACTTACTACCGAGTCAATATAGAACACGCGCCGTATATTAACACGATAGTAGCAATAAACTTGAGATGAAAACGATTGAGATTGATAACCTCAACACAAGCGGTTTATCGGTTTAATCAATATAATTAATTCCCCTTAGATTATTAACCATGAGACGCATGCATTAATAATCCAACTTTACTACCGTTGAAGGAACCGAATTAATAACAAGCGTATTAACCGATTGATTCTAGTAATAATTAATATATGAAACAAAACTAGTTGATCCTTTAAGTAATGCTCAAAATATTAATATGAAGTATGAATATGAAATAATTAATACTCATGGAAGAATATTAAAGAGTATGAATCCTACTATAGTTAATATCAAGATGTTAACTAATTGTCATCTTAGTAACACTCCCCAATATTAACATAGAGGAAGAAATAACTATTACTATAACTAATGTCAAGATGTTAACTAATTGTCATCTTAGTAACACTCCCCAACATTGATATAGAAATAGTATTTAAAGGAAGAATTAATATTCAAGGAAGAAAATTAAAGAGAATAACTCACGACTTACAAATTCATTAAGCTTCAAAGTAGCAAAACCAAGATGGAAGAGTTTAGCTCCTCATTTGGAGACTAAACATGATGAAAATATAAAGAAAGAACTATTCTAGACTGAGCTTAGAAGTATAAAGGAATTGGTGATCTTTGTGGGAAGGAAAGGGGGGTATTTATAGGCTTTTTAGGCTTGCAGGATCTTGTACCCGATCGGGCTGTAAGGGCACTCGATCGGGTACTTGGTTGCTTCGCGGAAGTATAAAAAAACTGGGTTATACCCGGTGGGAATGTCGGCCACCCGATCGGGTATGAACACTCGATCATGCCAAAATCTCCCCTGCATGTTGCCTTGTCCCGGATCCGATCCGATTTGATTTTTCAACAAGGTACCCGATCGGGTATAGGTCATACCCGACCGGGTACAACACCAAAAATCAGAATCTTGAGATTTTTGCACCTTCCTTCCATTTGTGATGTTCACCAATGGTCCCTAGAGTGATTTTGGACCTGTTTGAGCTTAGTATAAACCTAATCTAAACAAATTACAAACATTTTTACAACTTAAACTATTACACCAAAAGTGTGTAATTTCCAAAGTAATAATCAATCAAAACTAATTAAAAACACAGAAATAAATATGTAATTTACATGAATGTCAACCTCCTCCGTGGTTGTTCCTCCATGAATGATCGGGTGGCCCCGAACTATTCCACTTCCTTTTCTTCGCCTCCTCGACGTCTCTTGCTTTCCTCTCATTCCATTGGGTTTCCCCAAGCATACCTTGTTCAACCACCTCGCTAAAGGTCATGTGGCGCGAGTGCGTGGCCCGCGCCGGTCACAGATGTCCAACAGTAAGGCATCCCAAAAATGTTCAGTCATGCGGTCTTCATCGGCCGCATACTCGGGTAAGAACCTAGCCAAGGTTCTAAATTCTTGCTCCAATTGCTTGACCGTACCACCTTCCTTTTGTCTAAGGTTGGTGTACTCCCCTCCTCTTCACGTTGACCTCGAAGTCGGAGTAGTATTGAGCATAAAACTCTTGCTCAAAGTTCTGTCATGAGATGTTCCCACGGTATTTTCCTTCTATAGCTTCCCACCATGTAGAAGCCATTCCATCAAGCAAACGTGAAGCAATAGTCAACTTCACGTCCGTGGTGATTTGCATGTCCCTCGCTGCATCTTTCACCTTCTTTATCCAATCGGCGGTAACGGTAATATCACTGGTGCCGTCGAAGGACCTGCACCCCAAGGCTCTTGCCTCCTTGAGGTATTTGGAGATTCTCACACAGAAGTCTCCGTCACGTCCACCTTGAGACGCCCCCGAAACAGCCCTTGAAGCTCCCCAGCTTCGTTGGCCCGAGCCCCCTTGAGAGGCACACCTAGCTTGGCGTCTAAGGTCTCTCCTTTGTTTCTCCTTTTGATACCATTCGAGCAGCTCCCCCATTTGAGCAAAATGGGCATCGCTCTCATCATTATCATCATCGTCGGTGTGAAAGTCACCACATCATATGGGGTCTCCTCATGCTCCGTTTCAGGAACAAATGTCGAGTCATAGTTCTCGGTGTTAGTTTCATACACTGTACTAACGTGGCCATCGCTCACTGTTTGGACCCGGTGGCCCCCACGGCCTACACGGCATCCTCTTCTTCCCCTAGAACAATGTGATGTGGCCCGGCTAGCCCCTACTGAGCCCCCCGCAGCAAGTCCCCTAGGGTTGTTCCTCGTCGGCATACGTCTACCCTCCATTTCTACAAAGAAATTTGAACGAGTCGTTAGACTCCAATCAATGTCAATTGACGGAAGACGTTATAGACACATAATGGCCCAAGTCACCGCCATACGAATTGTTAAGGGTACCATCTTAACAACTAGAGAACTTGCAACTCGGGTAACAATAGTCCTATGAACGCCAAAATACAATGCTCATGGTTTTTGGTAAAACTCTTTTTTTTTGTAAAATCTCATTGTGAGAGGTTGATTACATAGTTTAGAACTAACCTGGCTCTGATACAACTTAATTGTCACGCCCCAGACCGCATCTAAGTGCGTGTACAACTGCCGTATGACCAAGTGATGTCACTCGCAAGTCAACGTGACTTAATCATACAAGGCGTCCATGAACATAATCCGTCCATACTCAATAGTAAACATACATAACAACATCACATTCAAACCAATGAATAGCGGAAATATTCAACGGTAAAGCATGGGCCACAACCGGCCAAAACGTGAGCTCACAGGCCCAAAATAGTTTATAGTAAATCAAATATCCATGAGCAAGTGTTTGGTAGTTTGAAAGGAAATAAGGAAGCATGAACCACGTCTTCCTTGATTTGTGTTCACCTGTAAGAAGGTGCAGGTAGCAAGCCCTAGCTTCAACCTGAAAATGGTGGGGGCCCCCGAAGGGGTCAGTACAAGTACCGAGCGAGTAGCAAGCTAAATGTAGAGTAACTAACGTTTCAAGTATAAGACCCAAACATAGGGTGATACATACACGTATAGTACTTTCCCCTAAGTTATGAAATACATATCAGTATATATATATATATATATATATATATATATATATATATATATACTTGGAAATACCCGACCCGTATGTCATTGTTTGTTTGGGAAAATAGTAGTAGTCAATATCCTTGACTCAAATTCCAACACACCCATATACCTATGAGTGTATAGGACTCCTCCTGGTCCTAATCAATTCATATTCCGACTTTTGAGGATAGTACCGTAGTCATTGGTTCTACACCATTTATACATATGAGTTTTGAGGACATTAAAGTCCTTGGGTCCTCCACCATGAGTTTTGAGGGCTCTTTAGCCCTTGGGTCCTCCACCGATGTACATATGAGTTTTGAGGACTCTTTAGTCCTTGGGTTCTCCACCATATGCATATACGTTTTGAGGACTCTTTAGTCCTTGGGTTCTCCACCGAAATATATATTCCAAGTTTTGAGGACTCTTTAGTCCTTGGGTCCTCCACCATATGCATATAAGTTTTGAGGACTCTTTCGTCCTTGGGTTCTCCACCATATGTATTCCTATGATCTACCTCAGTAATTTTATTAGTGCCATTAACATATTACTATTAGTTAATTAGTAATTTTAATTGAACGTTAGTTAATTTTAGTGAACTTTAATGAAATTTAATATATTAATGTTAGTTGAGTGAAATATATAAAATAGTCTTTAATATTTTATTCTGAGGTCTTAGTGAACTTTAGTAAACATTATACCATATTGGTGATAATTGTTAATTTAGTGAACTAAGTTCAACCGAGCTAGCTTAGGTTGTATTAATTTTAGTGAACATTATATTAGTAAATTATTAATTCCGGCCAGCTTAAATTTTTAATATTAGTTAGTTTAGTGAACTTACTGAAATATATGTTTAAAATATTATAGTAGTAAATTATTTAAATTCCGGCTAATATATTAACATTTTTAATATATTCTAAGTTCACTAAGTTCAACCGAGCTAGCTTAGGTTGTATTAATTTTAGTGAACATTATATTAGTAAATTATTAATTCCGGCCATTAACATATTGATTTTAGTTAATTAATAATATTAATAGTGAACTTGAGTGAAATTTAACATATTAATGTTTCTAAATATGAATTAGTCATGATTGAAAAGTTAGTTAATTCAAATTATTAATGCCACAAATGTACTGCTTTTAGTTAATTAATAATATTAATTGAACGTTACTTAATGTACTTATATAATATTTTAATTATAATATATATACAGGCATAATGTATAGACAAAACAGAAGTTGGATGTACCAAAAAATCTTCGCGATAACTATGGAATACGCAGTGATTTTTTTAATGGTGTTGAAGATTTTATTAAATTTGCACAAGAACAGAAGAATTATATGGATGACGATAAAATTAGATGTCCATGTACAAAGTGTAAAAATCTTCAAATTAAAGATGTCGACCAAGTTGTGTGGGATTTGTACGAAAAAGGTTTCGTTGCCAATTATTATAATTGGACTTCTCAATGTGTGCCTTGTTAAATCAACATTTTCATCTTTTTATTTTGAGTGTGAAGTCATCACTAAAAGAAAGAGACCTGCTCGGAACGATGACGTTGGCGAGGATTCATATGACAAAGTAGTTTCTATTTTCAACTACCCAGGTAGAGGTAAAGGAGCTGCGACTTACCATTACATCGTGGGCGGAGAAATGAAAATTGCACATACTTACATTCTCATGAATTGTCCATAAATCTTACCATTTTATAAGTAAGTTGAATTGGTAGTTATATTTGTAATATAGCTAATGTTTTTTTAAAAATTAGGGTGTTATAATAATATCTTTATGTTTCAATTCACAGTGAATATAGAGCGTCTTTATCAGCATTTCCTGATGATGCAATTGATGCAATGGTGGACTCTGACTTTGCATTATGGTACCAACAGCAGGTATATATATATATATATACATTATATATACTATTAGCTAATAATTTTTAATCATTACCTAATGTTATCATGTTTTAATTTGCAGATCAGGTACCGTGGGATTAACGACCCTCTGTTAGTATCATTATCTGTTTATTAAGTATAATTTTTTTAAAATGCGCTTAAATTTTAATGATTATAAAATGGTTATTAAATAAACTTTTGAAATTTTAAAATAAACTTTCAAAATGCGCTGAATTTTTATTTTTTTAAAAAAAAATAAAACTTTTGTCACGGACGGTTCCGTGACAAAATATAAATTCAGTTTATTTAAAATACCCAAAACGCTGAAAATAACATAATTTTTTTAAAAAAATAAAACCTTTGTCACGGATTAGATCCGTGACAAGTTCAAAATTTTGAATATTTTCGAAATTTTTAAAGTACCCGCCCACTTGTTTCGAAATTTTTCAAAAAATTTTCAAATTTTTTTGTCAGAGATATGTCCGTGACAAAATAAAAAATTTGAACTTTGCAGCTCATTTCAAATACCCGCCCACTCTATTTCGATTTTTTTTTTAAATTTGCAAAAACTTTGTCAAGGATATTTCCGTGACAAATAATTAATTTTTTTTTTAAATAAAAAAATTTATTCACGGCTGTGGCCGTGACAAATAAAAGGCGATGAAGTTCCGGTGAAGTGTTTTGTCACGGACGGTGGCCGTGACAAATCCGTGACAAACTCTCTCACGGATTACTGTCCGTGACAACAACTTTGTCACGCCCCTGGTGTCATGGATTTGGTCCGTGACAAAGTCCGTGACAAAAATCATTTGTCACGGATTTTTTGAACTACGGTCCGTGACAAAATCCGTGACAAATCAGATGTTTTTTTGTAGTGATAGCCTTGGTGATCTCAACAAGTTCTATACCCTGGAGTTTGGCCTCGCCAACCTCATCCCAACACAATGGTGTCCTGCATTTCCTCCCATACAATGCCTCGTATGGAGGCATGCCAATACTTTCCTGATAACTGTTGTTATAGGCAAACTCTACTAGAGCCAAATGTTTGTCCCAACTCCCTTGAAACTCCAAAGCACATGCCCTAAGCATGTCTTCCAAAATATGTATCACCCGCTCGAATTGTCCATCCGTCTGTGGGTGAAATGTTGTGCTAAACTTCAGTTTCGTTTCCAAAGATACTTGAAACTTTGGCCAAAATCTAGATGTGAATCGTGGATCTCTATCCGGCACAATGGATATCGGGACTCCATGCAATCTCACAATCTCTTCAGTGTATAACTTGGCCAATCTTTCAAGATGATAAGTAATGTTGATAGGTAAGAAATGTGCACTCTTAGTAAGCCTATCAACCACCACCCATACCACATCGTAATTGTTCACCGTTCGTGGTAATCCTACCACAAAGTCCATGGTCACATGTTCCCACTTCCATTCTGGAATGGTAAGTGGCTGCAAAAGCCCCGTCGGGTGTTGATGCTTCGACTTAACTTGCTGACAAGTAAGGCATCGACTCACATACTCTGCGATGTCCCTCTTCATATCTGACCACCAATAACTTTCCTTCAACTCTCGGTACATCTTTGTACCTCCTTGATGCATAGCATAGGCTGAAGAATGAGCCTCCTCTAGTATGGACTTTTGGAGCTCTTCAATCTTCGGTATACATACACGATCTCTAAACAATAAGAGACCATCTTCTCTTACCCGGAAATCCTCAACGGGTCCCGCAACGATCCATTCACGGATCTTCTGACATTCGTCATCATTTTCTTGACATATGCTAATCTCATCCATCAAGGTAGGTCTAACCTCGAACCTCGCTATGAGGGCCCCACTCGTGGTCACCTCCACGTGTGCCCTCAATGCACGTAGGCATGTGAGTAACGTCCCCGACGTACTCTTCCTGCTCAATGCATCGGCCACCACATTGGCCGCACGGGTAGCTCAGTTGGTCGAGTGGTGGGAAAATTGGACCAAGTGACCAAGGTTCAAAACCCGCAGCGGCCGTGTGGAGGTTACAGAACCTGAAATAAGGCTAGACCTCTGGTGCGCACGTGTATAAGGCCTACCGCCGCTTTGCTGACTGAGTCACCGTGATTATTAACTCCCCCACCATCCTATCGGGTCTGAGTGGGGGGCTCCTAGGATGGGAGATTCCACCTTTGGACCAAGATGAAGATGGCTATGAGAGGAACTGACAGGCCCCCGGCAGTCACCAGGTACGATTCTTATCGCGCACCTCCTCCGTAGTTACCTTTCTCGAACAGATCCCAAACAACGGTGACGGAGCTCAAGTAGTTCCAAGGTGTTCATGTGAACACCCAAAAGTTTACATTAATTAGAAGTATAAAAACACATATACTCCGTATAAAATTAATGTAATGATTTAGTTTATTTTACTAGTATAATATTTCTTGATTTTAACTTCATTTAATTTTTTTTTATTGAAAAGATGCATGTGTGTGGAATTATTTCAATAAATAATATTATTGTTCACAATTTTAATTGTAGAATAACATCGAACCAAAATATAGGTGTCAGATCCGCACTGCTCGGCAAGACCATGTCGTTATTTCAGTTTTTTCAATTCTAATGGAGCAGATGAAGAAACTTGGACTTTATGGACAGGTGGGCGATTTTAGAATTTCGGTGCTCAAGGTTCACAGCAATTCTGTATTATTTGATTCTCCAAAACGTAGGAATCCAAAATGCAAGTCAATAATTCTTTTTAATTCAATTTATATATTGCGTCCCTTAAAAGTTTGACATCTTTCCTTTTTGGGACGTTCCAAAAACTTTGACACTTTCCCTTTTAATCAATTATTTTGTGGTTCCTGTTATTTCTCTCCTCTACACAAACCTCAACCACACAGTTTTTAATTTATTATTCCCCGTGTTGATCAAACTTGGCAAAGTTTTAAGAGCATCTCCAATGCTACAATGTTCACGGTGCACACGTGGCATGAGAGAGATAGACACAAAAGATTGATTTTATGACATTTCTCTCCTCGTCTTTCCACGGTCTTATGTGTTTTTGATAAGTTTTTCCCTGCAATGTTAACCACAATGTCTACACCTAGATATTGTACTTGACATTGTGAAGAAAAACTTACCAAAATGATATGAGATCCTTCAAATAAGGAGAAAGATATTCTATTTATTGTTTTTCATTGGCTATCTCTCATGCCACGTATGCACCATTAACGTTTTAGCATTGAAGATAGTGTACCAGATGTGCACTGATGTTGTGCAATGATGTCGTGCATTAACTGCAACATAAAGTGCAGTATTTTTAGTGGAAAAAATACTGTAAAATAGACATTTTTATATAAGGGTATTTTGGTCATTAAATATTCTAATAAGAACGAAATTTTCTTTTTATTTTTGTTCTTCAGTCATACAAATGTCTAAAAACATAACTAGTCATATTTAGGGAAACTCAATACTCCCTCCGTCCCAATTTGATTTGCAAAATTTCCTTTTTTGGTTATCCCAAAATGATTTTACACTTTCTATTTTAGGTATGTGAATAAGAATAAATTGACAAATTTATCCTCACTTTTACTTTTTCCCCATTAACTTAAAGACATCTACTTTTAGAAAGATGAACAAAAGTGTAAAAAGGAAACATCATTTATTATCATTCCTTAATCCTTATGCCGGTCAAAGTTTACAATTCAATTCGAGACGGAGGGAGTATGTTTTAGTATTTCCCGGTATTCAACAAGATTATAATTTCTATGTAGATAAGATGTTGTGGTATTGGTCACCTCATCTATGGGTCATCCCTGAGCTGCCTTTTGGTCCACCTCATTTATGGAGTTGGTCTCCTAATTAATGTCCTGGCCCAATTGGGCTGTCTACCCGACCAAGCCCATCCGTCCCCCGTTTGTCTTATACCCAGCCCATCCCGTGTGGCCCTCCCTTATATTTGGCTGGTTCTTCTGGAATCCTCCTATTTCTGCCTCTCCGCCTTCTCTCTAAACGATGACCTTTCAGTTCTGTTACCCTAGACCTAGAGTGAGAGAGTGCCGGTTTCCTCTGAGCTTTAGCTCCGGCTTTGCTCCGGTGAGGCCTTGGGGTTCCTATTGGGGTCTTCACTCTAGTCTGGTAGTGTGGTGGGTTATCTGTAGCTCCGGTGGGTTCTCTGGGCTGGGGTCTGGGTTCTTTGTGTGAGGGCTAGTTGGTTGTCGCCCTTCTGTCTTCCCTGGTTGTATCCCTGGTGGTGAGTGTGAGCAAGCCTTTGGGCTTGATGGTGATTGAGGTCTGAGCCGGTCCGGTTTTCCAACAGTGGTATCAGAGCCTGGACGTTGCTGCCTCTCTCGGACACCGGAAGCTCACCGGAGAACTCCCACACCGGTAACGTCTGAAGGCGCCATCGAAGAAGGTAAGTCGGGTTGTCTCTCCGTGACACCCGCTCAGGTATAAACTCAAACCCTAACTCTTGGGCTGCCGGAGTGCCACCGGCTTTTGTGATGCATGGGTATTCCGAAACCCTAGGTTGAGGAACTACCGGTTAGAAACCCTAGTTTCTGAACCGTTGCATGTGTAGATCTTATTTAGATAAGACCTGTAGAAACCCTAGGTTGGTGATACAGTGCATGAGTGGTCCAATCTGTGTCGAACTTGGCCACTGATATATGTGAACTTGCATGTGTTGAATTTATCCTCTGTGTGATAACCTCTGAACCTGCTGTATCGTGCCCTACTTATTTTCTGCTGTATTATTTTCTTTGTGTTTTTTCCTCTGCTCTGTCAGTCTATTTCAACTTTGCTTCCGCTTCTGTGTGTTGAGTTCTGGTAAATGTGTGGCTTCCTAACCCCTGATTGGCTAGGGCACCTGAGGTTAGGGCTAAGTGATTCCCTGCCAGCCACTTCAGTGGCCCCGGAACTGTGTGGTCACTTAGTCCGCAGCTCAAACCATCAGGGTTAAGCTCTCTTATTACCTGTATCTCTGCTGTTGTGTTGTGACTGTTATCATGGCTTCAAACCAGTATGGTATGATGCCTTTTAATGGTAAGACTGATTTTGACATTTGGAAACAAAAGATAAAATGTGTGTTAATACAACAGAAAGTTCATAGAGCTATTACTGGGCAATACTTAGAAACTGAGGAAAAACCCAGACAAGTTGAAATGAATGAAATAGCCTGCTCAACCATATATTTAAACTTGTCTGACTCTGTCCTTAGAAAGGTTGGAGTCATTGAGTCTGCTAAAGACCTCTGGGATAAACTTGAGTCTCTATATACTGATACTTCCCTTCCTGGCAAACTGTTTTTGTTGGAAAAGTTTTTTAGGTTTAGGCTTGACCTATCAAAAGATATTGATGAAAACCTAGATGTTTTTAACAAACTAATCCAAAACATTAAGCAGGCTGGGGAGAAACATATAGATGACTACACTGCCATAGTCTTATTGAATGCTATACGTGATTCCTATAATGATGTTAAGTCTGCCATTAAATATGGGAGGGATGACATAACCCTTGATATTGTTATTAATGGTCTGAGAAGTAAAGAACTTGACTTAAAACATTCTAGGAACCATCATAAGGAATCTGGGGAAGCTTTGTTTGTTAGGGGAAGGTCTAAAAGCAGGTCTAAAAACCCTAAAAAGGACAACCAGGATAAGAATGGTAGACAACCTAGCAAGAAAAGGCATAAGTCTAGGAAAAGGGTGTGCTATAATTGTGGGAACCCAGATCATTTCATAAAGGACTGTACCCAACCCAAAAGAAATGAACAGGCCAACTCTGTGACTGATAAGGAAATTAGTGAAGAAGTGTTCATGATCTGTGATCATGCTAATTCTGCCCTAAGCAACCTTACTGAATTTGAATGGCTAATAGATTCAGGTTGTACCTACCACATGACTCCTTTTAAAAATCTGTTTGCTTCTTATAGTGCTTGTGATTCTGGTTATGTGTCCCTAGCTGACAATAAGAAGTGTAAGGTCCATGGTGTGGGTGACATAAGTCTTAAGTTTGAAAATGGAACTGTTTTCAAATTAAAAAATGTTAGACATGTCCCTGATCTTAGGCACAACCTGCTTTCTGTTTCTGTTTTTGAAGAATGTGGTCTTGAGGGTAAATGGGGAAATGGGTGTATGAAGATTTTGAAAAAATCCCTTGTTTTGTTTAAAGCCTTGAAACAAAATAACCTTTATGTTGTGCATGCCTAACCTTTTTCTGAAAATGCTAATGCTGTACTCAGTGACAAGTCTGTGCTTTGGCACCAAAGACTGGGTCACATGAGTAATAGAGGATTGAATATTTTGAAACAAACTGGATGTTTTGGTAATGACTTGGTGTCACCCATACCTTTCTGTGAGGGTTGTGTCCTAGGTAAACAACATAAGGTTCAGTTTCCTGTTTCTAGCTATTCTAGCGAGCCTAAGTCTAAAGCTGTCCTTGACTACATACATGCAGATGTATGGGATCCTTCCAGTGTCCCTACCCATGGGGGTAGGAGGTACTTTCTGTCCATAATTGATGACTTTTCTAGGAAAGTCTGGGTCTGTTTGTTAGAACATAAATCTGATGTGTATGTTAGGTTTAAAGAATGGAAAATTATGGTAGAAAATCAAATTGGATGTAAGGTTAAAACCCTTAGAACTGACAATGGCTTAGAATTCTGCAATAAGGATATGGATAGGTTGTGTGTTGAGAGTGGGATTAGGAGACACAAAACTGTGCCCTATACTCCCCAACAGAATGGCTTAGCTGAGAGAATGAATAGGACCCTCCTAGACAAAGTTAGGAGTATGCTTGCCACTTCTGGCCTCCCCAAGAAGTTTTGGGGAGAAGCTGTCAATACTGCCACCTACCTGATAAACAGACCCCCCTCTGTACCTTTAGAAGGTAAGTGCCCTGAGTCTGTCTTCTCTAAGAAACCCCTGGACTTGTCAAACTTAAAAGTGTTTGGGTGTGTTGCCTATGTACATCAACAGTCTGATAAGTTGGACCCTATGTCTAAGAAATGCATTTTCTTAGGATATCCTGAAGGCGTTAAAGGATATAGGATCTGGGATAGGAACCAGAGTGGTTTTAAGGTCATTATAAGCAGAAATGTTGTGTTCAATGAAAGTGACTTTCCCTGCTTAGTTCAAAATGTGACTGACCCTCAAACTGTGCATGATGGCACCTCTCCTAGTGAGGTGGAGCCTATCCAGACCACTGCTGCCCCTCTGGTGAATGAGTCCAGTACTCCTGATTTGACCAACACTATGCATGACACCCACTCCACCTCTAGTGAGGTGGAGCAGCCCAGTGGTAATGATGAAAATTTGCATGATGTGATTGTTCAATCTGATTTTGCTGATAATGAAGAACTTGGAGAGATCCAAGTTGAGAATGAGAGTCTAGATGATTATGTGTTAGCCAGAGATAGGACTAGAAGAAACATTAAGAGGATTTCTGATAGTATGACTGACTATGCATTTCACCTGTATGATACTTCATTATTTGCTTTCTCTGTTTTTGAAACTCTTGAGTTGAATGAGCCTAAAACCTACCAGGAAGCCCTTGCCTCTAGAGAATCTAAAAATTGGCTATGTGCTATGCAAAGTGAGATAGATTCTCTTAAGTTGAATAAAACCTGGACCCTAGTTCCTAGGACTCCTAATTGTTCTGTTGTTGAGTGCAAATGGCTTTTCAAAGTTAAAGAAGAACCAAATGACATTAGGTTTAAAGCTAGGTTAGTGGCAAAATGTTTCACTCAAAAGGAAGGGGTAGACTATGCTGAAATTTTTGCTCCAGTAGTAAAATTCACAACAATTAGGATGATGTTTGCCCTAGTTGCCCATAATGACTGGGAGATGAAGCAGATGGATGTTACCACTGCTTTCCTGCATGGTGAACTAGATAAACAGATTTTCATGAGCCAACCTGAGGGTTTTATTGACCCTAAGTACCCCAAACATGTCTGTCTACTTAGGAAGGCCCTCTATGGCCTGAAACAGTCTCCCAGACAATGAAATATCAAGTTTGACCAGTGTATGTCTTCCCTGAGTTTCAAAAGGTCTGATAAAGGTCTGATTCTGACCCTTGTTTGTATTTTAAGAATACTGCCTCTGTACCTATTTTCTTGTTGATCTATGTTGATGACATGCTTATCATTAGCCCCTCTATGAATGCTATTAAGATAGTTCAAAAGTGCCTTTGTGAAAACTTTGCTATGAAAGATCTTGGAGATGCTAAGAGAATCCTAGGGATTAATATTCTTAGGGATAGGAGTAGGTGTACCCTTACCCTGAACCAAACCTCCTATCTTGAAAAGGTCTTGAAAAAGTTCAAAATTGACTGTGCCCAACCTGTGAATGTTCCCTTAGCACCCCATTGTGTGCTAAGCAAGGATCAGTCCCCAAGGACTGCTCCTGAGATAGATAGGATGAAGGATGTACCCTATTCCAGTGCTATAGGATCAGTCATGTATCTCATGGTAAGCACAAGGCCTGATATAGGTTATGATGTTAGTTGCTTAAGTAGATATATGGCAAACCCTGGTACGTCTCACTGGACTGCCCTTAAATGGCTCCTTAGATACCTAAGGGGTACACCTTCTCATGGTCTTGTGTTCTCTAAAACTGAAACTGGCATTTTACTTACTGGCTATGTTGACTCCAATTATGCAAATGATAGGGACAATAGAAAGTCTACTACCTCCTACATTTTTACTCTTTGTGGTTCCTGCATAAGTTGGAAATCTCAACTTCAACCTATTGTTGCACTGTCCACTACTGAATCTGAATACGTGGCAGCCACTGAGGCCTTTAAAGAGGCTATTTGGCTTAAACGAATGCTAACTGAAATTGGTTTTCTTAAGCAGGTTGTGACAGTGTACTCTGATAGCCAGTCTGCTATCCAATTGTGCAAGAATCCTGTATTCCATGACAGGACCAAGCACATTGATGTCAGGTTTCATTTTATTAGGAATATTGTGGATGCAGGTTGGATAAAGCTGTCCAAAATACCTTCAGAATTTAACCCTGCAGATATGGGGACTAAATGTCTCACTTTTGATAAACTGTTGTCTTGTAAGCGTATTCTTAATTTAGATTGTGGCTAGATAAGAACTGTAAAACAAGAAAAACCGGCGATGATGATTCTCCCTTTCACGTTGTGCTCTACACCACCAGGGGGACCAACAAGGTGGAGATTGTTGTGGTATTGGTCCACCTCATCTATGGGCCATCCCTGAACTGCCTTTTGGTCCACCTCATTTATGGAGTTGGTCTCCTAATTAATGTCCTGGCCCAATTGGGCTGTCTACCCGACCAAGCCCATCCGTCCCCCATTTGTCTTATACCCAGCCCATCCCGTGTGGCCCTCCCTTATATTTGGCTGGTTCTTCTGGAATCCTCCTATTTCTGCCTCTCCGCCTTCTCTCTAAACGATGACCTTTCAGTTCTGTTACCCTAGACCTAGAGTGAGAGAGTGCCGGTTTCCTCTGAGCTTTAGCTCCGACTTTGCTCCGGTGAGGCCTTGGGGTTCCTATTGGGGTCTTCACTCTAGTCTGGTAGTGTGGTGGGTTATCTGTAGCTCCGGTGGGTTCTCTGGGCTGGGGTCTGGGTTCTTTGTGTGAGGGCTAGTTGGCTGTCGCCCTTCTGTCTTCCCTGGTTGTATCCCTGGTGGTGAGTGTGAGTTAGCCTTTGGGCTTGATGGTGATTGAGGTCTGAGCCGGTCCGGTTTTCCAACATAAGAAATTATATGAAATCATAAAAGTCGAATTCATTATACGGACTACGGAGAATGAGATTACTTAGATACTAAAATGAAAAAAGATTTTCTTAATAACGTACTTAGTATAAAATCTTTAAATAGGGAGTCAAGGAATAATATAAAAAAAACTGACAAAAAGAAAACAGTCTGACATGATGTTAATTAATTAATTACTACTTTCTCTATCCCGTAATTAAGTTACCATTTTCCGTTTTGGACAGTCTCTAAATTAAGTTCAGACTTCCGTACTTTTCTTATTTGGAAAATTATCTATATCAAAACAGTGTCAAACAATGCAAAACAGTATCCAAAAAATGCAAAACGGAAAACAGTAAAATTTACCTCATTAAAGTCAAGCACTTAACTTAATTGAGGGACAAGAGTAGAGTACTACGTATTATAGTGGTAGAATTTGTTGTACGTGAGTTTCTTCTCCTTCTTCTTAGATCAATTGCCGTTGCCATTTCCATGGATTTCTCTAGTGGCCGCCCCCTTACTCTTCTTCTTCCACTCCTCCACGTTTTCAAGCCTGGCATACATTCTTCGAAGCCTGGCGAGCCGCTGTGACGCTTCATATATGATATCAGTCGTCGAGGAGCTCCGGCTGAGGAATATCCCATACCCATCCTGGAAATCCTCTGCACTTTCTGTCATAATTTGCCAGAACAAGCTGCCGGCCGCCGCACCTCCAGCCTGGGCGGATGAGTTTACGGCTGCGTAAGCGGTTTCCATCAGAATGTCCCTCTTTGCGACGGTGAAGCCGGAATCTTTGTCACTCTTCCCAAACTCGGCCAAGAGCAAAGGTTTGTTCAGAGTTTTCTGTGCGTCATCGATGTGGACTTCAATCCATTTTTTTAGAAATTCCACTTGTTCATCACTTGATCCATTCTCCAACCTCCACAACACAGGGGGCAGAGTTGAAAATGAGTGAGAATTAAATTAAGGGAAAATAGTTAAATAAATTAAGGGAAAATCACTTAAGGTCATATGCTCAAGTATCATATAAATATTTTACTTATAAAAAACAATCACGTGAATTCTAACGGCACGTTAACAACTTCCTAATCTCGATTCAGCTTACTTGTCGTTATTTTTACCTTGTATTTTAGCCGATTTTAACTAAATGTTTCACGTCAGCCTTATAATCTATCGGGAAAACTATCAAATAAGTCCACATACTTTTACAAAAAAAGTCAATTGAGTTTATGTACTATTTAATGAATCAATTAAGTTTGTCTAGTATTAGAAAATAATCAAAATGGCTATTTAGCCTGTAAACAACCGGTTCTCCGGTTGTGATGTCCAGTTGTTTTTTTTTTCAATTTTCTATTTTTTTATGTTTTTCTTTTTCTTTTCTTTTCATTTTTGTTTTTCTATTTCTTTTGCTTTTCTCTTTCCTTGTTTCATCACTCCATCTGCTTACCTCTCGATCTACCAGTCTATGGAGGCTGAGGCAGTAGAGTTCGATTGACTTGACGAGGCATAGTTAGAAGTCACAGAGGCGGCGGCGGCGGCGGCTATGGAAGCCAGAGCCGTTGGAGGTCGCTTCACTGGAAGAGGCGGAGGTGTAGGCCGCGGAGGTGGTATCCGGAGGCGGTGTGAACGGAGGTATGGGCGGCGGAGATGGCGGCTACGGAGGTCGGAGCGGCTGGAGGTTGCTTCAATGGAGGAGGTGAAGGTGGACGCCGCCGAGGTGGTGGCCGGAGGCGGTGTGTAGGAGGGGCGGCAGAAGTGAAGTGGAGGCCGGAGGCGGTGGCTATGGAAGCCTGGCGGCGGAGGTGGTGGCTTGAGAGATCAGGGTGATGGAGTTCGTTCCATTGGGAGGTGGCGAGCAAAAATGGAAGAAAGTGATTGGATGTGTGGGAGCCTACTCAACGGAAAGGAAGAAGAGAAGAAAGAAAGAAAACAGAAAAAGAAAGAGAGGAAAAAGCAGAAGGAAAAGAAAAGAAAAACAAAAAAAAAATTACTACGTGGAAAACAATAAAAAAGTGTCACATCGGACTTCCACATTTACCGGGTAACCGGTTGGCTACCTGCTAAATAGCAGATTTGTTCATTTTTAATAGTTTACGGACTTGATTGATTAGATAAAAAGTATGTAGACTTAATTGATTTTTGTTCAAAGTACGTGGACCTATTTGATTGTTTTCCCTAATCTATTTTAAAAATATAGTTAGGCGTACACTAAAACTAAGATTAGGAGGTTGACAACATGTCGTTAGGACTCATCCGATTACTTTTTATAAATAATTGTATTTTTAAGACATTTTAATTAGTACATGATCTTATGTGACGCTTTCATAATAATAGAATGCCTTATTTGATCCTTTTCCCTTAAATTAAAGTAAAAAGAATCTGAATTTTCAAATCAATGTGAAAATGAGTATATCATTTTCCTTCAAACAATAATATATTTTCAAATAGATTTTTGAACGACTAAAGGGGTGTTTGAAAGACCTCTCGATTCAGAAGGCCCAAAATTTTAAATATAGTTTACTTAATATACAAAATCCTTATTTATTTTATTTAAAGATTCCTATCTTAGTATTTTTTTTAAATACAAACATTAAATAGTACGTAGTAATTTTTATATGTAATTAAAATTCAATGGTTAATTACAATTGTGCACTTTCTTTATTACATAAGTTCTAGTTACGGTAATTAGCAACTCTATACTGCTCTCTCTATTTTCATTTACCGTACACCTCTATACTACCCTTACTAGTTTCTTCTTACAAACCACAAAAATCTAAGGAGACTTTGAACAAGGCCTAGTATATGTCAGGGTCCATCCTGTTTGGATCTACTTCTTAAATATGTTTCTACTCTTTTAGGGAGCAGAAACAAATATTGAGGTGTTTGGATGAAAGTGTAAAAGTACTTCTAGGTGCTCGAAAATGCTCCTGGGAAACAGTTTTTTTGAAGCTGGGAAACCATCTTCTGAAAAACTAATTATAATTATGTTTCCACTTTTCAAAAGTAAGCGAAAATAGAATCAATTTCAAACGCCCCTAAATAACTATAGATAACGTATTTAAAATTAGATTTTGTGCTGTCCAGAAAAGTCATTCAAATAAAAGAAATTAATAAATACCATGTGCTTGGATAAGCATGGATAGTGGCAAAATCGATAAGAGAGATTTGATTATTGGTAATGAAGTCGGTCCCCACTTCATAAAAAGGCACTCCCTCATTTTTGGTGGCATTTGATGGACCATAAAAGCCTTCGAGCCCAACTTCTAGCAGATGATTAGGATCAATATGTTTCAAGTAGGCAGCCATATCTGTGATCCAATTCTGGAAAAAAGAGACAAATTCAAATGGTCTATAAGAAACCAAGATTAGCTAAGATATTGGACTCCGTTTTACATGGATCACAAAAACAAGCTATTGTCCAATCTAATCTTGAGAGACATGTCCAATTGAAGAACGGATTAGGGAACTTGTAGCACAAACAAATATATAAATATACATGGTAGATCAAATATAAATCATTTATGCCATAATAACCGCAAATCGTTCGCTTTTTCTTCAATGTGATATGATGCACTATTAGATTTTCGTGTTACAATTGTCACATTAATATATTCTTTAGCGAATTCTACTGTATCCTCAAGGACTCAAGGTAACATATTTTGCCTGTGTAGATCGGTTAAAATATTGCAATTAAATAGTTTAAATATTAATAAATCATAAAATAATGATTCGGATCCATCAAATGTATTTTAGATACGGTATCCTCATTTATTTGTGAAGTACCGTAGCACTTAATTACCTATATATATTTATATATAGGCCCATTAATTTGTGTGCCTATCGATCTATGCACTGTAAAATGAAAATCAATGTCTCTGCATAGTTATTAGTTGTCTCTGTAACACATACGAGTCATTGTCTGTCACATCGCATATTTGTCTTTTACTGATCAAATGCGTACACACAATCAGGATTGTCTTAACCAATTACGTGACCCAATGCTAATTACACAAATTAGGCCTTACATTAAGAAAGCGCACAAAAAGTAATAACATTTATTCATACATTATTAGTAAAATTTAATCTATGAACAACCAACATATTACTCACCATGAAACTTAATCCTCATCATACTAGGTAATGAAAAATATAGTCAAGTGGGGAACATGACTAGCATCTAAGGTTTTTCATTTGACATGGATTTTAATAGGTAGTTGTTTGGACTTGAATCATTCATTGGGTTTTTCAAAAGCTTCCTCCTTCATCCATTATTTATTAATACACTTACATACTAAAGTAGTAGTTAATATATATAAATATATTCACTATATTTTTTAAAAGGTCCTAAATTTTGTGGAGGCCTATTCAAAGACTTTGTTTGCATAAGCTCATATAGGAATTTAATCTCCGCAATGTATAAGCTTTTATATGATGAAGTAGCTTTGAATAATAAATGAGAAATTACGCAAAATAGGACTAAAAACGTATGCATATTCCAAAATAATAGGACTATCATGTTTTTATTCCCAAAATAGGACTAATTACTGTCATGTTTTGGCAGTATCAGACTTTAAACATGACAGTATTTTCCAAAATTGGCAGTAATTACTCCTATTTTGGGAATAAAAACATGACAGTCCTATTTTGGAATTTTCAAACTTTTTTACTCCTATTTCGAGAACATTCCCATAATAAATACCCTACTCGGAAGATATATCCATCCACATCTGAGGTACATCTGGCTTCATTCATGAGCTCCCAAGCCATTATTGTAGAATCATCCTTGTATTGCACCCCACTAATGGTGTTATTCCTCGTTAGCACAGCCTGTATAGTACAAAGGAAAATAAAGGCCAAAAAGAATTTTATATTATAATCAAACAACCTATTAGCCAAAAATAAAATTCATTATTCTTTCTTTTTCTATTTTTCCTTAAATAATCTTGTTTTGTGTTGCCTTTATAAGAATAACAATTATGTACGTATTATCATATTTCTTTTATCTAAACAAACTTTAATCATGCAATTGATTTTTTACAACCAAACAAATAATAGCATTAATCAAGCAAATCATTTGCCAACTGACTTACGATACAATCAAGAATAACAATCAAAACCTCTATCTTGGGAATGCACAAATTTAAGGTTACTATGCTAAAATACATAGGGCCTATGTAAGTACCGGGGACAGAGCCCCACTCTCTATCTGTCAAATTGGGATTATAGTCCAATTACATCCTCCCAATATACTGTCCGGTCGGGGTTGGGGGCCCCTCAGTGATGGGGTGTCATCCTTTTTTTTTAAATTTGTAAGAATATTACTTGCAGAGGCCCGGTGAGAACAAATAGCGCCTAAATTAAAAATTAGGGATGTTGGTCAGTTCAATTTATTATGACAAATTTTTATAATGGTGAAACCAAGAACCAAACGGTACTATTTGAATCTCTTTTGGTTGGTATGTTTCAATTTTGATCATTTTTAACATGTTTTAGTCGGCTTTTGTGAACTCAATAAATTTTCAAATACAAAATCATAAATTGAACTACCTAAAGTTGGTCAATTTTGGTCACTTTGTGCTTTAATGGTTTCGGTTTCCACTGAGAAGGTCCTTGATATGGATGAATTTATTAAATCTCTGACCAGAAATTGTAATTGAAGAAGATTACATTATTAAGTCGCTTGGTCAATGAATATGCTTGTTATTCACTTGATCAATGAATATGCTTGTTATTATTAGAAGCAGTAGTCTTAGATTATTAATGCATGCGTCTCATAGTCATAGTTAATAATCTAAGAGTAAGTAATTATATTTATTAAACCACAAAACCGCTTGTGTTAATGATTTCATTAGATGATCAATTATTAATTGGGATAGAAGAGCTGACATGAGATTCTCATTATGACAGTCGAGAATACTCACCCCGGGTTACACATTATTGTTCATAATTGATTTCATTAAATCGACCAAATATTACTAATTAGATCAATAAATGACGTTTGTTCTATATTGACTAATAGTAAAAGTTATTAAGGATCACTTCTCATCATTAAAACTACCCTTGATGAATTGGATGATTTAATCTCCACGGTTAAGTGTTCAATAGGCTAGGAAAGTTAAAGTAGTAATCGTAATCAATGAGCACTTCAGTAAGTGGAGTATAGCAAAACCAACACTTGATTACCTTTGATATTTTAATGCATTCATGTTAGTGTTTTATTTGTCTTCTCAATTATCACAATATTTAAACCCCCCTCACGTTTACGCTCACACACACGTGAAAAGTACTTTTCTTTGTGGATAAGAACTCTACTACGCTATACTACGATATTACTTTTTAGTAGTTAATATATTTTGAGCCACAAGTTGTTGGAAATATGATAATATAAATATTATTTTTTGGGTCACATTATTGTGTCCTAAGATATAGTTGTGTTAAATATGGAGAGGAGGCTGATATAATACATCAAAGAATAACTTACATTTTTGGATTTAAAGTTAGAAGCCATAGCTGTAAAGATTGTAAAGTGATGTATTAAGACAATGAGTCTGAAACGTGGTAGGATTATCCTGGGAGCTAGCTAGTCAGATCCGTCCGAATAGCTATCGGGATACGGGGGCTATCTTTCTTCAAGGCCAGTCCGTTTTACGGACGATCCTGCGATAAATTTTCTCATCTTTTCTCTTGATTCATTTTAATTTATTCTAATTATTATTATTATTATTATTATTTTTGTCCTTGCATTTGGCAGTTTGTCTGGTGATTTGTTTAAACTCGGGATTTTTATCTGGTTAAACTCACATTTTAACATCAATTTAATAACACAAGTGACTTTAGTGTCATCACTATATAGCATACTAAGAAATCATAAGACTAGTAACACTAAAGTCGACTCAATGAAACGATATACCAACTGAAAAGATTTGTAAATTCTAAGCTCAATCAACCGTCTTTCTAGAGACTTCACCACTACTTTCCAAGCTAAGGAAGAAAATGTTTGATTTCCTCTCATCTCATGTATCGGAATATGGAGTTGTTTTTACCTATTTTTGCTCAACAGTTGAACAATCACATGAATATAACTTCACAAGACTAAGTACCTTTGGTGGAGCGTTACCTATCACCACAATCTAGCAATTCCTATAAATTTCCCCTATTCAATGAGCTTTCTCGTTCATTATGACTACGAAAAACCAACTCTTGTGCATTTAAAAATCTAGCACAATCCACACCAGTATTCAAACAAGCGTGATATACCGCACCCAATACTTGTATTCCCGATGACACACTTCTTGAAAGACTTTGCCTTTGATTTTTGAAAATATGTTCCGACATTATTCTGTATATGACCTACACCTCCCACATGCTCTCTATATATCTTAGAAGTCTTCTTCCAACTATAGAGTCTTGTCCTCACAAATACATCATCTCCAAATCTCTTTCCCTCTTCCCCATGAAAGAAATAACACCAAAAGTAATAAACAACAGCTTTAGACACATTATATTCCACCTAATTCCAACTTTTAAATCACTTGATCTCCTTGAAAACACCTTAATGTCTTTCCAAATGAAAGTCGTGGAAAACTGAGAGACATAGGTTGACAAACACCTTCAACAAAAAAATTTCTCCTAACACCATCTCTAACCCCTAATGTGCACTTTGTCGTGATGTGCACTCAAAATAAATATCAATACAACAATTATACGTAGTATAATGAAGTAAGGTTCGTTTCCACAGGGAAAGGAATACTTTTTCTTTTACGTAACTAGTAACAAGGGGGGTTTTGATTGATTGATGAACTTTAAATGTATTTAAACACCAAGATGAACGACTTATGTGTTTTACTTAATTGAGATGAAGACTTGGCTTTGCTTTTATCCACTTAATGAAATGTTCATCGATCTCGGTTATATCTTTAATATCTTCCCCTCGAATACTCAATCGAGGAGTATCTCCATTTCATCGAGGGTAGTTATTTATAACGAGACGCGTTCATTAATAAAACTTACTACCGAGTCAATATAGAACACGTGCCGTATATTAACCCGATAGTAGCAATAAACTTAAGATGAAAACGATTGAGATTGATAACCTCAACACAAACGGTTTATTGGTTTAATCAATATAATTATTTCCCCTTAGATTATTAACCATGAGATGCATGCATTAATAATCCAAGTTTACTACCGTTGAAAGAATCGAATTAATAACAAGCATATTAATCGATTGATTCTAGTAATAATTAATATATGAAACAAAACTAGTTGATCCTTTAAGTAATGCTCAAAATATTAATATGAAATATGAATGAGAATTAATTAATATTCAAGGAAGAAGATTAAAGAAGAATAACTCACAACTTACAATTCATTAAGCTTCAAAGTAGCAAAACCAAGATGGAAGAGTTTAGCTTCTCATTTGGAGACTAAACATGATGAAAATATAAAGAAAGAACTTATCTAGACTGATCTTAGTGTTGGGTGTGTCTCGGAAAAACGAAGAAATATTAATTAATAAAAATAATTAATTAATTAAATAGCCAAAGCAGAACAGAAAAAGAGATGGGACAGAGTTTAGCCAGAGCTCGTGCTACGCACGATGTCCTTAAAACGTGTTCGTCGCCTCCCACGGTGCTAGGAGCATTGCAACGACCGTTTCCCAGGATACGGTGGCTAACGAACTAACGTTTGAGGACACAAATGAAAGTTCCGGCGAACTGGAACAAGGGTGAACACTCAGGAATTTTTCGGAGAGCTGCAGGTGTTTTTTAGAGCTAAAACGTGTGTATGTTTGCTTGTGAACGTGTAAAATCGTGTGTTTGTTGCAAAGCACCTGCAGCTATTTATAGGAGGATTTGTTGTGTGTTAAATGTAGTGTTAATGGACCTCAATGACTAGTCCGTTGGGCATTGAATCGTCCATAAACTGTGCATTTAACGCAGCATTAAAAGAGAAGAACGTTGGGCATTTATTGTTGTAATGGACCAGAAGACCTCGAGCCCCTTCTGTTGCGATCTGAATGATAGACTTTTCGGACGGCATTCGTGTCCGCAGGTCGTCCGCGCACACGAGTCGCGGATTTTATCCCAATGTGTGTGTGTGTGTGTGTGTGTGTGTGTGTGTGTGTATGGAAGTCCATTAATATGAGAATCCTCTTAGGGCATCGATCACCATTGGTTAGATTGTTTGAAGATTAATGAGATGATGTGTTAGATTATTTCAAAGATTAACATTGAGGGAAAGAGATTCAAATCCTGGATTATCGTAGATTATAGTTAAAAAGCCTTTAAAGCATGTCATAAAAAAGCTAACTATATGAATATCATTGTTAATTAATGAATAATTTTAAACTTTGAGATTATTCATAATTTAATGCGTAAAAATGATATGGCATTTAGGTGTACTAGAAAAACCGTTTATTTGGATATCATGAATGGAGATGCTCTTAATATCTTGAATAATTTGTATTAGTGTTTATATACTTTCTCCATTCTATAGTAAAGAAGCTGTGAAGTTATTAATTAACCCAAAAACAATATCTCATTCCTACACATAAGTAAGCTTAATTTAGAGAATCTCCAATACTACAATGTGCACGGTGCACATGTGACATGAGAGAGGTAGCTAGACGTAAAAGACTAAATTTATGACATTTTTCTCTTCTTTTTCTCACGGTCTTATGTGTTTTTGGTAAGTTTTCTCAACAATGTCAATCACAATGTCTAAATCTAAATATTGTGAAGAAAAAACTTACCAAAACATGTAAAATCGTTCAAGTAAAGAGAGAGATATTATATATATTTTTTTAATTGAGTATCTTTAATGCCACATATGCACCGTTCATGTTTTTGCATTGAAAATGCTCTTATATTCCCTTTTAAGTAATGTTGCCTTTTATTAACCATTTGAATGAGAAAAATTTCTATATAAACGAAGAAAGAAGGCTAGCTTAGCCATTATTTATTTTTAATAAAATAGAAATAGGTTTTTCCATAGATGTTTCCAAAACATACGTAATACCTCATTTTCATTTTCATTTACCCCAGTGCCGCAAAGGCTCCCACCTACGATGGGGTAAGGGGGGTCGGATGTACGCAGTCTTACCCATGTACTAAAGCACAGAGAGACTGTTTCCGGATGACCCATAGTGAAAATCGCGTCCAAAATTGCATGGACTGACTACTACTCCATAACAAAGAAGCGCAGACACATACCTAATACCTAATGGACAAAAATATTACTATAATTACTAAACATAGTCACTATAATGGTAGAGTTGAACATAATCATGATCACTAAAGTTACTAAGATAGTCATTAAGTCGTATTTTTGTCCACCACCTTCAAATATAAACCCGGCTAATCCTCTATTTAGCACATAGGATTTGCGTACAAAAGAAAATTGATATACGCATGAAATATGATTATAATTGACATAATACTTCCGTGAAGTATAATACGGAGTATTAGTAAATGGTTGTCCATTTTGTTTTCTTTTGAACTGAAATTTGTTGGTTTGGTCTGATTTGATCCGGTTCGTTTAAGGCTGATCTGGTCTGATCTGAACTGGTCTGGTCTGCTCTGGTAAATGTCTGGTCCATGTGTATTTTATAACTATGAAAGTTTGACCTGTTTAAGTCTGACCTATTCTGATCTAGTCTGGTTAGGGACTGAAAACAGTCCAAAGAAAACATCATTAGTCAAAATTCATAACAAAATTATTGATGATGAGTGATAAATTCTCTTTTAATAATTATAAGAGTAATATAGTACACATTATTAATATATATATATATACACACACACACACATAGAGAGAGAGAGAGTAGAGATCTGGTCAGTACGGAACCGTCGTCCGGCCAAGCCTGTTTGAGGGTCTTTCAAGTCGAGTTTTTTGATTATTGTTAGCATGTTTTTCATGAAACAAAATTTCATGACTGACTAGATCATTGTAGAATGTTTAAACAAAATTTCAGCCTAAAACTCAATCGGACTTGACCGAACGGTGGATCTTGATAAGGCATGCCTGACTAGATCTCTACTCTACATATATGTGTATTTATAATATAATAAAATTCACATAATAATGAACCAAATTTGACCGGACCTATTCGGAGCTAACAAAATCATTCCAAGCCTCAACGTACACGACCTAGACTTAAGAATCATATCATATGAGTATATTTACCAAATTCTAGTAACTCTCACTCATTGCACTAGTAGTATAGCACACATAAAATATAGGTGAGTGTTGTCACTACAAAAAAAATTACGGGATTGACACGGAATTTGGCACGGATTTACCGATTTTTCGTGTCAAATAGCTCGTGTCAAAGTGTTTTTGGCACGGATTTGGCATTTTCCTGTCAAAATCCCCGTCAAATCTTTGCCAAAATCTTTGTCAATCCCGTGGTTTTTTTGTAGTGTGCTTCACTCTACTAATAAGTGAGAGTATCATATCTACAATGTACGTATTTGATTGATCCATCTCATAATTTCATTATTTGTTTATAATCGAACTATATGATCAGTTGTATGTAAAATTCTAATCGCTCTACGTGATACCTCGAAATCACTCTAGATTTTCTTAATTAAAATATATTGATAAGTTTAGAAACAACTTAACTAGGACGTGAAACTAAATACTGTATATACAAACCTTGAACATCTTTTCATCGTAAACGCCAGGAGAGGACTGCAAGGGTTGATATCCTCCATCACTGAAAGCCCAAGTTCTAGCGATGAAGAGGCCATAGTTTTGAGCTTGTTCGAAAGCTGCGTCGACTTTGAATCTCTGGTTTGGGTCAGAAGCCACATCCATTAACCAGTAAGCATTGAACCCATTCACATAAAACGGGATTCCATTCAACGTGAACTGTACACCATTGGTCTTCACAAACTCATTCTCCTCCGCCTTAATTACCTTGAAAACTAAGATTATAATTAATATTGGAGATAAACCCCAATTTTTCATCTTTAATCTCTCCCTAAACTGTGGAAATGGGAATAAAATGTTGTGTGGCCGCTTGACCCAATTTACTTAAATTCAATTTAATGGTGAAAGTAGTGTGAAACCGAGGGATGTTGTCATTTCTTTAATTAACTAAGAAAAATAATATAATTACCCCATACATCTAGCTTTTTTAATTTCTAGAATTATGACAGCTTCTAAAGTAAAGTATAACGTTTTTTTTTTGTTTTCATATTTACCTTTCTCTTTTGAGAAAAGTTAAGTAATAATTAATACCGTGCAAAATTTTCAAAAGATAGACAATTCAAAAAGAAAGGTTGAAAATTACTAAACATGGGGTGATTAGTTCAATTAAAAAGATTAGAGAGTTTGATAAATATAATTTCAGATTTACCTAAAAAAACACTAAATAGATCGAAATTCGAAACTTTCTTTTCAATCCATAGGATCATGAACATGTCTTTGATTTGGTACAATAAAGATGGAATGAAAAAATAGCTAGGGGAATATGGAATAAATAAATATTACGTTTTTTTGACAAAGGAAATATTACATTTTAAAAATATACAGATGAGGAAGGACGTGTTTATTAGGTTAGTAAGACATGTGAAGTAAACACGCAAGCTGGTTAAAAAGTTGTTTACTAACCGAAAGAGGTGTTTAAAGTGCCGCTTACTAATCATAACACTCGGCCTATTGTTACTCTCTACCTTTACCCCTACCCCCTACCCTACCGTATCCCGACCCCGACCCCACTGCATCCTACCCCTACCCTACCCTAGCCTTTACCACGCTACCCCTGACCTCATACACACCCCCTATACCCCTACCCACCCCCTAAACCCTTAGCCTTACCAACCCCGACCCCCTACCATGGCCCCTATACACTACCCCTACCTACCCCTCACCCTACCCCTACTAGAAATTGTACCCTATCCCTACCCTTACCCTTGACCTTAGGGTAGGGGTTAATAGGTGGGTGTAGGGGTACGAGCCTACTAGTCAAGGTAGGGGGTAGGGGTATGGAGGTCGGGGATACGAGTAGGGTAGGGGTTAGGGTTGTAGGGGAATATGGGTAGAGGGTAAAGTCGTGGTAGGGGTAGGGGTACAGATCAAGGGGTAGGGTGTAGGGGGCAGAGGTAGGGGTGGTGGTACGGGTATAGGGTGGGAAGTGGTAAGGGGTATGAGTACGCGTACGAAGTGACCCCCACCTATTATATTATACTATCATATTTGTGTTCATGAATGTTTATGTGTCTATATATGTATATATAGGGTTAATTATTTTAGACATTTTAATGTTGAACGGTGTTTTAAATCCTTTGAAGTAACATGAACTTAGAACACTGATTATTTTATGTGTCGCTTATTAACGTGAGTCTTAATAAGCACCGTTTAATAACCCGTGAAGTAATGCGTTATAATTGAATGCCACTTTCAATGCTGCCAAATTAGACCTCTAGATTTATGACCAAAAACACATTAAAAAGGTTTATGACATTTATTTGGACTGAAATTTTCTTGTCTGATATAACATAGTATGATCTGATTAGGTCTGAAGGGTCTACTTAAGTCCGGTATGGTCTAGTCCGAACTAGTGTGATTTGGTCTGGTTTGGTCTGAAATTAACGTAGATAACCATTGTGTTTTAATTATTTTCATACTATATGCGTAATATATTTTTCCTTAATCTATTGATAAAATTTATTTTCAATATAATTTTTTGATAATTCAGCAGATTAAATCAATTCAACGGCTTCATACATCATTTCATCAACGGTTCGGCCAATTTTCCAATAAAAAATACGAAGTACTCCGTAATTTTATGATGATATAGATTGTACAACCTTCATCTATCCCATTTTAGTGATATCGTATAGATAAGTATTCAAAATTAAAATCCATTAAACGAGTAATAAAAATTCATCATATGTGAGAATATGAAATTAGATACTAAAAGGATTTAAATTGACTGCGTTAACAATGTATAAAAGGTACCGTCCATAAAAAATGTATAAACCCTCTGAATAGGGAGGCAGGGAATAATTAAAAAAAAAAAACATTCTCACATAATGTTTCTTTAATTAATTAATGTGGTAGAATCTGTTGCATGTGTGACTTTATTTCTCCTCCTTCTCCTTCTTCTTAGGTCAATTGCCGTTGCCATTTCCATGGATTTTTCTAGCGGCCGCCCCCTTAGTCTTATTCTTTTTCTTCTTCTTTTTCCCCTCCTCCGTGTTTTTAAGCATTGCATGCATACAGGGCCGTTTTTCAGGAGGTTCAATAGGTTATCCAGAACAGGGCCCCCGAATTTATAGGGCCCCAAATATTTAAAAATTTATTAATATTATGTAGTAATATTATATATTAATCGGTAAGATATCCGTACTAAGGAAGAAACATATAGATGCATCATTTTTTTCGTTGGTCTTTTTACTCTTCTAGTTTTCCTCTTTTAATCAATATTCAATTGATTTGAGTATAAGTATTTAGATTGAGATTTTTTTCAATTGTTTATATTAATGTGGGGCCCCGATTTTATATTTTGAACCAGGGCCTCCAAATTTATTAGACGGCCCTGCATGCATACATTTTACTAAGGCCGGCGAGCCGCTGTGACTCTTGATATATAAGGTCATTTGTGGAGGTATTCTGGCTGAGGATGATCGAAAAGTCCGTCGTGGTAATTAGGCAAATCTTCGGTCATAATTTGCCAGAACAAGCTGCCGGCCGCCGCACCTCCGGCCTTGGCGGAGGAGTACATGGCTTCGTAAGCGGTGCTCATGAAATTGTCCCTCTTTGTGATGTTGTAATCGGGATCCTTCTCATTCTTCTCATTCTTCAACATCCACAACACAGTCAATAAGTTCAAATCAGTGAGAATCGATCAAACGTAGTATAAAAAAATGAAAAAGGGAATCGTCAGTCCTATAATTAAGGATTTGTTTTTACTTAAACGTGACTAAATTTAAATCAATTTCCAAAAAAGTAACTACTCTTATTTATGGACATAAATGTGACTAATAAGATCTTATTTTTGGAAAAAGTCATAGTAAATTTTTTATGTCATTGCTGGATTTTCATGTAACTAATATTCCAGAATTTAGTGTCACTATTTCCTTGAAACATGCGGATAATTTATAGTGAAATTTTCAGACAATTTTGAAAAAAAATGAAAAAACGAAGAAAATTTTCACAAATAATTCCGGGGGCTTTTCTGACAGCTGTTTCCAACGACTTTTCCGATGACGGATCCGGATATGATTGAGCAGGTGTAGGGGAACGGGGTTTAGGCAAAGATTTGATATGTATTACAATGAAAATGATGAGTTAGTTAAATACTAGTATTAGATTAGTTATATTTTTGAAAAAACAGAAAAATACTAATAACCCGTTTATTAGCATGAAAATCGGCTGATTTGGTCAATTCTGCAGAAATTTATGAAGTTCTGACTGAAGTGGCTGTATTTACTGATTCCGCTGATTTAAGAAAAAATCATTTTTAAAATATATTTCATTAATAAAATAAAGAAAAAAATATATGTAAAAATAGATAAAATGATCATCTACAGTAACTTCAACCAATACAGTCAGAAAAGTAACCTCAACCTTACTCTTTCTGCTTATTACACAATTCACCGCGCGAAAGCAAAAGTTACGTATTTGGTGAAAAAGTTGACTAATAAGCCGAAAAACAGTGTTGCCAAACGGCCTCTAACTAACCGGAGGAAACAAAATGATGGGGTTTTTTTACCTGACAAGTTGCATTTAAGGTGGATTCGGAACGAGTTATTCCGACTGAATTAGGAGGAGAAAAAGGTCACCAACCACGAGCGACGACTACTTGAGAAAATGAGTTTATATTTTTTAGGTGACAATTCTGTTACCCCCTTTAAAAAATAGATATCGTACTTATCACTCATTTTATTGGTCCAAATCATTATATTATTTTGAATTTAGATTTAAATAATTCAACAACAATATTATTATTGGTTCATGTGGGCAAATGTATAGTACTTTAAGTGTATTATAGAATCTACCTATTTTTTATGCAGTGTATCGAGCTAGTAGGAGTACAATAATTTTTTGAGGAAGAAAGTGTAGCCACTGTATCAATATCCAACAAATATGTGGAAGAGTTTTCTAAGGTGATGAAGAGGTAAAAATATTTGATCAAATTTTAGTATCAAATGACATGAGCTGCAATGACTCAAAACACATTTTAATTTGTATTCATGCTTCAGAGGTAATGACTTAGCTTGTGTCATGAGAGAATGGTTACATTTCATTTTAATTTTCATGTTAGATAGGCTCTAAATGTTAAGACAACTCAAGAAATTTGAAAATTATAAATGTTAATTTGAAAATAAACTAACATCATGCCTAAAAGAGAAATATTCTACCTCCGTCCTAGTAGACTTTGTCAAGTGTAAAATAGGTAAGAAATAAGAAAATTAAAAATTGGGTCGTTGATCCACAAATTAGTTGATTTAATTGGAAAGTGAAAAAGTTTTTTGGGACAAACATAAAAGAAAAGTTGACAAAGTACAATGGAACGGAGGAATATCATACACTACATACTCTTTAATTTGATAAAAAAATTAACATTGGGACATTAATTAATACAGAAAAGGACAGAATGTTATATTGTTACTTCATATTTATTCACGTGCGACTATATATAGATTTCATAGATTTCAGAGTCAAACTAGAGGTATTGAATGGAGTAGAAAAATGCAAAAAGAAAACATGTGAGAAAAATGTAAAAAACATGAGAGATTGTTGATAATGCCTGCGTTTGGGTAACAACCCGGTTTCCCTTCAATCCGCTATTTCCTCCAAATGAAAACGCTGCATTTTGCGGCAGTTAGGTCCGAATCTGCTAAAAAAAACAAACAGGGCCAATACCAAAGAGATTAAAAGTAAACAAAAGCAAGAGTATTCATAACTTATGTGATAGCAGAATTGCACGCGAAAAACTTACCAAAATGTAAAGGCATGGCAAATAAAAAAATATTTTCAAAATAAGACGCAATTTAATAAATATGGAAAAAATATGCAGACTTTTTTTTTGACAAAAAAAAATGCTGACTTAAAAGTTATAAAGATATTGGGTTACACAAAATGGTATCTATAGAGGAATTAATGAGATGTGAAAGTGAAGTTGCATACCATAAGATTGGATAAAGGTGAGCAATGGTGAAATCGATCTGAGGGATTTGATTATTGGTAATGAAGTCAGTCCCCTCTTGATAATGAGGGGACCAAGTATTACTTCATCTGAGGGATGTTTTTACTTGAACTTTAATTTACTGGTCTGGTCTGGTCTATTTTGGTCTGATCTGGTCTGGTCTATTTTGGTCTGATCTGGTCTGGTCTGGTCTGTTATGGTTTGGTCTGTTATGGTTTGGTCTGATCTGGTCTGGTCTGAAATTTCATTTTTTATATTTTTTGCATAAAGATTTTATTTTTTATATTGATGGAATATATGGACTCCGATCCCCCGGTCTGCCGACTACTGGGCCTAGACAACGGCCCACACACGTTTAGTGGATATAATTCATATTATTGTACATTATTATTAGTATTCAGATGTTCTAGATTAGTTTTTTGTACTATCAGTCCATTTATTTAACCGGGTCTGTCAGACCCATATTAGAGGCCCAGACCCGGATTTTCCCTATATATACTCCTTTAGGAGGCTACACAACAAATACAACCAATATTCATTCTATACACTATTCATCTTCTTCTTCCCCATTTCCCTACTACATTCTTGTTCAAATCTCCTAGTTTATACAATATGGGTATCAATTATCCAACAATGGTGCTCTCGTTGAGAGGTTTGAACACAATCAAGGGAGAAAACCTCCCAAAAAACAAAAAAATCACACAAATCACGAAGAAATCAGAAAAAAATTAATCTGGCAAATCACTATTTAGAATGTTCTAGATCTGAGCCGGAGCCGCCATCCCGCCGCCGTACACCATCTGCTGGAGCTCGCCGCACTAGTTGGACTTCGCCGCGCCATTCTCAAGAAGTGTTATCACCCCTACAGAGCTCACTTGTCCATCCCTTTGCGAAATCTGTTCAAAAGGTTGCCAGCAACTCCGATCTGAAATTCAGGAGCATGACTAGGCAAGTTGCCGCTTTAATCTCCTTCGTTACTGAGCCATCGTGCGCCACCAAGACCGGTGTCATCCCTTCTGCCAACGTAGCTCCACCTGGCCAGTCTCCGGTCGTTTCTCCATGTTACCAGTCGTCTGTTTCTCCTTCCCATTGACGTGAGGGATCTGCCGATTGAAGATTTTACGAATTTCACCATTGCGGCTTGGAGTTCGTAAGATGCAGACTCAAGATCGGAGCTGGGGCAGGTTTATTTCTCCTTCGAAAGATATGGTGGACAACATTGTTGTCCTCAGTCGTCGCCTCCCTAGTGTGACTGCAAAGCCTGACTTCCTTCTGGTACTGGTGTGCTGCACAAACAGTGGACGAGCCAGCAGAGAGGTGGTTTGATAGGCATACGATCAGTTGACCCAGTCAATCTTTCAAACTTGTGGCTTAAAAGTGTACGTACGAGTGTTGCTCCCAGCTCATAGATGTCAAGTCTCTCGTTTTTGCCAAAGAAAGCACAAGAGGGACAAGACTGTCATTTGCCAATGGTAGAATCATTAGGGAATTGGCTTAGACCTACTCAAACCTTATGGGCCAGACTCTTTCTCAGCAACATATTTCATCCCAAGCAGTCTAATTTTCAGCCCACTTCAAAAAGATAAGTACTCTTTAATTTTCATATTATTTATATTTGATTAAATCATTTTTTTGTCGGCTAAATATCACACTATCACGCACTTATGATCAAATGTCTAGTAGAGTGTGGCTCGAGACCCATCACTAGGATTTAAATCCCTGACTCCTCAGGCACAAAACCCTGACTCTCAGGCACGAAGACCGGTCTTAGTCATTCCAAGAGTGGTGACCGTTACGTACGAATGGCTCACACCTCCGCTCTACTAAGTATTTTATCATTACATCAACAATTCACATTTCCACTTTTTTCAAGTGACAAACTCCTGATCGGAAACATAAACCCCAAGAAAAAAAATTATATGTATGTTAAATGTGTAGGTACGAAGATGACTCTACTCATTTTCACCTCGACTCCACTCGCCTCAAAGAGTGGGGCACTTGGGGACTGAGATGTCAGATTTTCTGGATGAGCAGCAAATATCACGCATGAGCAGGAACGAGAGCTAAGTCAGATGAAGACAAGTTGAACCAGACAAAAATGATTATGCCGGAAGGGACCTACCTTCCTTGTTTCATGTTGGGGGCGCTAGGTGTACTCTTTTTCCCTTTATTAGGATTTTTTCCCACAGGGTTTTTTCCTAGTAAAGGTTTTTAACGAGGCACCTCCCCATCACGGACAAGGGTGGTGGTCCCCAGCCGGAGAGGAAGAAATCAAAGACAGAAGAACGTTGCAGATACAGTTTGGACTACTCCCTTTCACCTCGAGTACTCTCGACTCAAGGAGTGGGGGACTCCTGATGGAATATATGGACTCTGACCCCCCGGTCTGCCGAGTAATGGGCCTAGACAGCGGCCCACACACGTTTAGCGGATATAATTCATATTATTGTACATTATTATTAGTATTCAGATGTTCTAGAATAGTTTTTTGTACTATCAGTCCATTTGTTTAACCGGGTCTGTCAGGCCCATATTAGAGGCCCAGACCCGGATTTTCCCTATATATACTCCTTTAGGAGGCTACACAACAAATACAACCAATATTCATTCTATACACTATTCATCTTCTTCTTCCCCATTTCCCTACTACATTCTTGTTCAAATCTCCTAGTTTATACAATATGGGTATCAATTATCCAACATATATATTGATAGAGTAATTGTTTGGAGAGAAGTGAGAGCTAGAGAGACAAGTGCAGTAAATATTTCAATTAATGATTTTGTCAACCCCTACAACTACTCCAAAAAGGAGTATTTATAGAGAAAATGTGGGTCGGGCTCCCAAGTTTTGGGTTTGGGAGGCCCATCTACAACTGGACCGCTACTGGGCCGAATACAAGATGTGTAGAAATGATTAAGTATGAAATCCTGCTCTGTGAGTTCTCCGTGGCCGACGAAGGCGTGGCCGACGGAGGCATGGCCGACGGAGACCCGGCCGACGGGGGCACCCTGTTCTCCTTGCTTTTGGACCAAGTTCTGGGTTGATGTCTCCTTGGGCAACGGAGGCATGGCCGACGGAGACCCTACTAGGTGACAATTGTGCCTTCTGTTCTCCTGAGTATGTGGGTCCTAGGGCCTGGACCCATATACTCAATCAGGAGTTCCCCACTCTCTGAGCTGAGATGTAGACGAAGTGAGGGAGAGTAGATTCCACAGTCTTGATGTCTTCTAGCCGTTGTGGCCATTTCCCATTTTGGTTCTTCGTGTTAGCCGTTGTATGCTCCTCGCTGTGGACGAAGAAGACTGATGTTCCTCTGATGGGGTGAGTTTGCTTGTTTGAGGACGATGAGCGTCTTGGCTCAGTGGTCGATATGTGTTCTTGATTTGAATAGCCAATGTGGGTGATGTTTCTTCTTTCTGGTCATTGGTGGTTGCTTTAGGTGACTTGGCCGAGGAGGCCTCATGATTGTTTTCATGCTTTAGGCCGAAGCGGTGATATCCGTAGCTTGGTGTCCATCTTTGAGGACGATAGCGGCGCTGACTAAAAAGGAGTGCGTATTTTGATCTTATGGACGATGATGACCCGAGGACGTTGTGTTCCCGTTTTCTCATCTTGGCCGAGAGTGGAGTATGCGATCTTAAAGCCGTTTGAGTGGCGCGCGTCAAGAGACGTTACGTGTCACATTTTGGGAGGAGTTATACTTCTTTGCTTATTGACTTTGTCGCGGCCGAGGGTGCATCGTTATGGTGCGTGTATGGCATACAATTGTTGTAGTTGTGGACTTGTGTTATTTTTTGGACTTTTAGTTTTGTCCTTGCTTGCATTTTGGAGGCCGTTGTAGTCCCCCAGTCCCCCACTGCTTCAGGCCGAAGAGTGAGCGAGTGGTGAAGGAGTAAGGTGTAACTCAATTGAATCTGACCCTTTGGCGATTTCCTGACCAAGGTAACCCTGTGGGAGAACCCTTGGACGCAGGTCGCTTACAAAGGGTTATCATCAACGGTTTTGTACGAGGACCGATGGCTGTTAGGTTGTCTTTTTACTTAGCTTTTGTGGCCGTTATGGGGGCCATGCTGCTGGTGATTCGTGTAGCCGATATGGGCGCCCTTTGAGGCCTTGTGTGCCGTGGTGGTGTTCGATGTCAGGCAGCCGTTGAAGTGAGATTGATTTGCTCTGGTGAGGTCGTTGAATATCTTGGCCGTTGTAGATGCCATATGTCCGTGGGTTGAGCCGTTAGTGCTTCATTTGAAGTGGGCTGGCTGTCCCCGAAGTGGGCCTGGCCCATTTACGAAGCGGTGGTACCTTGTTGGGCCTTGTAGTGGTGACCGTTGGGGTGGCCACTGGTGGGGTGCCACGAGTAGTGACTGTTGGGGGGGGAGGTTTATAAATACCCCCCTTTCCCGAAGGAAGTCCCCCACTTGCAATTTGAGCTAACGAAGTGCTGCCCAAATTCCTAGAGAGAGAAACTTACTTGAGTGTTCTTCCATTTCTTCGAATCTTCAATGGTCAGTTCATCACCCTTTCCTTCATTTTTTATATATTTTGCTTTCTTGGCCTTTGATCTAGTGTTAGTCAGTGAGCCTTACTTAGATCCAAAATAGAACCTCGTATGGATTTAGTAGTTATTGCGATGAAGCCTTTGGACGAAGAGTACTACGCGTATGACAACGAAGTCTCCGCGAAGTCCCTTGATTATGGGTTGGTCGAAGAGTTCTGTGAGGAGATTGAGGACGTGAGCTCCTTCAAGTCTGGGGAGCAGGAGGACGAGGAGAACCAGGACGAGGAGGCCGCATCGTCATCTGAAGGCGAGGACGTCGGGGTCTCTCATGCCATGGACGGGGCGTCCACCTCGGCCACTATTCCATGCCCCGAGTCGGTGTCTGTTGTGAAAAGGAAGGCGTCGGTTAAGAGGATGCGTCGGCTGAAGAATGGTCCAGGCTTCTCCTATTTAGACCTCACCAATATCTACATCATCAGGCCGTAGAGTAACGTGGGTGAGTACCTGGTCGCCCAGATGTACGTGGGGCCGTTTGGGAGGGTTAGGGCACCCAGGCCTACGGATCACGTACTTAACCCTCCGGCGAGGTACTTTAAGGTGTACCCGATGAGTTTTGCAAAAGGACTTCGGTTCCCGCTTCATCCTTTTATTACGGAGTACTTGGACATGGTGGGTCTCCCTCCAGCTTTGCTGACGTCGAACAGTTATTCCTTGATCATCGGCTTCCTCCTCCGTTGTGCTGAGTTGGACTTTAGGCCGACGACGGCGTTGTTTTTGAATTTGTATCAAATAGGCCGAGGAAGCCACAAGAACTGTTCTTGCTATGCCACCCTTCAACAGATCCAGAAAAAGAGTTCCTTCACTGATCTCCCTTCGTCCATCCATGGCTGGAAGAGTAAATTTGTTTTTGTGTCGTTGGGTGAGGGAGGCACCGAATTTCCTTCTGTCGTCCACAGTGGGAGGTTCAACCTCCACGATCCGCCGAAGAGTTTAATCTTGGATGCGCAGGTGGCACCGTTCTTGAAAGGAGGGCCGAGGAGCGTGAAAGAGTACATTATGGAGTACAGGATGGCCACCCTCGGCTTCGTGAGGTATTTTGTATATGGTGACAAGGAGGAGGATGTACAGCTATGGCCAAAGATGACCACGACTTATGAGGAGGCCGATGGCCCTGATCTAGGGTTGCCAGCTGAGGCTGATGGTAATGTCTTATCTACGCCCTTCTGTTCATCGTTGGTTTATCCCCTAATTCGCTGACCCTTTGTGTTTTCCTTGTGCAGATTTCATTATGGACCGCATGTCGTTCATGAAGAGGGCGCAGCTAAAGGCTTCCGAAGAGCTGAAAGCTCATCAGGCCGTTAAGTCGGCAGCCGATGCGGTCCAACCCGCTAATGTTCCTGTGACGAAGCCTCCCATTCAGACGAAGAAGAAACAACCGGCCGAAGAGGGCCAGAAGAAGCTCACGGAGGCGGGCCTGAAGCCTACCAAGAAGTCAAAAAGGGCTTTGATGGATAGTCTACCCGGGGGTATATATCCGAAGGGTTATTACGGGGAATAATTTAGAGAGAAGTCAGAGCAAGTAAATGTAGAGAGAGAGAATGTATTATAAATGTGGAGCGTTTTCAGCGTGGTTACAAATGGGGAAATGGGGTGCTATTTATAGTAGCAATAAATGTCGGGCAGGGACACGTGTCAAGCGCTCATTGGCCGAGGGGTCACCTCAACTGGTTGGCGCTGGCAGCCGCATGTGGCCGCATTTAATGCGGCTGTTGGATGGGACGTCTGTGCGGGGCACGATGATCTGTACGCATGTGAGGCGGATATCTTGTCGAGTGAGATGCCTTCGGCTATAGAGCAGTAGCCGAGGGCTCTTCCACCCGATGGCACCCTGGTGCCGAGGGCTCACAGTGCCGAGGGCTACTGTTTTCGCCGTTTTCTCCCAGTTTCTTAATTTGCTTGAGAAACCCGTTCTGTGAGAATTTGGAGCCTTCGGCCAGGGGGCCGAAGGCACCCCTGGCGCGTTATGCGGACTGCTTGGTACTCTGGGCGCTGTGATTTGGGCCTGTTGGGCCTTTGCTGGAGTAGTAGGAGTCTGTGGGCCGGGGGTTCCCGGACCATATACTCCATCAGGAGTCCCTCACTCCTTTTGCCGAAAGGTACTTGAGGGAAAAAGAGTAATTTGTGCTTGCCCTTTGATGTTGTCCCGTCGTGATCTCTGAAGTTGGTGAGGAGTTGTTGCTTTTATGTCCCTGCCGAAGGCAGTCCCTCAGTTACCCACATGTCGGGACTTGAGGGCTTGCTTTGTTGTTTGTTGGAATTTCTACATCTTTTGTAATTTAATGATTTTCCCGAGGGGGTCCCCCAGTCCCCCACTCCTTGAGGCACTTGTAGAGTGGTGAAAAGGAGTAAAGTAGTTATGTTGTTGTTGTGGGCCGAAGGCTGACGCTTTTCGTTTCATTTTGGGGGGATGCCTCGTTAAAAACCTCATTAGGAAAAACCCTGTGGGAAAAAATCCTAATGAGGGAAAAAGAGTGCACCGAATTCCCCCAATGATGAATCGAAAATGTCAAACCTTGGTAAAAAATGGAGAATGACGGGAATGCCGAAGGCTCTCTCTTCTGAGGGCTCCTGTGTTGATTAGCTGAAGGCTTGCTGTTGATGTCCTGGTGGCGCCGAAGGGGAGCCCCTCAATCCAGGGATCGAGGGCCTGCCAGATGAGGGCAGCAGTGAAGTTGTTACCGGGGGGGTCCACTGTTTGTTGATTAGTTGGTGATGAAGATACCCGAGGGCTCCCATTACCTGTGTGCCAGGGGTCATCCGTCAATGAGGTAACTCCCCGGGGGCTACCCGGTTTTGCAGCGCTGAGGGGGAATCCCCGAGGGGTGCCCTGATATGAAGCTCTGAGTTTCTGAGGGAGTGATCCCGAAGGCGTCTGTTATGCGCTGTGTGGGGCACAACCCGGGGGCACTTCTGAGTGAGTGTACCCGGAGGCTATCCTTGATGAAGAGGAGTGAAGTAGAAAACCCGGGGGCTTCCAGAATATAGCCGTTGGAAATATAGCCGTTGGAATATGTAACGACAGGATATAGCCGTTGGGGGGGGTGGCACACGTGGCGTGTGATGGCTGGCTGTTCGTGGGCGGCGTCACCGGTTGGGTGAAACGGCGGTGTGTAATGATGGCGGTCCGTTCGGAGGCCCGGAATCCAGGCCCAAGCCCGGATTCATCGCCTATAAATACCCCAAGGCCAGAGCCATTTCCCCTGTGCGAACTCAGTTGCCTTAGCGAAGCTCTGCCAAAAAATCTAGTGAGAGAAACTCCAGCCTTCGGTCCTAACTCGGCTTTCGAGGTCAGTGCTCCCTGCCTTTCTCCTTCTAGTATAGCTGTACATTGCGCCCTCGGTTTAGGAGATAGAATTCACTAGAAACCTTAGTTCCCCCGATCCCTCGAGCTAGAGATAGAATGTCGTCTCAGAGTGACTCTCAAGATATCTCGGGGGCGCCCTCGGTGGAGGATGAAGTCCTCTCGGACGTGGAGTCCTCAAGTGCAGAGTCCTCGGTGGGACAGGATGCCGTCATTGCCCTGGAGTTGCAGAAAGCCCTCGTAGCTGAGGCGGAGGCCGAGGGCTTTGAGCAGGAATGTGAGGACGAAGAGTTGGCCATCGCCTGGCAAGCAGCGGAAGAGGAGGCACAAAAGGAAAGCGAGGGGGTCACCGTTGCTGTGCTCCCCCCTCGGGGTGCCGGGGAGGCCAGCACCTCTCGGCCGCTGAATGCGGTCCCCCTCCGGGTGGCCCCCGGAAAGAAGAATTCCAAGGCTGTTGTTCCCAAGAAGAAGGGCAGCGTAGCAGATCAAGGGAAGCCCCTCGATATGCCCGAGGGGTACTCCTATCTCAACACCGCCGCTTTGGAGATCAAGTCGAAGGTTGATGCGGCGGACATCTATGTCACCCAGCTTCACGTGGGCCCCTCGGCCATCGTGGTGACACCGGGTCCGGATGACGTTCTCTCCCGGGCTCCCGAGGGCTGCATTGCGGTGCACGTCCTCTCATTATCCATGGGGCTCCGCTTCCCCTTGCACCCCTTCCTCCGGGAGTATCTTCGGTTCGTCGGTCTGGTTCCCTGCCAGCTGACCCCGAATAGCCATTCTTATATCACTGGCTTCCTTCAGCTCTGTAAGTCCCGGGGGGTGACGCCTAGCCTGGACCTCTTCTTCCAGAGTTTCAACCTGTGCCGGGGGGGCACACGAATGCCGAGGGATTCGCTAATCTGCAGCAGGTGTCCGTGTTCAAACTCTTCACCGAGGCGCCCTCCTCGAACAAGGGGTGGAAGGACCGGTGGTGCTATGTGAAGCTAGCCGAGAGCCCCTTCCCGAGGGAACTGCGTGACCGCTTCAGGAGGCACGAGAAGAGGAGGAGCGCCTCCCTCGAGAAAGATGGCAGGATTCTGGCCATGATCCCGGAGGGCCGGGACAAGAATATCTCCATCAAGGACTGCACCAAAGAAGCAGATCTCTACACCCTCGGGTTCCGGCGGTACCGGTTCCTGGGGGAAACTGATGAGAAGTTCCCAGTGTTTGAGGGAGCCTCCGGAGGTAGTAGCTGAGGGCATTCTCACCCTCATCTTAGCACGTTCGTTCATTTGTTTTGTTAATCCTTTATGCCACTTAGTAGTGACCCCTCGATCCTAACCCCTCATTTTTTTTTGCAGGTGTTCCAGTAAGTATGATGAACGTCAAAGGCCTCGCCCAATTCAAGAACAAACCGGCCAAGGATCCGAAGGGGCCGGACGCTGGTGGACAAAAACCCGTCGGTGCGCCTTCAAAAGAGCCCGAGGGCGATGCTGCTGCAGCTAAGAGAAAGCCGTCGGCAAAGGAGCCCCCCCCCCCCCCCCCCAAGCCCCTAAAAAGTTAAAGAAGGGGGATGCCGCGAAGGATGACCCCCCGGTGGTGATTATAGATGACCCTCCGGTGATGCCGACGGCGCAGGTGCTGGGGGTGGTCCGGGAGCCATCTCTCGAGGTCCTCACGCTCTCCCTTCCGGCTGGTACGGCCGTGTTGAATGGCACGGCTGACCCGAGGGCGCTCCTGAGAGGTATAACCCTCGATATCGACCGGGCAGCTCTCGGGGCCAATGACGATCAAGCCCTCGAAGACAGGATCCTTCGGTCTTCCCTCACGGTGAGTTCACTGTAGTTTGTCTTTTTGTTTCCCACTTTGAAATAAGAAATCACGTTTGGCCCTGACAACCCGCTTATCTTTGCAGACTTGCGTTGCCCTCGGGGAGCAGTTCTGACGGCTGGAGGAATGGCGCCTCCACAAAGCTAGGCAAGACGCCAAGATGAAGGAGCTGATCCTTAGGGACTCCCAGGCCACGAAGCTGATGGCCCAGCTTGAGGAGGACCTCCGGCTTGCGAGGGCGGAGGCCGAGAGGCTCAGGGAGGAGAAGGCAGAAGCTGAGGCGGCCGCTGCGGAGGCCGTAAGGAGAGCAACCGAGGAGGCCGAGGCCACCAAGGCGAAGGCTGTCGCCACAGCCCGGGAGGAGGCCATCTCCGAGTTCCTGGACGGAGGGTGGAAGACCGAGGGGCACAAGGCATGGTTGTCTTCGGTTGTTGAGGCCTCGGTTGATGAATGGTCCGAGGGCCCGGGGGAGGAGTGGATGGCCCGGAAGGGTAAGCAATATTATGATGGGGGTGAGTTCTTCACTCAAGCCCTCATCTACCGGAGGATGGCCCGCCATCTGAAGGTTGAGCCGAAGGACTTTGATCCGGCGGCGTACGGGCTCCCCCCTCTGCAGCCAGATATCCGTGTCCCTCTCCCCCCTGATGTCGAGAGGCCAGACCTGGAGGATTCCGAGCTCCGAAGGGAAGCCGAGGGCGACGATCCTGAGGCCGATGCAGAAGTTTCCTCGAAGCCATCGGGGGAGGCCGCCCCCGGGAATGACATGATTTGATATGTATTCTGTAATTTGAACAATTTTGTAATAGCCTCGGCCTAATCATTGTAATAACTATATTCACTCTTTGTTGTGATGAATGATTGAATGCCTTCGGGCTTTGTATATATAAATTGCTTTCTCCAATTCCTTCCTTCTTGAATGTATGCCTCCGTTTTCCTTGAGTGTGTGCCTTCGGTATTTCTGAATGTATGTCTAGGACTTAGAATATTTTTCGATTGTAGCTTGCCCTTGGAAGCCTTCGGTAGTTGGGCACCCTCTGCTGGATATGCAACCGAGGGTTCAGCAGCAATTAGGACTTAGAAAATTTTTTCTAAGTGTAGCACAGCATGAGGCCTGCGGGCGTTTGTAGTAACCCAACTCCTAGGACTTAGAAAAATTTCTAAGTGTAGATTTCCCCTTGAGCCTTCGGGATATGGCATCCCTTCCTGGTGTGTGAATGTTGGACCGAGGGCCCAATGCACAGGACTTAGAGATTTTTGCAAGTGTAGTATGTCATGTAGCCTTCGGCTACTGTGGAGCCCCAACTGAAATATCGAATAGGCCGGGGGCCAATTCTTTAGGACTTAGAAAATTTTCTTGAGTGTTGATTCCTTGTGTACTGTAGCTATCGATTGATAGGTAGCCTTCGGCAATTAGGTCCCTTGAGATGAGGGTGAAATATGTAGGACTTAGAAAATCTTCTAAGCGTAGAGTTTCCCTTGGGAGCCTTCGGGAGGTGGCATCCCTCCATGATGTATGAGTAGTTGACCCGGGAAAAGCATGTAGGACTTAGAAAATATTCTAAGTGCAAAATCTCCCTTGGGAGCCTTCGGGAGATGGCATCCCTCCTTGATGTATGAGTAGTTGACCGGGGAAAAACATGTAGGACTTAGAAAACATTCTAAGTGTGGATTTTCCCTTGGGAGCCTTCGGGAGATGGCGTCCCTTCTTGATGTATGGCCTTCGACTGTCATATTCCTCTAGCTGCAACACTGACTGAGCCGGGGGCCCATCTTTAGGACATAAAAAATTTTTTGTTTGCAAGTGTTGTTTCTTTGTGTAGCCTTCGGGTGATAGGTGCCATCTGACTCTGCATTACTTTGCGGGATGCCCGGGGGCTGCTCCTTCAGGACTTAGAATTTTCCAAAGCATAAATTGATGTTGAATCCTGTTGTTGTGAAGAAAGCCAATGAGGAGTGTGTGCCCTCGGCATACACTTTAAAAGTTGTAGAATTTGACCCTTGTCATTGGGAAAGGGCCCTCGATATTTGTGCATAACAGATGCCTTCGGTGTTTGTTTGAAGTACCGTTTAGTGGACCTTGGATAGTCCAGTCCCTTTGTATTGTTGAAGCCTTCGGTGTTTTTGTGATCGGAGGTGACCAGGCAGTGGACTTAGCCGTTTCCTGATGATATTTCTTTGAGTAGTATCCTCCGGGAAATAGGAGTCTTCAATTACCGGAGGTGTTCCCGTGGGGAGCCCTCGGCATGTTGTGATCTTGTAGGAGTGTACTCTTTGATTTCTCGCTGAGTCTACTCCCCTTCACCCCCTCTTTTTTTTTTTTTTTGGTTGGTGGTGAAGCGAAGGCATCAAGAAACTTGGTTTCTTGGTAAGGCTGGGCCTATTAGGAGACCATCAGAATACACCAATGGCTCTCCTCCCTCGGGTTAACCTTCCGAGTTCCGAGGGGATCGAGGGACGTTTCCTGGGCACAAGATATGGTGGTCCGTAACCTGCCTCCCCTTGGGGGATGGCGCGGAAAGCGCCTCATTTTTGAAAGTCGTCCCCTCGGCGCTAGACATAGTCCGTGGCCTGCCACACCCTTAGGGTGGTGGCGCGGGGAGCGTTTCGGTTTGGAAGTCGAATCCTGGGCATTTCTCATGCCTGTCATACCCTGGGGGTAGTGACGCGGATAGCGTTCCGTTTTTGAAAGTCGAATCCTGGGCATTTCTCATGCCTGTCACACCCTGGGGGTAGTGACGCGGAAAGCGTTTCAAGGAAGGGTTTTCATTTGCACACTAGTTGCAAATGGCCGGGGGCACTACGTGCCGCCGGCACCGAAGGTGGCGCCTTCGGTATATGCGTCCTCGTGGGGTACGGCTTTTAGAAACCACACTTGGTGTTAGTTTCGATGTGTAGCCCCCGGTACTTGATACCGAGGGGTCTTCTACAGGAACACTTGGTGTTTTCTTTTGTTGTAGCTGATGGAGGTTTCTTCCCTCGGTACTTGGTACCGAAGGGTCTTCTGTAGGAACACTTGGTGTTCTTTTTTGTCGTAGTTGATGTAGGCGTCTACCCTCGGTACTTGGTACCGAAGGGTCTTCAAATGAAACACTTGGTGTTTCCCAACAGATGTTTGGAAGTTGATAGGAGAACATATCCCTGGCACTGGGTGCCGAGGGGTCTTCTTTGATGATGTTTGATGATGGAGGTGTACCCTCGGCACTGGGTGCCGAAGGGTCTTCTGTAGGAAAACTTGGTGTTCTCATCTTTTCTTTTTTTATGTTGAAGGTGGGGATGTACCCTCGGCACTGGGTGCCGAAGGGAAATGAAACACATGGCGTTCCTTGTTGTTGGTGATAAGAGTATCCTCCCTCGGTACTTGGTACTGAGGGGTCTTGACTGAAAACACGTGGTGTTTTCACTGTTGTTGTAGGTGTTGATGGTGTCCGCCCTCGGCACTTGGTGCCGGAGGGGGTTCTTCTCGTGGTGAGGCCTGGGGCCTGTAGTCAGTATGAGGGCTTGATGTCTTGAATGTATCTTCATTCTTCGAATTGGAGGCCTTGGGCCACAGGATAGTACATTCACTAGTTATGAGGGCTTGGCCGCTCTTACATTATTGATAAAATTTAACTAAATGGTGTACATTCCAGTGCCTAGGGACTTCTTTCCCATTGGGGCGTTTGAGCTTGTAGGTCCCGGGTTTGATGATGGCTGCTATGATGTAGGGGCCTTCGAATTTTGGTGCCATTTTTCCTCCCTCGGTTGGTTGGCTGGCTTCCCTCCTCCGGAGGACATAGTCCCCCACTTGAAATTCTCGGGTGCGAACTTTGGAGTCGATGTAGCTTTTAACTTGCCTTCGGTAGTTTTCTGCCCGGATGAAGGCCTGCTCCCGGTGTTCTGAAATGAGGTGGAGGTCGAGGGCCATGTTGCTGTCGTTGACCTCGGGGTCATACTGGATCACCCTTCGGGTGGGAAGGGTGACTTCCGTAGGAGCTTTGGCTTCAAAACCGTAGCAGAGGGAGAAGGGTGTTTCACCTGTTGCTCGCCGAGGGGTGGTGCGGTAGGCCCAAAGGATGTTGTGGAGTTCTTCTACCCAGCCACCGCCCTCGGCCTCCAGCTTCTTTTTGAGGCCCTCGAGCAAGGTCCGGTTGGCATTCTCTACTTGCCCGTTGCCTTGAGGGTAGGCAACGGAGGAGAAGGTGTGTTTGATGCCCCATGCCTCCAGAAGGGCACAGAAGGGGGCTGCCTCAAATTGTGTCCCATTGTCGGAGATGATCTGCTGGGGGACGCCAAACCTTGTGAGGATGTTCTTGAGGACGAAATGACGGCACTTCGCCTCTGTGATGCTGGCGAGGGGTTCAGCCTCCACCCACTTGGTAAATTAGTCGACGGCCACAATGATGTACCTGTTTTTGGAGGTACCCCTCGGCAGAGGGCCCACAAGGTCTATCCCCCATCGAGAAAAAGGGACAGATGTGCTGATGGGGGCATAGTTGACCGCTAGCCTGCCGGGGGCTTTCTGGAAATGTTGACATGCGGTGCACCTCCGGGCAAGGTCAGCACAATCTCTGGCCATGGTCGGCCAGAAGTAGCCCAGGAGAATGAGCCTTCGGGACATGGAGAAGGGTCCCTGGTGAGCTGAGCAAGTGCCACTGTGCACTTCCTCCATTGCGACCTCGGCCTCATCTTGATGAAGGCATCGAAGTAGCGTGCCGTTGTAAGATCGTTTGTAGAGCCTCCCATCTTCGATGGTGTAGCTAGGAGCCCTCAGCTTTGCCAGTTTAGCGCGGGCCTCATTCTCGGGTAGCTGCCCTGTGGAGATGAAGGCGGTGATATCTGAGATCCAATCCTCCTGACGTTGTTGTATGTTCATAACGGGGCTTGCATGGATGCTTGAGAGGCTGAGTTCCTCGATTTTGGCAATTTTGGAGATGTGCTCGGGGGAGTCGGCCGAGAGCTTAGATAATATGTCGGCCTCGGAGTTCTGAGCCCTCGATATTTGAGTGAGAGAGTGTGCCTCAAATACCTTAAGCAACTCCTTGGCCGCTTCCTTGTACTGTTTCATTCTCCCCTCCTTGGCCTCATATTCTTCGGAGATTTGGCCAACGACCAACTTGGAGTCGCATTTGATGTGGATCTGCCGAGCCCTCATGTTGGCAGCCAGCCGAAGGCCACATAGGAGGGCCTCATATTCGGCCTCATTGTTGGAGACTTTGAAGGAGAAGCGGATTGCATAGTAGGCCCTGAAGCCCTCGGGAGTAATGAGGACTACCCCTCCCCCACATGCTTTGGTCGCGGAGGAGCCATCAGTGTAGAGGGTCCACCAGTCGTCCGAGGTAGCCGAGGGCTCCCCGTCCGTGGCTGCCCTTGCGGTACATTCCGTCACAAAGTCCGCCAGGGCTTGGCCCTTGATGGCAGGCCTTGGACGGATGTCAATGTTGTACTGGCTCAAGAAGATAGCCCATTTAACCATGCGGGAGGAGCTGGTGGGGCTCCTCATGAGGGCGCCGAGGGGTTGATGAGTGAGGACCTGAACTGGGTGAGCCTGAAAGTAGTGGCCCAACTTCTTGACAGTCCAAACGATGGCCAACACCGTTTTTTCCACAGGGGAGTACCTGAGCTCGGCCTCCCTTAGGGTCTTGCTAACGTAGAAGATGGCATGTTGGATGCCGTCTTCCTCCCGGATGAGCACAGAGCTGATGGCCGCCGGGCTAACCCCAAGGTAGAGGTAGAGGGTCTCCCCTACCTTGGGTTTGGAGAGCACAGGAGGTGAAGACAGATATCGTTTGAGTTCGTCGAAAGCCCCCTGGCATTCTGGAGTCCATAGAAAGCCAGCCGTCTTCCTCATGATCTGGAAGAAGGGTAGAGACTTCTCCGCCGATTTAGATAGAAAACGGTTGAGGGCTGCCAGGCGGCCCGTCAACCGTTGAACTTCCTTCACGTTGCGTGGGGGCTCCATGTTGATGATGGCCTGGATCTTCTCGGGATTGGCCTCAATACCCCTTCGGCTCACCATGTAACCCAAGAACTTGCCCCCTTGGACGCCGAAGGTGCACTTCTTCGGGTTTAGCCGAAGGTTGAATTTTTGCATGATGGCGAAGATTTCCCGGAGGTCGTCAGCATGGCTGGAAGATTGTTTGCTCTTGACGATCATGTCGTCAACATAGGCCTCCATGGTGCACCCTAGGACGGCTTGAAAGACCCGGGCCACCATCCGGGTGTAAGTGGCCCCCGAGTTCTTTAGGCCGAAGGCCATCACTAGGTAGCAGAAGATGCCCTCGGGAGTCATGAAGGCAGTTTTTTCGGCGTCCTCCTCGTGCATGAAAATTTGATGGTACCCTCGGAAGGCATCGAGGAAGGACATGATCTCACACCCTGCGGTCTCATCCACCAATTGATCAATGTTTGGTAGAGGGAATGGATCCATAGGGCATGCTTTGTTGAGATCGGTGTAGTCCACGCACATGCGGAAGGTAGGGGGCTTCTGTGCGAGGACTACATTCGCCAGCCATGAGGGGTATTTCACCTCCTTGATGTGCTTAATAGAGAGGAGCATGGCGACCTCCTTCTTCACAAATTCCCTCCTTTCGGCGGAGAGAGGTCTTCTTCGTTGTTGTACCGCCTTTGCCGAAGGGTCCACCGAGAGGCGGTGGGTGACGACCCTTCGGCTGATTCCCGGCATGTCCTCCGGCCCCCATGCAAAGACAGTGGAGTAGGCACGGAGGGCGTCGGTGATACCGGTCTTCAAATCTTCAGGGAGCTGGGCTCCAATCTTCACGACTCTCTCCGGCTGGGCCGGATCGAGCGCAAAGTCTTCTACGTCCTCGGCTGGTTCAGCCCTCGGCCTTCTTTCCTCTTGGTCGACGGCTCCGGTGATGGTGTCAACACGGAATTCCGTCTTGCTTACCTTCTTAGTGACCTGAAGATAGCAGGCGCGGGCAATTTTTTGGTTCCCCCGGGAGTAGCCAATGCCCCCCTCGGTGGGAAACTTGAGGCAGAGGTGCCTCATGGAGATGATGGCTTCCAGGTCCTCGAGGGCTGGCCGGCCGAGGATGATGTTGTGGGCGCAGTCAATGTTGACGACGACGAACTCCACCTCGAGCTGGGCTCTATGGAGCCCGTCGCCGAAGATCACCGGGAGGGTTATTACCCCCTCGGAATCAATAGTGTCGCCGGTGAAGCCGGCAAGAGGGGTCTTAATGGGCCGAAGGGACCCCCTCTCCAGATGCAGCTCTCTGAAGGTGCTGAGGTACATTACATTGACGGAGCTGCCCGTGTCAACGTAAGTTCAGTGAATGATGGTGTCGTTTATCTCCGTCCGAATCACCAAGGCATCCCTGTGAGGAGGAGAAGTAGGAGGGAGATCTGCGTTGGTAAAGGTGATGGGTTCCTCCCTCAGTCGCTTTACCAGGGGCATATGAGTGACTTCCCCCACGTAAAGCGATTGAGCCCACTTCTTTCGTTGGCTGGTAGAATCGCCCCCTGTATTGCCACCGGTGATCATGAGGATGTGGCGTTTTTTCTCCTGGTAGTGGGGGTATTCCTCCTCCTCTTCTTCCAAGTTTCCGATCTCCCTCTTCTTGCCGAGGGGGATGGTGTTCGGATTTACCCAGGCACTTACCTTCGTATGGTGCCCTCGGGGAGGTCCCTGATGAGAAGGTCCCTCCTGCCGAGGGCTCTGGACAAATTGGGACAGGTGCCCTGCTTGTATTAAACTCTCGATGGCCGTCTTTAGCTGATGGCAGTCATTGGTCTTGTGCCCCTGATGCCGATGGAAGCGACAGTAGGGGAACTGAGGGTTGATAGCGTGTACCTCCGGGGGTGCGCGAGAGTCGCGCTCAACGAGGCCCCTCTCCTCGGCAAAATCGAGGATGATGCTGACGGGGTGCGTTAATGGCGTCCGAGGGCGGTCCAGGAGAATGGGCTGGGCCCAAGTCTTAGGGTTGCTCTTATAAACTCCCTCGGGCTTGGCTTGGCCTTGCCGAGGGCGGTCATCAGAGGGTCCTGAAGTCTTGGGGTGATTTGGAGGAGCCCCCGGCCCTCGGTTATGCTTGTTGTCAGCCCTCGGGGGTTGCTGATCCGGATGCTGTTGATAGCTCCCAAGTCAGTGACGAGTGGGCTTACGAGCCGAGCATCTTCGAGGACACTGCCACGTCTGGTGTTGTTGCCGATGGGGCTGCTGCCGACGGGCCACCCTTCAGGCCGAGAAAAGGGTCAGAGACGAGGAAACCCTGAAGACCCCACCGGAGTCATGATACGCCCTTGCCATTCTTGTTTTGTTAGTTAAAATGTAACGGCCATGAAGCCCCCCTTGTATTTTGAACTTGTGAATGAAAATATGCATGTGGCTTCTTCGTCTTATTGTGTTGGTTTGTTGTTTCACTTTGAATTTTTTCTAAGTATTTTTCTTAAGGAATTAGGTAGTTGTTTTCTCCAATCACGGTCGATGAGGGGTCTGATCCTGATTACTTGTGCGTGTATGCTTCGTCCATACTATTCCTTTAATGGAAATAATAGGTGGTCAATTTTGCACGCCTTGGTGTCTCCCTCCGGCTTATGTACCTTTTCCTGTTATCCATCCGTACTTAGAAAATACGCTAAGTGTTGAGTGATCATGTACTCGTTTCATCTTGTTGTGGCCGAAGAGGGGTCTTGCCCTTTGCTCGGCTGAGGGGGAGATGTCTTCCTCGTCCTTGTGAAGTTTGGCATCCCACATTTTTGTGAAAATACTTCTAAGTATTTAGATTAGAGTATATATCTTCTTTATTCTGTTGTGGACGATGAGGGTTGTTGGCCCTTTATTCGGCTTCAGGAGCCTTGTCGGCCACTCTTGGTGCCCCTTGGGAATGTTCCCCTAGTTCTTTGAAATTTTTCTAAGTGTTGGATAGAGTTAGGTGGCTACTTCCTCTGGGAATGGCTGATGACGGACTTCGCCCTTGAGTCAGCTGAGTGAGTTTTCCCTGGACCATTTTGGTTATACACCGGCTATCTTGTGTCTTCGCCGGCCGTTAGAGTTTACCTTGGAAATTTTGTCCAAGTTTTTGTTTTGCTATGAATGCTTTCGTCCATGATGTATAAAATTTGCCTGATATGTACTTAGCGTATTTTATGGGGATTTTATTTTTTGTTGCTCGAGGCCGGCGAGTGCGCGGTCCTTCGGCTTCCCTCTTTTATTTTTGGGGATATCGCTTTGGGCCGGCAAGTGCACGGTCCTTCGGCTATCCCTCTTTTATGTTCTTCCTCTTTACTTCTTTGAGCGAGGAGTGGGTATCCTTCTTTCAAGCTTCGACCGAAGGGGTCGATAGTCCTCCGGCAGGTGGGACGTCCTATTAGATCGCCCCATGGTCTTGGGGAGGTCTCATCGTCTATTTATGACGTGGGCTAGGCTTTTGGCTGGTATCCAACGGCTGCCATTTCCCAATCCCAAGTCTGGGGATGTTGTCACCTCGGCTATGATTTCAGACCTGTCGTCCTGCGATCCAGCGCGTGAACGATGCGGTGAGCTTCCCATTTCAAGAAGTGGGCCGTTTGCGGGCCCCTCATCCTGGGGACATCGTCGGCCTTACCTGAGCGTTTCGCTCTAAGGGGTCGATACGATGTGCTCTGTCGGCTATACCTGAGCCTTTCGCACTAAGGGGGCCAATGCGACGTACAATGTTGGTCATCCCTGAGCCTTTCGCTCTAAGGGAGGCTTGTGCAAAGCGTTGTGCCAACCACACCTGAGCCTTTCGCTCTAAGGGGACCGACGCAGTACCAAGTATTTTTTACGTTGAATTCTCAAAAATGGGAATACAATTTCATTGATAAGTGGCTTGAGGTCGAGGGTGGCAATCGATCAATAACCCGTTAAGGGGTGAGAGCTTTGTCGACTCCGCCTCCTTCAGATTATTGATAGAACTTCACCAAATGATGTACATTCCACATTCATGGTACATTAGACCCATTAGGGTGTTTAAGTTTGTAAGTGCCGGACTTCTCTACAGCATTGACGATGTAGGGGCCTTCATATTTCAGGGCTAGCTTGCCTCCTTCCGTCGGCTTGCTCGCATCCCTTTGGCGCAGGACGTAATCCCCCACTTGGAATTCCCGGGAACGTACCTTGGCGTCATAGTATGATTTTACTTGACGCCAGTTATTCTCCACCCGGATAAAAGCCAGCTCGCGTCGTTCTTCAAATAGGTGGAGGTCGATCTTCATGTTCTCTTCATTGGCCTCTGGTTCATACTGCTCCACCCGTCAGTTTGGGATGGCAACCTCTGTGGGTGCTTTTGCTTCGAAGCCATAGCAAAGGGAAAAAGGTGTTTCACCCGTCGCCCTCCTCGGCATGGTACGGTAGCACCACAGGATGTTGGGGACCTCATCGGCCCAGCTGCCTCCTGCGTCCTGCAACTTCTTCTTCAGAACCTCCATTATGGTTCTGTTGGCGTTATCAACCTGCCCGTTGCTTTGAGGGTAGGCAACGGAGGAGAAACGATGCTTGATTCCCATTCTCGGAGGAGCTCTTGGAAGGGTGCGGCCTCGAACTGAGTACCGTTGTCGGATATGATTTCATTAGGAACGCCGAAGCGTGTAAGGATGTTCTTGTGGACAAACTTCTGGCACCTTGCCCCTGTAATGCTGGCCAAAGGCTCCGCTTCAACCCATTTGGTGAAGTAGTCAACTGCGACGATGATGTAGCGGTTGTTGCCGGCAGCTCTGGGCAGGGGGCCGACCAGGTCAATTCCCCATCTTGAGAACGGGATAGCAGTGCTGACCGGGGGCGTAATTAACGGCTGGCCGACCTGGGGCCTTCTGAAGGACCTAGCATGCAGTACACTTCCTTGCAAGATTGGCGCAATCCCGTGCCATCGTCGGCTAGAAATAGCCCTAGACGACGAGACACCGGGACATGCTGAAAGGGCCCTAATGTGAGGCGTAGACGCCGCAGTGCACTTCTTCCATGGCCACTTCAGCCTCGTCTGGGTGTAGGCATCAGAGGAGAGTGCCGTTGTAAGATCTTTTGTAGAGCTTTCCATTCTCGATGGTGTGGCTTGGGGCCCTGAGTTTGGCCAACTTGGCCCTCTCCTCGTCCTGGGGCAGCTCTCCTGAAGTCATGAAGGTTGTGATGTCGGTGATCCAGTCCTCCGGCCGATGCTGAATGTAAATGACCGGGCTGGCATGGATGCTGGACATGCTTAGCTCCTCGACCTTGGCTATCGTGGAGATGTGTTCTGGAGTGTCTATGCTGAGCTTGGACAGGATGTCGGCCTCAGCATTCCCCGCCCTCGGGATCTGTGTGATCTCATAGGTTTCGAATGCCTTGAGCAACTCCTCGTCCGCCTGCTTGTATTTCCTCATCCTCCTTTCTTTGGCCTCGTACGAGCCCTCGATCTGGCCCACGACCAGTTTCGAGTCACACCTGATTCTGATGTGTTGTGCTTTGAGGCCGGCGGCGAGTCTGAGGTCACTCAGGAGGGCCTCGTACTCAACTTCATTGTTGGATACCCTGAAGTTGAAGCGGATGGCATAATAGGCTCTGAATCCTTCAAGGGAGATGAGGACGACGACGCCCCCACATGCCTTGGTGGCCGATGAACCGACAGTGAAGAGAGTCCATGCTTCGTCCGGCTCTGGCCCGGGTATGGTAGCGGCCGTCTCCCTGGCTGTGCACTCAGTGACGAAATCGGCCAAGGCCTGCCCTTTGATGGATGGCCTCGGCTTGATTTCAATCTGAAATTGGCTGAGGAAGATCGCCCACTTCACCATTCGTGAGGAACAGGTGGGGCTCCGCATGAGTGCGCTGAGGGGCTGCTGAGTTAGGACGTGGACGGCGTGGGCCTGGAAGTAGTGTCCTAGCTTTTTCACTGTATGGACAATGGCCAGTACTGTCTTCTCAATGGGGGAGTACCTGAGCTCAGCCTACCGCAACGTCTTGCTGATGTAGAAAATGGCCTTCTGTACCCAATCATCCTCGCGGATGAGCACAGAGCTGATGGCCGACGAGCTCACCCCTTAATACGAGAAGAGGGTCTCTCTGGCTTTGGGCTTAGAGAGCACGGGAGGGGACGATAGGTACCGCTTCAGGTTCTCAAATGCTTGCTGGCATTTCATTGTCCACTTGAAGTTGTTCGTTTTGCGCATGATTTGGAAGAAAGGGAGGGACCTTTCAGTCGATTTGGAGAGGAAACGGTTTAAGGCCGCAAGGCGTCCCGTCAACCGTTGCACCTCCTTCACATCTCGCGATGGCTCCATGTTAACAATGACCTGTATCTTCTCTGGATTGATCTCAATGCTCCTTCGGTTGACCATGTAGCCGAGGAATTTGCCCCCCCGGATGCCGAAGGTGCACTTTTTTGGGTTCAGGCAGAGCTGAACTTTTTCATGATTTCAAAGATTTCCCGGAGGTCGTCAGCGTGGCTGGCAGACTGCTTGCTCTTGACGATCATATCGTCGACGTACGCCTCCATCGTCCAGCCAAGAACTGCTCTGAAAATTTTGGACACCATCATGGTGTATGTGGCGCCTGAGTTTTTGAGACCAAAGGCCATGACGAGGTAGCAGAAGACTCCCTCTGCGGTCATGAAAGCCATCTTCTCGGCGTCATCTTCATGCATGAAAGTCTGGTGGTACCCTCTGAAGGCGTCAAGGAATGACATCAACTCACATCCCACCGTCTCATCCATGAGCTGATCAATATTGGGGAGAGGGTACGGGTCCATTGGGCACGCCTTGTTTAGGTCAGTGTAATCAACGCACATTCTGAACATCGACGGCTTTTGGGCGAGGACGATGTTGGCCAGCCACGTCGGGTACTTCACCTCCTTGATGTGGCCGATGGAGAGGAGCATGGTGACCTCACCCTTGACAAAGTCCCGTCTGTCGGCCGAAAGATAGCGCTGCTTTTGCTTGACTGGCGTGGAAGCTGGATCGACTGACAGCCGGTGAGTGATCACCTTCCGGGTGATGCCTGGCATATCGTCCGGCCCCCAAGCAAAGATAATCGCGTACGACCGCAGGACCAGGAGGATGCCGTCGCGCTGGTCCTGTGGAAGTTGCTTCCCAATTTGCAGGACTCGCTCCGGCCGGGAGGCATCTAAGGAGACCTCCTCAACCTCTTCGACTGGCTCAGCATATGGCCTCTCTTCGTCCTTGGAAACGGTGGCGGTGATTGTGTCTATCCTCTGCCCGGCATCTGCAGCCGGGTTTGCTAATTTCAAGTAGCATGCCATGGCTATCTTCTGGTTTCCCCTGGCTTAGCCGATCCCGCCACTGGTAGGGAACTTCAAGCATAGGTGCCTCATGGAGATGATGACCTCCAAATCCTCCAACGCCGGCCACCCCAAGATCAAGTTGTGGGCGCATTGAAGGTTGACCACCATGAACTCCATGTCTATTTTGGTGCGGTGGGAGCCGTCGCCGACCTCCACGGGAAGGACTATCGTGCCCTCGGCATCGATAGAGTCCCCGGTGAAGCCGGACAGCGGCGTCCGGATCGGCTTAAGCAGTGCCCCGTCCAACTTCAGCTGTTTGAAGGTGTCAAGGTACATAACATTGACGGAGCTCCCCGTATCGATGTAAGTGCGGTGAATGATAGAATTGCTTATCTCACATCGGATGACGAGAGTATCCCTGTGTGTTTCGGTACCCGGAGGCAAATCCTTGTCGGTGAAGGTGATCGCCTCCGTCCGCTGCTTCTTCGGCTGAGGGGGAACGTGAGATACCTCTCCGATGTAAAGGGACTGAGCCCATTTTTTTCTCTGGGCGGCAGAGTCCCCCCCCCCCCCCCCCCCCCGTGTTTCCTCCCACAATGAGGTGAATGTGGTTCTTCATCGGCGGAAGCTCCTCGAAATCTTCGTCGTCATCGCTCAGCCTACCGATTTCCCGTTTCTTTGTAGAGAGTTCTCCCCCAGATTTGTCGGTGTTTACCCATGTATTTTTGCGCGGGCCACCTTTAACAAATTGGGAGAGTTCCCCCTGCCGAATCAGGCGTTCGATGGCTTTCTTCAGCGTGACGCAGTCGTCGGTGTTGTGGGAGGTGTTTCGGTGGAAACGGCAGTAGGTGCCGCCCTGGTGAACGACATAGATTTCCTTCGCTGGCCGAGGATCCCATTCAATAAGATCATGTTCCTCGGCGTAATCGAGGATGGTGCTGACCGAGTGTGTGAGAGGGGTCCTCGGCCTTTCCATTCTTGGCCGCCACGGGCGATCCTTCTTGTTATGTCCGCCAGACCCGTGGCGGTTCTGTCCGCCCTGACCGGCCGAGGGTGCACCGGGGGTAGGTGCAGGATTCATCTTCTTGGAGAAGTTCCCTCCCTCCTTCCTGTGGCTATGGAGCTCGTCAGCGTCAGCATACAGATTCCCTCACTGGAGCGCCTTTGCGTATGACCCTCAGCGGGTCAGTGATGAGGCTCCTCGCGTATGGGGTGCTGCGGAGGGATCCCTGGTAAAGGACTAGGAGGGTGCGCTCATCGCCCCCCTCGACCTTGTCGGTCTCCTTCGTCCACCGATCTATGAATGACCGGAGTGATTCGTCGTGATGTTGTTTGACGCAAAGGAGATGGGTGAAATATTTCTTCGCGCGCTTCCTCCCGGCAAAGTGTGTGAGGAAGCGCTGTGCAAGATCCTGCCAGGAGTCTTTGCTTCCTTCGGGGATCTCATTGAACCACTCATACATTGGCCTCTCATGAGTGGAGAGGAACCAGCGACAGAGGTATTCATCTAACGCATTCACCATTAGCATGTTGCTCTGATAGTGGCTGAAGTGCTCCTGAGGGTCGGTGCGGCCGCCGTAGGATTTGATGGCGTTTCCCTGGTACTTCTCGGAAATAGGATCTGAAAGTACCCTTGTAGTGAAGGGGGTCTGGGTCCTGACCTGGATGACGGGGTCACCTCGCTCCTAGGCCAGCTCCCTTTCTAGAGCGCTGACCTTATGCATGAGCGCATGGTAACCGGGATCTCTGGACGTGTTGGCCATAGGGATGTTGGCCGATTGCCTGGCCTCCATCTGGGCCAGTCTCCTTTCCAGCTGGGTGATGACTTCGTCCCGAGGATCTTTGGCGGCCGCAGTGCGCCCTGCTGGTTACGCACACAGGCTGCGTGAGCCGTGTTGATCTGGTGGCGCGCGTCATCCTCGTGTAGTTTCCCTTTGCCCTTGTCCAGGCGGGGCCGATCCGCTGTCCGGGACACGGACCCCAAGCTTTTCCTAGGTGAGTCAGGCTCACGCTCGCCGATCCATCCCGCCAACCTCTCCGATGCTGGCCGACAGCGTGGGTCACCTAGCCTATTGAAGGCTGAGGCTTTTCCACGTGCTGGGGCCGGTCCAGCTCGAAGCGGGGAAGCAGGGTGAGAGCGGGATGACGACGTGTCATGAGGCTGCACCCCTTCGTCATTGCCAATCCTGACGGCCAACGGCTGGGGCTGAGGGGGCAGTGTAGTGTTCTCCCCAGTCCTAGGTATGAGTGCACTAAGGACGGTGGGATTTTGGTCCAGGCTGGCGATGATGGCCGAGAGTGCGGCCTGGACCTGTGGGTCAACGGCAGGAGAGGCCTGTTGCGCCAATGCGGGCGATGGGGTGCCGCCGTTGAGCATATGGCGCAGGTCAGTTGTGAGGTCGATGGCTTCCTGGAAGACATCTCCCCCTACGGCCTTGTCGGCCGTCGCTTCCTCCTCGCGTTCCATGTTCTCCTGAGTCTCAGGGACGGTCTTGCCGACGAGGTTGCGGTTGGACTTAGTTCTTCCCATGATCGGTTAGCTGTGTTTGGTAGCGCCGAAGGATGCTGACTTGATTGTTCTAACTCTCAACGAAAGCACCAAATGATAGAGTAATTGTTTAGAGAGAAGTGAGAGCTAGAGAGAGAAGTGTAGTAAATGCTTCAATTAATGATTTTGCCAACCCCTACAACTACTCCAAAAGGAGTATTTATAGAGAAAATGTGGGCTGGGCTCCCAAGTTTTGGGCTTGGGAGGCCCATCTACAACTGGACCGCTACTGGGCCGAATACAAGATGTGTAGAAATGACTAAGTATGAAATCCTGCTCTGTGAGTTCTTCGTGGCCGACGAAGGTGTGGCAAACGGAGGCATGGCCGACGGAGACCCGGCCGACGGGGGCACCCGGTTCTCCTTACTTCTGGGCCATATTCTGGGTTGATGTCTCCCTGGCCGATAGAGGCATGGCCGACAGAGACCCTACTAGGTGACAGTTGTGCCCTCTGTTCTCCTGAGTATGTGGGTCCTGGGGCGTGGACCCATATACTCCATTATATATATTATAATCCATAAATAATTATATTTTATTCATTTATACTTAAAAATAATAATAGTAATAATAGTAATAATACTAATAATACTAATAATAATGACATTAAAAATGATGATGATGATGATGACGACGACGACGACGGCGACAACGATGATGATGATGATCATCATCATCATCATCATCATCATCATCATCATCATAATAATAATAATAATAATAATAATAATAATAATAATAATAATAATAATAATAATAATAATAAAATATGGTCTGGTCTGGTCTGAAATTTTATTTTTTGTATTTTTTGCATAAAGGTTTTATTTTTTATATATATTATAATCCATAAATAATTATATTTTATTCATTTATAATTAAAAACAATAATAGTAATAATAGTAATAATACTAATAATACTAATAATAATAACAATGATAATGATAATGATGATTATGATGATTATGATGATGATGATGGTGATGACAATGACGTCACGACGATGACGACGACGACGACGACGACGACGACGATGATGATGATGATGATGATGATAATATATGATCTGGTCTGATCTGGTCTATTTTAGTCTAGTCTGGTCTAGTCTGTTTTGGTCTAATCTGATCTGGTCTGGGACGAATTAGAGTCCAAGTAAAAACAACCGCAGTCCCTGATTTTTGACACCATTTGATGGATTATAAAAGCCTTCCAGCCCAACTTCTAGCAGATGATCTGGCATCGATGAATTTCAAGTAGCCAGCCATTTCCGCTATCCATTTCTGGAGAAAAGGAAAAAAACGCTCTTTTTTTTCAATTGTTTGTAATACATTAATTCTACAAATTATTGTCCACAAAAAAAACAAGTTAATTATTTTACAATCTAGAACACATGTCCAATTTAAGAACGGATATTGCAGAACTTGTACTACAAATTAAATCAATGTACTTATGTGCATATCACCTCTCTTTTTAAATAAGTGTTACGTAATGAATTTTACACTACTCATATGTTACATTTTGTTACACCACCCTCAGCTTGATTTGTTAATCGGTGACACCATTTGGACACATGCTTGTGCAAACGATGTGGAACTCCGAAAGATGCTTATTCGAATCCTCTCCTCTTAGCCCGTGGAAGGATGGAAGTAGATGTATGAACCCGGATTTCAATTCAAATGTAGCACCCGCATCACGAGTTGGGAAGGTTATAGTCAAATGAAAATGAATTGACTATAGTGATACATGTTCGCCAGTTGCAAAACTGAAGTCCATTCGGATTTTGCTTGTGATAGCCGCATACTATGATTATGAGATTTGACCAATGGATGTCAAAACCCATTTCCTTAATGGAAACCTCAAGGAGGAGGTGTACATGGTACAACCTGAAGTTTTTTTTTGAATCCAAGCCAAATTCTAAATCATTATGTTAATTAGAGAAATCTAATTATGGGCTATAACAAGCCTCTAGGAGTTGAAATATTAATTTTGATGAAATAGTCAAATCGTTTGACCTCATCAAATGAAATGAGGGTGCTTGCGTGTTTAGAGTGCGCAACAAGGATAGCGTGGTCTTTATAATCATACATGTTGATCATAGAGAATGATGTTCCCTCATTGAAGTCCGTGAAAGAATGGTCACCCAAAATCTTCATGAATATCTTTTTGTCTATGGTAGACAGAAAGAGCTAGTAGAAATTAATTATTCTATCACTAGTTTCATGTATGATAAGAATGACTACGAGTCACAGTCACTATATGTTTTTAGTCACAATGTAATAGTAGTGCTGAAAGAGTTGCAAGTAAGAAACTACTATAAATTCGACAACTAGAGCCTAGTAAATTGTTGCATTTGATGCAACATAGGTAAGCATTTAGATACGTTAGTTCCTTAAAGAAATAGGGGTAGTTCCTAGCGACAGTTATCCAATAATTGTTATTGTGACTGTACCGGTGTATTTGCACAAGCTAAGGAACCAAGATGCAAAGTAAGGAACTAGAAAATACCAGTATGCTATTATATTTTGATACAAATAGCAAGATGAGAAGTTGCCATAGAACGCATTCCCGTAGAGGACAATTTGGCTGGCTCATTCACCAAACCTTTGAGATGTGAGAAACACACTAGACTTTGAGAGTCTGGGTGATAGGTGCATCGGTGATTGGCACTAGGCCAAGTGGGAGATTGTTAGTATATATGTCCTAGCGACAATCACTTTTTAGAGATATATGTACTTGATCACATTCAGTTTTATATATTTGATATATACGGTATTACACATTGATGATTAAGTGTTTCGATTGTCAATATCTTATTCATAATTGTGTTCCCTTAGACTTATGTTGTCAATAAGTAAGTGAGAGCTTATATGATATAACATAAGGTCCTAAAATAGCCCCAATCAATGATCATCAAGAATGGGATATTGATGATATGCGATAAGATTGGTATGTGTACTGCATCATACTTTTAGAAAGTATAGTTGTTCTCACAACTATGAGTTCCTGTAATTCACGATGGTCACATAGATATTTTAGAGAATATTGGCATACCCACCGAGAAACCATTTGATAAGTTCTATTCATGTGTCTATGGGATATCGGCGCATAGAGTTGTGTAATAGTCCTCCGACGTGAGGTCAATACATACTACATGTGTGGAGTGATGTACTTTGACCATGACCAACGCTTGCACTCCAATCGGGGTAGATACGGCATGTGTTGGGTGCATCACGAAGCACATGGAGTAGTAGTTGAGCCAAGAAAGGATTCATTCCTCATAATAGATTAAGAGAGAACATTCTACTTCTCATATTTAGATGGATCATAAAGTCATTGGCCAATGCAAAGATATATTCGTTTTTGGATATCGAATATGATCGTTATGGATCATCTAGAAAGATTGAGAGACAGAGACTGAGTTATTGGAATAGACACAATATCATGTTCTAGACTCAGTTGAATGTTCGTTGAATGAAAGGACCGTATCACTATGAGCTCTATATTACAGGGAGTTTGAATAGTCCTCACAAACGTCCTTATATATTAAGATTGTCTGGTAAATCGTCTAGGGATTCTGCTAAGACCTTAATTTGATTAGTGCTTAATATATAAGGCCCTATGGGTCACACAACAAGTGATTATACCTTCCGATCGAATTGTTAGAAGGAATTAAATATTATTAATTGGATTAAATAATATTTAATTTGTAATACTGAAAATGGATTAAATATTAATTAGATTAAACATATTTAACTTATGAAGTTGAAGGAGAGTTCTATTTGATAGAACTATTTAAGTGGAATAAATTAGATTTATTATACTTAATTAAGATATATTTATAATTAAATAATAAAGTTGATATTTTGTTGGATGCATTTTAGAATTAAAGAATATTCAAGAAAATATTAAATAAATAATAATAATAAAAGGTCTATCAAGAGAATGAGAGTGGCGGCTGCACCCATTCTCTTTTCAATGTACGGATGTTTTTTTTTATTATTATTATTTATTAATTATATCTTTATTTAATTAATAAATGGTATTAGTTGTAGTTAGACTAGAACTCATTTATTGGGAAGACTTTCATTGTGATTGGGAAACTAGTTTAGAACTAGTATAAATACACCCTCCTCCTTCATATTCAAAAGACCAGTTTTAGATTCAGTATTACCAGTTTATTTCCCCGCAAAGAGATTTCCTAGCCTTTCTCTTAGGGAGATCTAACCGTTCTTTCGGAGAGGAGAAATCACGTGGATACCTAAGGTCAAGGATTATCACCGCTAGGCTGGAAGATCTGTAAGTTCTAATTCAGATCTGTTATTATTGTCATATTCGTTGTTTTTTCATAATCAGGAAAGATCTGTTTGGGAAAATTTTAAACTTCCGCTGCTGTACTTTCGAGGTACGTTACATCAATTTCCTAACAGTAAGATCTCTTTATATTTTGTTTATTTTTTTTTCTTAAAAGAAATAAAAAGAAAAATAATTGCCTTTCTCTGGCAACGGCGCAAAATTTGACGAGCACTTTGTCGTAGTGCGTCAAAATAAATTCAATACTAACACTTATATGTAATATAGTGAAGTAGAGTTCGTATCCACATGGTAATGAATAAATCTCTTTTTAAATGAAACTAGTAATTAAAGGGGGTTTTGGTGTTGAATGATTTAATTAAATTAAAAACTAAGATGAACAACTTATATGTGATTTAATTTAAAAATAAAAAGAACTTGATTTTGCTACTTTCCACTTGTTGATATATTTAGTCGGTCTTTGTTATATCCATAACTTATCCCCTCTCGAATACTCAATCGAGGAGTATATCCAATTCTTTGAGGGTAGTTATTAACAACGACTGTTCATTAACAACTCTTACTATTTATCAAATATAGAACAACGTCGTACACCGATTTAATAGTAGCATTTAATCTTTTTAACTCCTTGATGAAATCAATTGAGATAGATAACCTCAACACAACGGTTTCAATTTAACCAACAAAATTAATCTCTCTTAAGTCTATTAACCACGATCGTGCATTAATAAATCGAAGTTACTTGTGAAACCATCAACGATTAACCATCGGTTCGTTGATCGTTTCTAGTAATTAATGTCAAAGTGTTAACTAATCGTCACTTAGCAACACCCCAACATTAATATAGAATGAGATTAAGGGAAGAATCAATATTCAAGAAGAGAAGTTAAGAAAATAACTCACAACTTTAATAATCAACAAGCTTTAAGAGCAAAACCAAGAAATGGAAGTTTAGCTCCTCATTTGGAGACTAAACATAGCTAGAAAATATAAAGAAATGCTATTTCTAAACTCAGTTTAAGAGTGTGGAAGAAGGGATGATAAAAAGTGAAGGAAAATGAGGTTATTTATACGTGTTTTCAACACCCATGGACGGATACCCAGTCGGGTATTTGACATACCTGACCGGGTATTTGTCAAATCAAATCTTTTTCTCACGTTTTCGTGTTCTTCTGCACGTCATTCTGTCTGAAATCACTTCATACCCGACCGGGTATATGGAATACCCGACCGGGTATTTGATATAATTTCCCAGAAGCTTCCTCTTTCACTTCATACCCGGCCGGGTATAGGCCATACCCGACCGGGTTTTGCACAAAACTCAGGTTTCTTCACCCTTTTTGCTTCCAACCCTATCCTAAACATATAGCCCAACAAGCTACAACTTACATCAAACAATAAAATGCTAGAAATACAATTACAATCAAATGCAAACTAACAACTACAAACTTGCACAAAACTAGTAAATAAACATTACAAACAATAATAAAAATGTATACTTAGGCACTAACAACTAGTGCCTATCACCAAGAAAATCAGAGAAGACATCGATCATCTTTCATCGGCTGTGCCAAGCTTTACTCAACTAGTAATTTTTTTAGTTTTAGTCCTCAACTATTCTGCTAGGATACTTTCGGTCATCGACATCAAAGCTTCTCACAGTTAGTAAATCAAAGGAGCAATTTGAGTTTGCATCTCATTTTATTGTCCAGATTAGAGTATTAGACTTTGCACCTCGTTTTTTAAAAAATTGTATTTGCACTCCAACCTCGTATGAAAAGACAAAAATGCCCCTAGATCAGAAATATGTTGAAGGCCAACAAAATTGTTTATGGAGGGGCATATTTGTCTTTTCATATAGGGTTGGGTTGCCAATACAATGTTTTTTTTAAATGGAGGGCTTAGTCTAATTTGGACAATAAAATGGAGTGCAAACTCAAATTACCCCTAAATCAAATTGACACTTTTAGTCCTAGTATAATTTTAACACAATAAATGGATGACTAAAAATGTCACTATTATAATAGTTGATGAACCAAAAGTGTTACTTTTATTAAAGTCGAATGACTAAATATGGAAATTTTCAAAAACAGGTACCAAAAGTGTCTTAAACACAATAGTCGAGGACTGAAGTCAACTATTGTGCTCGACTATTTTGAGTTTTTTGTGACTTTATAAAAATGTTAATGTAGTTTTTGAATATGTAAATTTTATTTACTAAAAATAATTTTATTAAGAACAGAGATTAGATAACGTTATGATCATCCAAACATCTTAAACCACATGGGAAACTTTGTACGGGGTGGAGGGAGCAGTAATTACTACTACTACTACCACATGTGTCCCACTTTATGTGTCTTGTTTTAATTTGAGAAATATTATTAATAGACTAGTTAAAAAAGTAAAATTTGTGGTTCAGATTTGAACAAAATAAAATGAAATGTTGTAGATTACATATTTCTTTTCCAAAAAGGAATAAAAACATAATAGTCTTATTTGAGAATTTCAAACTTCATTTACTCCTATTTTGGGAAGTCTCCCTTTATTTAAAAAGAAAAATTTACAATTGGCCCATTGAAAAAAAATGTCTGGCCCAGTGCAGTGCCCAATCCAATAGATGAAAGAACCAAAAGATGAACTGAAGAAAAACGCAAAGCACGCAGCAGAGGTCGCTCGCATAGAGCCAGTAGCAAGGAGCCAAGTCAGCGAAGAACGCAACACCGCTCGAATCGCCGCACGGCCGCTCGTTGCTACCCTGCTCGCATCGCCGGACGGCCGGACGCCACACGGCCCTTCGTGCCTCGGCCCGGCGTTGCTGAGTGCTGCTCCTAGCCTCCTAGTCTGCTTATCTGGACTCCGGCTAACTGGCTTCTGCTTCTCAGTTTCTGGACGCCCCTGGTTTTGGCAATTTAGCCTTCTGCTTCTCTCAGGTAAGTATTTCTATTATTATTTTCGATTTTAATTTTTAATTTAAGTATGTTAGATGTTATTTTAATTTGTGATATTGTGTGATTTCATTCATTTGTGTGATTTGAATTGTGAAATGGAAAATTAGGAATGTGATTTGCGAATTTTTTGAAGTATTGATATGAATTATGTTGTTTAAAATAAAATATTGATTTTTTTAAAGAAAATAAAATATTGATAAGTTTATAATTTTTGTCAATTTAAGTACGTATGTTACCCAATCTACTTCCGAAAATGAAAAAGCAACATTTCTTTCGTTTTATAAGCCTACTACAAGTACTGAAAACAGACAAGAGTTCAATCTCTCAATTGAAACTCCAAATATTTCATCCGTTCAAGAGATTTAGTTTCTGGTACACTTGAATTTAAGCGGTATCCGGGAAAACAGAAAAAAATGATGGGCATTAGAGTAAAAAGATGAAATCAGACAATTTTATTTGATGCTTGGACCTTATCAACCTAAACTGAACTTTTACAAAGGCCGAGAATACAAAGATAAGATACCTCGTTTTCAACCTACTTGGTTCAACAAATTTAAGTTGTTGGAATATTCTCCAACAACACATAACACATCAATGAGTTTTCCATGGTCAAAGAATGTCGTGTTCAGTTAACGTTTTAGTTGCACATATTGTATGTACCGTTTAAAAATATTGTTATGAATTTTAATGGATTTAAATCATGTTAAAACGGTTTATTCTTTTCATATTTTATAGGGAAAAGTACAATAAAGGTACTTGTGGTTTGGGCCATTTTCAAATAGAGGCATGAGGTTCATTTTTTCACAAAGTAGAGCATGTGCTTTCACTTTTAGGCTTTCCGTCGAAACACCGTCAGAAAAAGGTGACATGTCACCTTTTTATACATCCACGTTGCCTTCTTTTTTACTGCGTTTGGACGGAAATTCTCAAAGTGAAAGCACATGCCCCACATTGTGAAAAATGAACCTCATGCTCCTATTTGAAAACAACCCAAACATCAAGCACTTTTACTTTACTTTTCCCTATTTTATACATTAATTATGTATTCAGTTCAACCACCTCGCACCATGAAGAAGAAAATCATGACTGATCTATCGGCATGATATCAAGATTGCATTTTAGAGGCATTGACTTTACAGTTTATAAAGAACATAATTTTATTGTACTTCACCTTTGATTCGTTCAAGAAGCAGGCTAGCAGTTCTATTTCAAAATTGCAAAAATGTCAGGAATCGTGACTATCGGATTCCTTTATTATTTTGAACAATTATACTATATTACTAACATAGTGGCTACTACCTCCGTGCCACTAGCATTGCGACATGAGGAAGTGGCACGACTATTAAGCAAAAATGGATTTATGTGGTTAATATTGAATTGATAAAGTAAGAATGATTTAGAACCACACAAGTTTTACCAAATTTGGTATGGTACAATCTTAGTGGGACAGACCGAAAAAGAAAGATGGGACAACCATAGTGGGACGGAGGGAGTACAATATTATACTCCCTCCGTCTCTTAAAACTTTGTCATCTTTCCTTTTTGGGACGTCCAAAAAAACTTTGGCACTTTCCCTTTTAATCAATTATTTTGTGGTTTTTGTTATTTCTCTCTCCTCTACACAAACCTCAATCACACAGTTTTTACTTTTTTATTTCCCGTGCCGGTCAACTTTGTCAAAGTTTTAAGGGACGGAGGTAGTATAAAATTCGATTGATAGTATTAATATGGATTGTGAAATCACGCAATTTGGGATGCATTTGAAAAACAATGCACGATGGTTCTATACTCATTTCAATCTCATGTTTCAACCCATATAGTAATTTTATATCAACTACAGCTTAATTTTTATTTAATTTTATTGTGCACTGAGTCAGTGGTTCAACCACCGGAGTAAATTTTTTAAATTTAATTAATGCATGGAAGGTAACCCCGAGTACTCAGTCCTACTCGGCCCTTCACCGAGTTGCTACCGAGTAGTATTTTAACTACTTAAGTGTTTAGAACAGGGTATTATTGTGTTTGAGTACAAGATATCATGTAGAATTAATATATATGCATTTTAGCACAGGTGTGCCTTACTTTTTAAAAAACTAAGGTACCGAATGAAGTCCATGGATTGGAAGGATGAGAAAATGATACAATTATATTTTCTTTGGAGACTTTCATCTTGCCTACACTTATATAACTATAAATCTCACAGGTAGGGCTCTTTCAAGCATATCTTCTTGTCATCTACAACAATGGCTTCTATTTCGTTACAGCTTGCCTCCATTTCTTCATCGTTCGGTCAGTCCAATGGATTTTCATTGCGGTTCCCTGGTGTCTCCTTTTCACCCCAGACCACTTCTCCGGCAACTCGTCAATGTGTTTCTTGCCAAACTGCCTCTCCAGCTGTCTCTTTATCCACCATCAGTGGGAAAGGTTTGCAACTCATTGTGTTCTTTCTTTTGATTGCATATGTATACAGCATTTAAGATCTGCAAGAGCCAAGAGGTGTGTGCTTTAATGTATAGTATTTATTGTGATTACTTTAAATACATATGCGGTGATAGGTTATATCATTATGCATAATTGTGTTGATGAGGTTGTTTAAAATACATGTTAATGGGAAGTTGCATATCTACTTTCTCATAATCAAATGGAGGTTGATGTTTTTCTAAAAGGACCTTTTATAATTTATAGATTAAGTAGCCAATGATATAGACAGAAACATAGCTAAGGAGCATTGTTGCTCATTCAAATTTCTCAAAACAAAAAGAGAATTTTGAAAATTGATCCAAACATGAATTTGATATTTTCAATTGTGTTGAAATAAGTTTCTATTGTGCCACTAGATGAGATCAGATTCACAGGAATTTTGTATGTTTATTTTTCAATGTGAAGATGTTTAGTATACACCCATAGACATATGCTATTTAACAACACTCTTCAAAGAACATGTAATTTTTTATGAAAAAATAGGGAAAAGTACGGAAAATATAATTGTGGTTGAGCCCGTTTTCAGATAGGGTTATGTGTTTCATTTTTTATCAAAGTGGTTCATGTGTTTGAATTCCGTTATCACAAGAGGGTAATGCCGTTAAAAACGTCCGAAAAAGTCCGTTAAAAGTAACTCTGATTTTCAAAAGTGCCCGAAAAATTAAAAGAAAAATACCGGAAGGTGCGCCACAATAAGACAACCGCTAGGCTATCTTTCTTTTTTGTTTTGAGCCACCCTTGTCACCGGAAAGTCCATCGGAAAAATGACATCAGTGAAATCATTTTAAAAAATAATTCAAACAGATTTGAAAAATCCAAAGGCGGAGGTGGTTTGGAGGTCATCTTGACGAGGCGCACCTTTCAGTGTTTTTCTTTTAATTTTTTGGGCACTTTTGAAAATCGGAGTTACTTTTAACAGTCTTTTTAGACGTTTTTAACGGCGTGACCCTCTTGTGATAACGGAATTCAAACACATGAACTACTTTAATAAAGAATGAAACACATGACCCTATCTGAAAACTAGGGTGGGCATGGGTCGGGACGGTTCGGGATTAGGGTTATCCCGGTCCTGTCCCAATTAATAATAATGTGATGGGACGGTACGTGACAAGCCTTTGTCCTAGTCTTGTCCCATTTAAATCGGGACCGGGATGATTCGGGACGGTTCGAGACGTCCCAAACTAACAAAAAATAATCATTTGTAACTAATATATATTAGCATTTCTAAAATATCATGCACCAAAATATTAACATTTTAAAAGTTAATTGATGTTCATCACAAGCTAAAAGCTACTACGTATTAGATTTTAGTTAGGTTTAGCAAAATTTGAAATTTAAATTTAAAACAAAGCAAAAATGAATTAGTTTATTCAAAATCATGTGTTCTAGTTGTGAGATACTAATATGTAGATATATAAACTGAGGTAAAAACCTATGTTAGTAAATATTTATGTTAGGTATTATTTTTAATTTAAAAATTGGGCTTGAAAAACTAAAAACATGTTATCATTTATTTTTTGAGTTGACATTACAAACTAGTCACATGCAACAAAATCTATATAGTTATTACAAACGGGACAACGGGACGGTTCGGGATAACCTTCCAATGTCCCGGTCCTGTCCCGTTTTAAACCGGTACGGGACCGGTGCGGGACAAAATCAATGAGACCCAAACGGAACGGGACAACACCGGTACGGTTTCGGGATATACCGGAATGGGACAACGGGACCGGGATTCTTGCCCGCCCCTACTGAAAATAGGCCCAACCACAAGTACTTTTTCCGTACTTTTCCCAAAAAAATATCAGGGCCTTTTAACTAATAGAGATATTTTCCAGTTTTTCAGAAAACCGGAAAACTAGAGAAAAGAAAACAGATCACGTGTTAATCACAAAAAAATGCTGGAAAACTGGATAAAGGAAAATACAAAATTGTGTTTACCAAATCGTTTTCTAAAACCAAAAAAATTAGATGTCTCTGTTTTGCGTAATGAATTAAGAAGTGACTTTTACTTGTTATCCAAATTTGGAAAACGCGAATGATGCAGTGCCGCTGCAATGAATTTGCATACTTATGCCTAGTGTTGGATCAGGTCCCGCTTCGGTGTCAGTTCGAGTCCGGCCATCGACCCGACAATCCCTATCTGGTCCGGTCTACGACTTGGCGTTCCGGTCATTGATCCAACGGTCCATGTCCGATCCGGTCGACGATCGAGCAATCCCGATTCAGTTCAGTCAATGACTCGAGGGTCCTAAACCGTTCAACGACCCGGCGGTCTCTATCCGGTCTAGTCCACGACTCAGCAATCCCGGTCTAGTCAACGACCCGACAGTCCTTGTCCGGTCAACAACCCGGCGGTCTCCGTCCTGTTTGATCAACGACCTGGCGATCCCCATCCTGTCTAGCAAATGACTCAATGGTCTGTTTTCGGTCTGATCGATAACCGGGCGGTTCCGAGGTAGTCCTGTAAATGACCCGGCGGTCCCTGTCAGGGCCGGTCAATGATTCGGCGGTTCAGTCTTGGTTTTTCGAAATCATTTTTTAAAGTGAAGAGTTTTAAAAGAGTTGTCAACTAATAGGGAAATGGGAAAAGAATTTATCAAACTAACTGTTGAGATCGATCAGGAATGGCCGGTTTCTGTCTCGACTTTCCTATCAGTGGGACCCCGTACCTTGCTTGGCTTGTACTAGGTTCGGTTCCAGACTGGGGCTATACTTTCACTCTTTTGGTCGGTCACAGAACTGGGTGAAAAAACTGTATGAACATGTTTTCGGATTTGAAAATGGAAAACTAAAAAATGAAAACAAAAAATTGGAGATAGAAAAACTGTAAAATGAAAACATAAAATTGGAGAATGGAAAACAGAAATAGAAAATTGGAAAATATCTCTGTTAGTAAACAAGCTCACATTTTCGTAATAAATACTCCTTAAAATATAGCTTGAACTCATGTTCAACCCCTTGTAATGTTCTTTAAATTTCTTTGTTTTTTAAACTAAGCCATCATTCAATTTGCTTAGAGCATTTGTGCACTCTGTATTGCAGAACGCAGTCCTCAGAAAGACTTCCTCCACATCAATGATTTTGACAAAGAGACTATTTTGAAAATCTTGGATAGAGCTAGAGAGGTGAAGGCACTTGTAAAATCTGGTAACAAAGCATATCATCCATTTAAGGGGAAGACAATGTCAATGATTTTCGCTAAGCCATCCATGAGGACTCGGGTCTCATTTGAAACCGGGTTTTACTTGCTTGGTGGGCATGCAATATATTTGGGGCCAGATGATATCCAGATGGGGAAGCGGGAAGAAACCCGTGACGTTGCTCGCGTTCTTTCTCGCTATAATGATATCATAATGGCACGGGTTTTTGCTCATCAGGTATGCGACATTGGTTGTAGGTTAGGTTTTGTGCGGTAAACTTTACTCTAGAGAGCCCTTTTAGCATTAGTTCGACCAAACTTTACATTATATCAGAGTTTGATCTCATGGTGGTTTGTAGGACTGAGCTTACTCGACAGTATGGGTCAAACCCATGTCAAGGTTGGTTTAGGCCACTCATTTGTCCACCTTTTGTTGTTGCCGAGCCCACTTTCCCTTAGGCTTCCTTTCTTTTAGCGGTGTGGTGAGCTTGGTGAGTGTTATGTACTAGAATAAAGTGATTGGAGTTGTTTTACGTGAATTGTTGCTGTATGGTGAGATTGTTGACAATGTCTCATATTACTTTTGCTATGCAGCTTGAAAACTCCTGTAATTTCGCTTTGATTTATTTTAAAACTATTACTCCAACTTAATATGGAGTATTTTTTTACTTCAACTTAATATGGAGTATTTTTTTGAATAATTATGTTAATTTTTAAAAACAACAATTTTTGTTGATATTTTTTAACATTTCAATCACACCCACATAGTTAGTTTATGAAACAAATGTCGAGTTTATAGCTGTGTTTGACATCATCTCTAAATACTGAATTCACCACTGCAGCTAGATTTTCATCGCACCACTTGGCTCCAAACTCACAACTATAATAAAAGGGCCTAAGATGGGGTATGTTGAGTATCCCACATTTATCTAGGAGGTCTGAGACTCTGAGTGTAGTATAATAGTATATAAGTGTGTGGTGTATGTATTTCACCTCTTAGAGATCCTTTTTAGGATGAAGTAGACACAAGTTAGTATAATTAATTTCAGCGGAGTTTTTCCTTTATTCTAGGATATATTGGATCTAGCCAAATATGCAAGCGTACCTGTGGTCAATGGCCTGACAGACTATAACCATCCTTGTCAAATAATGGCCGACGCACTTACAATAATTGAACATGTTGGACATCTTGAAGGGACAAAGGTTGTCTACGTTGGAGATGGAAACAACATTGTGCACTCTTGGCTATTGTTAGCTTCTGTGATTCCTTTCCACTTTGTTTGTGCTTGCCCAAAAGGGTTTGAGCCTGATCAGAAGACGGTTGAAGTCGCACAACAAGCGGGAGTTGGCAAAATTGAAATAACTAATGACCCAAAGGAAGCTGTTAAAGGAGCTGATGTTGTTTATTCAGATGTTTGGGCCTCCATGGGCCAAAAGGAAGAAGCAGCACATCGACGTAAAGTCTTTCAAGGGTTTCAGGTATGACTTTTACAGTTTTACTAGCTAGATATCGTTTTATTTGTTCTTGATTTAATTCAGTTATGGAAAATGACAAACAAAAACTTGTGGAAAATGATTCTTTTTAAATATAAGTTGATCTATGACATACTCGTATGATATAATGTCCTTGGTACAAATATAGAAAACATAAAACAAATTCAAGAAAATAACTTACCGTTCAAAATGGATACATCTTCTTCAGTCTTCATTTGGTCATATGAAACATGGATGTGATGCACTGATGATTTGATAACTATGCACAGGTAGATGAAAAGCTGATGAAATTAGCGGGCCCAAAAGCGTATTTCATGCATTGTTTACCAGCAGAAAGAGGGGTGGAGGTGACTGATGGGGTAGTAGAAACAGCAAACTCAATTGTGTTCACCCAAGCTGAAAACAGGATGCATGCCCAGAATGCCATTATGCTCCATGTCTTGGGCCTCTAAATCTTATCCTCCTTTTAATTTATTTATTATAAAATCAATCTTTTTTCTTTCATGAGACCAGCAAACTTGCACCATTATTGATGCTCATTTTTCTCTGGCGATTTTTATCCGTGTTGGATTGTCCCAGAGTTTTGTTATTAGACTTTCTGGTAATTTTTATGTACATCTATCTATCAGACCGAGAATTCTTATGAAAGAAAGTTTGTGTTTAATTATACTTCTGGTCCCATGATGATTTTCAGAATACTTGTCTTTGGTCGAAGCAAGTTCTTTGCGTTCTCGAATTTGAGCATCAATTGATAGTCATTTTCGAATCTGATTCTTCCGGTTGCACAGAACTTTAAGTCCGGTTTTTAAGTAGAGTTTTTGTCACTTTTAATTCTCCAATTATTGTGACACTTTTGGTACTTGAATTTGAATTTTTGACTTTTTTCTTTCAACTATTATACGAAACTACGAAAGACACTTTGGTACCCGTCTTTGAAAAAAATCATAATCCGTCTTTCAACTTTCATAAAAATGACACTTTTGATTCTTCAACTATTACAATAATAGTAGTGATATTCTTCATCTTTCACTCGATGGCAAAATCAATAGTGGAAGACAAAAACTCTAAAAGTATCAATTTTATAATATTGGGGAGACTAAATATCGAGAACATTGAAGTAAGGACTAAAAGTGTTTTGTACAATAGTCAAAAGAGTAAAAATGAAGAATTAGAAGTGGAATATCAAAAATGTTACTGCCTTCCTGGTATAATAGTCGGGGGATTGAAAGTGACAAAACTCTTTTTAAATACAAAACTCTTTCAAGATGTAATTTAGCTAATTTGAAATTTAATTTCTATCGGATCACATATAATGTGATTTAAAAGAAAAATAAACTTAGTCTAATATAGAGTCTGTTTGATAATACTAAAGTAAATAGAATTAACTTATTTTGCTGAAATTGATTGAATTCTGGTTAAATAGGTGAAATCTTCTGAATCATGAAAAATATATGTGAAATATATTCCATTTGTGAAACAAAGAAAAAAAATATGAAAAAAAGTTAATTATATGGTCTATTATATGTCTGTTTTTTATGTGACTTATTGTTATAATTATTAAAGTTTGATCTGATCTGATTTAATCTGGAACTGAAATCAATCCAATTAAAAACATTCAATTAAAATAAAAGTAGGAATTCGTAAACCTATAAAGATTTTCTAATTTGGATTAGGAATCTATTTCAAAAGTGAAGGCATATATGAATTTTAGGTGTAAAATAAAGAAACAACCAAAAAAATTTACTTATTTGGCTAAGCTAAACATATTTACTTGTGAAAATATATATACTTTATGTTGGTTATAATTTTTAATTTCATTTTAATTATTTACTTATTTGAAGCTTACTAATTTATTAATAGGTGTCAAATTAATAACTAAACTAATTTGCACATGTGTTTCTATTTAATTCGGTGTAGTAAACTAATATAAATTAGTTTCCATATCAATAAACGTTATTAGAATTTCACTTTGGTAACCCAAAATTATTTTACTTATTTGAAGCTTACCAAATTAATTAAGGTGGATTTATAAGTTTTTTTGTTTCCATATCAATATGCAATCAAAAATAGAATCTAATAAAAACAAAAGGTATAAAAATAAGTAAATAATTGCTATATATAATGACATAGCAGGATTATGTGGCGCTTTGTATGCTCTTAAAAAGTTCCTTATATATATATATATATATATATATATATATATATATATATATATATATATATATATATATATATATATATATATATATATATATATCGATTACTCCACAATTATTAACACTAATTTAAAATTGGGGAGAAATAAAATACCACAAGTCAATCTGGTTAATTGTTTTGTTGGCAAATCTGTTTCGCGGAGGAAGAAAAGTACTCCCTTCATTCCTAAAATTTTGCCAAATTGTTTTTCTCTTAGTCAATGATTATCAGTTTTGAATATGATATTTTTTATTACGAAACATTTTTGAATATGAAAATTTCATTAAAATGTTCCTTCAAATGTTTTCATAAAAGTATATTTTTTTTTAAATTATACTATCCCCGTATCCCATTAATTGCAACATTGGAATATATACACTATTCATATACTTTACTTTGGCTACATTTTATTTATTGATGTATGTGAATTATTATTTTTTTGAAAAATATTGTTAAATTTGTCTCATTACTAAGTTTTATAATCTGATTTTTAATTTATTTTTACTAATACATAATTAAATATAATGACGATCAAAGTTGTGCATTGGCAAACGTGAAATGTTGACTGTTGCAACTAAAAAGAGACGGAAGAAGTATACAAAAGGTTGTCTTATAGTTTTCAAATTAATAATGAAAAGGTGGGACTATTGTAAGAAGATCGCTAAAAGGTTGGATTATTAGTTTCCATTTTCCCTAATTAAAATAATTGTCTAAAGTTTGTTATCATTAACCAATAAAGTAGTATGTTATGTTATACGGTTATAGTGGTACTACAAAGTCGGAGCCAAAACAATGTAATATCGCTTTATACAAATTTAAATACAATATGAAATTTAGAACATAATTGTGTTTATTTTTTCAAAACAAGTGTAATTGCTATCATTTTGTAAAACAACTGCCAAATACGACATTAGTACTACCATAACGCCAAAATATCATGAGTTTGGAATAATTAAACTTCATTTCTATTGAAGAAAAAACATTTTACTCATATTTTGCGGGCTATCATTTGGGATTTGAAAGATACTTCGTATATGATATATGACCTTAAAGATGAAATGTTTCAGTACTTGTCTCGATTGATTGAAAACTATCTATCTATGATCTAAGTTATCATGAATTTTATTACTCCCTCCGTCCCATTAGACTTTGTTAACTTTTCTTTTTTGGTTGTCCCAAAAAATTTTGTCACTTTCCTATTAAAGCAATTAATTTGTGGTTCTACACATTTTGTCACATTGTTAACTTATGGAATGTTGGGTCCTACATTGGTAATTAATGAGTGAATTCTATTTGGAATCATTCGAGCCCTATACGTCGATTCAAATCTCAAATTGATAATTAATGAGTGAATTCCCCAAATAGAGCTAAAAAGTGAAAAAATTGAACAAATAGGACTACATTTTTTAAATTTCCCTAATAAGACTATTTATGTGTGTCAATGTGTGTGGACAAATATACCCTTGTAGATTTTGAAATGTTTTAATTGATAATTAAATAATTATCATAAAAAATTAATAATAATTTAAAAAAACAAAAATTCAAAAAAAAATGTATTTTATAAATATTTTATTTATTTTTATTATGATTTTATTATGAATTAAAACATTTCATTATGAATTATACCCTTAGGGGGGTATTTAGGGAAGAAAATCAATGTTTAGTTCTATTTGGGGAATTTAAAAGTAGTAGTCCTATTTGTGTGCTTTTCAAAGACTCGTTAGTCCCGTTTAGGACATTTTTCGACAATTAATCTATCTTTTAGATCTTGAATTGATAAAATCTAGTTAGAATACTACTCCATCCATCTCATAAAATTTGGTCAATGTTAACTTGCACGTTGATTAATAAAATAAAAACAGTGCGGTTGATATTTGTGCAGATGAGAGATAAATAACTTTATCCACATATTTGTTACTTTAAGTAGTAGAAACGACAAAGTTTTTTGGAGCGACCGAAAAGAGAAAATTGACAAAGTTTTGTGGAATTGAGATAGTACTTTATTTACTCTCATTTTGAGAAATTTCTTGGTATAAAATTCGATACTCTGTCCCAACACTAATGGTTTTTTATTCTGAAATAATAGACTAATGGGAATTAGGTCTCCATCTCGATTTCATTTGTGACAGAATGATGCGAGAGACAACCATACATGAAGCAATTTGACAACTCCATTCCCTAAAACTACAACCATGATTATCATTGTAAATGTTAGAATTGGCCTATATGCTTTTCTTCCCAAAACAGTACATCAAATCTAAATACTAAAAGCTCCACAACAATCAGATGTTTTGAACAACCATACGATTTTTCAACTAATTGTTAAAGGAAAAAGGTAGAAATATGCTCATGTTCTATTTCTCGGAACAAATATACCCCTGAAGTATATTTTGAAGTTCATATATATCCTTGAACTTTTAAAGAAGTGCAAAAATATCTGTCATGTTTTTATAAAGAAGCAAATGTATCCTTATGACTTTAAATAAAATAAATTTCAAAAAAACAAAACAAAAATAAATTAGAGATTCGAAATTAAAAACTAATAAAAAATAAAAAATGTAATTGTGTCCAACTCTCCCTTTTATTGATTTTATATCACAATTTAATATTGTTAGTATAAAATATTATTTCAAAACATTACTATATATTTAAGATTCTTTCGAAAAATGCTAACATATGTGTTGCAATGTAAAAAAAAAAATGCATTCTTCACACAATAAAATTACATATTTTGTATGATGCTAAATAGCCCAATATTACAAAATAGTGAATTTAATTTTATTAAGGTTAAACAAAATCAAACAATGTTATGTAGCAATGTGTTCAAACTTTCGCAATAAGACTAACATCAATATTTATGAATTTGAAGTGCTTCATCTACAATGGAAAAATAATAAATTTCAATTCAAAATTAAAGATTTAATATTCTAACATAATAGAAACTCTTTATTTTTAAATTTTAAATTCTTAGTATATTTCTGGTGTTGTTTGAAATTTATTTTATCTAATTAAAGTCAATAAAAGTAAATTTTTTTACACTTTTTAAAAGTTCAAGAGTATATAGAAAACGAAACCCTCCTCTACCTGCGGCCGTGTCCCTTGAATAAGGGTTCCGGTTTTTGTCATCTTGTATGCGGCGTTTAGATTTAGTCGTCCTTTGGAGCGACGATTATGTTAGCAGAGAAGGAATTGTTCGCAGGAACATCGCTAGGCATGTTGTGGCGGCCGATGGAGAAGGAGTTGCAGGAGCCAATGGAGGGAGAAAGGGAGGCGTCCAAAGGAGCTGAAATTGCGGGGCAGACGGCGGTTGCACGCCAGGAAATCGGTCGAGCGACGGGCCGGAGATGTGCCTTGTTTGTGTCAATAATCGTAGCGATGATCCGACCTCCTCCTGAACCACCGCGAGAGGATGAACGAGGTGCTAGGGTTCAAGACAATTGTTCTGCTTATTTAGTTTTTTTCTTGTTTCGTTCTGCGTATTACTCTTTCAAGCGTAACCGTCTCTATGTCTGATTATAGGATTTACAATCATAGTTATTTTAGTTGGTGTTAGATTTGCTTTGATTGATGTCATGATCACAAAACTTAGGATATTAATATAGAGGCAAGTTTCCGTTCAAAAGTGTATATGCATTACAACATATGTAGTATACTTCACTAGTATTTTTGTTTTCAAAAGATAAAACATGGGTATATTTATTATCATATGTACCCATTGTTAAATGATATCAAAGTTTTAGAACTAATTTTGTAGGGTTTCTAATGCAAGAAACCCTTCCAAAAATTCTCTAAGGCTTAAGATGAACCTAAGCCAAAGAGGGGGTTTGGAAATAGTTTTCAACCAGCAATAGACGCGCCTCGGTTATTACCTCACTAGCTGCGTCATTGCCCCAAGCGCAAAGATGAGATCGCCAATTGCTGCCTTTCGTTTTTATAATCACTCATTCCCTACCGTCTTCTCTTTTTAGCCGGTGTGGGAAAGTCACTCAGAAGTCATAACGTGACTTGAGTCACTTGACTCAGGCATTCAACGTTTGTTAAAAAAACTCAATCCACATACTTTTATGAATGAATCTGTCCGAGCATCAACTTTTGGCTCAAATTCAAGGCATGTTCTCCCGTCTCCGTAAAGTCATGTATGGTTTATGACCGTATGTTAGCATTATTCATGAATTTCCAGTTGATATCAACAATGTCAACCACAATGTGTACATCTAAATATTGTGAAGAAAAAACTTACCAAAACATGTAAAATCGTTCAAGTAAAGAGAGAGAGATATTATATATATATATATATATATATATATATATATATATATATATATATATATTTAATTGACTATCTTTAATGTCACATATGCATCGTTCATGTTTTTGCATTGAAAATGCTCTTATATTCCCTTTTAAGTAATGTTGCCTTTTATTAACCATTTGAATGAGAAAAATTTCTATATAAATGAAGAAAGAAGGCTAGCTTAGCCATTATTTATTTTTAATAAAATAGAAATAGGTTTTTCCATAGATATGATGTTTCCAAAACATACCTAATGGACAAAAATATTACTATAGTTACTAAACATAGTCACTATAATGGTAGAGTTGAACATAATCATGATCACTAAAGTTACTATGATAGTCATTAAGTCGTATTTTTGTCCACTACCTTCAAATATAAACCCGGCTAATCCTATATTTAGCACATAGGATTTGCGTACAGAAGAAAATTGATATACGCATGAAATATGGTTATAATTGACATAATACTTCTGTGATGTATAATACGGAGTAATAGTAAATGGCTATCCATTTTGTTTTCATTAAAAAAAGGATGTTTTCTTTTGAACTGAAATTTGCTTGTTTGATCTGATTCGATCCGGTTCGTTTAAGGCTGATCTGGTCTGGTCTGAACTGGTATGGTCTGCTCTGGTAAATGTCTGGTCCATGTGTATTTTATAACTATAAAAGTTTGACCTGTTTAAGTCTAGCCTATTCTGATCTGATCTGGTCTGGTTAGGGACTGAAAACAGTCCAAAGAAAACATCATTAGTCAAAATTCATAACAAAATTATTGATGATGAGTGATAAATTTTCTCTTTTAATAATTATAAGAGTAATATAGTACACATTATTAATATATATATATACACACGCACACACACACATAGAGAGAGAGAGAGAGAGAGAGTATAGATCAGGTCAGTCCGACTGATGGAACCGTCGTTCGGCCAAGCCTGTTTGAGGGTCTTTCAAGTTGAGTTTTTGATTATTGTTAGCATGTTTTTCATGAAACAAAATTATTTCATGATTGACTAGATCATTGTAGAATATTTAAACAAAATTTCAGTCTAAAACTCAATCGGACTTGACCAAACGGTGGATCTGATAAGGCATGCCTGACTAGATCTCTACTCTACATATATGTGTATTTATAATATAATAAAATTCACATAATAATGAACCAAATTTGACCGGACCTATTCGGAGCTAACAAAATCATTCCAAGCCCCAACGTACATGACCTAGATTTAAGAACCATATCATCTTTTACCAAAATACGGGAAAGGATAACAACGAGTGCCAAATTACGGGAAAAAATCAGGGGTTTCCCAAAAAGCGGGAGTCGGAACACCCAGTTCCGACTAGGTTCAGTGTTTCGAAAATTCCACTAAACCCTCTTGTCGGATATGGCACTTCCGACTAGGGGGTTTCTTTTTTTGGTAGTTAGTGGCCGAATTGATTTTCAAAGTATTTTGATTTTCAATGTTCTGAATTCCTTTAATTCCAACGGACTCATTTTACAAATAAAAAAATCCCTTAATTCCAAATTTAAAAGTTTTTTTAATTCCTGTCATATTTTTAAAAGGCAAATTATGCATTTTGATTTTTTGAGTAACAAAACATCGATTGCTTTGTACTATTTTTTAATCCATTTGTATTGTGAATAAAATTCATAAAATGAGATACAATTTAATTTTGTTTTAAATGCGATTTTGGTAATTTTAATGGAAGTGAACAAAATAAATGTAGTTTTCAATGTAATTTATTAATAAATAGATAGTACATACAATAATAAATTTAACGATACTACATCTAACGTTGCGTGCTCGGCCCTGCTCCGTCCCCGCCGCTAGTGTTCCAAGAGCCCAAGAACCGAGCATCGTGTAACTTTTGTATCACTCTTTCATCTCGCACAAAGGGCAACTGACGAAGGGCAACTGACGGGCTTCAAGCACAAGTCTATGGCATCTAGTTCATACCATGCACGATTCGCACGATGGTAATTCAGTGGTCACGTGGTAATTTTATTTGATTATAGTTTATCTGATTAAATTTTATCTGTTTATATTTTATCAGATCAATTTTATTTGATTATATTTAATTGATTAAATTTTATCTGATTATATTTATCGGATTAAATTTTATATGATTTAGTTTTATTTTATTATATTTTATTTTAATATAATTATGTGAACAAAATCTTCAGACACAATGGAAAAGAGAACCAATATTACATAAGTAATTCGTTGCAATACAAAATATCCAACAAAGTATACATTACAATATTACTCAGGTCCTCTCCTTGTAGCACGCAGATCCATTTCATTAGTAAATCGAGTTCTCTGTGGCCTACCAGTTCTAGCCGATCTACTGTTTGTGGGCGGCAAAATGGTATCGGGTATTTCTGCCATCACATTGAAGTAATTATTAATCGGCATAATATCTGTAGCGTACGTCCGGATGTATGATGTACTCCTAATTTACCATATTTATGATCTTGTTTTGTCACACTTTTAATATTTTATTTCTCATTTTTTAAAATAAAAAGGATTGATTTTTATCATCTTGGACATTTTAAGATATTGCACTTATTTGGGTATATTTTTGAGTTTCAGGATAATTCGGGATGTAAATTGAAATTCTGAAAAGAAATAGAATTACTCCCGAGTGGATACGGAAAAATCATCAAAATGAAGTGGGTCCTTACTTTAATTCCAAAATATTTATAAAGAGACCCGAAATACATTTCAAAATAAGTCAAACTGTCCGCAATAAAATGTACCGGTTAACTATTGACCATTTAACCGTTGACCAGTTAACCGATCAAACAGCTAAGGAGTTAACCGGATAAGAGCCAAACCTTTGGCTGACAACACTATTCACTCATCGAGATATGTGAATAACGTTCCATAGAAGTCCAAAAGAAGAAATGCAAAGGAGTGATTATTGTATTGCATTATTGGAGGGACCTACGAATTTCAAGCTAAGCAATTACAATCCAAGTTGTGTTCATCATCTTTCACTCGGCCGAACAGAAGAGAACAGACTCCAACGAAGAAAAATACACAACTGGACAACGGTCGGTGCTATTTGCAGAAAGAAAATGAGAAATAAGCTTTCACACCAAGATTCAAATCAGTGGCCGCCCAAATTCAATGATTTTTATCTTCATTCGGAGATATATTCTGATCCATACCCTTCTTGTGCTACTATATAAAGGAGTCATCCAGGAGCTTCAAGGAACACCAAGTTCTGATAGAAATCATTCTTCTCTTTTTTTTAGTTTATACGAAGTATTAGTAGCCATATAATAAAAGTGATTCTGCCAAGAACACTTTCTGTATAGATTTCAGTTTATAATTCTCAGTTCCAGAATTTTAGCTTGTGATATTTGGTATTGAAGTTCATTTGGGTTTATCAGTTCGTTCAATCAGTTCCAGCTTAATACAAGGATTTCAACTTTTCTATTCCAGCCCATCTATGTTCTTCATTATTTTATGCCTTCAGGTTCTTACTTAAACACTCACTTTAATTTCCTTAATCTGTTAAATTTATTATGTCTTTCATGAATTTTGTTTTTATTTTATTTACCGTAATTATGTGTAACTAAATTAAGTTTAGGCTTGGGCAAGATGTAATTTTTACTATTAATGTTCATATGATAATAATTGGTTAAAACTATTAATTGGTTAATTTTAGGAGTGCTGGGTTGAATATTCTAATCTGCTAAATACATTATATTGGGAAATGAATATTATCACGGGAGTGAAATTTCATTAAAATACTTTTTATTAATTCACCCACTAAATTGCTACACGGAAGTGTTAAGGAATTTAGGATAATTTGACTTTGTACTTTTTACTGTCTTAATAAAATTACTGCGGGAGCGGAATTAATTTAAGATAGTGTAATCAACTAAGTCGTGGGAACGATTAGAAGATTACCATTTGTAAATCTTTCACACATCTAAAAGTAACTAAGTTAATTAGTTAAATCTTTATTATTATGAACATCAAAATAAAATTACTCTTAGTCCAAGCCTAATTTTCTCTATCATTAATTGTTAAATTACCAGGTATTGTGATTTATTTTACTCTAGCAATTCCGCATTGACAAAAACGAGATAAAAAAAAATCTGTTCACTTAGCTCCAATGCAAAATGTTATTAATTTGTGATTAGCTAAAAATCAATCGTTAATTCTAGTTCTCTTTTTGAGCCATTCTCTAGCGGAACGATACTCACTTACTCTATACTATATCGTTACAAGCCAATTAAAACATCATTTCCATTCACATTTTTACACCATTTCACACTACACATTTTGGCATGTCACGATTTTGGCGTCGTTGCCGGGGAATGGCATAGTGTTATTGATTGATTATTAGTTAATATTAGTGTTTGTTATTATTTATCTGGAGACTAAGTTTTTTTTACCTGTTCTCATCACTTTCGTAAAAAAAAACAAAAAGAAAATCATTTCTCGTGCACAAAAAAAAAACTCTTAAAAAAGTGTATGCATACTCGCTCTCAAGGGAGTGAAGGATTGCAACCACTTAACCTTGATTTTGAAAAAGAATTAAGGAAAAGAAGAAAAGCACGAACCCTTGAACTTAAAATTCCAGATCTGATCATGGAGGATTTTCAAAACAATCCCAATAATCCAAATGGCCAAAACCTAATTCCAAATCCAAATCCTACGCCACCTCAAAATACACCCATTGATACTCCCAGAGATAGACATAATCATTTCTTTGGAGATCAAAGACCACCAGGATTTGAAAATTTCCAACAAATTCCTCCCCAAACACAACCCCAAATTTATCCACCACATCCCTACCAAAATCACCAAAACCAACCTCCTCCTCCATATCCATACACTTACCCATATCCTTACCCACCTCCTCCATTTATGCACCCATACCAACCTCACCCATATGGCCAATACTACCAACACCCACATAATCAACAAGATCAAGGGCAATTCATGAGACAACAGCAAGGGAGAAGACTTCTTGATTATGTTGCAGGTGAAATTGAGGAACAAGACAGTATTCTCTATCCAGGAGTGGATGCAGCAAATTTTGAGATCAAACCAGCACTTATCTCATTGGTCTCAGCCAACAAATTTGGCGGATCAAAGAGTGAAGATCCGACGAGCCATGTGAAACAATTCTTGAGAGTTCTCCAAACTCTTAAACTTAATGGAGCCTCTGTTGATGCTATCAGACTCAGATTGTTCCCATTCTCACTGAGGGATGAAGCATTGAGTTGGTTGAACTCTAAACCATCCGGTTATTTCAACACATGGGAGAAGTTGCATCGAGAATTCATGAAGGAGTTCTATCCTCCTTCCAAGGCATCAAAAATGAAGAAACTTATCCAGCAATTCAGGCAACATCCATCACAATCTCTTTACGAATCATGGAAGAGATTTAAAGACCTTCAAGTTCAATATCCACATCATAATATGAGCGTGGGTGATCTCATTATCTCATTTTATGAAGGATTACATGATACTTCCAAAATTGTTGTGGATGCCTTTGCTAATGGAGCTTTCATGGAGCTAGATCCTGAAACAGGCAAAGAGATGCTTGAGAAAATTTGTAACAACAGTGCATCATGGTATTCTGAAAGATCCACTCAAAAACTAGGAGCGGGAATTTATGAGGTCGACCAAACAACAGCTTTAACGGTAAAGGTTGATTCTCTCACAACCATGGTTCAAAAGCTCACGGAGAAACAATCATCATCAATTTCTAGCACATCAACAAATCCATCATCATCTTTAGCTCAAGTTTTGTTCTGTGAACTCTGTGGAGGAGGACATTCTTTTAAGGAATGCAGTCTTCTTGAACTTACACAAAATGTTCCTTCTGGCCCCACAGTAGAACAAGCTGAAGCTATATATGGTAGACCTCAAGTTTATCTACTACAAAAAATAAACAACATATTATTTGAATGTTATAAAATGTACATGAATATGTTATGAACTTAGTTTATTTTTGAATTCATATGACTTAATGGGTCAAATTTTGTTTAAACAATCATATTATAAAATGTGTGCTTATCTAATTGAATGAGTTAAAAATTACTCTACTAAAATAACTAATTATAAATTTCTAATTTCGACTGAAATTACAAAAAAAATGTTGAACACCTCCAGTCGGAATTGACAAATCCGACTGGCTCAAATTTTTTTAAAATTCTTTTTTTAATCATCAATTTTTTTAAAAAAATTAAAAATCGGAGAACTTTTTTTGTATGAATGTTTTTCCTTATTTATTAAAAAAATGTTGAACACCTCCGGTCGGAATTGGCAAATCCGACTGGCTCAATTTTTTTTAAAAATTAAAAACCTGACAACTTTTTTCCTTATTTATTAAAGCTCAACTTTTTATTAATGCTCAACCTTTTTTCCTTTTGTTGAAAATGTTGAATGTAATCCGACTAGGAATTGGCAACTTTTTTTTAAAATTAAAATATGAATGAACACAAATCAATCAAACAATAAAATATTTTCAAACACCCCCTAGTCGGAATTGTGTAATCTGACTAGGTCTTTTTTATTTTTACTTTGCTACTTCGGATTACGTAAATAATGGAAACAATAAAAATTTTAGGAATACCCCTAGTCGGATTACACAATTCCGACTAGGGATTTTTTTTAATGTAATCCTTCTTGTCGGAATTGGAGAATTCGACTCCCGCAAAATGGTAACCTAATCTGAATTCCCATATTTTGGCTTGTCAGTCACAAAATTCCCGTAAATTGGTAATTTCCTCAGGATGAACGAGGTGCTAGGGTTCAAGGCAATTGTTCTGCTTATTTAGTTTTTTTCTTGTTTCGTCCTCCTATTAGTTTTTATTATTTTATCATTTGGTTTGTGTTTACCGTTTATGTTGTTAGGTTTGCCGATTTGTTTGGGAATTTAACCTCCTTTTATGTCATTGTATGTTTGGATTTATGAGAACATAGATGACTACGTCAAACCCGCTGCATAGTTAGCGATTCATATTACTCTTGGACAACTTGGTAAAAACTAAAGGAACAGACGTGACCACCTCTAAATCTAATCATAGGATTTAAAATCATAGTTATTGAATATTTTGTTAGATTTATTTTTGCTTTGATTGATGTAATTATCACAAAACTTAGGATATTAATATAGAGGCAAGTATATATCAAAGTTTTAGAACTAATTTTGTAGGGTTTCTAATGAAAGAAACCCTTCCAAAAATTCTCTAAGGCTTAAGATGAACCTAAACCAAAGAGGGGGTTTGGAAATAGTTTTCAACCAGCAATAGACGCGCCTCGGTTATTACCTCACTAGCTGTGTCATTGCCCCAAGCGCAAAGATGAGATTGCCACATTGCTGCCTTTCGTTTTTATAATCACTCATTCCCTACCGTCTTCTCTTTTTAGCCGGTGTGGGAAATTCACTCAGAAGTCATAACGTGACTTGACTCAGGCATTCAACGTTTGTTAAAAAAACTCAATCCACATACTTTTATGAATGAATCTGTCCGAGCATCAACTTTTGGCTCAAATTCAAGGCATGTTATCCAGTCTCCGTAAAGTCATGTATGGTTTATGACCGTATGTTAGCATTATTCATGAATTTCCAGTTGATATCAAATTTTGGGTTTTGAATGCAGGAATAAATTACTCCGTACTACTTTCCCCGCTCTGTTCTTGGACTCTTATTAGGGTCTTGAATGAATTATTGTTATTATAATTATTATTTTTAATTTATTGGTGGTTGTGGGTACTTTCAATTTGTGGCCGGAATTGTTAGAATACCTGTTTTTAATGGTCAGGTCTCCCGAAGTGTGTTGCAGAGAAGAGTTGCTAGGTTTATAGTACTCCTTCCGGTTCTGAAAGATCTTTACACTTTTCATTTTTACCAGTACCATAAAGAACTTTACACTTCCTTATTTGCTTTATTTGGCAAATAAATCTACACAAAACAGTGTCAAATAGTGACAAACAGTATCAAACAGTGACAAAAGTGTTTATTTCCTTAAAAACTGTGAAGTCAAAGTGTCAAGATCTTTTGGAACCAGAGGGAGTATTATGGAAAGTTGGGGTAGATGATGAGGATGATGATGGTATTTAGCACAGTGGCCCCATTGGTGAAATGGAGAAGCTAGGTTTCTAAAATGTTCAGTCACTACTTGGATAGAGATGTTCCTTATACGTCTAGGAGATGGCTTGGAGCAGTAGGGGCTGCATCATTGCATCAATATATGTATTACAGGTTTATTATATTTGTGGTTTCCAAATCATATCCTACGGTGTTGGAGTCTCTCTCTTTAATCTACTGAATGGAAACCTATCCCCGAAATATAATCCTGAACTTGAAGTTCTTGATGGACTCGAGATTCTGGTGATTGCACACTGCTTGCTCACCGCCTCACTGAAATGCTGTTGTGGTAGTTAATTGTTTCTTTTGGTGCCCTAATATTCTGAGAAAGCTTATAAATCTCTTGTCTTATTACTTAATTGGTTTGCTGGAATTAGTTTTGTATAAGTTAGATTAGTTTTTTTGGTCTTTTGATGTCCTTGAACCACTTTCAAGTTCACTTATTTGAGCCTCACAACTACTTATCTTTGGAGAAGGATATTTAGTCCATTAAGGAATAACAACACATGAGCGTCTTTCTCAGTTCTCTACCTATTTTATTTGTTTGCATTATTTGAGCATTAAGTTTTTTGATGAATATAGGATTGTGCTCTTTGTTCTCACCATGAAGCGTCAGATTCTGCACATGACCAAGTACAAGTTTGTGCCTTTCGACTATGCAAAATGGGTGAGATAGACCTCCCATGAACAACTGTTCTTTTTTTGTTTTGTATTTCTTCTCAGTTAAACTTGATGTTTTTTTAAAGGAACTTGATGTTAAATAAGGCAATGTTGAACTTTGAGAGAGATACAGTCAAAGAGATCTTTTGCAAGTAGTGGGAGCTCATCATGGGATTGAAGTTGCGAGGCTTCACCATAGCATGCTGTGGCTGTCTGGCTGAGGTTTAGATCTCCGCGTCTATTATGTTTTTCAGTCTGCTGATGATATACATACTTTCAAAACAGCATTGTTCAACACATTTTGCCTGTGTGTATATGTATTCAATTTCAAAAATGATATACATACTTTCAAAAATAAACTATGTTTAACTTTGAAAACTTTGAAAACTGTAGTTAAAGAAGTTCCAAACACAAAGAAACAAACTATGTTTAACTGAAATAAAGAAACAAACTATGTTAAAACGACACTTCTTTACAATGTAGGACATATTAGGGGTGGAACCGAGCCGCGTCAGGCCCGGGACCGGCCAGTCACGGTTCTAAATAATTAAAGCCCAGTACTGACCCGGTTTGGTTCGATACCGGTTCTGGGTCGGGCCCAGGCTGGTACCCGCCCATTATTCTATTTTCTTAAATCGAGCCGTTTGGCCTGGACCGGGCCCCAAAATTCAAGACTGAAGCACATCCCTATTCAACCACAGTTCGGGTACCGGGCCGATACCAGTACCAGAAAACCGGGCCTGGTTCGATACCAAACAGTACAGGACCCGGGTCGGTCCGTGGTCGGGCCGCCCGGACCCAGTCCACCCCTAGAACATATACATTGTGTTAACCGTAAATATTTGAACTATAATAGCTTATTTGAAAATATACAAGGAAAGATAATTAGCCATGGAATAATTGAATTGAGTAGTGAAAATTATGAAAGAGATGAGCTTTTATAGTGGGGTAAAATAGAATAACAGGTAGGCGAATTGAGAAACACAAAATAATTAGTACTTTTGAATCTTTAATTACATTAAAGTTATTAGTGTAAAAAAACGCTCCAACATATGAGTGGTTGCTATATTATTTGCCTATGTTCCTATCAAGTTAATTTGTTACCTATATTGTTCTATAATGTTCTAAATATCTTCTTTTCTAGTTCCAAAAGCTTAATTAATTCTTCATTTTTGTTTCAAAATCTCCCAAACAATTTGTCCATTTCAAGGGTAATGAAATTACGGATAAAACTGGAGAAACATATTTATGTGGGTTTTATGATTGCATTTTACACATTTATTAAATAAAATAAAATCGAATCAGTGTTTGCGATGATTTTCACTGCAATTTGGGAGCTTTGCAGGCTAGCTATACTTTCCTAGCGCCCTTGAATTGAACTTAATGTTCTTAATGCGGTTTTTTACGATTTGGATTAGGGGATTACGATCATGATGTTGGCATGTTTTAAATATTTGATAGTTGTTATTTTAAAATATATATGAGGAACAATTAATCGACTTTCTAAATGCAAAAGTTAAACTATCAAAAGGTAAATACCAATTTCCCTTATTTTCATGGTACAAATTAGGAGTGGGCATATCAGTTTGAGTTTGGTAGCATTTTTTCCAAATCGTATTAAACATAAAAACTTAGCCGAACTAAAGAAATTCAATGAAATCTTCAATAATTATTACGAAGTGTAAAATAACAAATCCAAACCAAAAAATAGTACTCCCTTTGTCCTGAAATAATTGTCCTTTCCTTTTCGATTCGTCCCGAAATGATTGTCTCCTTTCCTTATTTGGTAAACAAATCTATACAAAACAGTGTCAAACAGTGCAAAACAGTGTCAAACATTGTCGCTACAGTGCCAAACAGTGTCGCTACAGCGTGAAGTCAATTCACTTTCTTAATCTGTGGGAAGGTCAAACCAGGACGATTATTTCGGGACGGAGTTAGTATGATTTTTGTTTGTTAATAATTCTTCCAACTCATTCCTAACCGAAACTGATAAACGGCTTAATAAGCAAATTCAGAATAAAAAAATATTTGAAAGGGAAAATTGTCAAGTTCCGTGGACATCTCCCTTCTTAGGGTTTAGCTTTTTCCGCCATTGAGTGCGGCTGCTTTCCGGTAGATAGGACGGCTACGAGACCGAACTTTTTGTTTCGCTAGTGTTAAGATTGATCGCGGATTTGTGCTTTGCTCGGTGATGGAAGAAGGTTCGTGGTAGACAAGTGTTGAAGCAGATGAGATGTCAAAGATTCCTAGTCCGGTGGATAATCTGATGGTACGGTACGATGTGTCTGCGTCAACAATCATAGTGCGCAAAGATGAGATTTCCACAATGTTGCCTTTCGTTTTTATAATAAATCATTCCCCTCCCTCTTGTCTATTTAGCTGGTGTGGGGAAGTTAGCCGAATATTAGATTAAAAAAAGACCTCCATTCCATATGCCTATACGAATTTGCGGCATCACCGTCAACGTTTGGCTCAAATCGGAGGTCTGTTTCTCCAATGTGTCATTAAATTTATGCAAGTAAGGTTTATTTTATCATGGATTATACCCTTAGGGGTATTTAGGGAAGAAAATCAATGTTTAGTTCTATTTGGGAAATTTAAAAATTAGTAGTCATATTTGTGTGCTTTTTAGAGAATCACTAGCCCTGTTTAGGATAATTTTCGATAATTAATCTATCTTTTAGGTCTTGAATTGATAAAATCTACTTATAATCTTTGTTCTAAAAATTGTTCTAGGCGTCCGACTAGTCCCCGCCTAGGCGCTAGGCGGTGATCAGGCGCCTCGATTTTTGTCTAGACGCTCCGACTAATTGGTTTGTCGTTTAGGTGAATTAGGTTGTTGCCTATGGCGTCTAGTTGCCCGCCTAGAGCGCCTAATTGGCCGCCTGGACCGTCTAGATTCACCAAACATTACTTTGTTTTTTTAATTTTAATTTTCTAAGCGATATATGTACTTTAAATTTAGCCACAGATATAAATAAATGAAGTTTTAAATTAAGATAAAAATTATATATTGTATTATACGTAAATTTTATTATTATTATTTATATTTAAAACATAATAAAGTTAAGGATTAGTTATTATATACTACGTATGATTAAATGTGAAAAACTATTAATGTGTGTGTATATATGTATTTTATACACATAAAAATGCAATTTTTATGTCCCCAACTAGGCGTCCGCCTAGCCGCCTTGGCGCTAGGCGCTGGGCTAGCGTCCGACGAGCGCCTAACGCCTTTTAGAACATTGCTTATAATACTACTCTTTCTGTCCCATAAAATTTGGTCAATGTTGATTTGCATGAGATTAATAAAATAAAAAATGTGCGGTTGATATTTGTGCAGATGAGAGAGAAATAATGTTAATCACATATTTCCCACGTCTCTTTTTAGTTGCAACAATCAATATTTCATGTTGCCAACGCACAACTTTGACCGTCATTATATTTAATTCTGTATTAATAAAAATAAAATAAAAAACAGATTATAAAACTTTGTAATGAGATGAATTTAACAATGTTTTGTTTTTTAAAAAATAAAATGTAATTAAAGTAAAGTACATATAATTAATACGGCCGATAGTACTCCGTATTTGTTATTTTAAGAAATAGAAACCACCAAAAAATGGAAAAGTTTTGTGAAACTAGTAAAAGCTCCGCAATAATCAGATTTTGAAAAGCCATAGGAATTTTCAACTAATTGTCAAACGTTACCAATGTTTCAGAACTAAATTTGTAGGGTTTCTGGTGAAAGAAACCCTTCCAAAAATTCTCTAAAGCTTAGGATGAACCTAAACCAAAGAGGGGGTTTGGAAATAGTTTTCAACCAGCAATAGACGCGCCTCGGTTATTACCTCACTAGCTGCGTCATTGCCCCAAGCGCAAAGATGAGATTGCCACATTGCTGCCTTTCGTTTTTATAATTACTCATTCCCTACCGTCTTCTCTTTTTAGCCGGTGTGGGAAATCCACTCAGAAGTCATAACGTGACTTGACTCAGGCATTCAACGTTTGTTAAAAAAACTCCATCCACATACTTTTATGAATGAATCTGTCCGAGCATCCACTTTTGGCTCAAATTCAAGGCCTGTTCTCCAGTCTCCGTAAAGTCATGTATGGTTTATGACCGTATGTTAGCATTATTCATGAATTTCCAGTTGATATCAAATTTTGGGTTTTGAATGCAAGAATAAATTACTCCGTAATACTTTCCCCGCTCTGTTCTTGGACTCTTATTAGGGTCTTGAATGAATTATTGCTATTATAATTATTATTTTTAATTTATTGGTGGTTGTGGGTACTCGTCCATGGGTGAAAACTCCCGATGCTCGCAGCTTGTCATTCTTGGCAGAGCATTGGGTTTGGACTGGTTGTGTTTGGGTTCCATAGGTATCGGTCTGCGTCCCTCCTCTCAAGCTGCTCATGAGACCCAGGGATTCATGGAGGATAGTTTGGACATGAGGGTAGGGCTTTCTGGTTTTGTTTGAGTGTTTTCCGGGAAGGTGCCGGAATGGTATTGTTTGGATGCCGGAGAAGACGTTCGGTTGGGGATGAGCGAACAGAGATGGCCGTTTCATTTTCTTCTGGACTTAGGTTGGGTGGTGTTTTTGTGAATTTGGATAGCGTTCAGCTTTTCGCTGGAGAAGATGACCGGCATGCCGGGAATTGAAACCGCCTGGCGCTTCGAAACCGGCTGGTGTTGTGTTCTCTTCCACCGTTCCCGCCGGTGGATGCCGGTACCGGTAGGGGGTGGGGGGGGGAGTGGATGACGGGTACCGGAGACTTTGTGCCGGTGTGTAACTGCGTGCGGGCGTGGTTGAATTTGGGATCAATTTCGTGGGCTGCGAGTGACTGGCCGGAGCTTCGCCGGCAGGAGGTACTAGGATAGTCAACGGCGAACTGACATGGCTAGCTGCGATTGGACTGTGTGCTTCAGTTGTCCGTGTCCTGTCACTGTAGCAATTCGAATTTCAAAATTTGAATTGGATGCGCGGCGCTGAAGAAAAGAATGCTGGGCTTCTGCTTTGGGCCGCTACTGTGAAACCCTAACAGGCTTGCTGGGACTGGGCTGCAGAGATGCATGTTCTTTTGGCGTCCTAAAACCTCCTAAAACGTCGTTTTGCGTTCTAAGACATACTTAAGTGTTTTTTGGCTTTAATTCAAAATGTTTACTGAGCTGGATGAATTGAACCCCACACGGCTGCCATTTATGCCGAATAACGTGCCACGTCATTAAATTATAACGGGAGTAGGCTGAGACCCCTCTGGCGATAACGGAGGTAAACCACGAACATCATTTTGACAAAAATTTAAGCTCATGACCCTCTCCGAAAAGGCAAAAAAAAATTGAAACCACCAAAAAATGAAAAATCACCAAGTTTTGTGGAACTAGTGCATTGTTTACTCCCATTTTAAGAGAGGTCTCCATCTCGATTTCATTTGTCACAGAATGAGGTGAGACAAAAAATGAAGAAATTTGACAACTCCCTCCCCTAAAACTATAACCATGATTGTCATTGTAAATGTTCCAATTGGACATTTGGACTACATGCTTTTCCTGGCAAAATTACGTCAAATCAAAAAAGTAAAAGCTCTGCAATAATCAGGTTTTGAAAAACCATTGGAATTCTCAACTACTAGTAATTGTTAAACGATACCAAAGTTTCAGAACTAAATTTGTAGGGTTCCTAGTGAAAGAAACCCTTCCAAAAATTCTCCAAAGCTTAGGATGAACCTAAGCCAAAGAGGGGGTTTGGAAATAGTTTTCAACCAGCAATAGACGCGCCTCGGTTATTACCTCACTAGCTGCGTCATTGCCCCAAGCGCAAAGATGAGATTCCCACAATGCTGCCTTTCGTTTTTATAACAAATCATTCCCCTCCCTCTTCTCTATTTAGCCGGTGTGGGAAAGTTAACCGAATCTTAGATTAAAAAAGGACCTCCGTTCCATATGCCTATACGAATCTGCGGCATCAACCGTCAACGTTTGGCTCAAATCGAAGGTCTGTTTCTCCGCTGTCTCGTTAAATTTATGTAAGTAAGGTTTATTTTATCGTTATTCATATTGATTCACTGAATTTCAATCGAACCAATCTTTAGTATACTCGTGAGAAGCTCTGTGGAGCATTTGTTTGCTGTTAAAATGCTTGTTGGGTGTGATTTTCCTGCCCAATTCTCGGTGATTGGTATTTAGTACCCATTGAAGCACAATTGAAGTCGAATTTAGGGTTCTGAATGCAGAAACTAAATATAACTTTCCCCGCTCGGTTCTTATGTTCTATTTAGGATTTTGAATTGAATATTGCAATTATTATAAGTATTAGTATTTTGAATTTAATTATTGGTTGTTGAATACTTCAATCGGTAGATGAAATGCAAGAGTACCTGTTTTTGTGTTGTCAGATCTACATTAGTGAAGTGTGTTGTAGAGAAGAGTTGCTAGGCTGATAGTATTATGGAAGGAGTTAAGGGAGACGATGATGATGGCAGCACACTGGCCCCACTGGTGAAGTGGAGAAGAGAATTCTCTAGAATGTTCAGGCACTACCTGGATAGGTCTGTTCCTTATACGTATAGGAGATGGCTTGGTACAGTAGCGGCTGCCTCAGTATATGTATTACGGGTTTACTATGTCCGTGGTTTCCATATCATATCCTATGGTGTTGGAACCTATCTTTTGAATCTACTGATTGGATTCCTATCCCCCAAATATGATCCTGAACTTGAAGCTCTTGATGGGCATGCTAGAGATTCTGATGAATATATACCATTTGTTCGCCGTCTCCCTGAATTCCTGTTGTGGTGAGTTAGCTGTTGTTTTTTAGCTGTAATGAACTGCCAAAGCTTCTAAATTTCTTCTCTTGTTGCTTATTTTCTGTGCTGAGAGTAGTTCTTCTATGTTCGATTAGGTTTTCCCCATCTTTTGATGTGTTTTTACGACTTTCTTGTTGAGTAATTAATTGAGCCTTGCAATCATTTATGTTTGAGGAAGGATATGTTCAGAAATAAAACAGTAGTGTCTTTCTTTGCCTCCATATTATTTGTTTTCTCCTTCTGAACTACTATTCTTTCCTATAGGAGGTATGATTTTTTCCTACCTGAATCTCTTTTTAATTTCAATTGTTGATCTGGTGTGCAAAATTGGAACTGTGATTATTAGTTTTCACATTGCAGACCCTCCACAATAAGTAGTTCTTCTAGATTTTTTAATGTTCTATACTTCTCTTTTCCATGTCCACACTTCCCATGTGCACTTTTTAACGGTATTTATGGATCAGTAAATGCTAAGATAATGTATTCAGATGCTACGGAAAGTTATTTGCTTATGTTTGGTTTTTATATTTGAAAATACAAAGGAAAATGAAAGATTATTTATTTTAGTATTTTAACATGCATTTAGATTTCTTAGACTTTATATTCATTAATAAATAAATAATTTGAATTTGAAAAGAACATCTCTATTTAAACACTCTTTTATTGTTTGACCAAATCTTTTATTTTCCATCAAACCTTCCTATTCCTTTTTATCCTAGTATTTTCCAAGCTCCAAATGGGCCGTAAATGTTTGGTCATTGCAATTTGAATATCAGGGGCAGTCTTGTATACAGCAGGGGTGGCTTACACTGAGCTGGTATAAAAATGTATTGTTGCCTTGTTTCTTGTAGCCATACCTAGAGTGTGATGTAAACTTGTTATTACTGCTAATGAAATACCGGATGTATGGATATGATATGATCCACACACAGTAATCTAATGGACTGAGATGTTTAAACTAAACTACCTGTTCTTCATCCTATGACCTAAATAAACTTTATTCATTCTTCAAAGGGTCAATTGATTTTCCTTTATGCAGGTATGCAGCCACAAAGGCTTTTGTTGTAGCTTTTTTTATGACCTTCTGTTCGCTTTTTGATGTCCCGGTTTTCTGGCCAATACTGCTTTGTTATTGGATTGTGCTTTTTGTTCTTACCATGAAGCGTCAGATAACACACATGATTAAGTACAAGTATGTGCCTTTTGACCATGGAAAACTGGTGAGATAGACTTCTATTGTCATGACTCATGAGCAGTTAGCTCTTCATTTTTATTGTTACTGTTTTCTTTTTGTTTCTGTATTTTTTCTTAGTTAAACAGAATGTTTGATAAAGCAGTGTTAAATTTTGACAGAAATACAGTCGGAAGAGATCGGCTGCAAGTAGTGGGGGCTCATCAAGGGGTTAAAGTTGTGTGGGTTCGCGATAGCATGCTGTGGGTGAGGTTTGGAGAATCACATCTTTTTGTTTCTGAAGCATTTTTGTGTATTTGTGTTTCTTGAGTCTGCTGAAGAAAAACTATAGTTTGCTTTGACATAAAATCAGGGCTGTACAGAAAGATTAGTAGCATTTGGAATAGGCTAATGTTCTTTCATGCCCCCCCCCCCCCCCCCCCCCGGCAAGAACCCCTCTGGGCGCGGAGTATATGTAGTCCATCTGTATCCTAATAACTCGTTTATTTAACAATTGCTGTTGTGCAGTTTTTGTTTTAAATACTCCAACTAATTTGCAAGTGGTGAATGAAATTAAGGATGTTTTTAATTGGACTGAGATTTTTTGGTCTGTTGTGGTTTGGTAGATGTGTGGTCGCTATGATTTCGTCTGGACTGGGACTGAAAATAGTAAAGTAAAAATATCCTAAGAGTGAATCTAACGTCTTAAAAGTCTTGCGGGCATGAATGTATATAGATTTTTAAGGATTTATTCAATAATTATTTTGCTTTGCTAGTTGAAGGTTTTAGTTTTGAAATGTTGGAAGACTAAGAGCCCGTTTGGCAGCATGAAAATTGGCTGTTTTGGTTGATTCTGCTGAAATTTATGAATTTCTGGCTGAAGTGGGTGGCTGCATTGGCTGATTCTGGTGATACAAGAAAAAAATATTTTTAAAATATATTTCATTAATAAAATAAAGAAAAAATTATATGTAAAAATAGCTAAAATGGTCATCTACATTAACTTCAGCCAATACAGCCAGAAAATTAACTCCAACCTTACTTTTTCGGCTTATTACAAAATTCAGCACGCGAAAGCAAAATTTACTTGTTTAGTAAATAAGTTGGCTGATAAGCCTGATAAGCCGAATATGAGGGTTGCCAAACGGCCTCTAAGATAATCTGAACGTTTCTAGTGTCCTATTCTCTCCAACGTTTTGTAATATACAGGCGCATATATAAGCTGTTATGTAAAGATTCATTATTTTTTGGCTTGAGATTATGATGGAATAAAGCAAAATGGCTCACTAAATTGTTTGCACTTCTTTGTTATGGAGCAGCGGTCAGTTCATGCAATCTTGGACACGATTTTCACTATGGGTCATCCGGAAACAATCTCTCTGTGCTTTAGTACATGGGTAAGACTGCGTACATCTGACCCCCTACCCCACCGTAGGTGGGAGCCTTTGCGGCACCGGGTGAATGAAAATGAAAAAAAATCATAGACTATTCTCTCCAACGTTGTTTTCTTTATTTTGGCATACACTAACTTAACTTATTCATAGTTTATATATGCAGACATATTATCTGATTAGAAAAACTCTAGATTTCAAAAGTAACCCTTATTACAAATAGCAGCATTACATAAATATTAAGAAGTGTGACTGCAAAAAAACAAGCATCCAATACGTGGTGGCCAGGGCATGACGTACAAGCCGGCACCATTCACGAGCTGATTCAGGCATGAAGATGATGATTTGATGAGCTGCCGTCGGAGGTAGCAGCAGAAGCCTTGTTCGGCACATGAAACTGAGAAACATACCGGTGAACCGCCTCCTCCTCAGGTGGTGGTGCCTCGTTTAGATGTGCCCAATTGCTCTTTATCCACCTACACCCAATCATCCATTCCCTCCATTAATAGTGAAGTCTATATTGATAAACTATGAAGTCATAAAGCGGTATAGTAATATGATGAGCTACTCTTTCTATTAGGTTTATTTTTATTTTTTAGGATTGAATTCCGTATCTTAACATACTGACAGAGACGAACCAATCCATAACAATAGGTTGTGACCCTATGAAAAATAACGATGCTATATAAAAAATGACAATGACGAACTAATGAAAAATGAATGATGTCACGATTCAAATGAGATGTCTGATAAGATTATGGGATACTTCTCGTATGAGGTTGAGGATGGAAACTCGAGTCTTAACAATTAATTGCTAATTACATTAACAATTAATTAATGTAATTAGCTATTAAAGAAAATCTAAAAATGTGTGTGTGTAGTGTAGTTTAAGCAATAAGTAAATAATTACCAGCCATGTGTCTGGATCAATTTATCCAGACTGATTTGACTATCTGCTGGGTCAACAACAATACCCTCCTGGAAATCATTGAGTAGTTGCCCTGATGAGCTTGAGCTTGGGTGGTAGTGATCCTCTTCCTTCTCCAATTCCTTCTCCTTCTGCTCTTTCTTTGATCTCCAATAAGAATTTATTTCCTCCTTTGTTAATGACTTGTTTCTCTTGTACATCACTGAATATTTAAGGAGCAAAACAAAACGGGAGTTAAAAAGCGCTCTACTACTTCAATTCTCTTATTAAATTACTTAAAATGGAGTAAAAAACCAGTGCTTAATTACCTGCTTTAGGATCAGAAACCAGTGAATCCCAACCTGGCGTGAGAGAACCCATCTTCTCTAGTATACTGTATACATAAGAGTTTCAAAACCAAAGCCTTTTCTTTCTAAGAAGTTCTTGATTAGCCCAAGACAATGTTTGTTTTCTTTTTATAGGTGATGTTTAGGTGTGTGAAAGTTTTTGATAGAAATTTTGCAAGCATGTTTTTCATGAAGCTTCATGAAGTGTAGATTACTTCACACGATTTTAACTTGAAATTTGATCGAAAAGTCAGTTTAATAAATTATTTAAAAAACACTGCACTTTATATATATAAAGCACGATGAGGTGAGAGAGATGAAGTACCGTCGTACCGAAATTATCAGTAAGGGTGTTCATGTCCATTCATTTATTATCAGTCTCTTTTTTGTCCAAATTGAATATGTCACTTTTTTGGAAAATTTTAAAATAAATCTTATTTTTGTCTTTTGAATTTAATTCAGTAATATTCGTGAAAAAATACCTATTTTTATCTAATGAAATGTTTATAATATTGTTTTTGTCAATATTCCTTTTTCATACGAAGTATCTAACATTTCTAGGCCTTTTCGTGCATGGTTGTGAATAGGAATTATTGGATTAGTTCGGTTCGGTTATGTAAGAGAGGGAAGCAGCTTAATTAATTCCAATTGTTAATATTATCCACCAATTCTGCTATCGAGAAAGAGCTCTGCTCTGTCAATATATATGTAGAAATATTATCTTTAACCATTTAGATAGACATGAAACCCCATATTTTGGAAGGTTTTGGAAGTCTTGACCATACTCCAATTTCCATTGCGGTTTTGGAGCTGATTCTTTCCAACAGATTTGCATGCCTTATCCAAACTTCGTCTGCAACTTTGGTAGTTGCTTGTGATGCTTATCAATTTAATACTATCGTAACTAATTTACTTTAATGATGCGTCATGCTTGAGGAAATTTCGAAACATATATTCTCCATTTCATTAGACATTGACTTCTTTGCATTGGCTATAAAATAAAATAAAAAAATTATATGATTCATATTTGGGTAGAAGGGACAGAAATAAACGGAATCACAATTCATTTATTTAAAAACAAAGTAACAAAATTTTCTATTCAAACAAAAAAGGAAAGTCGGTGAAATCTAATGGGACAAAAATAGGGGTTAATTATCAGAACTTGGTAAGATCTACTAAAGATAGGGGTGGACCGGTTCCGGTTCGGGCCCGGCCGGGCCTCGGTTCATGAAGAGGAGGCCCGGAACCAGCCCGGGTAACGCCCGGGTCCGGGCCGGGCCGGGCCTCAGTTCTATTTTTTTTTTTTTTGGCTTTTCCTAGTTAACCCCCAACCCTCGCCCTCACCCCCAAACCAACCCTAACCACCTCAAATGGCCCAAAATACCCAGCCCAACCCAAAAACTTAAAAAAAAATTCAAAAAAAAAATAATAAATTGACCCGGCCCGGGCCGATTCACCTTTTGAAGGGCCCGAGCTCGAACCGCCATCCCACCGGGCCGGGTGGCCCGAACCGGGCAACCAACCGGTTCACCGGGTCGGGTGGCCCGAATCGGGCAACCAACCGGTTCACCGGGCCGGTCCGATTCCGGACCGGTTGGCCTGGCCCGAGTCCACTCCTAACTAAAGAACTCGGTAAGATCTGGAAGTTGAGAGCGTCTCTCTCTAGCTTTCGAGGCTAGACTCTTCCGGTCGGGTTGGCACCACCACTCACGGTGGCCGCCGCCGCCGGGGTCCTCCTGGCTCCGGCGGGTCTCAGGTGCGGAGGTATTCTGATTACATATTTTTGGAAATAGGCTCTTAACCACTTCGGTGGTTCCTGGATGCTTGTTGGTCGGAGTTCGCCGGAAAATATGGAGTGCTAAGGACTGTGTGAGCTAATTGTTCCTGCCTATCCGCCTTCAGCTTTGGAACTCGACGGGATGTACTGAACTTGCTCGGATGACAGTCAGTAACGCCGGATGCCTCACTCTTGATGGGGTTGAAGTAGTTTGGGTGAGCGACGGAGGTGAACGGGTCGGATGAATGGTTTAGGACTGAAAGGAGGGTTTCAAAGTTTTAGATGTCTGATAGGCTGGAATGACTCGGAAGGCTGTGGCCAAGGGCTGAAGAACTCACCGGAAAGCTTAGAGCCACCATAACCAACCGTCAGTAACGCCGGATGCCTCACTCTTGTTGGGGTCGAAGTAGTTTGGGTGAGCGACGGAGGTGAACGGGTTGGCCATGGAGGTTTGGTGCCGGAAGGTTGGGGATTTGGCCTACGGGTTTGCACAGGTTTCCCCGTCGAAAATCTACCGGAGAAGATGACTGGAGAAGACCGGCGTGAATACGATGTTCTTTCTGCATAAGATGAGGACGTACGGTGGTACTGGTGGAGTTTGGTAATCCTGGAACTTGTAGTCCTTGGCCGGTTTTCCTAGGCCGGAGAACAGGGATGCGAGCAAATCATGAGCCACAAGCAGATTCAGCTAGATAGGGTCTGGTGGTCTTCACTGTCGGTTTGTGCTTCAAACGACGAACATTGTGTTCGCCCTCAGCTTTCTCTTTTCATTCACAACCAGGGTGTAAACCCTCCGGTGGTGCAGCTGTGTCGTTCTTGGACTTGGCACTGGAAAGGTTGGGGAACCCCTTTGAAGCTGGAGAACAGGTGGAGGGGACGCCTGTCAACGGCTTTTTAGGATCCCGGAATGTTTAAGTAGCCTGCTCGTTTTTAACTGGCAGTGGTTTCCCCCGTCATGAGTGGTGGCGTTTTTAGTGGCAGCTCCGGGTCATGGTTTTCCCCATCATGGGTTGTTTTTAGTGGTGAGCTTGGTGAGTGTTATGTACTAGAATAAAGTGATTGGAGTTGTTTTACGTGAATTGTTGCTGTATGGTGAGATTGTTGACAATGTCTCATATTACTTTTGCTATGCAGCTTGAAAACTCCTGTAATTTCGCTTTGATTTATTTTAAAACTATTACTCCAACTTAATATGGAGTATTTTTTTACTTCAGCTTAATATGGAGTATTTTTTTGAATAATTATGTTAATTTTTAAAAATAACAATTTTTGTTGATATTTTTTAACATTTCAATCACACCCACATAGTTAGTTTATGAAACAAATGTCGAGTTTATAGCTGTGTTTGACATCATCTCTAAATACTGAATTCACCACTGCAGCTAGATTTTCATCGCACCACTTGGCTCCAAACTCACAACTATAATAAAAGGGCCTAAGATGGGGTATGTTGAGTATCCCACATTTATCTAGGAGGTCTGAGACTCTGAGTGTAGTATAATAGTATATAAGTGTGTGGTGTATGTATTTCACCTCTTAGAGATCCTTTTTAGGATGAAGTAGACACAAGTTAGTATAATTAATTTCAGCGGAGTTTTTCCTTTATTCTAGGATATATTGGATCTAGCCAAATATGCAAGCGTACCTGTGGTCAATGGCCTGACAGACTATAACCATCCTTGTCAAATAATGGCCGACGCACTTACAATAATTGAACATGTTGGACATCTTGAAGGGACAAAGGTTGTCTACGTTGGAGATGGAAACAACATTGTGCACTCTTGGCTATTGTTAGCTTCTGTGATTCCTTTCCACTTTGTTTGTGCTTGCCCAAAAGGGTTTGAGCCTGATCAGAAGACGGTTGAAGTCGCACAACAAGCGGGAGTTGGCAAAATTGAAATAACTAATGACCCAAAGGAAGCTGTTAAAGGAGCTGATGTTGTTTATTCAGATGTTTGGGCCTCCATGGGCCAAAAGGAAGAAGCAGCACATCGACGTAAAGTCTTTCAAGGGTTTCAGGTATGACTTTTACAGTTTTACTAGCTAGATATCGTTTTATTTGTTCTTGATTTAATTCAGTTATGGAAAATGACAAACAAAAACTTGTGGAAAATGATTCTTTTTAAATATAAGTTGATCTATGACATACTCGTATGATATAATGTCCTTGGTACAAATATAGAAAACATAAAACAAATTCAAGAAAATAACTTACCGTTCAAAATGGATACATCTTCTTCAGTCTTCATTTGGTCATATGAAACATGGATGTGATGCACTGATGATTTGATAACTATGCACAGGTAGATGAAAAGCTGATGAAATTAGCGGGCCCAAAAGCGTATTTCATGCATTGTTTACCAGCAGAAAGAGGGGTGGAGGTGACTGATGGGGTAGTAGAAACAGCAAACTCAATTGTGTTCACCCAAGCTGAAAACAGGATGCATGCCCAGAATGCCATTATGCTCCATGTCTTGGGCCTCTAAATCTTATCCTCCTTTTAATTTATTTATTATAAAATCAATCTTTTTTCTTTCATGAGACCAGCAAACTTGCACCATTATTGATGCTCATTTTTCTCTGGCGATTTTTATCCGTGTTGGATTGTCCCAGAGTTTTGTTATTAGACTTTCTGGTAATTTTTATGTACATCTATCTATCAGACCGAGAATTCTTATGAAAGAAAGTTTGTGTTTAATTATACTTCTGGTCCCATGATGATTTTCAGAATACTTGTCTTTGGTCGAAGCAAGTTCTTTGCGTTCTCGAATTTGAGCATCAATTGATAGTCATTTTCGAATCTGATTCTTCCGGTTGCACAGAACTTTAAGTCCGGTTTTTAAGTAGAGTTTTTGTCACTTTTAATTCTCCAATTATTGTGACACTTTTGGTACTTGAATTTGAATTTTTGACTTTTTTCTTTCAACTATTATACGAAACTACGAAAGACACTTTGGTACCCGTCTTTGAAAAAAATCATAATCCGTCTTTCAACTTTCATAAAAATGACACTTTTGATTCTTCAACTATTACAATAATAGTAGTGATATTCTTCATCTTTCACTCGATGGCAAAATCAATAGTGGAAGACAAAAACTCTAAAAGTATCAATTTTATAATATTGGGGAGACTAAATATCGAGAACATTGAAGTAAGGACTAAAAGTGTTTTGTACAATAGTCAAAAGAGTAAAAATGAAGAATTAGAAGTGGAATATCAAAAATGTTACTGCCTTCCTGGTATAATAGTCGGGGGATTGAAAGTGACAAAACTCTTTTTAAATACAAAACTCTTTCAAGATGTAATTTAGCTAATTTGAAATTTAATTTCTATCGGATCACATATAATGTGATTTAAAAGAAAAATAAACTTAGTCTAATATAGAGTCTGTTTGATAATACTAAAGTAAATAGAATTAACTTATTTTGCTGAAATTGATTGAATTCTGGTTAAATAGGTGAAATCTTCTGAATCATGAAAAATATATGTGAAATATATTCCATTTGTGAAACAAAGAAAAAAAATATGAAAAAAAGTTAAATTGGTCTTCTACATAAGCATCTCAAGTAAACATAATTGTTATGAACCTAATAATAAAAAAACTATATTTCTTAATTGTTAGATCTTACGGTTTACTCATTAATAAGAACGTTTTTAATTGAATTAAAATTTCGGATTTGATTTGGTATGAATTAATATGGTCTATTATATGTCTGTTTTTTATGTGACTTATTGTTATAATTATTAAAGTTTGATCTGATCTGATTTAATCTGGAACTGAAATCAATCCAATTAAAAACATTCAATTAAAATAAAAGTAGGAATTCGTAAACCTATAAAGATTTTCTAATTTGGATTATGAATCTATTTCAAAAGTGAAGGCATATATGAATTTTAGGTGTAAAATAAAGAAACAACCAAAAAAAATTACTTATTTGGCTAAGCTAAACATATTTACTTGTGAAAATATATATACTTTATGTTGGTTATAATTTTTAATTTCATTTTAATTATTTACTTATTTGAAGCTTACTAATTTATTAATAGGTGTCAAATTAATAACTAAACTAATTTGCACATGTGTTTCTATTTAATTCGGTGTAGTAAACTAATATAAATTAGTTTCCATATCAATAAACGTTATTAGAATTTCACTTTGGTAACCCAAAATTATTTTACTTATTTGAAGCTTACCAAATTAATTAAGGTGGATTTATAAGTTTTTTTGTTTCCATATCAATATGCAATCAAAAATAGAATCTAATAAAAACAAAAGGTATAAAAATAAGTAAATAATTGCTATATATAATGACATAGCAGGATTATGTGGCGCTTTGTATGCTCTTAAAAAGATCCTTATATATATATTATTTATATATATATATATATATATATATATATATATATATATATATATATATATATATATATATATATCGATTACTCCACAATTATTAACACTAATTTAAAATTGGGGAGAAATAAAATACCACAAGTCAATCTGGTTAATTGTTTTGTTGGCAAATCTGTTTCGCGGAGGAAGAAAAGTACTCCCTTCATTCCTAAAATTTTGCCAAATTGTTTTTCTCTTAGTCAATGATTATCAGTTTTGAATATGATATTTTTTATTACGAAACATTTTTGAATATGAAAATTTTATTAAAATGTTCCTTCAAATGTTTTCATAAAAGTATATTTTTTTTAAATTATACTATCCCCGTATCCCATTAATTGCAACATTGGAATATATACACTATTCATATACTTTACTTTGGCTACATTTTATTTATTGATGTATGTGAATTATTATTTTTTTGAAAAATATTGTTAAATTTGTCTCATTACTAAGTTTTATAATCTGATTTTTATTTTATTTTTACTAATACATAATTAAATATAATGACGATCAAAGTTGTGCATTGGCAAACGTGAAATGTTGACTGTTGCAACTAAAAAGAGACGGAAGAAGTATACAAAAGGTTGTCTTATAGTTTTCAAATTAATAATGAAAAGGTGGGACTATTGTAAGAAGATCGCTAAAAGGTTGGATTATTAGTTTCCATTTTCCCTAATTAAAATAATTGTCTAAAGTTTGTTATCATTAACCAATAAAGTAGTATGTTATGTTATACAGTTATAGTGGTACTACAAAGTCGGAGCCAAAACAATGTAATATCGCTTTATACAAATTTAAATACAATATGAAATTTAGAACATAATTGTGTTTATTTTTTCAAAACAAGTGTAATTGCTATCATTTTGTAAAACAACTGCCAAATACGACATTAGTACTACCATAACGCCAAAATATCATGAGTTTGGAATAATTAAACTTCATTTCTATTGAAGAAAAAACATTTTACTCATATTTTGCGGGCTATCATTTGGGATTTGAAAGATACTTCGTATATGATATATGACCTTAAAGATGAAATGTTTCAGTACTTGTCTCGATTGATTGAAAACTATCTATCTATGATCTAAGTTATCATGAATTTTATTACTCCCTCCGTCCCATTAGACTTTGTTAACTTTTCTTTTTTGGTTGTCCCAAAAAATTTTGTCACTTTCCTATTAAAGCAATTAATTTGTGGTTCTACACATTTTGTCACATTGTTAACTTATGGAATGTTGGGTCCTACATTGGTAATTAATGAGTGAATTCTATTTGGAATCATTCGAGCCCTATACGTCGATTCAAATCTCAAATTGATAATTAATGAGTGAATTCCCCAAATAGAGCTAAAAAGTGAAAAAATTGAACAAATAGGACTACATTTTTTAAATTTCCCTAATAAGACTATTTATGTGTGTCAATGTGTGTGGACAAATATACCCTTGTAGATTTTGAAATGTTTTAATTGATAATTAAATAATTATCATAAAAAATTAATAATAATTTAAAAAAACAAAAATTCAAAAAAAAATGTATTTTATAAATATTTTATTTATTTTTATTATGATTTTATTATGAATTAAAACATTTCATTATGAATTATACCCTTAGGGGGGTATTTAGGGAAGAAAATCAATGTTTAGTTCTATTTGGGGAATTTAAAAGTAGTAGTCCTATTTGTGTGCTTTTCAAAGACTCGTTAGTCCCGTTTAGGACATTTTTCGACAATTAATCTATCTTTTAGATCTTGAATTGATAAAATCTAGTTAGAATACTACTCCATCCATCTCATAAAATTTGGTCAATGTTAACTTGCACGTTGATTAATAAAATAAAAACAGTGCGGTTGATATTTGTGCAGATGAGAGATAAATAACTTTATCCACATATTTGTTACTTTAAGTAGTAGAAACGACAAAGTTTTTTGGAGCGACCGAAAAGAGAAAATTGACAAAGTTTTGTGGAATTGAGATAGTACTTTATTTACTCTCATTTTGAGAAATTTCTTGGTATAAAATTCGATACTCTGTCCCAACACTAATGGTTTTTTATTCTGAAATAATAGACTAATGGGAATTAGGTCTCCATCTCGATTTCATTTGTGACAGAATGATGCGAGAGACAACCATACATGAAGCAATTTGACAACTCCATTCCCTAAAACTACAACCATGATTATCATTGTAAATGTTAGAATTGGCCTATATGCTTTTCTTCCCAAAACAGTACATCAAATCTAAATACTAAAAGCTCCACAACAATCAGATGTTTTGAACAACCATACGATTTTTCAACTAATTGTTAAAGGAAAAAGGTAGAAATATGCTCATGTTCTATTTCTCGGAACAAATATACCCCTGAAGTATATTTTGAAGTTCATATATATCCTTGAACTTTTAAAGAAGTGCAAAAATATCTGTCATGTTTTTATAAAGAAGCAAATGTATCCTTATGACTTTAAATAAAATAAATTTCAAAAAAAAAAACAAAAATAAATTCGAGATTCGAAATTAAAAACTAATAAAAAATAAAAAATGTAATTGTGTCCAACTCTCCCTTTTATTGATTTTATATCACAATTTAATATTGTTAGTATAAAATATTATTTCAAAACTTTACTATATATTTAAGATTCTTTCGAAAAGTGCTAACATATGTGTTGCAATGTAAAAAAAAATGCATTCTTCACACAATAAAATTACATATTTTGTATGATGCTAAATAGCCCAATATTACAAAATAGTGAATTTAATTTTATTAAGGTTAAACAAAATCAAACAATGTTATGTAGCAATGTGTTCAAACTTTCGCAATAAGACTAACATCAATATTTATGAATTTGAAGTGCTTCATCTACAATGGAAAAATAATAAATTTCAATTCAAAATTAAAGATTTAATATTCTAACATAATAGAAACTCTTTATTTTTAAATTTTAAATTCTTAGTATATTTCTGGTGTTGTTTGAAATTTATTTTATCTAATTAAAGTCAATAAAAGTAAAATTTTTTACACTTTTTAAAAGTTCAAGAGTATATAGAAAACGAAACCCTCCTCTACCTGCGGCCGTGTCCCTTGAATAAGGGTTCCGGTTTTTGTCATCTTGTATGCGGCGTTTAGATTTAGTCGTCCTTTGGAGCGACGATTATGTTAGCAGAGAAGGAATTGTTCGCAGGAACATCGCTAGGCATGTTGTGGCGGCCGATGGAGAAGGAGTTGCAGGAGCCAATGGAGGGAGAAAGGGAGGCGTCCAAAGGAGCTGAAATTGCGGGGCAGACGGCGGTTGCACGCCAGGAAATCGGTCGAGCGACGGGCCGGAGATGTGCCTTGTTTGTGTCAATAATCGTAGCGATGATCCGACCTCCTCCTGAACCACCGCGAGAGGATGAACGAGGTGCTAGGGTTCAAGACAATTGTTCTGCTTATTTAGTTTTTTTCTTGTTTCGTTCTGCGTATTACTCTTTCAAGCGTAACCGTCTCTATGTCTGATTATAGGATTTACAATCATAGTTATTTTAGTTGGTGTTAGATTTGCTTTGATTGATGTCATGATCACAAAACTTAGGATATTAATATAGAGGCAAGTTTCCGTTCAAAAGTGTATATGCATTACAACATATGTAGTATACTTCACTAGTATTTTTGTTTTCAAAAGATAAAACATGGGTATATTTATTATCATATGTACCCATTGTTAAATGATATCAAAGTTTTAGAACTAATTTTGTAGGGTTTCTAATGCAAGAAACCCTTCCAAAAATTCTCTAAGGCTTAAGATGAACCTAAGCCAAAGAGGGGGTTTGGAAATAGTTTTCAACCAGCAATAGACGCGCCTCGGTTATTACCTCACTAGCTGCGTCATTGCCCCAAGCGCAAAGATGAGATCGCCAATTGCTGCCTTTCGTTTTTATAATCACTCATTCCCTACCGTCTTCTCTTTTTAGCCGGTGTGGGAAAGTCACTCAGAAGTCATAACGTGACTTGAGTCACTTGACTCAGGCATTCAACGTTTGTTAAAAAAACTCAATCCACATACTTTTATGAATGAATCTGTCCGAGCATCAACTTTTGGCTCAAATTCAAGGCATGTTCTCCCGTCTCCGTAAAGTCATGTATGGTTTATGACCGTATGTTAGCATTATTCATGAATTTCCAGTTGATATCAACAATGTCAACCACAATGTGTACATCTAAATATTGTGAAGAAAAAACTTACCAAAACATGTAAAATCGTTCAAGTAAAGAGAGAGAGATATTATATATATATATATATATATATATATATATATATATATATATTTAATTGACTATCTTTAATGTCACATATGCATCGTTCATGTTTTTGCATTGAAAATGCTCTTATATTCCCTTTTAAGTAATGTTGCCTTTTATTAACCATTTGAATGAGAAAAATTTCTATATAAATGAAGAAAGAAGGCTAGCTTAGCCATTATTTATTTTTAATAAAATAGAAATAGGTTTTTCCATAGATATGATGTTTCCAAAACATACCTAATGGACAAAAATATTACTATAGTTACTAAACATAGTCACTATAATGGTAGAGTTGAACATAATCATGATCACTAAAGTTACTATGATAGTCATTAAGTCGTATTTTTGTCCACTACCTTCAAATATAAACCCGGCTAATCCTATATTTAGCACATAGGATTTGCGTACAGAAGAAAATTGATATACGCATGAAATATGGTTATAATTGACATAATACTTCTGTGATGTATAATACGGAGTAATAGTAAATGGCTATCCATTTTGTTTTCATTAAAAAAAGGATGTTTTCTTTTGAACTGAAATTTGCTTGTTTGATCTGATTCGATCCGGTTCGTTTAAGGCTGATCTGGTCTGGTCTGAACTGGTATGGTCTGCTCTGGTAAATGTCTAGTCCATGTGTATTTTATAACTATAAAAGTTTGACCTGTTTAAGTCTAGCCTATTCTGATCTGATCTGGTCTGGTTAGGGACTGAAAACAGTCCAAAGAAAACATCATTAGTCAAAATTCATAACAAAATTATTGATGATGAGTGATAAATTTTCTCTTTTAATAATTATAAGAGTAATATAGTACACATTATTAATATATATATATACACACGCACACACACACATAGAGAGAGAGAGAGAGTATAGATCAGGTCAGTCCGACTGATGGAACCGTCGTTCGGCCAAGCCTGTTTGAGGGTCTTTCAAGTTGAGTTTTTGATTATTGTTAGCATGTTTTTCATGAAACAAAATTATTTCATGACTGACTAGATCATTGTAGAATATTTAAACAAAATTTCAGTCTAAAACTCAATCGGACTTGACCAAACGGTGGATCTGATAAGGCATGCCTGACTAGATCTCTACTCTACATATATGTGTATTTATAATATAATAAAATTCACATAATAATGAACCAAATTTGACCGGACCTATTCGGAGCTAACAAAATCATTCCAAGCCCCAACGTACATGACCTAGATTTAAGAACCATATCATCTTTTACCAAAATACGGGAAAGGATAACAACGAGTGCCAAATTACGGGAAAAAATCAGGGGTTTCCCAAAAAGCGGGAGTCGGAACACCCAGTTCCGACTAGGTTCAGTGTTTCGAAAATTCCACTAAACCCTCTTGTCGGATATGGCACTTCCGACTAGGGGGTTTCTTTTTTTGGTAGTTAGTGGCCGAATTGATTTTCAAAGTATTTTGATTTTCAATGTTCTGAATTCCTTTAATTCCAACGGACTCATTTTACAAATAAAAAAATCCCTTAATTCCAAATTTAAAAGTTTTTTTAATTCCTGTCATATTTTTAAAAGGCAAATTATGCATTTTGATTTTTTGAGTAACAAAACATCGATTGCTTTGTACTATTTTTTAATCCATTTGTATTGTGAATAAAATTCATAAAATGAGATACAATTTAATTTTGTTTTAAATGCGATTTTGGTAATTTTAATGGAAGTGAACAAAATAAATGTAGTTTTCAATGTAATTTATTAATAAATAGATAGTACATACAATAATAAATTTAACGATACTACATCTAACGTTGCGTGCTCGGCCCTGCTCCGTCCCCGCCGCTAGTGTTCCAAGCGCCCAAGAACCGAGCATCGTGTAACTTTTGTATCACTCTTTCATCTCGCACAAAGGGCAACTGACGAAGGGCAACTGACGGGCTTCAAGCACAAGTCTATGGCATCTAGTTCATACCATGCACGATTCGCACGATGGTAATTCAGTGGTCACGTGGTAATTTTATTTGATTATAGTTTATCTGATTAAATTTTATCTGTTTATATTTTATCAGATCAATTTTATTTGATTATATTTAATTGATTAAATTTTATCTGATTATATTTATCGGATTAAATTTTATATGATTTAGTTTTATTTTATTATATTTTATTTTAATATAATTATGTGAACAAAATCTTCAGACACAATGGAAAAGAGAACCAATATTACATAAGTAATTCGTTGCAATACAAAATATCCAACAAAGTATACATTACAATATTACTCAGGTCCTCTCCTTGTAGCACGCAGATCCATTTCATTAGTAAATCGAGTTCTCTGTGGCCTACCAGTTCTAGCCGATCTACTGTTTGTGGGCGGCAAAATGGTATCGGGTATTTCTGCCATCACATTGAAGTAATTATTAATCGGCATAATATCTGTAGCGTACGTCCGGATGTATGATGTACTCCTAATTTACCATATTTATGATCTTGTTTTGTCACACTTTTAATATTTTATTTCTCATTTTTTAAAATAAAAAGGATTGATTTTTATCATCTTGGACATTTTAAGGTATTGCACTTATTTGGGTATATTTTTGAGTTTCAGGATAATTCGGGATGTAAATTGAAATTCTGAAAAGAAATAGAATTACTCCCGAGTGGATACGGAAAAATCATCAAAATGAAGTGGGTCCTTTGGCTGACAACACTATTCACTCATCGAGATATGTGAATAACGTTCCATAGAAGTCCAAAAGAAGAAATGCAAAGGAGTGATTATTGTATTGCATTATTGGAGGGACCTACGAATTTCAAGCTAAGCAATTACAATCCAAGTTGTGTTCATCATCTTTCACTCGGCCGAACAGAAGAAAACAGACTCCAACGAAGAAAAATACACAACTGAACAACGGTCGGTGCTATTTGCAGAAAGAAAATGAGAAATAAGCTTTCACACCAAGATTCAAATCAGTGGCCGCCCAAATTCAATGATTTTTATCTTCATTCGGAGATATATTCTGATCCATACCCTTCTTGTGCTACTATATAAAGGAGTCATCCAGGAGCTTCAAGGAACACCAAGTTCTGATAGAAATCATTCTTCTCTTTTTTTTAGTTTATACGAAGTATTAGTAGCCATATAATAAAAGTGATTCTGCCAAGAACACTTTCTGTATAGATTTCAGTTTATAATTCTCAGTTCCAGAATTTTAGCTTGTGATATTTGGTATTGAAGTTCATTTGGGTTTATCAGTTCGTTCAATCAGTTCCAGCTTAATACAAGGATTTCAACTTTTCTATTCCAGCCCATCTATGTTCTTCATTATTTTATGCCTTCAGGTTCTTACTTAAACACTCACTTTAATTTCCTTAATCTGTTAAATTTATTATGTCTTTCATGAATTTTGTTTTTATTTTATTTACCGTAATTATGTGTAACTAAATTAAGTTTAGGCTTGGGCAAGATGTAATTTTTACTATTAATGTTCATATGATAATAATTGGTTAAAACTATTAATTGGTTAATTTTAGGAGTGCTGGGTTGAATATTCTAATCTGCTAAATACATTATATTGGGAAATGAATATTATCACGGGAGTGAAATTTCATTAAAATACTTTTTATTAATTCACCCACTAAATTGCTACACGGAAGTGTTAAGGAATTTAGGATAATTTGACTTTGTACTTTTTACTGTCTTAATAAAATTACTGCGGGAGCGGAATTAATTTAAGATAGTGTAATCAACTAAGTCGTGGGAACGATTAGAAGATTACCATTTGTAAATCTTTCACACATCTAAAAGTAACTAAGTTAATTAGTTAAATCTTTATTATTATGAACATCAAAATAAAATTACTCTTAGTCCAAGCCTAATTTTCTCTATCATTAATTGTTAAATTACCAGGTATTGTGATTTATTTTACTCTAGCAATTCCGCATTGACAAAAACGAGATAAAAAAAAATCTGTTCACTTAGCTCCAATGCAAAATGTTATTAATTTGTGATTAGCTAAAAATCAATCGTTAATTCTAGTTCTCTTTTTGAGCCATTCTCTAGCGGAACGATACTCACTTACTCTATACTATATCGTTACAAGCCAATTAAAACATCATTTCCATTCACATTTTTACACCATTTCACACTACACATTTTGGCATGTCACGATTTTGGCGTCGTTGCCGGGGAATGGCATAGTGTTATTGATTGATTATTAGTTAATATTAGTGTTTGTTATTATTTATCTGGAGACTAAGTTTTTTTTACCTGTTCTCATCACTTTCGTAAAAAAAACAAAAAGAAAATCATTTCTCGTGCACAAAAAAAAAACTCTTAAAAAAGTGTATGCATACTCGCTCTCAAGGGAGTGAAGGATTGCAACCACTTAACCTTGATTTTGAAAAAGAATTAAGGAAAAGAAGAAAAGCACGAACCCTTGAACTTAAAATTCCAGATCTGATCATGGAGGATTTTCAAAACAATCCCAATAATCCAAATGGCCAAAACCTAATTCCAAATCCAAATCCTACGCCACCTCAAAATACACCCATTGATACTCCCAGAGATAGACATAATCATTTCTTTGGAGATCAAAGACCACCAGGATTTGAAAATTTCCAACAAATTCCTCCCCAAACACAACCCCAAATTTATCCACCACATCCCTACCAAAATCACCAAAACCAACCTCCTCCTCCATATCCATACACTTACCCATATCCTTACCCACCTCCTCCATTTATGCACCCATACCAACCTCACCCATATGGCCAATACTGCCAACACCCACATAATCAACAAGATCAAGGGCAATTCATGAGACAACAGCAAGGGAGAAGACTTCTTGATTATGTTGCAGGTGAAATTGAGGAACAAGACAGTATTCTCTATCCAGGAGTGGATGCAGCAAATTTTGAGATCAAACCAGCACTTATCTCATTGGTCTCAGCCAACAAATTTGGCGGATCAAAGAGTGAAGATCCGACGAGCCATGTGAAACAATTCTTGAGAGTTCTCCAAACTCTTAAACTTAATGGAGCCTCTGTTGATGCTATCAGACTCAGATTGTTCCCATTCTCACTGAGGGATGAAGCATTGAGTTGGTTGAACTCTAAACCATCCGGTTATTTCAACACATGGGAGAAGTTGCATCGAGAATTCATGAAGGAGTTCTATCCTCCTTCCAAGGCATCAAAAATGAAGAAACTTATCCAGCAATTCAGGCAACATCCATCAGAATCTCTTTACGAATCATGGAAGAGATTTAAAGACCTTCAAGTTCAATATCCACATCATAATATGAGCGTGGGTGATCTCATTATCTCATTTTATGAAGGATTACATGATACTTCCAAAATTGTTGTGGATGCCTTTGCTAATGGAGCTTTCATGGAGCTAGATCCTGAAACAGGCAAAGAGATGCTTGAGAAAATTTGTAACAACAGTGCATCATGGTATTCTGAAAGATCCACTCAAAAACTAGGAGCGGGAATTTATGAGGTCGACCAAACAACAGCTTTAACGGTAAAGGTTGATTCTCTCACAACCATGGTTCAAAAGCTCACGGAGAAACAATCATCATCAATTTCTAGCACATCAACAAATCCATCATCATCTTTAGCTCAAGTTTTGTTCTGTGAACTCTGTGGAGGAGGACATTCTTTTAAGGAATGCAGTCTTCTTGAACTTACACAAAATGTTCCTTCTGGCCCCACAGTAGAACAAGCTGAAGCTATATATGGTAGACCTCAAGTTTATCTACTACAAAAAATAAACAACATATTATTTGAATGTTATAAAATGTACATGAATATGTTATGAACTTAGTTTATTTTTGAATTCATATGACTTAATGGGTCAAATTTTGTTTAAACAATCATATTATAAAATGTGTGCTTATCTAATTGAATGAGTTAAAAATTACTCTACTAAAATAACTAATTATAAATTTCTAATTTCGACTGAAATTACAAAAAAAATGTTGAACACCTCCAGTCGGAATTGACAAATCCGACTGGCTCAAATTTTTTTAAAATTCTTTTTTTAATCATCAATTTTTTAAAAAAAATTAAAAATCGGAGAACTTTTTTTGTATGAATGTTTTTCCTTATTTATTAAAAACATGTTGAACACCTCCGGTCGGAATTGGCAAATCCGACTGGCTCAATTTTTTTTAAAAATTAAAAACCTGACAACTTTTTTCCTTATTTATTAAAGCTCAACTTTTTATTAATGCTCAACCTTTTTTCCTTTTGTTGAAAATGTTGAATGTAATCCGACTAGGAATTGGCAACTTTTTTTTAAAATTAAAATATGAATGAACACAAATCAATCAAACAATAAAATATTTTCAAACACCCCCTAGTCGGAATTGTGTAATCTGACTAGGTCTTTTTTATTTTTACTTTGCTACTTCGGATTACGTAAATAATGGAAACAATAAAAAATTTAGGAATACCCCTAGTCGGATTACACAATTCCGACTAGGGATTTTTTTTAATGTAATCCTTCTTGTCGGAATTGGAGAATTCGACTCCCGCAAAATGGTAACCTAATCTGAATTCCCGTATTTTGGCTTGTCAGTCACAAAATTCCCGTAAATTGGTAATTTCCTCAGGATGAACGAGGTGCTAGGGTTCAAGGCAATTGTTCTGCTTATTTAGTTTTTTTCTTGTTTCGTCCTCCTATTAGTTTTTATTATTTTATCATTTGGTTTGTGTTTACCGTTTATGTTGTTAGGTTTGCCGATTTGTTTGGGAATTTAACCTCCTTTTATGTCATTGTATGTTTGGATTTATGAGAACATAGATGACTACGTCAAACCCGCTGCATAGTTAGCGATTCATATTACTCTTGGACAACTTGGTAAAAACTAAAGGAACAGACGTGACCACCTCTAAATCTAATCATAGGATTTAAAATCATAGTTATTGAATATTTTGTTAGATTTATTTTTGCTTTGATTGATGTAATTATCACAAAACTTAGGATATTAATATAGAGGCAAGTATATATCAAAGTTTTAGAACTAATTTTGTAGGGTTTCTAATGAAAGAAACCCTTCCAAAAATTCTCTAAGGCTTAAGATGAACCTAAACCAAAGAGGGGGTTTGGAAATAGTTTTCAACCAGCAATAGACGCGCCTCGGTTATTACCTCACTAGCTGCGTCATTGCCCCAAGCGCAAAGATGAGATTGCCACATTGCTGCCTTTCGTTTTTATAATCACTCATTCCCTACCGTCTTCTCTTTTTAGCCGGTGTGGGAAATTCACTCAGAAGTCATAACGTGACTTGACTCAGGCATTCAACGTTTGTTAAAAAAACTCAATCCACATACTTTTATGAATGAATCTGTCCGAGCATCAACTTTTGGCTCAAATTCAAGGCATGTTATCCAGTCTCCGTAAAGTCATGTATGGTTTATGACCGTATGTTAGCATTATTCATGAATTTCCAGTTGATATCAAATTTTGGGTTTTGAATGCAGGAATAAATTACTCCGTACTACTTTCCCCGCTCTGTTCTTGGACTCTTATTAGGGTCTTGAATGAATTATTGCTATTATAATTATTATTTTTAATTTATTGGTGGTTGTGGGTACTTTCAATTTGTGGCCGGAATTGTTAGAATACCTGTTTTTAATGGTCAGGTCTCCCGAAGTGTGTTGCAGAGAAGAGTTGCTAGGTTTATAGTACTCCTTCCGGTTCTGAAAGATCTTTACACTTTTCATTTTTACCAGTACCATAAAGAACTTTACACTTCCTTATTTGCTTTATTTGGCAAATAAATCTACACAAAACAGTGTCAAATAGTGCCAAACAGTATCAAACAGTGACAAAAGTGTTTATTTTCTTAAAAACTGTGAAGTCAAAGTGTCAAGATCTTTTGGAACCAGAGGGAGTATTATGGAAAGTTGGGGTAGATGATGAGGATGATGATGGTATTTAGCACAGTGGCCCCATTGGTGAAATGGAGAAGCTAGGTTTCTAAAATGTTCAGTCACTACTTGGATAGAGATGTTCCTTATACGTCTAGGAGATGGCTTGGAGCAGTAGGGGCTGCATCATTGCATCAATATATGTATTACAGGTTTATTATATTTGTGGTTTCCAAATCATATCCTACGGTGTTGGAGTCTCTCTCTTTAATCTACTGAATGGAAACCTATCCCCGAAATATAATCCTGAACTTGAAGTTCTTGATGGACTCGAGATTCTGGTGATTGCACACTGCTTGCTCACCGCCTCACTGAAATGCTGTTGTGGTAGTTAATTGTTTCTTTTGGTGCCCTAATATTCTGAGAAAGCTTATAAATCTCTTGTCTTATTACTTAATTGGTTTGCTGGAATTAGTTTTGTATAAGTTAGATTAGTTTTTTTGGTCTTTTGATGTCCTTGAACCACTTTCAAGTTCACTTATTTGAGCCTCACAACTACTTATCTTTGGAGAAGGATATTTAGTCCATTAAGGAATAACAACACATGAGCGTCTTTCTCAGTTCTCTACCTATTTTATTTGTTTGCATTATTTGAGCATTAAGTTTTTTGATGAATACAGGATTGTGCTCTTTGTTCTCACCATGAAGCGTCAGATTCTGCACATGACCAAGTACAAGTTTGTGCCTTTCGACTATGGAAATTGGGTGAGATAGACCTCCCATGAACAACTGTTCTTTTTTTGTTTTGTATTTCTTCTCAGTTAAACTTGATGTTTTTTTAAAGGAACTTGATGTTAAATAAGGCAGTGTTGAACTTTGAGAGAGATACAGTCAAAGAGATCTTTTGCAAGTAGTGGGAGCTCATCATGGGATTGAAGTTGCGAGGCTTCACCATAGCATGTTGTGGCTGTCTGGCTGAGGTTTAGATCTCCGCGTCTATTATGTTTTTCAGTCTGCGGATGATATACATACTTTCAAAACAGCATTGTTCAACACATTTTGCCCGTGTGTATATGTATTCAATTTCAAAAATGATATACATACTTTCAAAAATAAACTATGTTTAACTTTGAAAACTTTGAAAACTGTAGTTAAAGAAGTTCCAAACACAAAGAAACAAACTATGTTTAACTGAAATAAAGAAACAAACTATGTTAAAACGACACTTCTTTACAATGTAGGACATATTAGGGGTGGAACCGAGCCGCGTCAGGCCCGGGACCGGCCAGTCACGGTTCTAAATAATTAAAGCCCAGTACTGACCCGGTTTGGTTCGATACCGGTTCTGGGTCGGGCCCAGACTGGTACCCGCCCATTATTCTATTTTTTTAAATCGAGCCGTTTGGCCTGGACCGGGCCCCAAAATTCAAGACTGAAGCACATCCCTATTCAACCACAGTTCGGGTACCGGGCCGATACCAGTACCAGAAAACCGGGCCTGGTTCGATACCAAACAGTACAGGACCCGGGTCGGTCCGTGGTCGGGCCGCCCGGACCCAGTCCACCCCTAGAACATATACATTGTGTTAACCGTAAATATTTGAACTATAATAGCTTATTTGAAAATATACAAGGAAAGATAATTAGCCATGGAATAATTGAATTGAGTAGTGAAAATTATGAAAGAGATGAGCTTTTATAGTGGGGTAAAATAGAATAACAGGTAGGCGAATTGAGAAACACAAAATAATTAGTACTTTTGAATCTTTAATTACATTAAAGTTATTAGTGTAAAAAAACACTCCAACATATGAGTGGTTGCTATATTATTTGCCTATGTTCCTATCAAGTTAATTTGTTACCTATATTGTTCTATAATGTTCTAAATATCTTCTTTTCTAGTTCCAAAAGCTTAATTAATTCTTCATTTTTGTTTCAAAATCTCCCAAACAATTTGTCCATTTCAAGGGTAATGAAATTACGGATAAAACTGGAGAAACATATTTATGTGGGTTTTATGATTGCATTTTACACATTTATTAAATAAAATAAAATCGAGTCAGTGTTTGCGATGATTTTCACTGCAATTTGGGAGCTTTGCAGGCTAGCTATACTTTCCTAGCGCCCTTGAATTGAACTTAATGTTCTTAATGCGGTTTTTTACGATTTGGATTAGGGGATTACGATCATGATGTTGGCATGTTTTAAATATTTGATAGTTGTTATTTTAAAATATATATGAGGAACAATTAATCGACTTTCTAAATGCAAAAGTTAAACTATCAAAAGGTAAATACCAATTTCCCTTATTTTCATGGTACAAATTAGGAGTGGGCATATCAGTTTGAGTTTGGTAGCATTTTTTCCAAATCGTATTAAACATAAAAACTTAGCCGAACTAAAGAAATTCAATGAAATCTTCAATAATTATTACGAAGTGTAAAATAACAAATCCAAACCAAAAAATAGTACTCCCTTTGTCCTGAAATAATTGTCCTTTCCTTTTCGATTCGTCCCGAAATGATTGTCTCCTTTCCTTATTTGGTAAACAAATCTATACAAAACAGTGTCAAACAGTGCAAAACAGTGTCAAACATTGTCGCTACAGTGCCAAACAGTGTCGCTACAGCGTGAAGTCAATTCACTTTCTTAATCTGTGGGAAGGTCAAACCAGGACGATTATTTCGGGACGGAGTTAGTATGATTTTTGTTTGTTAATAATTCTTCCAACTCATTCCTAACCGAAACTGATAAACGGCTTAATAAGCAAATTCAGAATAAAAAAATATTTGAAAGGGAAAATTGTCAAGTTCCGTGGACATCTCCCTTCTTAGGGTTTAGCTTTTTCCGCCATTGAGTGCGGCTGCTTTCCGGTAGATAGGACGGCTACGAGACCGAACTTTTTGTTTCGCTAGTGTTAAGATTGATCGCGGATTTGTGCTTTGCTCGGTGATGGAAGAAGGTTCGTGGTAGACAAGTGTTGAAGCAGATGAGATGTCAAAGATTCCTAGTCCGGTGGATAATCTGATGGTACGGTACGATGTGTCTGCGTCAACAATCATAGTGCGCAAAGATGAGATTTCCACAATGTTGCCTTTCGTTTTTATAATAAATCATTCCCCTCCCTCTTGTCTATTTAGCTGGTGTGGGGAAGTTAGCCGAATATTAGATTAAAAAAAGACCTCCATTCCATATGCCTATACGAATTTGCGGCATCACCGTCAACGTTTGGCTCAAATCGGAGGTCTGTTTCTCCAATGTGTCATTAAATTTATGCAAGTAAGGTTTATTTTATCATGGATTATACCCTTAGGGGTATTTAGGGAAGAAAATCAATGTTTAGTTCTATTTGGGAAATTTAAAAATTAGTAGTCATATTTGTGTGCTTTTTAGAGAATCACTAGCCCTGTTTAGGATAATTTTCGATAATTAATCTATCTTTTAGGTCTTGAATTGATAAAATCTACTTATAATCTTTGTTCTAAAAATTGTTCTAGGCGTCCGACTAGTCCCCGCCTAGGCGCTAGGCGGTGATCAGGCGCCTCGATTTTTGTCTAGACGCTCCGACTAATTGGTTTGTCGTTTAGGTGAATTAGGTTGTTGCCTATGGCGTCTAGTTGCCCGCCTAGAGCGCCTAATTGGCCGCCTGGACCGTCTAGATTCACCAAACATTACTTTGTTTTTTTAATTTTAATTTTCTAAGCGATATATGTACTTTAAATTTAGCCACAGATATAAATAAATGAAGTTTTAAATTAAGATAAAAACTATATATTGTATTATACGTAAATTTTATTATTATTATTTATATTTAAAACATAATAAAGTTAAGGATTAGTTATTATATACTACGTATGATTAAATGTGAAAAACTATTAATGTGTGTGTATATATGTATTTTATACACATAAAAATGCAATTTTTATGTCCCCAACTAGGCGTCCGCCTAGCCGCCTTGGCGCTAGGCGCTGGGCTAGCGTCCGACGAGCGCCTAACGCCTTTTAGAACATTGCTTATAATACTACTCTTTCTGTCCCATAAAATTTGGTCAATGTTGATTTGCATGAGATTAATAAAATAAAAAATGTGCGGTTGATATTTGTGCAGATGAGAGAGAAATAATGTTAATCACATATTTCCCACAGTCTCTTTTTAGTTGCAACAATCAATATTTCATGTTGCCAACGCACAACTTTGACCGTCATTATATTTAATTCTGTATTAATAAAAATAAAATAAAAAACAGATTATAAAACTTTGTAATGAGATGAATTTAACAATGTTTTGTTTTTTAAAAAATAAAATGTAATTAAAGTAAAGTACATATAATTAATACGGCCGATAGTACTCCGTATTTGTTATTTTAAGAAATAGAAACCACCAAAAAATGGAAAAGTTTTGTGAAACTAGTAAAAGCTCCGCAATAATCAGATTTTGAAAAGCCATAGGAATTTTCAACTAATTGTCAAACGTTACCAAAGTTTCAGAACTAAATTTGTAGGGTTTCTGGTGAAAGAAACCCTTCCAAAAATTCTCTAAAGCTTAGGATGAACCTAAACCAAAGAGGGGGTTTGGAAATAGTTTTCAACCAGCAATAGACGCGCCTCGGTTATTACCTCACTAGCTGCGTCATTGCCCCAAGCGCAAAGATGAGATTGCCACATTGCTGCCTTTCGTTTTTATAATTACTCATTCCCTACCGTCTTCTCTTTTTAGCCGGTGTGGGAAATCCACTCAGAAGTCATAACGTGACTTGACTCAGGCATTCAACGTTTGTTAAAAAAACTCCATCCACATACTTTTATGAATGAATCTGTCCGAGCATCCACTTTTGGCTCAAATTCAAGGCCTGTTCTCCAGTCTCCGTAAAGTCATGTATGGTTTATGACCGTATGTTAGCATTATTCATGAATTTCCAGTTGATATCAAATTTTGGGTTTTGAATGCAAGAATAAATTACTCCGTAATACTTTCCCCGCTCTGTTCTTGGACTCTTATTAGGGTCTTGAATGAATTATTGCTATTATAATTATTATTTTTAATTTATTGGTGGTTGTGGGTACTCGTCCATGGGTGAAAACTCCCGATGCTCGCAGCTTGTCATTCTTGGCAGAGCATTGGGTTTGGACTGGTTGTGTTTGGGTTCCATAGGTATCGGTCTGCGTCCCTCCTCTCAAGCTGCTCATGAGACCCAGGGATTCATGGAGGATAGTTTGGACATGAGGGTAGGGCTTTCTGGTTTTGTTTGAGTGTTTTCCGGGAAGGTGCCGGAATGGTATTGTTTGGATGCCGGAGAAGACGTTCGGTTGGGGATGAGCGAACAGAGATGGCCGTTTCATTTTCTTCTGGACTTAGGTTGGGTGGTGTTTTTGTGAATTTGGATAGCGTTCAGCTTTTCGCTGGAGAAGATGACCGGCATGCCGGGAATTGAAACCGCCTGGCGCTTCGAAACCGGCTGGTGTTGTGTTCTCTTCCACCGTTCCCGCCGGTGGATGCCGGTACCGGTAGGGGGTGGGGGGGGGAGTGGATGACGGGTACCGGAGACTTTGTGCCGGTGTGTAACTGCGTGCGGGCGTGGTTGAATTTGGGATCAATTTCGTGGGCTGCGAGTGACTGGCCGGAGCTTCGCCGGCAGGAGGTACTAGGATAGTCAACGGCGAACTGACATGGCTAGCTGCGATTGGACTGTGTGCTTCAGTTGTCCGTGTCCTGTCACTGTAGCAATTCGAATTTCAAAATTTGAATTGGATGCGCGGCACTGAAGAAAAGAATGCTGGGCTTCTGCTTTGGGCCGCTACTGTGAAACCCTAACAGGCTTGCTGGGACTGGGCTGCAGAGATGCATGTTCTTTTGGCGTCCTAAAACCTCCTAAAACGTCGTTTTGCGTTCTAAGACATACTTAAGTGTTTTTTGGCTTTAATTCAAAATGTTTACTGAGCTGGATGAATTGAACCCCACACGGCTGCCATTTATGCCGAATAACGTGCCACGTCATTAAATTATAACGGGAGTAGGCTGAGACCCCTCTGGCGATAACGGAGGTAAACCACGAACATCATTTTGACAAAAATTTAAGCTCATGACCCTCTCCGAAAAGGCAAAAAAAAATTGAAACCACCAAAAAATGAAAAATCACCAAGTTTTGTGGAACTAGTGCATTGTTTACTCCCATTTTAAGAGAGGTCTCCATCTCGATTTCATTTGTCACAGAATGAGGTGAGACAAAAAATGAAGAAATTTGACAACTCCCTCCCCTAAAACTATAACCATGATTGTCATTGTAAATGTTCCAATTGGACATTTGGACTACATGCTTTTCCTGGCAAAATTACGTCAAATCAAAAAAGTAAAAGCTCTGCAATAATCAGGTTTTGAAAAACCATTGGAATTCTCAACTACTAGTAATTGTTAAACGATACCAAAGTTTCAGAACTAAATTTGTAGGGTTCCTAGTGAAAGAAACCCTTCCAAAAATTCTCCAAAGCTTAGGATGAACCTAAGCCAAAGAGGGGGTTTGGAAATAGTTTTCAACCAGCAATAGACGCGCCTCGGTTATTACCTCACTAGCTGCGTCATTGCCCCAAGCGCAAAGATGAGATTCCCACAATGCTGCCTTTCGTTTTTATAACAAATCATTCCCCTCCCTCTTCTCTATTTAGCCGGTGTGGGAAAGTTAACCGAATCTTAGATTAAAAAAGGACCTCCGTTCCATATGCCTATACGAATCTGCGGCATCAACCGTCAACGTTTGGCTCAAATCGAAGGTCTGTTTCTCCGCTGTCTCGTTAAATTTATGTAAGTAAGGTTTATTTTATCGTTATTCATATTGATTCACTGAATTTCAATCGAACCAATCTTTAGTATACTCGTGAGAAGCTCTGTGGAGCATTTGTTTGCTGTTAAAATGCTTGTTGGGTGTGATTTTCCTGCCCAATTCTCGGTGATTGGTATTTAGTACCCATTGAAGCACAATTGAAGTCGAATTTAGGGTTCTGAATGCAGAAACTAAATATAACTTTCCCCGCTCGGTTCTTATGTTCTATTTAGGATTTTGAATTGAATATTGCAATTATTATAAGTATTAGTATTTTGAATTTAATTATTGGTTGTTGAATACTTCAATCGGTAGATGAAATGCAAGAGTACCTGTTTTTGTGTTGTCAGATCTACATTAGTGAAGTGTGTTGTAGAGAAGAGTTGCTAGGCTGATAGTATTATGGAAGGAGTTAAGGGAGACGATGATGATGGCAGCACACTGGCCCCACTGGTGAAGTGGAGAAGAGAATTCTCTAGAATGTTCAGGCACTACCTGGATAGGTCTGTTCCTTATACGTATAGGAGATGGCTTGGTACAGTAGCGGCTGCCTCAGTATATGTATTACGGGTTTACTATGTCCGTGGTTTCCATATCATATCCTATGGTGTTGGAACCTATCTTTTGAATCTACTGATTGGATTCCTATCCCCCAAATATGATCCTGAACTTGAAGCTCTTGATGGGCATGCTAGAGATTCTGATGAATATATACCATTTGTTCGCCGTCTCCCTGAATTCCTGTTGTGGTGAGTTAGCTGTTGTTTTTTAGCTGTAATGAACTGCCAAAGCTTCTAAATTTCTTCTCTTGTTGCTTATTTTCTGTGCTGAGAGTAGTTCTTCTATGTTCGATTAGGTTTTCCCCATCTTTTGATGTGTTTTTACGACTTTCTTGTTGAGTAATTAATTGAGCCTTGCAATCATTTATGTTTGAGGAAGGATATGTTCAGAAATAAAACAGTAGTGTCTTTCTTTGCCTCCATATTATTTGTTTTCTCCTTCTGAACTACTATTCTTTCCTATAGGAGGTATGATTTTTTCCTACCTGAATCTCTTTTTAATTTCAATTGTTGATCTGGTGTGCAAAATTGGAACTGTGATTATTAGTTTTCACATTGCAGACCCTCCACAATAAGTAGTTCTTCTAGATTTTTTAATGTTCTATACTTCTCTTTTCCATGTCCACACTTCCCATGTGCACTTTTTAACGGTATTTATGGATCAGTAAATGCTAAGATAATGTATTCAGATGCTACGGAAAGTTATTTGCTTATGTTTGGTTTTTATATTTGAAAATACAAAGGAAAATGAAAGATTATTTATTTTAGTATTTTAACATGCATTTAGATTTCTTAGACTTTATATTCATTAATAAATAAATAATTTGAATTTGAAAAGAACATCTCTATTTAAACACTCTTTTATTGTTTGACCAAATCTTTTATTTTCCATCAAACCTTCCTATTCCTTTTTATCCTAGTATTTTCCAAGCTCCAAATGGGCCGTAAATGTTTGGTCATTGCAATTTGAATATCAGGGGCAGTCTTGTATACAGCAGGGGTGGCTTACACTGAGCTGGTATAAAAATGTATTGTTGCCTTGTTTCTTGTAGCCATACCTAGAGTGTGATGTAAACTTGTTATTACTGCTAATGAAATACCGGATGTATGGATATGATATGATCCACACACAGTAATCTAATGGACTGAGATGTTTAAACTAAACTACCTGTTCTTCATCCTATGACCTAAATAAACTTTATTCATTCTTCAAAGGGTCAATTGATTTTCCTTTATGCAGGTATGCAGCCACAAAGGCTTTTGTTGTAGCTTTTTTTATGACCTTCTGTTCGCTTTTTGATGTCCCGGTTTTCTGGCCAATACTGCTTTGTTATTGGATTGTGCTTTTTGTTCTTACCATGAAGCGTCAGATAACACACATGATTAAGTACAAGTATGTGCCTTTTGACCATGGAAAACTGGTGAGATAGACTTCTATTGTCATGACTCATGAGCAGTTAGCTCTTCATTTTTATTGTTACTGTTTTCTTTTTGTTTCTGTATTTTTTCTTAGTTAAACAGAATGTTTGATAAAGCAGTGTTAAATTTTGACAGAAATACAGTCGGAAGAGATCGGCTGCAAGTAGTGGGGGCTCATCAAGGGGTTAAAGTTGTGTGGGTTCGCGATAGCATGCTGTGGGTGAGGTTTGGAGAATCACATCTTTTTGTTTCTGAAGCATTTTTGTGTATTTGTGTTTCTTGAGTCTGCTGAAGAAAAACTATAGTTTGCTTTGACATAAAATCAGGGCTGTACAGAAAGATTAGTAGCATTTGGAATAGGCTAATGTTCTTTCATGCCCCCCCCCCCCCCCCGGCAAGAACCCCTCTGGGCGCGGAGTATATGTAGTCCATCTGTATCCTAATAACTCGTTTATTTAACAATTGCTGTTGTGCAGTTTTTGTTTTAAATACTCCAACTAATTTGCAAGTGGTGAATGAAATTAAGGATGTTTTTAATTGGACTGAGATTTTTTGGTCTGTTGTGGTTTGGTAGATGTGTGGTCGCTATGATTTCGTCTGGACTGGGACTGAAAATAGTAAAGTAAAAATATCCTAAGAGTGAATCTAACGTCTTAAAAGTCTTGCGGGCATGAATGTATATAGATTTTTAAGGATTTATTCAATAATTATTTTGCTTTGCTAGTTGAAGGTTTTAGTTTTGAAATGTTGGAAGACTAAGAGCCCGTTTGGCAGCATGAAAATTGGCTGTTCTGGTTGATTCTGCTGAAATTTATGAATTTCTGGCTGAAGTGGGTGGCTGCATTGGCTGATTCTGGTGATACAAGAAAAAAATATTTTTAAAATATATTTCATTAATAAAATAAAGAAAAAATTATATGTAAAAATAGCTAAAATGGTCATCTACATTAACTTCAGCCAATACAGCCAGAAAATTAACTCCAACCTTACTTTTTCGGCTTATTACAAAATTCAGCACGCGAAAGCAAAATTTACTTGTTTAGTAAATAAGTTGGCTGATAAGCCTGATAAACCGAATATGAGGGTTGCCAAACGGCCTCTAAGATAATCTGAACGTTTCTAGTGTCCTATTCTCTCCAACGTTTTGTAATATACAGGCGCATATATAAGCTGTTATGTAAAGATTCATTATTTTTTGGCTTGAGATTATGATGGAATAAAGCAAAATGGCTCACTAAACTGTTTGCACTTCTTTGTTATGGAGCAGCGGTCAGTTCATACAATCTTGGACACGATTTTCACTATGGGTCATCCGGAAACAATCTCTCTGTGCTTTAGTACATGGGTAAGACTGCGTACATCTGACCCCCTACCCCACCGTAGGTGGGAGCCTTTGCGGCACCGGGTGAATGAAAATGAAAAAAAATCATAGACTATTCTCTCCAACGTTGTTTTCTTTATTTTGGCATACACTAACTTAACTTATTCATAGTTTATATATGCAGACATATTATCTGATTAGAAAAACTCTAGATTTCAAAAGTAACCCTTATTACAAATAGCAGCATTACATAAATATTAAGAAGTGTGACTGCAAAAAAACAAGCATCCAATACGTGGTGGCCAGGGCATGACGTACAAGCCGGCACCATTCACGAGCTGATTCAGGCATGAAGATGATGATTTGATGAGCTGCCGTCGGAGGTAGCAGCAGAAGCCTTGTTCGGCACATGAAACTGAGAAACATACCGGTGAACCGCCTCCTCCTCAGGTGGTGGTGCCTCGTTTAGATGTGCCCAATTGCTCTTTATCCACCTACACCCAATCATCCATTCCCTCCATTAATAGTGAAGTCTATATTGATAAACTATGAAGTCATAAAGCGGTATAGTAATATGATGAGCTACTCTTTCTATTAGGTTTATTTTTATTTTTTAGGATTGAATTCCGTATCTTAACATACTGACAGAGACGAACCAATCCATAACAATAGGTTGTGACCCTATGAAAAATAACGATGCTATATAAAAAATGACAATGACGAACTAATGAAAAATGAATGATGTCACGATTCAAATGAGATGTCTGATAAGATTATGGGATACTTCTCGTATGAGGTTGAGGATGGAAACTCGAGTCTTAACAATTAATTGCTAATTACATTAACAATTAATTAATGTAATTAGCTATTAAAGAAAATCTAAAAATGTGTGTGTGTAGTGTAGTTTAAGCAATAAGTAAATAATTACCAGCCATGTGTCTGGATCAATTTATCCAGACTGATTTGACTATCTGCTGGGTCAACAACAATACCCTCCTGGAAATCATTGAGTAGTTGCCCTGATGAGCTTGAGCTTGGGTGGTAGTGATCCTCTTCCTTCTCCAATTCCTTCTCCTTCTGCTCTTTCTTTGATCTCCAATAAGAATTTATTTCCTCCTTTGTTAATGACTTGTTTCTCTTGTACATCACTGAATATTTAAGGAGCAAAACAAAACGGGAGTTAAAAAGCGCTCTACTACTTCAATTCTCTTATTAAATTACTTAAAATGGAGTAAAAAACCAGTGCTTAATTACCTGCTTTAGGATCAGAAACCAGTGAATCCCAACCTGGCGTGAGAGAACCCATCTTCTCTAGTATACTGTATACATAAGAGTTTCAAAACCAAAGCCTTTTCTTTCTAAGAAGTTCTTGATTAGCCCAAGACAATGTTTGTTTTCTTTTTATAGGTGATGTTTAGGTGTGTGAAAGTTTTTGATAGAAATTTTGCAAGCATGTTTTTCATGAAGCTTCATGAAGTGTAGATTACTTCACACGATTTTAACTTGAAATTTGATCGAAAAGTCAGTTTAATAAATTATTTAAAAAACACTGCACTTTATATATATAAAGCACGATGAGGTGAGAGAGATGAAGTACCGTCGTACCGAAATTATCAGTAAGGGTGTTCATGTCCATTCATTTATTATCAGTCTCTTTTTTGTCCAAATTGAATATGTCACTTTTTTGGAAAATTTTAAAATAAATCTTATTTTTGTCTTTTGAATTTAATTCAGTAATATTCGTGAAAAAATACCTATTTTTATCTAATGAAATGTTTATAATATTGTTTTTGTCAATATTCCTTTTTCATACGAAGTATCTAACATTTCTAGGCCTTTTCGTGCATGGTTGTGAATAGGAATTATTGGATTAGTTCGGTTCGGTTATGTAAGAGAGGGAAGCAGCTTAATTAATTCCAATTGTTAATATTATCCACCAATTCTGCTATCGAGAAAGAGCTCTGCTCTGTCAATATATATGTAGAAATATTATCTTTAACCATTTAGATAGACATGAAACCCCATATTTTGGAAGGTTTTGGAAGTCTTGACCATACTCCAATTTCCATTGCGGTTTTGGAGCTGATTCTTTCCAACAGATTTGCATGCCTTATCCAAACTTCGTCTGCAACTTTGGTAGTTGCTTGTGATGCTTATCAATTTAATACTATCGTAACTAATTTACTTTAATGATGCGTCATGCTTGAGGAAATTTCGAAACATATATTCTCCATTTCATTAGACATTGACTTCTTTGCATTGGCTATAAAATAAAATAAAAAAATTATATGATTCATATTTGGGTAGAAGGGACAGAAATAAACGGAATCACAATTCATTTATTTAAAAACAAAGTAACAAAATTTTCTATTCAAACAAAAAAGGAAAGTCGGTGAAATCTAATGGGACAAAAATAGGGGTTAATTATCAGAACTTGGTAAGATCTACTAAAGATAGGGGTGGACCGGTTCCGGTTCGGGCCCGGCCGGGCCTCGGTTCATGAAGAGGAGGCCCGGAACCAGCCCGGGTAACGCCCGGGTCCGGGCCGGGCCGGGCCTCAGTTCTATTTTTTTTTTTTTGGCTTTTCCTAGTTAACCCCCAACCCTCGCCCTCACCCCCAAACCAACCCTAACCACCTCAAATGGCCCAAAATACCCAGCCCAACCCAAAAACTTAAAAAAAAATTCAAAAAAAAAATAATAAATTGACCCGGCCCGGGCCGATTCACCTTTTGAAGGGCCCGAGCTCGAACCGCCATCCCACCGGGCCGGGTGGCCCGAACCGGGCAACCAACCGGTTCACCGGGTCGGGTGGCCCGAATCGGGCAACCAACCGGTTCACCGGGCCGGTCCGATTCCGGACCGGTTGGCCTGGCCCGAGTCCACTCCTAACTAAAGAACTCGGTAAGATCTGGAAGTTGAGAGCGTCTCTCTCTAGCTTTCGAGGCTAGACTCTTCCGGTCGGGTTGGCACCACCACTCACGGTGGCCGCCGCCGCCGGGGCCCTCCTGGCTCCGGCGGGTCTCAGGTGCGGAGGTATTCTGATTACATATTTTTGGAAATAGGCTCTTAACCACTTCGGTGGTTCCTGGATGCTTGTTGGTCGGAGTTCGCCGGAAAATATGGAGTGCTAAGGACTGTGTGAGCTAATTGCTCCTGCCTATCCGCCTTCAGCTTTGGAACTCGACGGGATGTACTGAACTTGCTCGGATGACAGTCAGTAACGCCGGATGCCTCACTCTTGATGGGGTTGAAGTAGTTTGGGTGAGCGACGGAGGTGAACGGGTCGGATGAATGGTTTAGGACTGAAAGGAGGGTTTCAAAGTTTTAGATGTCTGATAGGCTGGAATGACTCGGAAGGCTGTGGCCAAGGGCTGAAGAACTCACCGGAAAGCTTAGAGCCACCATAACCAACCGTCAGTAACGCCGGATGCCTCACTCTTGTTGGGGTCGAAGTAGTTTGGGTGAGCGACGGAGGTGAACGGGTTGGCCATGGAGGTTTGGTGCCGGAAGGTTGGGGATTTGGCCTACGGGTTTGCACAGGTTTCCCCGTCGAAAATCTACCGGAGAAGATGACTGGAGAAGACCGGCGTGAATACGATGTTCTTTCTGCATAAGATGAGGACGTACGGTGGTACTGGTGGAGTTTGGTAATCCTGGAACTTGTAGTCCTTGGCCGGTTTTCCTAGGCCGGAGAACAGGGATGCGAGCAAATCATGAGCCACAAGCAGATTCAGCTAGATAGGGTCTGGTGGTCTTCACTGTCGGTTTGTGCTTCAAACGACGAACATTGTGTTCGCCCTCAGCTTTCTCTTTTCATTCACAACCAGGGTGTAAACCCTCCGGTGGTGCAGTTGTGTCGTTCTTGGACTTGGCACTGGAAAGGTTGGGGAACCCCTTTGAAGCTGGAGAACAGGTGGAGGGGACGCCTGTCAACGGCTTTTTAGGATCCCGGAATGTTTAAGTAGCCTGCTCGTTCATCTCCCTGCACTTTTGAACTGGCAGTGGTTTCCCCCATCATGAGTGGTGGCGTTTTTAGTGGCAGCTCCGGGTCATGGTTTTCCCCATCATGGGTTGTGGCAGCTCTGGTGATGGGGATACCGGTGCAGACCTTCATGCGGCCACCACCTCACTCTGCTTCGTTACGGGTCCTAGACTGGGCCAATGCCTTGGATCTGGAGTTCGCAGCCACCGGCGATTCGTCGTTTGAAAACGGGAAATGTTTACTCCGGTAAGGTTTCTTTGTTCGTCATCTTGTCTAGCTTTGAGGACGTTTGGTGTTTTGTGATGAACTACACTCCTTTTACTTCGTATCTTGTGAATTCTGGCTTTGGGGTTTGAATTTCTTTAAAGATGTTGTGGGTACACATCGGAGGAAGGCGACTGGTTTCGTTTCGAGAGGTGAGGATTGCTGTGATTTTTGTTTTTGTTTCCGGCTACTGTCTGATCGCCGTCTGTCGCCGTCTACTGGGGCCGTTGGGGGTCGTCGGGGTCCAACGGGGGTGGGGGTGATGGGGGAATTTTCGGTTGGGCTTGGTGACTACTCCGACTAGTTTTCGTGACACGCCGTTGCCGCCGGGATGATGCCGGGACCGGTGGGGGTGGGGTCAGCGACAGAGGTGACGTGTGCAATGACTGCTTGACAGTTGTCGTGGTCAACTTTGAATTTTGATTTTCAAATTTGGCGCTCAGCTTGGTGCGGCGCTTGGCTGAAGCGTTGGTGTGCTGGGCCATAACGCTAGCTCCTGACCAAATGGCTGTTGGGTCGGGACTTTTGGGCAGAGTTATTACGGATGAAGGGCTGCAAAGGCTCCTGGAGTACGGATAGCGTGAGTTTGGGCCGTGGTCACTGAGCTGAATGAAGAGATGCGGATATGTGAGCTGGCCTGGGTTTTTTATAAGCTCACGGCCCAGGCTCTTTGTGTTTGCTTGACTTTGACGCTGGGCTTTACTGGACCAGAAGTTAGGAAGCTTGGATGACTTAATTGCTGATTTTTTTGCTAGATTTTCCCAATGATGGGCCTTCATTGGTTCGGACCGGGGTTTTGAAGTATTTTTTATGAATGAGTCGGGGACTGTCCCGTACCATTCTTGGATTGTATTTTTTTTGCGATGTCTTTTGGACTACAAAAAAATCTCTCTCCTCCCCCTGCCGCAAGGTGGGGGGAGACACGGTAGATTCTTTTTTTAGGTTAGCTTGCTAGCTTAGATAGAGTTATTTTTTATACATGTATTTGTTACTTTTGGGTGATTTTTATATATACTTACCTTTCATCCCAAAAAAAATGTAGGGTTAATTATCAAAATAGACTAAAAGTCACTCACTTTGTACAAATAGGACCAAAAAATAAACTATATTTTCATAGGACTAATTATGTGTGTCTTGGACAAATATACCCGTATAGCTATTGAAATGTTTTAATTCATAATAAAATAAAAAATAATAATAATAATTCGTAAAAATACTAGAAATTAATAAAAATATAATATTTCGATAATAATAATTTATTTATAAAAAATAAAAAATAAAAAATAAATAAAAAAATAAAAACTTCAAAAAAAAGAAAATTCACCGCCGCCTCTGCCGCCTCTGCACCACCACCTCCAGTCACCATGGGAAAAAATGTCAAGTTCATTATGAATGCCATATTTACGAATGGCAGAAAACAATGAAATTGTTGGCATTCTCAATGAGAAATATGTCATGGTTTTGGCATTTTCAGGGGAAAAAATGGCAATTTTTAGGGAAAATTGCATTTTTTTCACCGGCCGGAGACGGTGGTGCAGGGAGGTAGTACAGGCGGCGGGAAAGGCATCCATATTTTTTTAATTTTTTTATGGAGTTTTACTTTTTTTATTAATTTTTTTTAAAAAATTATAAATATTTTATAAATTTTTTAATTATTTTCTACGAATTTTTGAATTTTTTTCGAATTTATTATGAATTAAACATTTAATTAACTCATATTTAAAGAAAGGGTAAGAATGGAATGAAAAAATAGGTACGTTTCCATCTAGCCGGAGTAATTTTACTCTTTCACCTCACAAAAAGAAAAAAAAAGAGTATATATACGATAGTATATATCATTTCATCGGGCATAAGGGATCGCTCTAAAGTGATTGATTGTGTGTCCTCATATTCTAGCACAATTTTGGGGAGAACCATCGTTGATTAATTGTATGAGTCCTCAAATTCCAGCACAAGTTTAGGAGAACAAACACTAATTGATTCAAACATATGTATAGTTTTTGTTTTGTTTATCTAAAGTATGTCCTTCGGGTCAGTTAATAAAATAGATGTTTGTTGATGCAAAAACATCATTTTAATTGCATTGATTTTTTTTATATAATCCGATAAAGTATAGGAAAAATTGATTGCAATAATCCCAACTATTTGCGGTCCGCTTATAATAATCCTAACTATCGATTATTTCAGAATAATCTCAACTTTATGGACCTTCCGCCAATAATGGTCCAACGTGATCAACTATAAATAATTTTAGGGACATTCAGTCAAAGTTGTGCGTATGTAAACGTAAAAGTCATGCAAATTGTTGCAACTATTAAAGAACGGGGGATAGTATAAGTATATCTTTTGCCAATCAAATCACTCAACAAATAAATAGTTTTACATACTATTTATTTTAATACTAATAATAAAATCCACATAAAATAAGGGAATAAACGCACAACTTTGATTGTAATTATATTTAATTACATATTAGTAAACATTATAAAAAGTTAATATTTTGGAAGTTACATTAATAGAAATTTAATAGTAGTAACATTTTATAGATAATAATTTGGTTATATATATATTAGTCGAAATCGTGGTCAAAGTAAGATGTGTGAATAGTGCAATGTTGCAACTATCGAGGAAGTACTTCGTACTATGTATAATAGTGATTCATTATGTCCCCTATTACTAATGATTGGTAAAAGATACTCTTCTCTACCATTAAGACTGTGTCATCATTTGGGGTACTTTTAATTAAGATCAAATAAGTCATATTTTGGGAATAAAACATAATTAGTTTTATTTGAGAATTTTGTACGCTACGTATGTTTTAGACTTTGAGCCTTTCTTGAAACGACTTCTAAAAAACACAATCTTTGTAATGAAAGTGCCATCTTATTACAATTCCACCATTTGATCAATCCAGTAGGTGTAACTTTTATGTACACATGTTAGTATTATTACTATCTACTTATCCTTGCAACCAACACGACAACCATGGCGACGAGGGCGCTTTGAAGGGTTACTATCTGTTTCAGAATCACTCTCCAAAAGAAGACCTCTAAGGCACCTCCTTCTAAGAGTAGGTTGTGCCTCATGTGCAAGTTTTTTCAACTGAACAGCCTCGTGAGTTCGAATGGGGGCTGTTTCGTCATTTGAGTTCACAGGTTCTGTTTGCAAACATGATGGTATGTGCATACTCACCCCAGGGTTTCTTTCTGTGATTGTGCAGTCTACCAGGATCGCATTGTTCAGTCCTTGAACGTTGGAGTTGACATAAACAGCCAGAACTTCCTGTTCTTGGTTGGTTTCTTGGCTGTTGGATTTTCTTCCCGCCTCTTCTATATCAGTGGTGATGATCGCTTCCTTGTCGACAATGCGGTGGTCACCGTGGTTTGATTTATAAGCTCTGTGGATGTGGATGGGACGCTCCTTCTTAGACGACGGGTCGAAGCCTAGTTGCATGGATGCCCCTTTGTTATCGCCTGCAAGCGTTATCACTTTTACTGCCCCGAGCACATATTCCATGGATGATTGCATCTCCCTTTTATCTGTCTTCTGAATAAACACTTGCTGCTTCAGCTTCTTGTCGTTCTCCTGTTTACCATTGTTCACTTCTCTAGTTTCTGGTCCATCAGAATTGGATGCCTTCTCTGTATGCCCCGCCTCCTCTTGCGGTTCCTTTGATTCTGGCTGCTTTTTTGCAGTCTGTTCCTCTGCCATTTCATGTTTTGCTTCAATATGATTGCGATCATCCCCCCCTGTCTCTGGCAGTGTCTCCTTATCTCTTAGGACGTTTGAAACCATAAAAATCCCAAGAGATTCTCGGTTGTTGTTTCCCATGGTTGTGTCTGAGGTCGGAGGAGGTGGGGCGGTCTCTTGATGTCTTTCTGTGAGGGAAGCAGTTGATTTTTCTGATACTATGAGGGGTGGTAATGTCTTTTCAGGTGTCTGTTGAAGCTCTGATACAGTTTCTGGAGCTGCTCTATGGCTGCTACCCACAGAAAGTCCATCAGATTCTTGATTATTAGAAGGTTGCTTGGCCTGGGCGGTATCTGTGAGGGCTCCAGCCGTTTTTTGAGATACTATGGAAGGTGGTATGGTGGTGTCAGGTGGCTGAATACGCTCTTTTTCTTTTGAAATGGTTTCATGAACTGCTGTTTGGCTAGCCTTAACTTCACCATCAGGAACCGAAACTAGTGTTTGGGTGGTGAGCGGTGGGGGAGGAATTCCTACCGCCTCTAGTGCTGAGTGCACTTTAGCAGAGGATTCCCCTCCTAACGGCGGGGCATCCCCCGCAAGAGTAGTAGGAGGTGGTGTCAAACGTGATGGAGACTGAGGAGGAGAACGAGGCTTTCGGCTCGGAGAGGAACGGGGTGGTGTGGGTGGCCGTGAAGAAGGCCTAGATGGGGATGGGGATTCAGGTGCTGAGTGCACTTTTTCAGAGGAATCTACTCCTAAAAAAGGGGGACCCCGAGTAGTAGGAGATGACGGTGGGGGAGGAATTCCCACCACATCTGGCGTTGGGTGCACTTTAGCCGAGGATTCTCCTCCTAACGGAGGGGCATCCTCCGCAAGAGTAGTAGGAGGTGGTGCCAAACGTGATGGAGACTGAGCAGGAGGAGAACGAGCCTTGCGGCTCGGAGAGGAACGCGATGGGGATTTAGGTGGTGTCGTCCGAGTGGGGGAAGAGGATCCTTGCGGTGAAGCAGTCCCTTTCCGCCTTTGAGCCGCGGCAGGCTGCTCGGTGCTCTGACTTGGTCCGGTTGAGGGTTGAGTTGGGGGTCGGGCTTTGGGTTCAAAGAGTCTACGAATCCATGCCATTTGCAACAACAAACAAAGAAATGGGTTTAAATTTGAACTTTAAGGCCTTAGGGGATGTTATTGTTGATTGGATATCTGGTAGTGAAATATGGCATCAAAAAGCATTTATATATGTATATGTTTTGCATTTTGAGTATACATCGAAGAAGAAACTTTTCAATTTAGCTTTCCAGCTTCTTTACCTTTTCTTGGGGATGACCAACTACTCAAATATGCGTGGGATGGAAATAATTCTACAAAGACAATGCACTCTCCACCAAGTTTAGCATCTAACAAGTAAGTAGGCAGGGATTCTATTCTAATTAGAGCCTCAAACTCCCTCCTACATTCTCATTAGCTTCTTGGGAAAATGGTAAAATATTACTTGTTCACTGTTAAAGACGAAGTATGACTAGTTTTTCTAAAATGACACTAATTTTTATTTAATTAATACATTTTTTCTTTTAATTCTAATTCCTGCTCTACTTACCACCCTTTCCCCACCACCTACTCTCACAACACTTGCCTCGTGGAAATCGTCGGTCTCCGGAAAAAATTACTGAATTTTTTCCTTTTTGAAAGGCAAAAATGTGCGAAAGACGCTTTTGATACCTGTCTTTAAAAATATTCATATTTAGTCTTTCGACTTTCATAAAAGTGATACTTTTGGACCTTCAACTATTATAATAGTGGCACTTTAGCTCTCTATTTTGTGTCAAAATCATAGTGGAATAACTAATCAATTTGATAATAATCAGAGGACTAAATGAGAGAGACTTTGAAGTGGATGACTAAAAGTGTATCTCGCACAATAGTCGAGGATTAAAAATAGAAAAATTGAAAGTCCGGTACAAGCAAATTTTCTGTCATCTGTGGACTTTGATGCACAAATTGATGTACGGAAAATATTTTACATCCAGCATTTCAGAAGTTTTGCTTAAAAAGTCCATTATATAACGTACAAGTTACATGGCAGTTATTGTAAATTTTTTGCTCGAAGGACTTGAAATGTTATTTCTTCTATTTGCAATGTTTGAAGAATATCTTATTCATTTGAATCAAGAGAAGAGATAGTTACATTTTATCTTTTCTCCTAGCCTGGTAATCTAAGCAAAGAACAAATCACTTTTCAGGCAAAGTTAATCCTGTAGGGATTCATCTTCCTACACTAGTAATCCAAGCAAAGAACAAGTAGATCAACCACGCTTTAGGCAAGTAATCAAGAAATGTCATCATTTAAGCACATCTAATCATCACCATATCATCATTACGTATTAATTAGGGATAATAATTATCAACTAAGATCACATTCCTAAGCCTAGTTTTTCTTTTTTCATCAAAAAACATGCAAGGCCTTCTGCGGGCAGCGAGAATGTGCCACGAGAAGCTAGAGCTTACGATTTTGGGCAAATCACAAGCAAAAAACGCAAGGCAGATCAAGGGCATAAACGACATATCGGTTATGGAATCGCCAAAAATGCAGCACAAGGGACTCGAGAACACAACGGTATCAGATGTATTGGTGACCAAAGAAGGACATAATATTAGCTCATGCATAGCTGTAGGATGGAAGACACTGTTTACAATGCCATAAAACAAGTATGTTCCATATCAAAGCTTAGGTCCCGTTTAGTAACATTAATAATCTTATTCTATAGAATAAACAAAATAAGTAGCATTGGGCTTTCATGTTTTGCTGAAATAGATGTTACCAAACGTTAAAATTCAGAAGATTCTGTCATTTTAGCCAAATACCCCTTACCAAACGGGCACTAAGTTTAACATGGTTCTATGCTTAGCTACATGATTACTAGCTTTGATAGAATTACAATGCTAATATAACTTTAACACACACAAAGATGGCTCAAAACAACATTGGCTCCTTGGTGGTTCTAAAGCCTGGTGACCAACACCAGATAGCAGGAATCATCACAGAAAGGGGTATGAATCTCTGAAACTCTTTTTCTTTGAGTTATTACATCTACCTCTCTGAGGTTTGGTCAACACACCAAACCGCTCTTGAGATTACTTAAAATTAGAAATGAAACATGTGGTTAGTTAGATTTTCGCAAAAAAAGGTACTCGTATATGATATAACAATGCTAGTAGGAAACGAGTTTTATATACTATATTATCAATAACAGTTGTTCCGAAGACCCTCTTTGGAGAAATCTTAAAATATGTTAGCCAACAAAATGGATAAAATGCATTAAAGACACCAAGACCGGGAACTATCTTGTTTGATATCATTATAATTTACTCTCAGTGTTAAAAGGAACGTCTGCAAAAATATGATTAGTCAAAGGGCTACTTTGTAATTTTCAGAAACCTTGAGAGTCATTTTGGTGAATAGAACAAACTTTGAGATGTAGATGCAATCAATCCTCTTTTAGTTTTCAATTTATGGGTATACTTTTATTGTAAACCTTACCTAATGAAGTTACAAATTTATGAGGAAAACAGATTATGTAAGGAAGATGGTTGTGCAAGACAGATCATCCAAGCACACAAGAGTGAGAGATATTATGACTGACCAGGTTTTTAGCTGATGCTCCCTTATTCAACAAACGTATTTTTCATCTTAGCTTTCTCCCAACTGTCCTGTTTTGTCGCCACAGAGCCAACTGATAACGGTCACATCTGACATGAACATTTTACAAGCTATGCAGATCATGTCAGGTAATTCTAATAATTTATGCAACGGCTATGCTTCGTGTACACGCCAGTTGAACACGCTATTCTACACACCGACCAAATTGTCTATGCATAGGGAAAAACTTTTCTTTTTGTAAAGTATCATATTTCGTACCTACAATTTTTTTAAAAAGAAATGTTGGTGCGAAACAGTGAAAGACGATTGTCCAAAATGAAAAAAAAAAACGTGTAAAATGACTCTGTACAAAAAGCAATTCTCCTTATGCAAAGGGGGCAAATGCAAAACTCTGGTAACTGCAAAAGAATATTACAACTTGTTATTATGATCGTAGAGAATCACGTACGGCATGTTCCAGTGATAGACGGGATACTTGTGGGTATGATCTCGGTCACGGATATTGTTCGAGCAGTAGTGGAGCAACAGAGAGGAGAAGTTAAGCAACTGAATGAATTCATCAGGGGAGATTACTATTGATTCTACCTTGCCCAAAGCAGAAGGAAAATAAAATAGATAGAGAAACTGAAAAACCCAATGTCAACTGTAACTCAAACTCTATTCTTGTATATAATCATTGAGTCATAATTGCGAAGAAAATATGGCGTTCTCAGGGGGCAAAGCCACCTCAAATGTAAAATACTGCAATAGTTGAATTGCATAAGAATGAAATGTATTACAGATAGAAAATAAGGATAAATTTCATCTAACAGCAAAAGAACAAATGTGCATTATTTCAATACCACAATAAGGGTTTGAAACTCAATGAATTGAGTTCAGCCCTTATTACTCCAGGGGCCCAGCCCCCCTCCCTCAGACCTCCTGGAGTAAAAAATATCAGTACCATAATAAATAAATTTGAATTGGCAAGATGGTTCAACCAGTACACCAAGAAACTTAGCAGTAAGAAGTAAATCCCAAATCAAGCCCAGACACTTGAAAGTCCACACAAAGGTCAACCAAAAAGCTATGTTATTAAAACCATACCAGGAAGCGACCCGATTGGGTGACCGGGTCACGGGTCAACCCGGACGCAGCGGGTCAACCCGGTCAACGGCAATAAAAGCCAGCCAATATTTAAAAAAATTAATATCACTTCACATATACTACATATTGATATAACATGAAATTAAATAGTAACTTATACTCACAATAATGAAATAACCGTAAGGGAAAAGGGTCAGATAGGCCCTCGAACTTACATAAAAAGGTCAAACAAGCCTTTATATAAGAGGCTCTGTCTGGCCGTCACCATTTGGGGTGGTTCCCTGTGAAATTTTTTGATGAAACTTTTTAAGCATCTTATTCATTAAGTCTAGTTTACTCATACCAAATTTCAGCTAAAACTTCAATCGGGAAGGCATTCAAATGAATTCTTGAAGATAACTGTGCAGTTAAAAGCACAATTATCTTCAAGAATTCATTTGAATGTCTTTCCGATTGAATTGTTAGCTGAAATTTGGTATGAGTGAACTAATCTTGATGAATAAGATTCTCAAAAACTTTCATCAAATTTACTGCCCCAAATGGTGACGGTCGGACAGAGCCTCCAATATAAGGACTTATTTGACCTTTGTAAGTAAGTTTGAGGGTCTATTTGACCCTTTTCCCTAACTGTAATACTTAGTAAACATTGAAAAAACACATACGAAGTAAAATTTAGAGTAAGTAATAATCTTCATTTATATTTCAGAGAAATGTGTGTGATATGTTTGAATATTTATACAAGAAAATAATGTCAAAATTGTTTTTATAAACGTCAAATATTTGGAATGTTATTTAGATAATAGGGAAGTATAATGATAGCAACAAGCCAGTAACATGGACCATTGGACCATTATTATTATTTTTATCATACATGGACCATTATTATACGGAGTAGTATTTATTATATACTCCATATTCATCATGTGTTAAATAATAATTTACAACACTTTGACTTGCTATTTAGGAATTAGGATAGATATGAATGGTATAATTATGTTGTACGGAGTATTACGTAGGAACATGGGAGACCAACTTGTGGCAGTGGTAGAGTGGGACGCCATCCGGGTGCATTGCAGGAGACCACGTATCAATTTCCAGTAGGAGACTTATAATTTTGGGGTCTAATTTCAGATATTTTCCGGTTTTAACGGGTTTGGGCTGTCCCGGGTCCGGTCCAAGTCAGAGTGGTTTTTCGGGTTGGGCCGTCCCGGGTTTTAACTTAATTAAAAGAGTTGTTAAGCAGTCAGACCGGATGGAATGACGGGTCGCCAGTTTCCAGGTCAGCCCGTCTGGTCCAGTCCGGTTCTTGTAACACAGCCGAAAAGATGAGTTATGAGAACAAGCTATGAACTTGATGAGCTTGTTGAATATAAGGTTATCAAGTTGTTGCCTTGCAAAATGTGCGGATGACATGTCCGGGACTTTAGGACACATCAAGCTTACATTCTCGTGAATATAACAGTAGAGGCTTAGACTTGGTGAATTAACAATAAAAACAATTCTATAGAGCTATCCTCGGGTTTCCTTCAATTTGCGAATCCTTTGAGCATCACGCATGAATGCGCCAGATTCAAGTCCCTCTATGATCCTGTCAAAGTCCTCCATTTCCAAACACTCCTTATTGGCCTCCACAACACTAAGAGCTTGCAAAGCCTTCTTCTCAACCCCACCCCTTGCATACATTGCACAAAGACTAACATTGACTTTGACAGGAGGCGTCTCACCCATCCTAGCAATCTTATCCACGACCTGTTCAGCTTCATCAATGAGATGTAATCTACTGAACCAATCCACCATAACAGAGTAAGTAGCAACTCCCGGTTCAAAACCATCCTTCTCGAGCTGAAGCAGAAGATCCACAGCCGTGTCCAAACAATTCCCCTTCATATACGCTGCAATCATGCTAGCTGTACATCTATCATCTGGCTTGGCTTTCAATCTCAACAGGCGATCAAAATGTTTCCTAGCTTCATTATATTTTCCAACCTTCCCGTATGCATCAACGATTAGTGCTTGGGATTCTGAATCAGGCTGAAATCCAGCCAACTGCATAAAAGTGGATATTTTTACCGTCGAGTCATAATCACCATGCTGAGCAAATGATCTCATTAAAGCAATATATATCTCTCGCGGTGGCTCGATTTCCTTCATCTGCATATCCCTAAAGAATATCTCGCCCTCTTTTGGTTTGCCTGCATTGACATAGACCATTACCATGGAGTTATACATCTTCGCATCAGGTTGGAAGCCTTGTTCTCTCAAATATTCAAACATCTTGTTTGCTTGCTCAGCATTCCCTACTTTGCAGTACAATCGAACCATAGTTATTGATGTAAGGACGTCAGGTACAAACCCGTTGTCGTACATCTTTTTCACAATTCTCTCAGCATCATGGAATTGATTCCCTTTAGCATATGCATCAAGGAGCTTCCAGTAGTCAAGTTGATTTGCTTGGAAGGACTCTTCGCCCAGAACATATTCTGCAATCTAAATACATCAATTCAAAAAAAGATGCAAGTAAGAAGAGGCCAAATACCACTAAAGAATGTGAGTCGTTAGAGAGAAATTTAGAAAATGCATGAAAGTACCGAGAGGAGATAGTCTTAGATAAACACTTGCACCACGTTTCGTTGGGAGGAATTTAAATTCCTTTCCCTCCTAATTCTCAAGTCAATTTTACCCTTGTTTGGTTGGATCTTTGGGAGTATTTTGATTTCCACAGAATCTAATTCCATAAAAATATGAAATTCAAAATATTTGACATGTCCAAATATTTGCAATTCTAGTATTTATAGAGCTACATTTCTACCATGTTTTATATTATACTTTATGAAAATTACTTCAAAACATGCCAACTATCACTGATCAATCAATAATAACACATACTATAGAATTTACTATTTTACACCCCCAACATATTCAGATTTATAATAAAATAATACCAAGTCACTTTCAACCTCATATGTGGTTATTTAATTCATCAAAAACTTGTATCAGACCATCAAATAAAGCTTACTTGATGGGTTAATATCATTTTGAGGTTAAATAGCCTGATTTGAGGTCGAAAAGTGGCTGTGTATAATTTTTTATTTAAATTTGAATAGCTTGGGGAATCAAATAGTAATTTCTATAGTACTCTGTATGTATTATAATTGGTTGATCAGCGATAGTTGATACTATTAAAACTGTTTTCCCTATAGTTAATTATAATATAATTTATTTTAGATGAGCACATTTAGATTTTGGATCATTGTAGAAGTTATTCCAACTCAGTTCCATGGTTAACCGAACACGACACTATATTTCAAGTGTTTAAATTCCTACCAACCAAACACATATTTTTAATTCCTGCTTAATTCCTTCTAATTTTGCTCACATAGAATTTAAGTTTCACTCCCACATGCACCCTCCATATCAACCAAACACCCCATAATAAACGAGATACTAAAAACTAGGGCTTTATTGGTTCGGAGATTTTTTAGGGAAAGGAGAAAGAGTGTATTGCAGATGCTTTTATGGATCGGGCTTATAAATGGCTTGGGTGGCGCGGTGAAACTGCATGAGCTCTGAGGAACAAACCGTAGAAGATTTGGACCATGTCAACAATGCAACTTGCAGCCCGCCTAGAGATCCACCCATTGCAGTTTTGGTAAAACTGAGTAACGCCCATAATTTTGTCCATCAACGATTAGAATCGGTACTCACCCACCACTTCCCCAGCCTTGATAGCACACCTGACCCATAAGGCATATTATTTAGATTTTAGAGGGCCTCTAGGTGCATCCCAGAACATAATCCGACCACCCACGGGGATGCCACTCTGATCTCATGGTCAGTTAGTCGCTGAACTTCGTTATTACGAGGCATAATCCATTAGTTGTATGACCTTACCATTACCGGTAATTTCAAAAAAAATGAGATCGAGTAGCAATGTTCTGAAATGTTGGAATAAGGTATCATTCAGACAAGTTGCTCCCCATTTTCTTCTCAAGTTCTGCTCATTAGAGAGCCTGAGGGTGCATGGCAATTTTATGTGGACTACCGTGAACTTGATTCCAAAACAATTATTGATAAAATTCCTACTCAAGTCACCAATGAATTTGTGGATAAGCTACATGGAGCCAAAACTTCAATTCAACTTGATATCCGCTCTGGATATCAACAGATACTCGCTTGACAGAGGGGTGATATTTATGTTTAAATATATTTATGTGAAAACAACTAACGTATATTTATATAAAATACATGATCCAACTACAAAAATGGTAATATTTAGTCTTCAACTAACAACTAGGAGTAAATTTGTGAGACAAAAAATCACCCTCCCCTCCAGAATCCCTGAGCCAAAGCCCTTCGGATTCAAATACGTGTAAATTAGAGGGGTTTTCACCCTCATTTATAGATTTGAAAGATAATATAGTCAAGCTAAATACTACAAAAAAGCATGACTTAAGCAAAATGTGTGTTTTTAAGCATCTAATTAATTGGTAGCTGCACTACTGGAATAACAGGTCCGCTCCGATCCTGGTCTCCCTGTATTTTTTTCGGAAGTATGTATTGTTCATTTCATTAGATTCACGAACGTTTATGCACTATAAACTACATGTACCCACTACCCAGCAATTAAAAGTTTTCAGTGAATTACAAATATGAAATTTACGTAAAACTAAATCTAATTTTTACTCAATAGCATCGATCAAAACAGCACATTTTCACATCACTGAGTATTAAATATTAATAATAATAATAATAATCACAATAATTATCAATAGTCATCACAACTACATCGCATAACGGAATAAAATGTCACATCAGCATGGCATAAGCAGCTCTGGACATGGTAAAACACACATGAGGAGAATATTTGTGTCAATACTTGAAACATACAACCCTTAGTTTCAAAAGACGTGGGGCGCGATGAGGCGTTTTTGTTAAAATCTGCCAAGGCGTGAGGCACAAGGCAAAGGTGCATGTCTCACAGAACTTAAACATACAGATTTGCTAAAATAATGATATAACTTGTACATGATACCTTCTGCCCAAAAATAATGATAAATTCATAAAAATCCCACAAGTGACAAGCCATTAAACAAGCGTTTTGAAGACCAAAATTGGTCACAAGAGAAACAAAATAAACATTCAGTAGTTACTGATTTAATGTCTTCTGGACTTCAAAGTATAGTGATTTAACTAAAGTTGTGAAGTTCAAAATTTACTAATTTAATGTGTCCTAGACTTTAAAAATTAAAACATATCAGTTAGTTACATACTTAATCACATGTTTAAAACATTAAATCTTCTAATTTAAAGGCTATGAGAGTGGTTACAAATTACGGATTGCCGATTACAATAAGAAAGATTATATTAAGGCTTCTGGTTTTAAGACTATCAAAATAAAGATTACAAATTGGCTTTAGGAATTCTAGTATTTGAAGGCATGTAGTTATAAATTGGAATTTTAATGTTAACTTTAGTTTGCTGGGAACACAAAACTAGGTCAGTAACATATATAGGGGTGTTAGGATCTACTTCATAAAACCGCTTCTGCTCCTTCCTGGAGCAAAAGCAGGTATTGGGGTGAAAGTGCAGAAGTTCTAGGTGCTCCAAAGACCAAAATGCTCCTAGAAGCAGTAGTTTAGAAGGTGGGGGAGACTAACTTCTGGAAAACTGATTCTGATTCTACTTCTACTTTTAAAAAAGAAGCAAAAGCAGAATCAATTCCAAACACCCCCATAGTCATGCACAAAGACTAGTCAAATAATTAATTTACAAAGAATAAAGGAGACAAGAGCACAAACTGTTCTACCTGTGATTGGAGCAAAAGCACATGAATCAAGCAGAACAGATCATAGGGAAAATACTAATAAACTGAGAGAAGTGGGAAAATATGAAAAGATTAAGAGAAGAAAGGACGTAAAAAAAACTTGCATAAAAGAGTGAAGCATGCGAAGTGAAAGGGAAGAGTTTGATTTGTAATAATAAGATGAGATGGAGTGGTTTTGGACTTTGGAAGTACGTGACATCTTATTAGATACTTCCCAAATAAATCATCAAAACAATTGCAGATAATAAAGCAGGGAAGAGGTTGATTTGTGATAAATGAGAAGAGATAGAATGGTCTTGGACTCTGGGAGTACTGCGCTGCAGACAAGAATATAGGAAACTTACAGCAAATAAACCGTTAAATTTACAAGAATCACTCGGGCGGCTAACGTGTTCGCCTCCTGAGACGCAAAAGTGCTGAAAGAAGCGAGGAAAGCGCACGCTTTATGGAATCTGCTGCACCTAATTTTTCTGTTGCGGTTTTCCCATCACGTCTCTGCTCCTTTCACGGTTGCGCCTAGTCGCGACTACGCGCAAGGATGCGCTTTTTTAAACTAAGATACACCCATTGAAACACAAATACACAATACAGGAAAAGTATAAAACATAAACCAACTAAATGTGGTGCATGGGAGGGCATACCTTGAAGTATAAATGACCATTATGTTCTTTTATCTTGTCAAGCAAACTTATCCAATCTATCCTACTAGGTTGGAGCAAATCTACCCATTCAGCTAAGAGAGGAGCATGATCATTATGCTCAGGCAATGAAAGAATTTTCTCTGTAACAAGTTTGCACTTCCCGGATATGGGCTTCAGTTCCTGCGGCGAAATAATGGATTCTGCCTCGTGAACTCTATCAGCCACCTCGCCCCACTTAGTGCCAGACAAATCAAGACCATAAATTTTGTACTTGATCTCCCCATGCCTCTTAGGGAGTGTGACAACCTTCCTTAGGGATGATGGATCCTCAGTAATAGCATCCTCCCCAACACTTCCCCTATCTAAAGTTATAGACTTTGATTCTTCTTCTTCTAGTGTCCTTGCCATTGTGTCTTCTTCCCTTAACCGATCCAAGTTCTTGTAAAATTCACTCTCCTCCATCTTTTCGCGGGCCCACTTAAACCTCAACTCCCTCAACATTTCCCCTCGGATGCCTATTTCTCCAGCAAACCTGTACATTTCCTTCACTTCCTCTGATTGAAGAAATCCCTTTAGTTTCTCCTTCCTAATAGCTTTCTGCATATCATCCAAAACTGAATTGCTCACCTCCAAAACTGTTCTCCACAATTCCGGACTAAAATCTGGGTCGGGGGCATCTGTTGCCTGGCCAATAGTCTGGTCAAGTCCATCTTTTCCCAAACCAGAAGCGACTTTCTCGACAATGATCAGAAGCATCCCATCAATTGTCCTCTTATTCTCTTCAGGATAAAATTCATTCAGCTTCTTCCGCATTATCCAAACAAATCTCGATAGAAACTCATTTGTAGTTGAATCCTCATCGTCCTCTGACTCGGTCTCAGAATCAGTTAGAATAGCTTCATTAGCAGTGTGAAAAAATCTAGAACTAAAATTCGACCAGGACTTTTGGCATTCTGAGAACTGAGAACTGACTAATACATGTATACCACGGTTGGAAGAAAACAGCAATGATATGGAAGATGGAGTGGTTGTGTATTTTCGGGGGAAATGTGGGTGTGTAGATGAAAACCTACTGTTATTGAGCTTCCTTAAGCATTTCATTGTTCTTCTGAAAAAGAAATGCTTCATACTCATCCTAGTTTCTCGATTTGGGCTAAGAATTGGAGCTCCGAAATTAGGGTCGATAGCGTTAAATCTCCGAATTTGTAAACCTGTGTACCTGGAAAAAAAAAAAGTTTTATTATTCATATTTTAAAAAGAATTAATTAATTATCATTACTTATCAAAGGGTGTTGCTTGGCGCACCATTACTTTTACTTAATGTAACCCTAATAGAATATGTTTTCCTTCCTTCAACGAAAACTAGTATTCCAATGCACTGGGTTTAATTTATAAATATTATAAAAGTAATATACAAACATGTTTACAAATGTATGATTCTCGAATATTTTTGTGTATATACAGTATCGTTTGAAAATCAATATTTATATGATTTGTTTCCAAATTGACTTAGTTTTTGCTGACATGCATTAAATAAAATTTCAGCATATGTCTAGACATTTATGGTCTTGAACTCTAGACTTATGTTAAGAGTTAAATACTCCGTATTACTGAAACAAAAAATGGTACCCATTTGCATCAAATCACATATGGAAACTTAGAAAATGAAATCAGAATATGATAATAATAATAAATATAGTAATTGTGGTGCATTCTACTACATATAATTATTTGGGGAATTATAGTCATAATAGTAATAATAATAGTAATGAACTAATAATAATAATAACAACAACAACAACAATCTATAATCTATAATCATATAAAAGCAAAATGTATTGTGAACAGTGTTTCTGCCCAAACATCCCCCCATGGTATAGAGCACCACACGAGTCCGCCTGATGAAAGCCTCAAAAGTAGAAATATTGAACAGAATATTGTATACTAACTAAAAAATCATATCAGCTATAAACAACCCCAATCAAGTCCAGACAGCCTGTTTCTTGGAGATTGTGCACAAAATATACATAAAATATAATTACATTTATAAAAATACGGGCCATGAAATCTAGCCAGCCTATTCATCGGGACGGGTGCATTTTCAACCAATAAAATCTTCACAGCCTGTTCATTGGGGCAAGTGTATTTTTACCCAATCAAATCTCGCCAACCTGTTCTGGACATGTGTATTTTCTTTATGAAAAGATCATTCATTTTTCTATAACTACCACTACCTAGCAAATACTTTCCTAGATGTGTCAAAACTCAATCCTTCTACCTCTTCTCATCCTCTTTTTCATTCTCAGTCTGCAATATGAAACATATCATCTTATGTGTGAGTGATGTGTAAACCTATTTACATATTATTTTATAAGATTATACAAACAAAAAAAGTAATTTTTCTATAATGAATGATTTTTAGAAGTTTCAGGTTAAGGAATAAGGATAAAGAACTACTATTGATTGAATGTTAATGAAATGGTTCAACTAACTAAATCCACAGCTAAGAGAAGCTCGGTTTCTGTCTCTGGTTAGGGCAAATATAACTTTAGCTGTATAGTTAAATTTGTCTTTAATGTATAATTAGCAATACTTACATACAAATTTTAACTTATATATGTATTAGACAATTAACTCGATTCATGGTTGACTTTTGTTTCGCTGTGAAGGCATATACATATATATATATAGAATGATTTAGAGGTAAAATATTTTGATGACAATATTGCAGAATGCATGTTTTGAGAAATAAAATACAAAATTAACATTAAAAAATACTATGTATAGTTTAAGTGGGCTGAATTTAAGATTATAGGTAGACTTGAGTTCTATTTCCACTTAGAGTTAGTTCATGTGTGTGTACAGTAAGGACTAAGGAGTGCTAAATTAGTTAGATAGGTTTGCTCCTTAATTATAGAAAAATCACACTCCGTATATAGTATTTATGTTAGTTTTTTCAATAGTTATGGTAAAGCAGTTAATTTAGTTGAAATGTATTTATAGTGAGAATAGGATGTAAAGAATGGCAGTCTGTTTGATTTAGGGTGATAACAAATTCAACAAATAGCATATATTTGTTTGAGTGAGATGAGGATCGAAAAACACTACATTTAGGGGGTTCAATACTGTTTTGATAAACGTTGAGTGATATTAGTTCAATACTACTGCTCTTAATTGCAGGGAACCAGTTATGATAATAAGGAAAAATAGTTAGTTCACATGTGTAAAGTAAGAATGGATTGTTAAGGAATTACAATCTATTTGTGTAAGGTCCAGCTCACTGTTGGTTACCCAAAATTGTTACTTGTAGCAATTAAAAACGAATAAATAAAAATAACTTTTAATCTAACGATTGTCATACACATTAGGAAAAACAAGAAACTTATTTTCTTTAAAAAAAACTTAATTTTGATGGCCCTCAAGGTGTTCGTGAGTAAGAATCCTGGCTGGATATCATCACAGAAGAATGGAAAATGAAATCAGTACCAGACCTTTGGGTTTTAGGATACATTGGTATGAAACATAAACATGCACTTTAACGTATATAATCATATGAAAGCCTACCAATCTGGAGATTTCACTACTGAACCGATGAAAGATGGCCGGTACTTTGCGTCTTTCTGTGGTAGATCGACGAGCGTGATTCAATAGTAGAGTAGATCTGTTTAGCTAATTAGCCATGAAGGGGCTGGCGGGGTATCCATGGAAGCGGGTATAAAATCTCTGGCGGTGTGGGATGGGAGGAGAGTGGCGATAGTGGAACGAAGGAAATGATATCGGTGCTATCACAGAGGGAGTGGCAGGTCGGCTGAGGTGTAGGTTGTTTATTGGGTTGGGTTGGGTTGGTTGGTTCGTTTATATGTTGGGTTAAAATGGACTGAACAAAATTATGCATATAAGCTAATATTTGGTGTGTCAAAATATAATGAACTCAAATCAAGTATATTTAGGGCTACTAAAACAAATCTAATTGAAAAAAAAAAGTGTTTACTTTAATTATTGGGCTTTTTACTTGAATATTATTATTTAGAGTCAATTTTTCAAAAAGTGACCATTTTTACAAAAGATCAAAAATGTGATCAAGAAAGTCATATATTTGGAAAAACATAGTGTCGGCCAGATTTATGTCACTATTAAATTTTTATGTCATTGAGCATATGTCACTTTTGAATGTCACTGCCGGTTTTCATGTCACTTTTAAATGTCACTGCCGGTTTTCATGTCAATTTTATATGTCACTTCCACCGTCAAACGTGTCACTGTGTCGTTAACCATGTCACTATGTTGTCGGCTACTTTTTACGACATCTACCGCCACCATTCCATCTGCTGCAATGCCATTTACTGCCACCATCCCACCCGTTGTTGTGCCATCTACCGTCAACATCCACCCGTTGCCATCTACCCCTGCCCCTCCTCCTCGCCCCAGCACCCTGCCCCTGCCCCTGTCCTACCCCTTACCTGCCCCCAGCAACCCTCCTCGGCTCCTGCTCAAATGCACTCCCCGCCCTACCCTCTTCCCCGGTCGTCGCACCCTTCCCCATCCCCTCCGCCAGTCACCTCCAACCACTTCCCCAGCCCCCAGCCCAAAACAAGCTCAAATCTGTCCAACACCCCTGGCACCCGCCAATACGATCCGCCCCCAACACCGCCTAGTAGTGCATCCTTACCCCAACAACCACCGCCCTCCTCGCCCCAGCCCCTTATCTCCTCTGAAACTCACCTTAGCCCCAGCAGCCACCACTCTGCCCCATGTCAAGACAATTAGCAATCATAGATCTGATATTGATTACAGATCTGAAGCTAATGAACAGAGACGATGAAAGAAACAGTGAAGAAGAAGATAAATCTAGCATCGACGTCCCAGAAGGTCGTCGTTGTTGACCATCGCCATCGTACCGGTGGTCTCCGTCTTCTTCTGATGGCATCGCATCGGTGGTCTTCGTCAGCTTCGATAGTGTCGCGTCGGTGGACTCATGGTCGACGATGGAGGTGAGAAGCAGGGACAAACTGATGTGAGAAGCTTGTTGATAGCCTCCATGGATGTCCTCGTGCGAGGAAGTAACGAGCGAAGAAGAGCTGGAGAAGAGGATTTTTAGATCTCTGACAAGCACCAAACAAGCTTGTCAATCGTAATTGGATGTCGACCGATCATTTTTTGTAAAACAAAATTTCAGTCATATTTTTGTCCAATTAAAGATGAGAAGTAATATTTGTGCCATTAATTCTTAATTATATCATATATGAACTTTGGAAAATTCGTAAAATAAATATATGAAATAAATACATATTTATGACAAAAATAAACATTATTTACAAAAAATGTGACTAGTGACTAGAGTATTAATGAAATCATGGTAGTGACTAGAGTATTTACCACTAATATTACTAAAAGAATATATCTTTCCCAATATATGAGTGTAATCCTATTTTTCCTATTCTAGCATCCGTATATTGTGCATGCCGATCCGATTGTGGTGCATGCTAGTTCATTTTTCTAATTCTAGCAATTGTAGATATAGGAAGTTAATATGTCTTCCTATTTATCCGCATGTGTTTTATCATGAACCCATGTATGCCATGTTAAATTTGATCATACGATAGGTGCAAAAACATGTGTGGTCATATTTTAGGAAAAGTCTTAAGTTTTACTAATATTGGGGTATTTTTCCCTATGTTCATTTTATAAACATAAGTTACCATAACACTACATTTTAGTAACTATTAGTCATATTTTTGTAAATTAATTTTATTTTGGTAATATATTGTTGTTTTTAAATATATATGTAATATTTTATTACATATAGGGGAAAACTTCATATATGTTGATACTAATATTAATTGTAAGGGAAGTATCATATAAAAATCATTAACTTGCTTACTATCATGATTTTATTTCATATTTTCTTCTTTATTCGTAACAACTATTTACCTCTAACTCATTCGGAAATATCATGTGTCGTGAATCGCATGGCTAACGATATTCCGCTTAGCTCAACCAGTGTGGACAACGTTGTTCTCGCCTCGTGTACAGCGGAAACTTGTTCTGGAGAATCCGCACCGACTGTGTGGCCCATCTTAGACTAAAAGACAAGCTCATTGTGTTCCTCTTTGTCGTCTTCAATAAGAATAAGAAGTTTGATCCATCGTCTAACATTAACTTCATACTTTTTTATCCCAACGAGAGCACAGTCTACATCTCTTTCACAATGGGGGGCATAAAACGTATTGGGATGTCTGGCTGGCAGTGAGTAGAGACCATTGAATTTCAAGAGGGAGGAGGAGAACTTGTAGCCGGTTTGGGAACTTGTTGGCGAGCTCGACGGAACTGGATTGGGAGGGTGGGGTTACCAATGGGAGAAGAAAGAAGGAGTGGAAGAAGAAATAAAAAGGATTGGATCCAAAGAAGGAAGGTGGAAGATGAAGGAGAAAAGGAACAGAAATGAAAACAATAAAATTAGCCACGTAAGCACAATGACTATTAATCGCGAATCAATTTGTTAGATTATAAAATTAGATGTGTTTCTAAAGTTCATGGTCTTGATTGAGTGTTTTTTAGGTTTGAGAGCTTAACTGACAATTTTTATATATACTCATCATTATTATCATTACCCCAGTGCCGCAAAGGCTCCCACCTACGGTAGGGTAAGGGGGGTCGGATGTACGTAGTCTTACCCCTGTACTAAAGCACAGAGAGACTGTTTCCAGATTATAATATAAATATATTATAATATATATATATATATAATATAAAAATTTGTATATATATATATACTATGAGGGTTTATTTGACAATTTTCCAATAATCAAGACTATGTAGTTATTATTTCATTTGACTTTTCTGAAATGTGGACCCAAAGAATATAATCTTTTGCGTACACAATATTCATTTAATATAATGCTTTACTTTTTATAGTAATTTAAATTTTTATTTCCTTACTGCTAAACTAATCATGTTGTGTAATGCTCAATGGATGAATATAAATGTTACATAATGTTTATCCTAATTTTATATATTTCTTTTATCACATATGAACGTCATATATTTTATTTGTAAATAGTTTTATTATAAAATAACAATGACAAGGAGTTTCATTTAATTTTGGGGATTGCATTGGTTACGTTGACTTTGTTAACGTCTGAACCCGTGTTGGCTCCCGTTGTTGCTAGTCCACTTTGGATATTGATGGCCTGAGAGATATGGGGATCGCAGGGGTTGGCTGGAGTTGGTCATCATGTGCGACGAATAGAGTTTGACGGAAAGGATAAATTCGAGAAATAGAGAGATTGTTGGAGACCAAAGTAATGATGGAGGGTTGTTGGTGGAAATTCGGCCGGATAAACCTGCAAAAAGTGTCAGAAAACAAAATAGCTCGAGATGCGTGAATGCTGTCCTCAAGAAAGTATTTCCGACTAGCGAAAACCTTTCCCCAAGATTAAACGAGCTCTTCGACGTAAGTCGGCAACAGAACAATGAGAGTTAAAATTATATATTAATCCATCAGAATAGAATTAGAGATGTTTCTGTTTTTCGCCACTGAAATAAACAGTGATGCAGTCGATTTTATACTGGAGGATTTCGAACGTTGCCAACCTTTTTGCATGCCAGATAGAAACCGTTTATGAAAATAAAAAACGTTTAAATGATTATCAACGTTCGAATGTTAAAAGATAAGGAAGGATTAGACATTTGTAGAATTAAACTTGTACATTTAATATTAATGAAAGACATTAGCTCATATCCACTAAGATAGTAGCTCGCAGGTGCATTTTTAATATTTGATTGGAAAGTAACGTAACATCTATTAGCACCATTGATAAAATTAAAATGTTTTAAGATAATTATAAAAACAAGAAAAGTTTTATTCGATTGAAATACTCTCAATTTTTTCAACAATCCCCCACATATTTCAAATGAATATTTTTAGATTCAAAACTACTTTAGAAAATTTCTGCTAGATTAAAGAAATGAGACTTTAAGTTTGGTGTCCGTAGACTTGAAACCCAACCGAGACGATTAAGTCTTAATAAACCGAGCTTTTGGTGAAACATATAGTTTCTTGAAACCAACAAGCTACTATTGGTAAATCAGTGTCTTAACGGTCGTGTCTCATCCCGCACAATTTCTCGTTATTACGCCGTTGTGCGCCGTAAGGCCATGCGCGTGCTTGGTTTTCATGAGTGCTCTAGAAGTTTTGTCATGCTTCATAGAGGCGGCCCCACCTCACACTCATATAGGTGATATCATCAAGTGTGTACCGCTTTTGCACACCACCCTAAAATTAAGGGCTATGATAATCATTAAGAGCTTTAAGCTCAACCTCTCAAAGAAGCGGTTTCTAGCATATATCTCACATCATGGAAATGGGCAATTTTAGTTAGGCTAGCAGAACTAAATGGAAGACTTGTTATTACCCATTTGAACTTGCTTCATGGGATCTCCAATCACACAAGTTGGGTTCCCATCCTCATTTGTTTCAAAGTGACACAAGCCCCATTTCCTTAGATGTTTCGGTTATCAATTTTCGTCCTAGGGCTTTTGTCAAAGGATCCGCTAAATTTCCTTGTGACCTCACAAAATTAATGGACACAATTCCATTCTTCAATAATCGTTTAATGACTTTATGTCTTAAACGAATGTGTCTATTCTTCCCATTATAACACATTTTCTTAGCAGTATCTATTGCACTTCTGCAATCACAATGAATAAACTAAGATGGTGTTGGTTTTGTACCAACCGGAATTTCTGCTAAGAAATTTTTCAACCACTCCGCTTCACTACTAGCCACTTCCAAAGCAATAAGCTCGGACTCCATAGTGGATCTAGAAATTATAGTTTGTTTGGTTGATTTCCATGTAATGGCACCACCTTCAAGGGTGAATATATATCCAGTATTGGATTTTCTCATCTGAGTCAGAGACCCAATTAGCATCGTTGTATCCCTCTAGTACAACGAGTGACTCACTATAAAATATACCATAATTAATGGTACCTCTCAAATATCTTAGTAACCGCCTCAACGCGGTCCAATGATCCCCACTTGGATTATGAGTATATCGACTCAATCTTCCGACAGCATAAGCTATGTCGGGCCTCGTATAATTCATCAAGTGTAATAGACTTCCAATAATTTGGGAATACTCATATTGAGCCTCGGGATCACCTCTATGTTTTTTCAAGTGTATATGAGAGTCATAAGGGGTGCTCACAGGGATGACATCGAAATGTCCAAACCTCTTTAGAAGTTTTTCAACATAATGCTCTTGAGACAATATAATACCATCATCCTTCCTTATGACTTTCATACCCAAAATCACTTTTGCTTCCCCCAAGTCTTTCATAACAAATTTTGAAGCAAGAAAGGATTTTGTCTCATTTATTAGCTCAAGGTTGCTACTAAAAATTAACATATCATCCACATATAAACAAATAATAATGCACACACCATTTTCACATTTAGTGTATACACACTTATCTACTTCTAGTGAGGTAAAACCATGAGCAAATAATACTTTATCAAATTTTTCATTCCATTGTTTTGGAGCTTGTTTCAAACCATATAAAGATTTGATCAACTTACACACTTTGTGTTCCTGACCAATAACTACATGACCCTCCGGTTGCACCATATAAATTTCTTCCTCTAGCTCACCATTTAAAAACGCAGTTTTAACATCCATTTGATGGACAAAAAGTATGTGAATAGAAGCCAAGGCAATTAAAGTTCGAATGGAAGAAATACGCGTTACCGGTGCAAATGTATCAAAATAATCAACATCTTGTTTTTGAGAAAAACCTTTCGCCACAAGCCTCGCTTTATATTTATCAATTGAACCATCCGGATTTAATTTCCTTTTAAAAATCCATTTGCATCCGATTGGTTTACAACCTTTTGGTAAATCGGTTAAAACCCAAGTTTTATTTTGTTTAATTGACTCAATTTCGTTTTGTATGGCCTCAAGCCAAAATGGAGCTTCTTTTGAAGAAATAGCTTGTGAATAAGTTAAAGGCTCATCATTAATAAGATATGTATAAAAATCATTTCCAAAAGATTTTTCTATCATTGACCTCTTACTTCTTCTCAAAAGAGAAGGTTCATCATTAAAAGTATCATTTTATTTTAATGGATCACAATCACTAGAGGAATCGTCATTAAAGGTTTCATTTCCTTGTAATGGATCATACTCACTATATGGTGCAATGGTCTTGTGTTCACGTTTCAAAGGAAACACATTTTCAAAAAATTCAGCATTTTTTGTTTCAACAATTGTATCACATTCAAGCACATCACTTTGCAAAACAAGGAATCTATAGGCAACACTAGATTCAGCATAACCAATAAACATGCAATCAGAAGTCTTAGAACCAATTTTCCTCTTCTTAGGATCAGGCAATAAGACCTTAGCTAAACACCCCCACACTTTCAAATATTTCAAATTAGGTGCAAAACCTTTACACAATTCATAAGGGGTTTTCTTATTGTGCTTACGAAGAATCCTATTTTGTAAATGACAAGAAGAAAGAATAGCCCCCCCCCCCCCCCCAAAGATTATCAGGTGCACCGGAACTAATTAAAAGAGCATTCATCATCTCTTTTAGTGTCCTGTTTTTTCTTTCAGCTATTCCATTAGATTCAGGTGAATATGGCGGAGTGACCTCATGAATTATCCCCTCTTTTTCACAAAATTCATTAAATAAAATATATTCACCCCCTCTATCCGATCTAACTCTCTTAATCTTTTTATTTAATTGATTTTCTACCTCGGATTTATACACCAAAAATTTATCAAAAGCCTCATCTTTATTTTTAAGCAAATAAACTTTAGTGTATCTAGAAAAATCATCTATAAAGGTGACATAATATTTTTTGCCACCTATAGTGATGGTAGTTTTGAAATCACCTAAATCCGTGTGAATTAAACTAAGCAATTCGGATTCCCTATATGTGGAGGGACAAGGTTTTTTGGTTAGTTTAGATTGAACACAAACATCACATTTTTCTAGTGTCATTTTATTTTTGCTAGAAATCAAACCACAATCATTTAGCATTTTAATATAAGAATTACTTGCATGTCCTAGTCTAGCATGCCACACATTGTAAGAATCAATTAAATAAACTGAAGCATTATCATGCAATATTTCAGAAATACTAAGCACAAAAAGTCCATTCTTACAATAGCCATTTCCCACAAGAACGTCATTTTTTGTCATAACAAAATTGTCACAACCAAAAGAAACTTTAAACCCAACTTTTCCCAAGAGAGAAACGGAAACCAAATTAGTCCGAATCTCGGGCACATGCAGCACATCATTTAGTGATAAAGTTTTCCCTGATGTGAGCTTCAGAAGAACTTTCCCTTTTCCATGCACCTTAACGGTTTTAGAGTCCGCTAGGTACACGAGCTCTTCACCATCTCCTATAATAGTATAAGTGGTAAAAGCATTTTTGTTTTTACAAATATGCTTGGTAGCCCCGGAGTCTACCACCCACTCATTCACATCATTAGTTTCACAACTTTGAGAAACAACCGCAATAATATTATCATCACTACAAACCAAGTTTAAACTTGATTTGAGTGGGTTGTTGTTTTCCATAGTTGTCATTTTACCACTAAATAAAAGAATAACGTTTTTCTTAAAAAATGGTGTTAAAGTATGGCTTATTGTAAGTAGGAAAAAAAAGATAGTAAGCATTATACGTACAGATATATCCAAATACCAGTCTAAATCGCATCACACATGTAAAAATAACATAGTCGCGATGAGTGCGACGGTGACACATTGTGAGATCATGTGTGCAGGCATATCCGACGCCAAGTACTTTCTTGAGATTGTTGGTGGAAATTCGGCCGGATAAACCTGCAAAAAGTGTCAGAAAATAAAATAGCTCGAGTCGCGTGAACGCTGTCCTCAAGAAAGTATTTCCGACTAGCGAAAACCTTTCCTCAAGATTAAACGAGCTCTTCGACGTAAGTCGGCAACAGAATAACGAGAGTTAAAATTATATATTAATCCAGTAGAATAGAATTAAAGATGTTTCTGTTTTTCGCCACTGAAATAAACAGTGATGCAGTCGATTTTATACTGGAGGATTTCGAACGTTGCCAACCTTTTTGCATGCCAGATAGAAACCGTTTATGAAAATGAAAAACGTTCATAATGATTATCAATGTTCAAATGTTAAAAGATAAAGAAGGATTAGACAGTTGGAGAATTAAACTTGTACATTTAATATTAATGAAAGACATTAGCTCATATCCACTAAGATAGTAGCTTGCAGGTGCATTTTTAATATTTGATTGGAAAGTAACGTAACATCTTGTTGGGATATTGATCCAGAGGCCCAATACCCGGATCAAGAAGGCTCAGGATAGTCGGCCCAAACAACGAGCCCATCACTCTATGATGAGTAGATCCAGTGAAGAATTCATGCCGAACGAGATTCGGCCCAGGTAAGGGTTGGCCCAGTAAGAAGATATACCGAACGGAGATCGGACTATATATCATACTTGGGCCAATTTAACAGCGTCCTCTGCATAGTCCAACATCCCGTTCGAGCATCGGACAACCGGCAAGTGGCCAGGTGCAATTAATGCCAGATTGTGACATCAGCAAGTGGAAACATGGGTGACCAAGTCGGTGGAACAACAGCCAATCAGCATAGAGCAGCCCATGCTCTCCATTAGTATAAATAGAAGGTTTAAAATCATTGTAAAGGTTAGCATTTCAATACTCAGGCTCTAGAATAGCATTATTGCTCTTATTTCTTGTATTAAAGCATTATTCCGACCTACCGATCCGGAATTTCCTTGTAATCAGACTGGTTAATTAATACAAGTGGGCTTTTGAGTATTAGTGAGTTCATATTTTATATTTGGTTATACACTTTGATTCTGTATCATTCCTGATATATCCAAAGTTCGTGTTGGGTTTTCGGATCTACGGGACTTACCTTCAACATTGGCGCCGTCTGTGGGAAACTGTTCAAAAAGTTTCACAATTCAATTATCCTAAAACCACTATTTTCGAAAATGGTCAGAATCAGTTCTTATCACACAAACGACGGTTCACGCCGTCACGGAAGGAGTCACACCCCGGGAAATCAAACCCCTCAGGGACAATCCAGCCGAGGATCGTATCCTCGTTTTGATGGGGATTTTGTGATTCCTGAATCTCTAAGGAGAAATCCTGAGGCCATGCGAGATATGGCCCAGGTCATGCAGCATATGGCAAACGAGGAGGAAGGAGGGTCCAATTTTACAGGGGAAACTCCACGCACGGAAACAACCACAGCGTCATCCTGTTCGCATGCCCATCGGGATAATCGCCGTAGCGTCCCACCAACAGCGCATCATAGTCCCAGTGACCGAACCCCGTTCGGATCACAAGCCAGGGGACCAACTCCTACTGGTCATCATTCCCAGTATGCCGAACGGGATAATACCAGGGCCGGTCAAAGGCATTGGGACCGGGAGTATACAGACATGAGGGCTCCACCACCGCCCCCTTTGACACCCTAGGAGGAAGAAATGGCTGAGATGAGGAGGCAGATGAACGAGATGCGAGATCAGATGAACAGGGCGCCTGTACAACCTGCCCCAATTCAGCTCGGAATTACTTCCCCTTTCACCAGGGAAATCATGTATGCGGACATCCAAGGAGGTGCCAAACCACCGACCGGTCAAATCTATGACGGGGTGGGAGATCCCCATGTGCATTTGAGGAGTTACCAAGGGGGACTCATGCTACTAGGAGCACCCGAGGCTGCTATTTGCCGGTTGTTTTTTAGTACGCTCAGAGGGCCCGCCCAGGAGTGGTTCGGGACACTGCAACTCGGGTCAATCAACAGTTTCGCCGAATTATCGACGTTATTCTTGGCCCAATTTGCTTCCAGTGCCAATCTGAAACGGCATTTCAGCTACTCCAAGGAGACCCTCAATCAATTCTTGAAAAGATGGAGGGACGAAACTCTGACAGTGGGAAATATGACGGATGATACCGCCATCACCCTATTCACGAATGCTCTCCGAACGGGAGAGTTATACAAGGATTTGAAGAAGAATCCAGGTACAGCATATGCCGAGGTATTAGACAGAGCTCGCAAGCATGCTGCCCTAGAAGAGGAGATAATGATCAGGGATAAGGTCGTTGCGCCTACTGCCCCAATCAAAATGGCCGATCGGCTGGGTCCTAACCTAGTGGCCGCTATACCTCCCAAGCAAGGGAGATTTACCCCCTTGGTCCTGTCAGTAGCGATCATTTATCAGCATGAGAGGTACAATATTCCCCTCCCGGCTGATTCTTCACAATTTATGGGAGCAGACGACTCTGCTTTTTGTAAATATCACAACAGGAAGGGTCATGCCACCAACGTCTATAGGGCCCTACAAACGGCCATTGAGGACTTGATCCGACGGGGTCATCTAGGCAAGTATGTGAATAAGGATCCAAATGCGGTGGGCACTTTGAAACCGATCAGGAAACCCAATAGTTGGCGACGGGATGCCCAACGTGATGCCCAGTCTCAAAATGACGTATATATTCCCCCCAGGGATGAACCAGAGGGCTCGGGAGGCCCCGGAAAGAAACCTCGAATGGAGGTCAAGGTTATATTTGGGGGCGGGGAGACAGGGGATTCGAACGCCGAACGGAAAAGGTTCGAGCGAAGTCTCTATGTGGGATCCATCTCCACTCCCCCCCAGAAGAAAGGAAGGACGGACCCGATCACGTTCGGGCCAGCTGATTTAACCAACTCCCCAAGCCCGCACAAGGACGAATTGGTGGTGAGCATGTGCATTGACAATGCTTTGATCCGCCGAGTACTGATCGATACCGGGAGCAGTGTGAATGTATTGTATTTACAATCATTCGAGAAAATGGGTCTACAAAGAAGTCAATTGACCCACCTAAGGACCCCATTGGCAAGTTTCACCGGTAATTTTATTGAGGCTGAGGGGACCATCCAATTGTTGGTTGAAATTGGGGACGAGACGCACAAAGCATCACTCCGAATGACGTTCATGGTGGTGGATATAAAATGTGCTCATAATGCCATCTTGGGCCGACCAGGATTGGAAGATCTGGAGGCAATAGCCTCTGTCCGCCACTCGTGCATCAAATTCCACACTGACACCAGGGTTGGGGTGGCCAGAACTGATCCGACGACAGCCCGGACATGTTACCGGGAGGCCCTAAAACAGATGAACACTCGTGGAATGCGGGTCAACACAATTGAGGTGGAGACCCACCGAACGGAGTTCGAGGCACATCCAGAACCCGCCACTCTCCTCGAACAAATTGACCTGGATTTCCTCCCGAACCGTAAGGTAGCTATCGGGGTAGATCTGGAGGCTGACATCCGGGATGGCGTGATCGCCGTCCTAAAAAAGTTTCAGGTATTATTCGCCCGGGGCCAGAAGATATGCCAGGTATTGACTCGGAGATAATATGTCACAAACTTTCCGTTCGGCCTGATGCAAAACCAGTCCAGCAAAAGAAACGATATCAAGCAACCGAACGACGGGAATTCACAAAGCAGGAGGTGGCCACCTTGCTAAAAATAAAACACATCCGCCCAGTAATCCATGTAGAATGGCTATCGAATGTGGTCCTAGCTCCAAAACAATCTACTTGGAGGATGTGTGTGGACTACTCGGATCTGAATAAAGCTTGTCCCGTGGACCCTTATCCGGTCCCGAGGATCGATCTGCTAGTAGATGAAACTGCCGGATGTGAATTGCTGAGCTTCATGGATGCATTCTGGGGCTACCATCAGATCTTCATGCACCCAGCTGATGCAGAGAAAACAACGTTCGTTACTTCGGATGGTGTGTTTTGCTATATTGTCATGCCATTCGGATTAAAGAACGCAATGGCAACTTTTCAAAGGATGATCGGGATGCTATTCAAAGAAGTGTTGGGGGTCACAATGGAGGCTTATGTTGATGATATCCTGATCAAAAGCCGGAAGAAGGAGAATCATGCCCTGTACATAGAAAAGGTGTTCGGGATAATGCAGAAAGCTAACATGAGGCCGAATCCCAAAAAATGTGCTTTTGCTGTAAGAGGGGGCAAATTTTTGGGATACATGATGAGCGAGAAGGGGATTGAGCCCAATCCTGAAAAGGTAAAGGCAATTATGGATATGGAGGCTCCTAGAAACCTCTAAGAAGTGCAGAGATTGACCGGTCGGTTAGCAGCTCTGAGCAGATTCCTATCCAAGCTAGCCGATCGAGCTATTCCATTTTTTCAGATCATGAAGAAAGCCAACCCCTTTGAATAAACGACCGAATGTCAAACGGCCTTTGAAGATTTCAAGACATATCTGTCTTCCCCCCTGGTCTTGACAAAACCCGAACCAGGGGAACATCTATATATGTACCTTGCTGTAGCTGACCTGGCTGTGAGCACGGTATTGTTGAAAGAAGAGGATGGCATTCAACGGCCAATCTATTTTGTAAGCAAGGCTTTGAACGGCCCGGAAACCAGGTACACCTTGCTAGAGAAAACAGTGTTGGCCCTGATAGCTGCCATTAAACGTCTGGCACCATATTTCCAGACTCACCCGGTAACTATGTATACTACTCAGCCACTCGCCACCATCTTGAGAAACCCGATGGCAAATGGACGCATTACCAAGTGGAGCCTCCTGATCGGGCAATATGAGGTGGATTTCAAGCCTCGACCTACTATCAAAGGACAGGCCCTGGCAGATTTCATTGCAGAATGTACCGCCCGGCCCTCAGAAACAGACTCAGAGAACAATGGGCTGGATAACTGGTGGGAAATGTATGTGGATGGTGCAGCTAGTGCCAAGGGTTGTGGAGCTGGAGCTGTGATCACATCGCCCGAAGGTTTCAAAGCATATTATTCCATCCATTTGACTTCAAAGTAACCAACAATGAGGCTGAGTATGAGGCCCTCATTACTGGTTTAAAATATGTGAAGGCCCTGGGTGCCGATCGGTTAAAAGTCCGATCGGATAGTCAATTGGTGGTACATCAAGTAAATGGAACTGCTGAGGCTAAAGAAGAGAGAATGAAGGCTCACAAAGAGATAGTTGAGGAGCAGATAAGCAAATTTGAACAGGTGGTGCTCGACCAAATATCCAGGATAGAGAACACTGAAGCAGATATCTTATCCAAGTTAGAAAATGCAGCGTTCGACGACCGGGCACAGGAGATCCCGGCCCATATCCAACGTTTTGCCCATCGGGAAACATTGGCAACCCCAGTAATCATGATGCTCCAGATCAAGGTCATATCTTATGTCGTCCCTAGCTGGGTCATAGATATGACCAACTACCTCAAAGACGGAACCCTCCCACAAGATGAAAATCCTGCTTATCAGATAAAATGCATCCAAAGGACGGCTTCCATGTTCGAATTGGTGGACGGACAGCTGTACAAAAAGACGTTTGGTGGGCCGTATTTGAAATGCCTCCCACCCGATCTAGCAGCGGCCGTAATGGAAGAAATTCCTGAGGGTATCTACTCCAGCCACCAAGGGCCCAAGACACTGGCCAGAAAAATCATCCTGCAAGGGTATTATTGGCCGACTATCCAACAGGACTGCTTTGCACATACTAGGAAATGTAAAGTATGTCAACTGTACGCACCGGTCCCCGGACGGCTAGCCACTTTCTACACTCCAATGACGGTGGTCCTTCCGTTCGCAAGATGGGGGATCGACCTGTTAGGTCCTTTACCTACGACCCCTGGGAATAACAAGTATATCATCGTGGGGATAGATTACTTTACCAAATGGGTAGAGGCCGAACCACTGGCCAACATCACAGATGTCAAATGTCAAAAGTTTGTCTGCAAGAATATTATTTTCCGGTTCGGAATCCCTGAGCAGATTGTAACTGATAATGGAAGGCAGTTCGTAAGCCGGAATTTTGAGAACTACCTGATCAAATGGGGAATCAAACATTCCAGAGCATCCGTAGCATACCCTCAGGCGAATGGCCAAGTAGAGAATATGAACCGTACTATCATGGATGGTATGAAGAAGAAGATGGAAGAATACTCCTCATCGTGGCCTGATCAGTTAAATTATATTTTATGGACTTACAGGACTACACATCGAACGGCCACGGGAGAAACTCCATTTGCCCTTGCTTATGGTTTCTAGGCCAAAGTACCAACGGAGATCCTAGTTCCCACACATCGAACGGTGCATTACAGTCCAGACCAAAATGAGGACAACCTACGGGCCGAACTGCATTTCATAGAAGAAAGAAGGGATCTGGCAGCTGCACGAATGGAAGAGTATCACAGAGCCACGACAAGATGCTTTGATAAACAAGTCAAAGTTCATTCAATCGAAGTAGGGGACCTGGTGCTAAGGAAGCGAGAAAAAAGCAAACCTCTCGAAGGTGGAAAAATGGCACAAAATTGGGAAGGCCCCTACCAAATATGTAAGAAGTATGCTTCAGGAACGTTTGGCCTACAAAATACCGAAGGTCGACCGGCAGGCACATGGAATACGGAACATCTAAGGAAATTTTATCAGTAAAAACGGTTGTTGCCACCTCTAAAAACATGTATAGAGAGGGAGACATAACTTCCAGAAAATCTCAGCCCATGGTTAACACGATCATTCCGGATGACCGAATGATGAACGGGTTAACAACATGGAAGTAAAATCATTCTTAGCTAAGAAAGTTTTGACCCTAGATTTATGAACGGATAAAGGGATCAAAACGGCTTGAAGAATCGATGCTCAGAAAATCTCAGCCCATGGTTAACACGGTCATTCCGGATGACCGAATGACGAACGGGTTAACAGCATGGAAGGAAAGTCATTCTCAGCTAACGGCTTGGAGTTTGACACTCAGATAGTCTCACCTCAGCGGTTAACATGGGAATCGTTCTGGATAACCGAATGAGGAACATATTAGCAGTTTGGAGGGAGCCATTATTTCAGCTAGAGTTTGACCCTGTAATTACGCATTGTTAAAGGGATCAAAATGGCCTGGAGTTTGATGTCAGTGATTCTCACCTCAGCTTTTTAACACGCAAAATCATTCCGGATGACCGAATGAGGAACGGGTTAACAGTTTGGAGGGAGTTGAGTCGTCAACTTAGCTAAATTCGACTCTGTAATTACGTACGGGCAAAGGGATCAAAACGGCTTGGAGATGGTGTCAAGACTGTAAGATATGGACGAACCGAGCGACGTTCGGATAAGGTACGGATTGTCGTACGGGGAATCGGAACTATGGTTTTGAAAAATCTCGCCTCAGTCATTAACTTGATTTGGAAGCGAGTCGCCCTTTTAGCTATAAATAAGGAATGACCCGATCCGGTGACCTTGCTTACAGTTTGAAAAGGGTCACCTCGACCCCTAATATGGATGATACGAGCTAGGGAGAATAGTTCGGAATGCATCGGAATTATGGGTTTGGAAGGGAGATAGTCTCACCTCAGCTTGTTAACACGTGGGATCATTCCGGATGACCGAATGACGAACGGGTTAACAGTTTGGAGGGAGCCCCTGTCCCAGCTGAGAGTTTGACCCTGTGGTCACGATCAAAACGGCTTGGAGGAATTCACCTCAGCTAAAAGAGTTTTGACCCCGTGGATCACGAACGGAAAAGGGATCAAAACGGGCTCGGGAAAGGTGTCAGAACAAATTCGGAAGGGAGATAGTCTCACCTCAGCTTGTTAACACGTGGGATCATTCCGGATGACCGAATGACGAACGGGTTAACAGTTTGGAGGGAGCCCCTGTCCCAGCTGAGAGTTTGACCCTGTGGTCACGATCAAAACGGCTTGAGGAATTCACCTCAGCTAAAAGAGTTTTGACTCCGTGGATCACGAACGGAAAAGGGATCAAAACAAGCTCGGGAGAGGTGTCAGACATATAAAGATACATGGGCCGAGTGATGCTCGGCAACATAGAAAGGATTATGAGCAAGAAAAATCAAAGAAAAAACAGAATAGAGACATCAACAGTTAAAGAGAAATGCCCAGTTTATTCTTCGGCATTACTAGCCAGAATATACAAGAGAAAAAGACAAGAAAGCAAAAATTTACAAGGCTCTGCTACTGAAGGACTGCCGTTCGGGGAAGGTGGAGGTTGAGAGCTCCCTGCCTGTACTGCATCATCAGGCGCTGCTTTTGTCCTCTTCTCCATGATCCGGTCGTATGTGTTCCCGAACAGATCGTCAAAGCCTAATTCATCAGGGTCGAACGACTTGGGGAAATGTTCTAGGATCAAATCAAGGTTCCTATCCAAAAGCAGATCCTGACTTTGCGTCACAGTTTTCTCGGTCAGGACATCCAAGAAAGATTTCCCTTCCGGCGTGCTGTCCAGAAGATCAATCCCTGCCTTGATGGGATCCTCGCTTTCGCGTAAGAATCGGCCAAGATGAGGTCCCAGGAATTGCCAGGCTGTGTTCTCCAGAGCGACGTTCAGCCCTTTGCCTCGTTGATAATCAACTATTGATTGATTTGCAATCTGATAAGTGTTGACCGTATAAGGTTCGGGCAGATGGTCACCAACGGCTTTGTCAAATTTGATCCCGATGGATTCGGCAGCCCGCAGCTTGACCCGGAGTCCTTTAATCTCCCGGTCGCGACGTCAGGTTTTCTCTTGCATTTCAGCCAGAGCAGCTTTCGCCTTCTCACCTTCCTTGGCCCGTTCTTGTAGATCAGCCGCTAATTTCCGAGCGGCAGAAAGAAGGACCTGGCTGTCATCCCGATCGCTGGCCAGGGTTTTCATTTCCTTTTCGGCCGCAAGAAAGGCCTTATGATAGTATACACCGGCCTGAAAACAAGTTGCAAAGAAAATCAAATAAGATAAACCAATAAAAAATAGGAAGGTATGGATCAGAATGAAGCGTACCTTGAGTGCTTCTTGATGACCTGCTTCAAAAAGATCTAACCAGTGAGTCAAGTTCGTGAAACTGGGGGGAACCTTAATCGCAGTATGACACCACATGGAGGATGGCATCAGCCCGAACAGGTATCTCCCTTCTGATCTAGGTCCCATGTTCGAAAACTCAACAAACATCCGATCATCGATCGGCGCATCAGAAAGAGTTGGAGTTGTTGGTTTGGCAGGCATAGATTTTTTTGGTTCAGCTTCCAACCCGGTCAAATCAACCACGTGATCGACCGGGATCAATATGTTGTCGTCATTCCCCTTGCGTTTCTTTCGGGTTTGCTCTGCGGAGGCATGATCGGCAATCATTTTCTCCTTGCCTTTCCCAGAGGAAGCCGTCAGAGTAGCGGCAGATATAGAACGCCGGACGGGTATGAGGGATATCACACCTACAAAAAAGGGGAATAAGAGATAAGAATCTAAATTGGAAGAAGGAATGACGATCGGGTTAAAGCCCTGTTACATTTACCAACCCGACAGATAGCATGTTAGAAGTGGTAATAAAACCCCGAAGACTTCGGGTTCCTCCCATCCACAAAGATTCAGCTTGGGAGCGTAGAATGACATCTACTCTAGGCTGAGAATCTCGAACGGGATAGGCGTTCCACCTATCCGGAATTGGCAGAGAATCACCTACCCGAACAAACAGAAAACGCTCCTCCCAGTCAGCCGGCGGGGTGGGATTATCTGTAAACAACTGACGATCAGAACGAGCTACCAGCTTCAGGTACCCGGTCGTCCAATAAGGCTGATAACAGTAGTGATGAAGGAATAAGTCGACACTTGGAGCGATCCTCAACTCGTGGCATCGAATTATGAAGCCTGTAAGAATGTGGTAGGTACTGGGCACGAACTGAGCGGGTAGTACAGAAACCCGGCGTAAGAACTCCACGATGAATGAATGAAGAGGGAAGCGAAGCCCAGCAATCAAAGCGTCAAGGTGCACTAACACGTTCCCCGGTCAATGCCTCATTGGGTGCCGAATGAATCCAGCATAATATTCTCTTGGTGGGGGCAATAATTGGCTAAGTTGTCGTTCGACATCTTCAGGAAAACGTTGTTTTTGTTTACGGATACGGTTAACATGTAGGGGAATGCGGGGTGGCCGCTCGGGCATTCCCTTGTTATAGACCTGGACATCGTCCCTTGATAGGCATCCGTCATCACGTGGCTGTTCGGTGTTTTTTCCTACGAGAGGATTGCCGGAGTTAGGTGCTTGGGGAGAAGAGCCTTCGGCCTTGTTACCAGCAGATGTTTTTCCTACACGAATCAACGACATCTCTTCAGATTCTGAGCTAGAAGGGAAATACATAAAATCACTTGAGGAATTCTGAGAATTCTAGAGAGAGAAAGCTTGAAAATACGCAAGAGATTTTGAGCTTAGAAAGAAAAATGAGGAAACAACAAGAAAAATGAGGGGCAAGCACCTCTCTATAAATAAGGAAAGTGCCGCTCAAAATCCTAATTCATGAACAATACGTGGCATTAAGTGGTTATAATTAATCAGGGTGTATTTATGATTCATCTTTAGTCACGTACCCCGAACGGGTAATAAAGAAGCATGATTGCGAGTGCTGGTTAACCAGGGAAGCGAACCTCGAACGGGCACTTACGTTTTGAGGCAAATCACCGATCACAAAGAAAAGCAGCGAGGGCCATAGGAATGGCTAAAAAACTACTCAGATCGCCGATTACCGAACCGCGAGCCAAATAACTAAGATGTTTCAATTTAGCCGAGTGACGAACGGGCTCACAGAGAAGTAGCGAAGATCCCAGAGATGTGCTGATTAGAAAAACTGTTAAGTCCTAAAAAATGATCTGAAGCCCGAACGGCTATCAACATATGAAGGAAGCTAAGTGCGGGTAGACTATCAGAGACATCTGAAGCCAGAAAAACTGCAAAGTCCTAAAAAATGATCTGAAGACCGAACGGCTAAGTCCTAGAAAGAAGGGGGCTAGTCCTTGGTAAATTATCAGAACCCTCTACCGCCCGAGCGACGATCATACGGTGTTAGGAGTGTTAAGTAAGAAATAAAATCAGAAAATTGTTAAGTCCTACAAAACGGGCCGAATCCCGAATGGCAAGTAAATCAGTCAATAAAGGCAAGAAAGACAGTATAAAGAGCTTTATGCAAAAAATAGATATATATTCATCGGCTCTATTGGTCGGGAAATACATATAAGGTTTGCAAGGAAAGAGGAAAAAGGGGCAAGGGATTACAGCTGCTAAAATTATTAGGTTCTAATCTATTGTTCTGCCCTATTGTCTTCTTCATCACCCTCCTTCTCATCTGAGTCAGTGGGGGGATCAGGCTCCTTCCCCGCTTCACGGTCAGCAACCCGTTGCAAGTCCCGTTGATACTTCTCATATTGGGCTTCAACTATGGGCGCCTTGGGAAGATCAGCCAGCTTGACCGGCCTCCCTAGTAATTCTTGGAGTTTGGTGACGAAGGGGGCCATGATATGCTGGCAGCCCATGACGTACAGGGAACGGGCCAGGGAATCATTGAACTTTTTCCCCCTTGGGTCCTGGTCGAGCAATTTGACCCCCTCGCTCCGACGGGCGTCACCCGTGGAGAAACGCTCGAGGTAATCACCAAAGGTGACTGGGAGTTGCTGCTGTGCATAATCTTTATTCAAGATGGCGAACTCCTCAGACTCTTTGAGTGACTCCTGGACGGCAGACAAATCAACCTTAATTTCAGCAGGACCGTCTGGGATACGAGGGGCATGCTCTTCAAACTTAACCAAGGCAGCTTCAGCAGCATGAACCTTGGATTGAGAGACCTCGAGCTGAACCCGGAGCTCGCCAAGCTCCGATTCAAGACGCTTCTTCTCCTCTGCATAGGTGATGGATAGTCTACCCGGGGGTATATATCCGAAGGGTTATTACGGGGAGTAACTTAGAGAGAAGTCAGAGCAAACAAGTAAGAGAGAGAGTGCATATTCGATATGTATTTTGCGTGTTATGACTTTTCAGCGTGGTTACAAATGAGGAAATGGGGTGCTATTTATAGCAGCAATAAATGCCGGGCAGGGACACGTGTCAAGCGCTCATTGGCCGAGGGGTCACCGCAACTGGTTGGCGCTGGCAGCCGCATGTGGCCGCATTTAATGCGGCTGTTGGATGGGACGTCTGTGCAGAGTACGGTGATCTGTACGCATGTGAGGCGGATATCTTGTCGAGTGAGATGCCTTCGGCTATAGAGCAGTAGCCGAGGGCTCTTCCTCCCGATGGCACCCCTGGTGCCGAGGGCTCACAGTGCCGAGGGCTGCTGTTTTCGCCGTTTTCTCCCAGTTTCTTAGTTTGCTTGAGAAACCCGTTCTGTGAGAATTTGGAGCCTTCGGCCAGGGGGCCGAAGGCACCCCTGTGCGTTGTGCGGACTGCTTGGTACTCCAGGCGCTGTGAATTGGGCCTGTTGGGCCTTTTGGGCCTGTTGGGCCTTTGCTGGAGTAGTAGGAGTCTATGGGCCGGGGGTTCCCGGGCCATATACTCCATCAGGAGTCCCTCACTCCTTTTGCCGAAAGGTACTTGAGGGAAAAGGAGTAATTTGTGCTTGCCCTTTGATGTTGTCCCGTTGTGATCTCTGAAGTTGGTGAGGAGTTGTTGCTTTTATGTCCCTGCCGAAGGCAGTCCCTCAGTTACCCACATGTCGGGACTTGAGGGCTTGCTTTGTTGTTTGTTGGAATTTCACAGATTTTGTAATTTAATGATTTTCCCGAAGGGGTCCTCCAGTCCCCCACTCCTTGAGGCACTTGTAAAGTGGTGAAAAGGAGTAAAGTAGTTACGTTGCTGTTCTGGGCCGAAGGCTGACGCTTTTCGTTTCATTTTGGGGGGATGCCTCGTTAAAAACCTCATTAGGAAAAACCCTTTGGGAAAAAATCCTAATGAGGGAAAAAGAGTGCACCGAATTCCCCTAATGATGAATCGAAAATGTCAAACCTTGGTAAAAAATGGAGAATGGCGGGAATGCCGAAGGCTCTCTCTTCTGAGGGCTCCTGTGTTGATTAGCTGAAGGCTGGCTGTTGATGTCCTGGTGGCGCCGAAGGGGAGCCCCTCAATCCAGGGATCGAGGGCCTGCCAGATGAGGGCAGCAGTGAAGCTGTTACCGGGGGGGTCCACTGTTTGTTGATGAAGTGGTGATTAAGATACCCGAGGGCCATGGGCCATCCGTCAATGAGGCACTCCCCGGGGGCTACCCGATTTTGCGGTGCTGAGGGGAAAACCCTGAGGGGTACCCTGATATGCAGCCCTAGGGATCTGAAGGAGTGATCCCGAAGGCGTGTGTAATGTGCGGTGTGGGGCACAACCCGGGGGCACTTCTGGGCGAGTGCACCCGGAGGCTATCCTTGATGAAGTGGAGTGAAGTAGAAAACCCGGGGGTTCCCAAAATATAGCCGTTGAAAATATAGCCGTTGGAATATGTAACGACAGGATATAGCCGTTGGGGGGGTGGCACACGTGGCGTGTGATGGCTGGTTGTCCGTGGGCGGCGTCACCGGTTGGGTGAAACGGCGGTGTGTCATGATGGCGTCCATCCGGAGGCCTGGAATCCAGGCCCAAGCCCGGATTCATCGCCTATAAATACCCCAAGGCCAGGCATTCCTCCGTGTGCGATAAACTTGTTAGCGAAGCTCTGTCAATTTTTCTAGAGAGAGAAAGTTCAGCCTTCGGTCAAAACTCAGCTTTCGAGGTCAGTGCTCCCTGCCTTTCTCCTTCTAGCATAGCTGTACTGTGCCCTTAGTTTAGGAGATAGAAAAGTTAGGAAACACTACCGTCTACGAGCCCTCGAACAAGGGTGCGAATGTCGTCCCAGAGTGACTCTCAGGACATCTCGAGGACGCCCTCGATGGAGGACGAAGGCATCTCCGATGTGGAGTCAAGCAGTGGTCAGCCCTCGGATTGTGGTGATGCAGCCCTGGCCCGGGAGGTCCAGAAGGAACTCACTGCGGAGGTTGAAGCCGAGGGCTTCGAGCAGGAGTGCGATGACGAAGACTTAGCCCTCGTCTGGCAGACAGCGGAGGATGAGGCACAGAATGAGAGCTCGAAGGTTACGATCGCTGTCCTCCCCCCTCGGGGTTCCGGGGAGGCCAGTAGCTCGAGGCCGTTGGATCCGATACCTCTGAGGGCGGTTTCCGGTGTGAAGAAGAAGAAGGCCGCTACCAAGAAGAAGGAGAGGGCCGTCGATCAAGGAAAGCCCGTAGACATGCCCGAGGGGTACAGTTGGCTGAACACTGAGGCCCTCGAGATCAGGTCGAAGGCCGACAGGGCAGATCTGTACGTGACTCAGCTGCACGTGGGGCCCTCGGCCGAAGTGGTGGAGCCAGGTCCCGACGACGTGTTGTCCAGGGCGCCCGAGGGGTGTATTGCTATTCACGTCCTTTCGGTTTCCATGGGACTCAGGTTCCCTCTACACCCATTCCTCCGGGAATATTTGCGGTTTGTTGGCTTGGTCCCCTGCCAACTCACGCCCAACAGCCACTCCTACATTGCGGGGTTCCTCCAGCTCTGCAAGTCCCGAGGGGTGAAACCCAGCCTGGATCTATTCTTCCAGAGCTTTAATCTGTGCCGGGGGGGCACGAAAACAGCGAGGGGTACGCCAAACTGCAGCAGATTGCCCGCTTCAAACTATTCTCCGATGCTCCTTCTTCCAACAAAGGATGGAGGGAACGTTGGTGCTACGTGAAGTTGGATGAGAGCCCCTTCCCGAGGGAGCTACGTGACCGATTCCGAAGGCACGAAAAGATCCGGAGTGCCGCTCTCGAGAAAGACGGCCTAAAGCTGGCCAAGTTCCCGGAGGGGAAAAACAAGAATGTGGCGATCAAAGACTGCACCCTCGAGGAGGATTTGTACATCCTCGGGTTCCGGAGGTACCGCTTCATAGGGGAGACCGATGAAAAGTACCCTCCCTTCAACAAGGCCTTCGGAGGGGCCGGAGGTAGGAGCCGAGGGCTTTAGAATTTTGTACTTAGTTTTTTTTTCTTTTTCTTGGATGTTATCGTCCCTTCGCTTAGACCCGTCGGACTAACCCTTTGTCTCCTCTGTGCAGGTATCCCCGTCTCCATGGTGAATGTAAAGGGCCTTGCCCGTTTGAAGAAACAGGACCCGAAGGGGTCGGGACAGGGCATCCAGAAGCCCGCCACCGCCCTCTTTAAGAAAGCCGAGGGCGATGCCACTGCCGGCAAGAGGAAGGCAGTGGCCAAGGGGTCCCCCCCGGCTACCAAAAAGCCGAAAAAGGGGGATGTCGCCGAGAAGGAGCCCTCGGTCATTATCGCTGATGAGCCCCCCGCCTCCGGGGTGCAGGTGGAGAAGCTGCCGGGTGGAACGCCGGCGGGGGCAGAGGAGTCGCTGCCTGAGATCCTCACAGTCGCGTTCCCGAGAGGTACATCTTTGGCCAGCGGCGCCGTCGACCCGGGGGCCATCCTGAGGGGTATGACCCCTGAGACGGATAGGGCTGCCCTCGGGGCCTATAATGATGCGGCCCTCGAGGACCACATTCTCCGCTCCTCCCTCTCTGTAAGTGTTTACCTGGCTTTCTCCATCTTCTCCTTTTATTATTTTGTGTGACTGTCTTTAACTGTTTTTGTTGTTGTTCTGCAGGCTTGCTTAGCCCTCGGCGAACAGGCTCGGAGGCTTCAAGAATGGCGCCTCCACAGAGCGGAGCAAGACGCCAGAATGAGGGAGTGCCTGCTCAAGAACCAAGAGGCGGTGAAGCTGGGGGCCCAGCTAGAAGAGGAGCTCCGGCAGATGAGCTTGAAACTGGAGGCTGCAGAGAAAGGCAAGGCTGATGCTGAGGCCGCTGCCAGGAGAGCTGCTAAAGAGGCCGAGGACTCCAAAGCGCTAGCTGTCGCCAAGGCTCAGGAGGAGGCCGTTGAGGCCTTTGTCGCCGAGGGTTGGAGAGCCGAGGGGCGCAAGATGTGGGTGTCCTCGGTCGTGGAGGCCTGCGTTGAAGAATGGGCCGAGGGCCCTGGGTGGGAATGGATGGCCCGGAAGGGCAGAGAGTACTATGAAGCCGGCGAATTCTTCACCCAGGCCCTCATCTACCGGAGGATGGCCCGGCATTTGGGCATTGAGCAAAAGGACTTCTCCCCCTCGGCGTATGGCCTTCCTCCCTTGCAGCCTGATGTCCGTGAGCCGCTCCCGGAAGGTGTTCAGAGGCCCGACCTTGAGGACACGGTGTTGAAGAATGAGGTCGAGGACGACGCTGTCGAGACCGGAGCGGAGGCATCATCGAGGCCGGCTGTAGAGGGCGCCCCAGTGAACGATGCTGTCGTAGTTGTGGAATGACTTTGTACTCAGAAATCTTTGAACATCTTTTGTAATGAACAACATTGTTCCTTCGGCTTCGGCCCGTTTGTAAATTCACACTTACTCTTGTTTTTGATGAAATGCATGCTGCCTCCGGGCTTTTCATATTCGAATACGCCTTATGTTTTGAATGTATGCCTTCTCCTTTGAATGTATTTCTAGGACTTAGAATACTATCTGATTGTAGCTAGCCCTTAGGAGCCTTCGGTAGTTGGGCACCCTCTGCTGGATATGCAACCGATGGTTCGGCAGCAATTAGGACTCAGAAAATTTTTTCTAAGTGTAGCACAGCATGAGGCCTTCGGGCGTTTGTAGTAACCCACCTCCTAGGACTTAGAAAAATCTCTAAGTGTAGATTCCCCCTTGAGAGCCTTCGGGATACGGCGCCCATTCCTGATGTGTGAATGTTGGACCGAGGGCCCAATGCACAGGACTTAGAGATTTTTGCAAGTGTAGTATGCCATGTAGCCTTCGGCTACTGTGGAGCCCCACCTGTAATATTGAATAGGCCGGGGGCTAATTCTTTTAGGACTTAGAAGATTTTCTTGAGTGTTGATTCCTTGTGAACTGTAGCCCTCGATTGATAGGTAGCCTTCGGCAATTAGGTCCCTTGAGATGAGGGTGAAATATGTAGGACTTAGAAAATCTTCTAAGTGTAGAGTTTCCCTCGAGAGCCTTCGGGAGGTGTCATAACTCCATGATGTATGAGTAGCTGACCGGGGGGAAAGCATGTAGGACTTAGAAAATATTCTAAGTGTAAAGTCTCCCTTGGGAGCTTTCGGGAGATGGCATCCCTTCTTGATGTATGAATAGTTGACCGGGGAAAACATGTAGAACTTAGAAAATATTCTAAGTGTAAAACCCCCCTTGGGAGCCTTCGGTAGATGGCATCCCTCCCTGATGTAAGAGTAGTTGACCGGGGGGGAAATACATGTAGGACTTAGAAAATATTCTAAGTGTAAAATCCCCCTTGGGAGCCTTCGGTAGATGGCATCTCTCCTTGATGTAAGAGTAGTTGACCGGGGGGGAAATACATGTAGGACTTAGAAAATATTCTAAGTGTGAATTTTCCCTTGGGTGCCTTCGGGTGATGGGTGCCCTCTGATTCCACATCACTTTGCGAGATGCCCGGGGGCTACTCATTTAGGACAGAATACCCTCTCTTTTTTTAAGTGTTGTTGTATTGCATGGCCTTCGGCCACCATATTCCCTTGGCTGTAATATTGATTGGGCCGGGGGCTCCACCTTTAGGACTTAGAATTTTTTTCAAGTGCTGCTTCCCTGTGTAGCCTTCGGGTGCCCGGGGGCTGCTCCTTCAGGACTTAGAATTTTTTCTAAGCATAAATTGATGTTGAATCCTGTTGTCGTGAAGAAAGCCAATGAGGAGTGTGTGCCCTCGGCATACACTCTAAAAGTCGTAGAATTTGATCCTTGTCATGGGGAAAGGGCCCTCGGTATTTGTGCATAACGGATGCCTTCGGTGTTTGTTTGAAGTACCGTTTAGTGGACCTTGGACAGTCCAGTCCCTTTGTGTTGTTGAAGCCTTCGATGTCTTTGTGACCGGAGGTGACCAGGTAGTGGACTTAGCCGTTTCCTGATGATATTTCCTTGAGTAGTATCCTTCGGGAAATAGGAGTCTTCAATTGCCGGAGGTGTTCCCGTGGGGAGCCCTCGGCATGTTGTGATTTTGTTGAAGTGTACTCTTTGATTTCTCGCTGAGTCTACTCCCCTTCACCCCCTCTTTTTTTTTTTTTTTGGTTGGTGGTGAAGGGAAGGCATCAAGAAACTTGGTTTCTTGGTAAGGCTGGGCCTATTAGGAGACCATCAGAATACACCAATGGCTCTCCTCCCTCGGGTTAACCTTCCGAGTGCCGAGGGGATTGAGGGACGTTTCCTGGGCACAAGATATGGTGGTCCGTAACCTGCCTCCCCTTGGGGGATGGCGCGGAAAGCGCCTCATTTTTGAAAGTCATCCCCTCGGCGCTAGACATAATCTGTGGCCTGCCACACCCTTGGGGTGGTGGCGCGGGGAGCGTTTCGGTTTGGAAGTCGAATCCGGGGCATTTCTCATGCCTGTCATCCCCTGGGGGTAATGACGCGGATAGCGTTCCGTTTTTGAAAGTCGAATCCTGGGCATTTCTCATGCCTGTCATACCCTGGGGGTAGTGACGCGGAAAGCGTTTCAAGGAAGGGTTTTCATTTGCACACTAGTTGCAAATGGCCGGGGGCACTACGTGCCGTCGGCACCGATGGTGGCGCCTTCGGTATATGCGTCCTCGTGGGGTACAACTTTTAGAAACAACACTTGGTGTTTAGTTTCGATGTGTAGCCCCCGGTACTTGGTACCGAGGGGTCTTCTGTGGGAACACTTGGTGTTCTCTTTGTTGTAGTTGATGTAGGCGTCCACCCTCGGTACTTGGTACCGAAGGGTCTTCAATTGAAACACTTGGTGTTTCCCAACAGATGTTTGGAAGTTGATAGGAGAGTATATCCCTGGCACTTGGTGCCGAGGTGTACTGGGTGCCGAAGGGTCTTCTGTAGGAACATTTGGTGTTCTCATCTTTTCTTTTTTGGTGTTGAAGGGGGGGATGTACCCTCGGCGCTTGGTGCCGAAGGGAGATTATATGGCGTTCTTTGTTGTTAGTGATAGGAGTTCCCTCCCTCGGCACTGGGTGCCGAGGGGTCTTGACTGAAAACACGTGGTGTTTTCACTGCTTGTTGTAGGTGTTGATGGTGTCCGCCCTCGGCACTTGGTGCCGGAGGGGGTTCTTCTCGTAGTGAGGTCGGGGGCCTGTAGTCAGTATGAGGGCTTGATATCTTGAATGTATCTTCATTCTTTGAAATTGGAGGCCTTGGGCCATAGGATAGTACATTCACTAGTTATGAGGGCTTGGCCGCTCTTACATTATTGATAAAATTTAACTAAATGGTGTACATTCCAGTGCCTAGGGACTTCTTTCCCATTGGGGCGTTTGAGCTTGTAGGTCCCGGGTTTGATGATGGCTGCTATGATGTAGGGGCCTTCGAATTTTGGTGCCATTTTTCCTCCCTCGGTTGGTTGGCTGGCTTCCCTCCTCCGGAGGACATAGTCCCCCACTTGAAATTCTCGGGATCGAACTTTGGCGTCGATGTAGCTTTTAACTTGCCTTCGGTAGTTTTCTGCCCGGATGAAGGCCTGCTCCCGGCGTTCTGAAATGAGGTGGAGGTCGAGGGCCATGTTGCTGTCGTTGACCTCGGGGTCATACTGGATCACCCTTCGGGTAGGAAGGGTGACTTCCGTAGGAGCTTTGGCTTCAAAACCGTAGCAGAGGGAGAAGGGTGTTTCACCTGTAGCGCGCCGAGGGGTAGTGCGGTAGGCCCAGAGGATGTTGTGAAGTTCTTCCACCCAGCCACCACCCTCAGCCTCCAGCTTCTTTTTGAGGCCTTCGAGCAAGGTCCGGTTGGCGTTCTCTACCTGCCCGTTGCCTTGAGGGTAGGCAACGGAGGAGAAGGTGTGTTTGATGCCCCATGCCTCCAGAAGGGCACAGAAGGGGGCTGCCTCAAATTGTGTTCCATTGTCGGAGATGATCTGCTGGGGGACGCCAAACCTTGTGAGGATGTTTTTGAGGACGAAGTGACGGCACTTCGCCTCTGTGATGCTAGCGAGGGGTTCAGCCTCCACCCACTTGGTAAAATAGTCGACGGCCACAATGATGTATCTGTTGTTGGAGGTACCCCTCGGCAGAGGGCCCACAAGGTCTATCCCCCATCGAGAAAATGGGACAGAGGTGCTGATGGGGGCATAGTTGACCGCTGGCCTGCCGGGAGCTTTCTGGAAATGTTGACATGCGGTGCACCTCCGGGCAAGGTCAACACAGTCCCTGGCCATGGTTGGCCAGAAGTAGCCCTGGAGAATGAGCCTTCGGGACATGGAGAAGGGTCCCTGGTGAGCTGAGCAAGCGCCACTGTGCACTTCCTCCATTGCGACCTCGGCTTCATCTGGATGAAGGCACCGAAGTAGCGTGCCGTTGTAAGATCGTTTGTAGAGCCTCCCATCTTCGATGGTGTAGCTGGGAGCCCTTAGTTTTGCCAGTTTAGCGCGGGCTTCATCCTCGGGTAGCTGCCCTGTGGAGATGAAGGCGGTGATATCCGAGATCCAATCCTCCTGTCGTTGTTGTATGTTCATAACGGGGCTCGCATGGATGCTTGAGAGGCTGAGTTCCTCGATTTTGGCAATTTTGGAGATGTGCTCGGGGGAGTCAGCCGAGAGCTTAGACAATATGTCGGCCTCGGAGTTCTGAGCCCTCGGTATTTGAGTAAGAGAGTGTGCCTCAAATACCTTAAGCAACTCCTTGGCCGCTTCCTTGTACTGTTTCATTCTTTCCTCCTTGGCCTCATATTCTTCGGAGATTTGGCCAACGACCAACTTGGAGTCGCATTTGATGTGGATCTGCCGAGCCCTCATGTTGGCAGCCAGCTGAAGGCCACATAGGAGGGCCTCATATTCGGCCTCATTGTTGGAGACTTTGAAGGAGAAGTGGATTGCATAGTAGGCCCTGAAGCCCTCGGGAGTAATGAGGACTACCCCTCCCCCGCATGCTTTGGTCGCGGAGGAGCCATCAGTGTAGAGGGTCCACCAGTCGTCCGAGGTAGCCGAGGGCTCCCCGTCCGTGGCTGCCCTTGCGGTACATTCCGTCACAAAGTCCGCCAGGGCTTGGCCCTTGATGGCAGGCCTTGGACGGATGTCAATGTTGTATTGGCTCAAGAAGATAGCCCATTTCACCATGCGGGAGGAGCTGGTGGGGCTCCTCATGAGGGCGCCGAGGGGTTGATGGGTGAGGACCTGAACCGGGTGAGCCTGAAAGTAGTGGCCCAACTTCTTGACAGTCCAAACGATGGCTAACACCGTTTTTTCCACAGGGGAGTACCTGAGCTCGGCCTCCCTTAGGGTCTTGCTAACGTAGAAGATGGCATGCTGGATGCCGTCTTCCTCCCGGATAAGCACAGAGCTGATGGCCGCCAGGCTGACCCCAAGGTAGAGGTAGAGAGTCTCCCCTACCTTGGGTTTGGAGAGCACAAGGGGTGAAGATAGATACCGTTTGAGCTCGTCGAAAGCCCCCTGGCATTCTGGAGTCCATAGAAAGCCAGCCATCTTCCTCATGATCTGGAAGAAGGGTAGGGACTTCTCCGCCGATTTAGATAGAAAACGATTGAGGGCTGCCAGGCGGCCCGTCAACCGTTGAACTTCCTTTACATTGCGTGGGGGCTCCATATTGATGATGGCCTGGATCTTCTCGGGGTTGGCCTCAATACCCCTTCGGCTCACCATGTAGCCTAAGAATTTGCCCCCTTGGACGCCGAAGGTGCACTTCTTCGGGTTAAGCCGAAGGTTGAATTTTTGCATGATGGCGAAGATTTCCCGGAGGTCGTCTGCATGGCCGGAAGATTGCTTGCTCTTGACGATCATGTCGTCGACATAGGCCTCCATGGTGCGCCCTAGGACGGCTTGAAAGACCCGGGCCACCATCCGGGTGTAAGTGGCCCCTGAGTTCTTTAGGCCGAAGGCCATTACTAGGTAGCAGAAGATGCCCTCGGGAGTCATGAAGGCAGTTTTTTCGGCGTCCTCCTCGTGCATGAATATTTGATGGTACCCTCGGAAGGCATCGAGGAAGGACATGATTTCACACCCCGCGGTCTCATCCACCAATTGATCAATGTTTGGTAGAGGGAATGGATCCATGGGGCATGCTTTGTTGAGATCGGTGTAGTCCATGCACATGCGGAAGGTGGGGGGCTTCTGTGCGAGGACTACATTTGCTAGCCATGAGGGGTATTTCACCTCCTTGATGTGCTTGATTGAGAGCTGCCCGTGTCAACGTATGTTCGGTGAATGATGGTGTCGTTGATCTCCGTTCGAATCACCAAGGCATCCCTGTGAGGAGAAGAAGTAGGAGGGAGATCCGCGCTGGTAAAGGTGATGGGTTCCTCCCTCAGTCGCTTTACCGGGGGCATATGAGTGACTTCCCCCACGTAAAGCGATTGAGCCCACTTCTTTCGTTGGCTGGTGGAATCGCCCCCTGTATTGCCACCGGTGATCATGAGGATGTGGCGTTTTTTCTCCTGGTAGTGGGGGTATTCCTCCTCCTCTTCTTCCAAGTTTCCAATCTCCCTTTTCTTGCCGAGGGGGATGGTATTCGGGTTTACCCAAGCGTTCACCTTCGTGTGATGCCCTCGGGGAGGCCCCTGGTGAGAAGGTCCCTCCTGCCGAGGGCTCTGGACAAATTGGGACAGGTGCCCTGCTTGTATTAACCTCTCGATGGCCGTCTTCAGCTGATGGCAGTCATCGGTCCTGTGCCCCTGGTGCCGATGGAAGCGACAGTAGGGGAACTGAGGGTTGATAGCGTGTACCTCCGGGGGTGCGCGAGAGTCGCGCTCAACGAGGCCCCTCTCCTCGGCAAAATCGAGGATGATGCTGACGGGGTGCGTCAGTGGTGTCCGAGGGCGGTCCAGGAGAATGGGCTGGGCCCAAGTCTTAGGGTTGCTCTTATAACCTCCCCCGGGCTTGGCTTGGCCTTGCCGAGGGTGGTCATCAGAGGGTCCCGAAACCTTGGGGCGATTTGGAGGAGCCCCCGGCCCTCGGTTATGCTTGTTGTCAGCCCTCGGGGTCTGCTGGTCCGGATGCTGGTGATACTTCTCCACCTCCTCGGCCTCAGCATACCGGTCCCCCCGCTGCAGGGCCCTTATGTAATCGCGAGGGAGTTCAATGATGAGGCTCCTTGAAAAGTTGCCGGTGCGGAGGACGGTTTGTAGGAGGGCCAGGAGGGTCCCGTCATCAGCACCGTTGACCTTGTCGGCCTCCGTCCTCCAACGCTCTAGGAAATCCCGAAGGGTCTCATCCTTCTTTTGGCGTATTGTTAGGAGGTGGGAGAAGTGCTTCCTTGTGCGACGTCTCCCGGCGAATTGTGTCAAGAATCGTTGGGCGAGTTCTTGCCACGAATCAATACAGCCCTCGGGCAGCCTGTTGAACCATTCGTATGCTGGTCCCTCTAAGGTGGAGAGGAACCAACGACACAAATATTCGTCTGACGTCCCCACCATCATCATGCTGTTCTGGTACTTGCTGTAATGTTCCTGGGGGTCCGTTTTCCCGCTGTAGGGCTGTATGTGTTGCCCTCGGTATTTCTCTGGGATCCGGGCCGCCAATACCCTTGGGGTAAACGGCGTCCGAGTCCGGAGCTGGATGACGGGTTCCCCGGAGCCCTCGGCCACCTTCTTCTGTAACTCCTCCATTTTGGCCATCATGGCCTCGTATTTGAGATCTGAGTGAGGGGTGGAGGTGGTGGCGTGAGCTTTGTTGGACTCCATTTCGTCAAGCCGGCGCTGGAGGGCCGCAATAATCTCGTCCCGGGGGTCCCTCGGGAGGGTTTCCGCCCCCTGCGAACGAACCCGGGCCGAGTGGGCCTGGTTGATTTGGTGCCGAGCATCATCGGCATGAAGGGGTGCCTTGCCTTTGTCCCGAGGGGGACGCTCCTCGTCTGCCCTCGAAACAGATCCCCCGCTTTCCTGGGGCCTTTGGAGTGCTTTCCCCCGAGGCGGTCTTGGACCCCTCGGCGGTCTGGCCCTCCTCCGAGCCGGTTGAGGGCGGAAGTACGGGGCCTCTCCCTGTTGTCATTATGGCGGTCCCGGGACTGAACTTCCTGGGAGGATGTTTCTTGGGCCACCACCCCTTCGTCGTTTCTCACCCGAGGGGTGGGATTTCCGAAGGGGTGTGGCAGAGGGGGAAGTATGATATTTTCCCCGATCTGAGGGTGAGCTGGAGCCAGGGTGCCGAAGGCACCCGGGTTCTGGGTGAGCGTTTGGATGAAGGCGGAGAGCGCCGATTGTACGTCGATGGTGAGAACCGGAGGGCTGACTTGGTCATCGCTCTGGTTTTTTTTTTTGCCTCGATGCCGAGGCGGGCATCAGGGGCGTTTTGTTGGATCTGAAGGCGTAGGTCGACAGCCGCCTGTTCCAGCCCAGCGAGGACACCGCCCTCGGGAGCCCTGTGAGAGGCTTCGGGGTGGTTGACGTCGCCGAGGGGCAGGTTCTTGTCTTCTACGTTCTTTGAGTTGGCACACGTTGTCCTCACCATTTTGATAGAGGGCTAGTGTTTTGTGTTTGGTCGAGGGGGAGGGTTTCTTACTCGATTGTTCAACCTCTCAACGAGAGCACCAAATGATGGATAGTCTACCCGGGGGTATATATCCGAAGGGTTATTACGGGGAGTAACTTAGAGAGAAGTCAGAGCAAACAAGTAAGAGAGAGAGTGCATATTCGATATGTATTTTGCGTGTTATGACTTTTCAGCGTGGTTACAAATGAGGAAATGGGGTGCTATTTATAGCAGCAATAAATGCCGGGCAGGGACACGTGTCAAGCGCTCATTGGCCGAGGGGTCACCTCAACTGGTTGGCGCTGGCAGCCGCATGTGGCCGCATTTAATGCGGCTGTTGGATGGGACGTCTGTGCAGAGTACGGTGATCTGTACGCATGTGAGGCGGATATCTTGTCGAGTGAGATGCCTTCGGCTATAGAGCAGTAGCCGAGGGCTCTTCCTCCCAATGGCACCCCTGGTGCCGAGGGCTCACAGTGCCGAGGGCTGCTGTTTTCGCCGTTTTCTCCCAGTTTCTTAGTTTGCTTGAGAAACCCGTTCTGTGAGAATTTGGAGCCTTCGGCCAGGGGGCCGAAGGCACCCCTGTGCGTTGTGAGGACTGCTTGGTACTCCAGGCGCTGTGAATTGGGCCTGTTGGGCCTTTTGGGCCTGTTGGGCCTTTGCTGGAGTAGTAGGAGTCTATGGGCCGGGGGTTCCCGGGCCATATACTCCATCAATAGGCTTTCCGCTCGGCCTCCAGAGCAGCAAAAGCAGCTGCTGCATTCTGCTCCTCGGAAGTCTGAGCAACGATCAGCTCCCGCTCCTTAGCCAGTCGAGCTTCCTTCAGCTGCAAACTGTAAAGCCTAACCTGCAGAATGACGTTCGGGAAATGAGATGGTGAAAGAAATATTTAAACTATGAGAAATTTAAACTATGAAATGGTAAGATACCTTCAGAGCTGCTAAGGCCAAGCATTCCTCAGATTGCTCGACCGACAGCTTGGGGACGGTGAAATTGTTAAAGAAGGCAGAGGTAGACCAAATCTGGCTTGCTGAGCAGCCACCTCTTTCTACAACATCATGAACCGGATCCGCCAGTGAGATCCGGTCAACCTGGCCAGACAGCTGGATGGTGGGTATATCACCCGCACCCTGGCCGGTTTCTTGAGCAGCTTGGAAGTGCTCGAGAAATTGTTGCAGTTGATCAGAACCAAACCGATCATCGACCAACATGGCATCGAATTGGTCTTGATGGACCTGCTGTATTGGTTGTGGCTCTGGAACTGGTTGAGAAGACCCAACATCCTGAGCAGTAACAGTAGAGGGAATATGTTGGGGGTTCTTCCTGGCCTTTTTCCGTTTACCAACCCTACCAGCTGCCAGAACTCTGCTATTATCCATGGGTAGATCTGGATTTGGTGCTGAAAAATGACAAAGGAAAATGTTAGTACCGAGCGGCCTTAGCGTGTGAGAAACTAGAAAAAAGAAAAAGAGAACGTTTCTCGCACGGGAAGGACCGCCCGGACCATGGCACTTGATTTCTCAAAACAAGTAAACCCAAGAGAACTGGCAGTACCTATCCCGGCTTCAACCAGCCGATCGGGAGTCAGATAACTCATGATGTCCATGCATTTATCTTTCTCCACAGCAAGCACGTCCTTGTAAATTTCTTCAGTAAGGACTGGATCAGGAGTCTTGCGGGGGAAGGCATTCCATTTGCGGGGAACTAAGCCGTCCGGGACAGACACGAAGAAAAACCGGTCTTTCCACCCCTTGATTGAAGTTGGATTGCCCTTGAACAGAATATGTCCCGTTCGGGCACTAGTGGCCAGATAGCCGTGGGTTTGTTGAGAGGCTACCTTAAAAAATTGATGGAAGAGATCTAAGGTTAGTCGGGCACCGGCAACTTTACAACGACAAATAAAACCTGCCATTGCCCGATAGGAATTCGGCATAATTTGGGCCGGTACAATTTCATAGAAATTAAAAAATGAAATGAAAAAAGAATGTAGCGGAAACCTAAGGCCGGCCCTAATTGAGTCAAAATGAACTGCAACCATTCCGGGCCTATGACGCATTGGGTGAAGCCCAGCTTGCAGTCGGAAATTCACTGGGTCTTGGATAAGGGCCGGAATTTCGGCCCTATTGTGGGAGGTCAGTTTTTTCCGCCTCTCCCTAATCAGTTTTAGGTCAAGGGTATGGCGAGGGAAATCGTTGGGACGTCCGGCCGCCATGGAAATTAATTCATCCTCGGACTTGGTATCGTCGGAATCTTCACTGGAGGAAGAAGAGCTGCTGGAGGAGTCTCCGCCCTAACCTCCGTCGTCGTTGCCTTGGAACCTTCATCAAAAGGGACGGTGATAATCTCCACATCACGGTCCTCCCCTTGAGAAGCCATGTCCGAATCAGAACACCGTTGGGAATTCATCTCGACCGAGTCAGGGATAAGGCGAGAAAGCAAGGGAGGGAGAGTACCTGAGCGACGAAAGCCGGAAGAAATTTCAGAAAACGGCAAGGCGAAGAGAATTGCAGAATCGAAACCCGGATTTGAGAAGTTAAAGGCTAATTTATAGCCTTTGAATCGCCGTGTCAAGAACCAATCAGGGAGCGACACGTCACTAGGAGCATTTAAGCTAAACATGTGTCTAATGAAAAGACTAAACGACGGTTATCATGATAAATATGGGGAAATGAAACGGCAGCCGTCAAATCACAACATGGGGAACTGACTACTTCTGTTCCCCGATCGCCATTCGGCAATTTGCAACATTGGTGTTCATACTTCCTAATGCACTCACTGTCATTCGAGACATCGGAAGTGGGGGACTTGTGTTGGGATATTGATCCAGAGGCCCAATACCCGGATCAAGAAGGCCCAGGATACCCGACCCAAACAACGAGCCCATCACTCTATGATGAGTAGATCCAGTGAAGAATTCATGTCGAACGAGATTCGGCCCAGGTAAGGGTTGGCCCAGTAAGAAGATATACCGAACGGATATCGGACTATATATCATACTTGGGCCAATTTAACAGCGTCCTCAGCATAGTCCAACATCCCGTTCGAGCATCGGACAACCGGCAAGTGGCCAGGTGCAATTAATGCCAGATTGTGACATCAGCAAGTGGAAACATGGGTGACCAAGTCGGTGGAACAACAGCCAATCAGCATAGAGCAGCCCATGCTCTCCATTAGTATAAATAGAAGGTTTAAAATCATTGTAAGAGTTAGCATTTCAATACTCAGGCTCTACAATAGCATTATTGCTCTTATTTCTTGTATTAAAGCATTATTCCGACCTACCGATCGGGAATTTCCTTGTAATCAGACTGGTTAATTAATACAAGTGGGCTTTTGAGTATTAGTGAGTTCATATTTTGTATTTGGTTATACACTTTGATTCTGTACCATTCCTGATATATCCAAAGTTCGTGTTGGGCTTTTGGATCTACGGGACTTACCTTCAACACATCTATTAGCACCATTGATAAAATTAAAATGTTTTAAGATAATTATAAAAACAAGAAAAGTTTTATTCATTTGAAATACTCTCAATTTTTTCAACAAGGGTTGTCAATGGATGCTAGTAAGGGAGTTTCAACGAGTTTTTTCTATAAGGATCGGATGAGATTTGTTTGGGAAAAGGACTTTGACTATTGTGCATGTGATGTAAGAATCTGTTTTGCTAAGGGTGAGGCAAGTCTACTCATTCCAAAAATGGGAAGCAGCCGGGAGCTACTGGTTAGCTTCGCCCGCTTCACAAAGTTTGATTTCTTTCCATGATCTCTGGCCAGTCTAGAAATAGGAAGTTGGGAAGCTGGCATGAGGAGTTTGTGGTATGTAGGGATGCTGCTACAACAGAACTGCGTGGAGCTCCGAGCTCCTATTGGAGTATATCTTTTTTCATGTGTTATTTTAATTTTGCATTTCATTTTTTTGATAGTTTACGTGTTAAAGATTGTATACCTATGTTTGAGGGGATGACTCGCAAGTTACCTGATTATTATGTGGTTAGAAGTTTGTGAATCTACATGACCAATGTTAGGTGTCTCTACATGAACAACATAGTTACTAGAGGATTGTTGGAGTTTGTTATGATTTGTTTGTGTATGATGTAACGACCCAGATTCTAATGAAATCAATATAGATGATTTCATTTAGAATAGTTTCAATTAATGCATCGCAATAGTGGATATATGATATTGATATGTTTTTTAGAGAAATCGGCTTATACTATAAAATCATACTCCAACCAGGTAACATTAAGATCAGAAACAAGTCACTAAGACCAAACTCGGAGTCAATCACCAACTCAGGAGTAAATGAGCAATATGACCTAGTAATCCACAAATGGGCATGTGTAAGTCAATCATGAACGATCTAGTATCATTTCCGCTTATCCTATTTTGAGCTTGACCCATAATCAAGATAAAGACCAAATAAAAGTTAACTCGGGCAAAAACTACTCGAAAAAAAAGAAGCTAAAATCCTTATAAAAACAAATAACATAAAAAAGAACTTAAATAAATAAACTTTCAGAGAAAACCTAGAGAGCCTAGAGCCTCACGCGTGCCTCTTCCACGCTTTTTGGATCTTCCACAATCAAATCGTCTTCAACTGGATCTTCCTATTCCTTGTTCTCTGACACGCGCCTCCTCTTTGGCTCCCCAAACGGCTAGCAGTTGATCCCAATTTCAAACGATGTGAAGCCACCCCTTACACCAGAACAACAGCTGAATCTGACTCATGAAGCTCGTCAGCTATATTGTCTGCAAATACCCAACCTATCATTCCGACATTATGCACCACATGAGCAAGTCGCTTGTGCACCATCCCTGACAAACCATTTATCCCCCCCTCCCCATCACCCTACATGTACCACCCCCTGCTGGAAGTCATGGACCATATGGCTTGACTATATCTCCAGTTCCCTTGCTATACGTCACAGGACAAAATCAGACAAGGTGCTTTAGAGGAGTGATCGAGTCGAAGAAGAAATCTGGGAGACTGAGGTCTCCTAGAGGGAGCAATACTCGTTTCTTTTTTATTAGACACGGGATTTTGGGGACGAAATCCCAAATAAGGGGGTGAACTTGTAACACCGTTCCCAAGTATATTTACTTTTAGTAAATCATGTAATAAATCCTGAATATTGATTTATGAATTTACGTGGTTGTAAATTTTTGGTTATTTCTTTCGCGTGAATATTGAACCGCACGTGGGGCCCACATCGGGAGTGGGGACCACCCGATAATTCCGGGACCACATATTATATTCATCTTTGTCTAGATAATATTTATATGATGGTATATACTTTAGTTGTGCCATAGAAAGGGCTTAGGGTTGACCCGTCGGTCAAACGAAGCCCAACTACCGGTATTGGCAATTTATCAGATAACAGCCCGAAACAGATTTTGGAAACTTCTAAATTAAAGATGAGGAATTTGTATTCATTCTAAGATTCCATAAGGATGGGAAACACATAATATATTTTATTTGACCCGTTAAAATAAAATATAATTAAAACAGTCCGAAAAATACAACTTTCAGGACCGATTGTACACCTCGGGAGATAATGGGTTGACCTCCCACGTGTGTGGGGGCCAACCCACGTTTTTTGGTCACTAAAGACAATGGTTGGCCGGCTGGAATGAGAGGAAGAGGGGTGAGAGAGGGTGAGGTGAAGGGGATGGCATCTAAAGGACATGAGGTGGACCTCGAATCCACATTCATTTGTCCAATGAGACAAAAGGACCATTCCTACTCCCTTATCCCTCTCATTTTAGAACAAGCCTCTCAAAGGAAGAGAAAAACCTCTGCAAAAATCCATTCCTCCATCGCCAAGTGAGCTCAAGAAGACAAAGTCCAAGGAGGAAGACTTAAGGAAGAAAAAGTGAGGAAAAAGCGTGGTGATTAAGGTAATGACCTTATATTAACTTTTCCTCTACTCTTAGCTACCATATGGATTATAAATCATATGAGGAACCCCTAGGCTTGTTCTACATGTTTAGAAATGTGGAATGAGGGGTTGGAAGGTAGTTCTAAGTCCAAGAACGGACTTAGAAGCTAAAATGACCGGTTCACCGGAAAATAACCTTTTGGAGGTTATTTGTGTTGATATGGGTTTTATGATGATAAAAACATGTTAGGGTTTTGACTAAAGTGTTTCTAGAGTTCGCCGGAGTTCGTCGGAGCTTCGCCAGAGTTTTGCCGGAGTTCAACTAAGGGGAGTAGAATCTTCTTAAAGCTCATTTGAGGTGAGTGGATGGCTTAATGTCTTGTAACTTTTGGGTTAAGCATGAGATTACCTAAGTATATGTTATGTGTTCTCATAATAATGTTTAAATGAATTAAACATGTGATTAGCCAATTAAAGTGATTAGGCTTGTATGAAGTGAACTATTGAAATATGCATGATTTGTGAAGTGAAAATGCTCATAAAACATGTGTGATATGTTTAGAGATGAAATGTGCATAAAATAATTATTTATAACTTAGTACACATTATGACTAAGTTTGACACACATTGGATTTGAAATGGTGGGTCAACCGAGAGTTGATCCGCGCCGGTTTGGCCTTACTTTACCTATATGCTAATTTAATGCATGAGTTGCATGGATGATTTTGTTTAGGCCTTAAGACTTGGTCTAGTCTTGTTTATTGATTATGATATAGGCCCTATCTAGTATGATATGTGGTAGATCATAGGTCGGGTGGAGTACCCAAGGATTGGGCGGTATCCTCAAAACTCGGTTATATTGGGTGGAGTATCCAAGGATCGGGCGGTATCCTCAAAACTCGGTTATATAGGGTAGAGTACCGAAGGATCAGGCGGTATCCTCAAAACTCGGTTATATAGGGTGGAGTACCCAAGGATCGGGCGGTATCCTCAAAACTCAGTTATATAGGGTGGAGTACCCAAGGATCGGGCGTGCATCCTCAACACTCATAGATTACTATTTAGTAATTCAGGACCGGGCGGTGTCCTTATGATTATTTGATCTCGAGAGGAGGAGTCCTATACACTCATAGGTCTATGGGTGGGTTGGGGTTTTAAGTCAAGGATATTGACTACTATTATTTTTCCCAATTAAACAATGACCTACGGGTCGGGTATTTCCAAGTGTATATAAGTACTGGTATGTATTTTGTAACTTGGGGTAAGGAAGTATAAGTATATGTATCACCCTATGTTTGGGTCTTATACTTGAAACGTTAGTTACTCTTCATTTAGCTTGCTACTCGCTCGGCACTTGTACTGACCCCTTCGGGGGGGCCCACCATTTCAGGTTGAAGCTAGAGCCTATTGTCTACACCTTTGCACAGGTGGAAAGAATCTAGAGGAAGATGTGGTTCGTGCTTCCTTTATTATTTTAAATCATAAACTATGCTCATGGATACTTTTGTAATATTACATTGTTTTGGCCTGCGAGCCTACGTTTTGCCATATGTGGCTTATGATTGACCGTTGAATATTTTCCGCTATTCATTCAATCTATGATTTGATGTTGTTATGTATGTTTACTACTGAGTATGGTGTGAACGATGTTCATGAACGCCTTGTGTGATTATGTGCGGTTGACTTACGAGTGATGTCACTTAATCACATAGTGGTTGTACACACGCTTAGATGCGGTCTGGGGCGTGACAATTAAGTGGTATCAGAGCCATCTCAGTTCTAAACTATGTATTCGACCTCTCACTTGAGATTTTACAAAAAGATTTTTTCTGAAAACCATGAGCATTGTATTTTGACGTTCATAGAACTATTGTTACCTAGGTTGCAAGGTCTCTAGTTGTTAAGATGGTACCCTTAACAATTGGTATGGCGGTGACTTGGGCCAATATGTGTCTATAAGGTGTTCCGTCAGTTGACATTGATTGGAGTCTAACGACTCGTTCAAATTTCTTTGTAGAAATGGAGGGTAGACGTATGCCGACGAGGAACAACCCTAGGGGACTAGCTACGGGAGTCTCCGTGGGGGCTAGCCGAGCCACATCCCTTGACTCTAGGGGGAGAAGAGGAGACCGTGTAGGCCATGGGGGCCACCGCGCCCAAAGAGTGAGCGATGGCCACGTGAGCTCGATGTATGAGACTAACACCCAAAACTATGATCCAACTTTCGTTCCGGAAACGGAGCATGAGGAAACCCCATATGATGGGGTCGAATTCCACACGGATGACGATGATGACAATAGTGAAAGTGATGCCCGTTTTGCTCAGATGGGTGAGCTATTTGAATGGTATCAAAAGGAAAAGCTTAGGAAGGATCTTAGACGCCAAGCTAGACGTGCCTCTGAAGGTGGATCGGGCCAAGGGAGTCGGGGGGCTTCAAGGGCTGTTTCAGGGGCATCTCGGGATAGATGTGAGGGAGATTTCTGTGTGAGGATCTCCAAATACCTCAAGGAGGCTAGAGCCTTGGGGTGCAGGTCCTTCGACGGCATCGGCGATATTACCGTTGCCGCCGATTGGATAAAGAAGGTGAAAGATGCAGCTAGAGACATGCAAATAACACCTGACGTGAAGTTGACCGTTGCTTCACGTTTGCTTGAGGGATAGCTTCTACATGGTGGGAGAGTGTGGAAGGAAAGTACCGTGGGAACATCTCAAGGGCAAGCTTTGAACAGGAGTTCTACGCCCAATACTACTTGGACTATGAGGTGAATGTGAAGCGTAGAGAGTACACGAACCTCAAACAGAAGGAGGGCGTGACCGTTAAGCAATTGGAGCAAGAGTTTAGAACCTTGGCTAGGTTCTTACCAGAGTATGCGGCCGATGAGGACCGCATGACTGAACACTTTTGGGATGCCTTATTGTTGGACATCCGTGATCGGGCCACATACTCGCGTCACATGACATTTAGTGAGGTGGTGGAGCAGGGCCTGCTTGGGGAAACCCAATGGAACGAGAGAAAGGAAAGGGACGCTGAAGAGGCGAAAAAGAGGAAATGGAATAATTTGGGGCAACCCGATCATTCTCGGAAGAACAACCACGGTGGTGGTGGTTCATTTAGACCACCGGCACCGCCGGCAAAGAAGAATAGGGATGCAAGGTGGCACGGACCTAGGCCACAGAATTCGGGGGCACCTAGATGCCCCAATTGCACCAAACAGCACTTTGGGAAGTGCAATGAACCATCGAGGTGTTTCAAGTGCGGGAATGCGGGCCATATGAAGGCCAATTGCCCTCAATTGACACAAGGAAATGCATCGGGAGCTGGAGGAGGGTCCATGACGGGGAGGAACTGTGCAGGACCGTCACACGGTGACACGAGAAGAGGCGGCGCGTCAACGAGCAACGCCGCGTCCGTTAACCAAGGCGAGGCCCAAGCAAGGGTCTACGCGATGACCGAGGCCGATGCTCGGGCCAACCCCGACTCCGTTGCAGGTAATCCCTTGCTAATGCTTGATAAAATACGTGCATTAATGTGTTAGAAGTGATAGCGGGGTTGTACGGGCCGGTCGGTGACTTTGTCGGTCGGTTTTTAAGTAAAAGGAGCAATAAAAGGGGAAGGGGCTGCCCAGGGCCCAACCGGCGCCGTTCCCCGGCCAACCGGCGCCGATCGTAGCGTCCAAAATGCTACTGGCACCCACGCACGCGTGCGTCCCCCGTTTTTGGGCCAACCGGCGCCGTTCGTTGCGTTAAAACACTCCGTTACCCTACTTCCACCCACGCACGCGTGCGTGGGAAGGGACGCACGCATGCATGGGAAGGGACGCACGCGTGCGTACCCCATTTCCGACAAAAAAAAACGGCCCAACCGGCGCCGGTTAGGCCCAGAACCAGTGCCGGTCCAATCCAATTTGAAAAAAATAGCTTGTTTTTGATTCGATACTTCGGGTAGGGTGTCTTACATCATCTGTAAATGTAGGAACACTCTTGATCAATGGAAGAAACGCAAGAATTCTCATTGATACCAGAGCGCAACGTTCTTTCGTGAGCGGAGCGTTTGCCGAAGGTCTTGACGTGCCATTGACGCTGATGACTCAGACCTTGTTAGTCTCCACACCGTTAATTAGGAGATGATGTGGAGAGGGACCACTATTATGAATCGTGTGAGGTAGAAGTGACGGGTCAACCTTTGACTTGTGATTTCGTACCTCTAAGTATGTTGGAGTTTGATGTGATCCTAGGGATGGATTGGCTCGAAAAGCATCATGCTAGAGTTGATTGCTACACCAAGGTCTTAGAGCTTGAGGATGATGAGGGAAACACCATACGTTTCGAGGGAGATCGAGGGAGATCTCAAAGTTGTATCATATCCGTGATGAGAGCACGGAAGATGATGAAGAAGGGATGCCACGCGTAACTTGCTTTCGTGGTAGATGGGACAAAGAAGGAGGTCGACATCAACGATGTACGTGTCGTGTGTAAGTACCCGGACGTCTTCCCCAAAGACTTACCGGGGCTTCCACCCGATAGAGAGACCAAGTTCGTGATTGAAGTTAAGCCGGGAACTAAACCCATTTCGATTCCTCCTTATCGAATGGCACCGGCGGAACTTCAAGAGTTGAAAGTCCAATTACAGGAGTTATTGGATAACGGGTTCATTAGACCTAGTCATTCACCGTGGGGAGCACCGGTACTCTTCGTGAAGAAGAAAGATGGTACACTAAGAATGTGTGTAGATTACCGACAGGTGAACAAAGTCACGATCAAGAATATGTATCCTTTACCGAGGATTGATGACTTGTTTGATCAACTGCGGGGGGGGGGGGGGGGGGGGGGGGGGGCTATGGTGTTCTCTAAGATTGATTTGAGATCGGGCTATCATCAGTTGAAAATCAAGGAGAGTGACATACCTAAGAGTGCTTTTCGCACTAGATATGGTAACTACGAGTTTCTTGTGATGTCATTTGGTTTCACCAATGCACCAACGACATTCATTGACTTGATGAACCGTGTGTTCAGTGAGTACTTAGATCAGTTTGTGATTGTATTCATTGATGACATCTTGATATACTCGAGGGACGAAGAAGAACATGCACATCACCTAAGGCTTGTGCTTGAAAGGCTAAGAGAGAAGCAACTCTTTGCCAAGTTCTCAAAATGTGAATTTTGGCTTAAGGAGATTGGCTTCCTCGGACATGTCATATCCGGTTCGGGCGTTGCTGTGGACAACACCAAAATAGAGGCCATTATAGATTGGGAGAGGCCCAAGAATGCGAAAGAGATACGCAGTTTCCTTGGTTTAGCGGGGTACTACCGTAAGTTCGTGGAGAAATTCTCCGTATTGGCGTCTCCATTAACAAAGCTCACAAAGAAGGGAGCCAAGTTCTTATGGGACGACAAGTGTGAGAAAGGATTTCTTGAACTAAAGAAAAGACTTACCGAAGCACCAGTTCTCGCCCTACCCATACATGGGATAGGGTATGATATTTACAGTGATGCTAGCATCCAAGGGCTTGGATGTGTACTGATGCAAAAGGGAAAGGTGATTGCCTATGCTTCTAGGAAATTGAGGAAACACGAGGTGAACTACCCTACCCATGACCTAGAGTTGGGGGCGGTGGTGTTTGCACTAAAGATTTGGAGGCATTATCTCTACGGGGAGACATGTCACATCTACACCGATCATAAGAGCTTGAAGTATGTATTCACTCAGAAAGAGTTGAATATGAGGCAGAGGAGGTGGATGGAGTTGATCAAGGACTATGACTAGACCACATCTAAAAACTAGGTGCAGCTTTTCCATAAGGTTAAGATGAAAGTACATCAGTATGATACTAACTACAAGATTTCAATAAAAACCAACTACAAGCACCAAATAGAAAACAGAGTGATTGTCTATTCACAAGAAAAATACAACAAAGGAAAAGGTTATGTTATCAAACAAGAATGGAAGTAATGACGTGAATTCACAAAACCTTAATTGAACCAAAAAACTCACCAAACATGAATTTTGAAAGTGCAGGGTAGTTAATGGTGTAGATAAAAATGAAAAAGAGTAAGAGAAAGTAGATACAAAGTTAGAATAAAGGGCAGCCCGGTGCACAAAGGCATCCCCACAAGGCAAGGATATTTATGTCCAGGGAAAGGTGTCACCACAATGGTGTACAAGGGGTAAGCCTTGGCCTTCGCTAAAAAGGAGAAGATATTTATGTCTTTTGATACTACAGTAGTTGCCAAAAACTGAAAGTGACATATGAATAAACTTTCTTAAATGGATTATAGAGAAAATAAAAACAACTATTTTAAAAAAGTTCATGCATGAAATTTATTAAGAATAAAGGGAGTAAGCAAAGAGAAACCTTTGACAAGGGACAAAAGTCGGGTCATGAGGTAATTACATATTTTAAAAAAGTTCATGCATGAAATTTATTAAGAATAAAGGGAGTAAGCAAAGAGAAACCTTTGACAAGGGACAAAAGTCGGGTCATGAGGCAATCCTGATAAGTTCGTATTTCAACACGCATTCAATGCGTGTTGGAGTCAGATTTTGATGGTTTTCCTCGCTCTAAGGCGTCATAAGTGTCATTTTTAGCTCAAGTCATGTTAGTCGGGTGTTGGAACGAGTTTTGGCATTTTTAGATATGAAATCGGGTCTTTTAGGGCTCGGTATCGACGCATTAAGGAGTGATCGGGACGAGTTGAGGAGTGTTCGAGAATGAATTCAAAGTTTTGAAGGGCATCGGGAGATTCGCGATGAAGATTTGATGAAGAAAGAGTTGTTCGATTGATCGCGGGGCCAAACGGGGACTTGAACGGGAGAAACACAAGGAATTCGGAAGAGAAAGGGCTACGCACGGCCGTGTGTGCAATGACGCACGCGTGCGTCCAATGAAGAAAATGAACTGGACCTTACTGCCAGCCACGCACGCGTGCGTGGCTAGGGACGCACGTGTGCGTCCCCCTTTTTACGCGGATGTCTGTTGGACGCACGGACGCCACTCACGCGTGCGTGGTGCCGTGCGTACCCAAAATCTTTCCCAATTCAGCTCAAATTGCCTTGTTTCCTATAAATATCACCCCCTAACCCTAATTAAAGGGGGATGGACTTTAGAGAGATGATTAAGGATGAAAAGTAGAGAGCTTTTCAGTCAGGTTTTTCAATTCCTTAACATTCTTTGTAAGTAACTACTTTTTGATTAATGACAATTAATTCTATTCTTCCCAATTCTATTGATTTTTCAATTATGAGTAGGGAGTAGTTTTAATTAGGGATTTGGGGTTGATGAAGGAGTTTATCATGATGTATGGCTAGTTTGTTGATGGTTTGATTACATGAATGCCGTTTAATTTGTGTTTGAATAATTTAACTGTTATCTTTTGTAATCTGGAACCGCGGCTAGAATTACAATTGCTTGTAGAATAAATTAAGAGAGATCTAGTTTATTCTAGGACACATTCACACACACTAAATCGTTCGCTAAGAGATTAGTAGCGATTAAGGGGCCGTAAGCTCGCTCATCTTGGCAATAATTTAGGATCCTGTCGCATGAGAGATCAGCCTGGTCCCCTAAATTATTGTACTCTACACCGCGAGAGCGGTAAGAACCTAGTATTGATTAGCTAGACTCAATTAAATTAAATTCATGTAATTAGGCCTGATCTGCCAGAATCTGATTACCCCAGAATCAATCCATGTTCCCTTCGTTGTTAATTAAGAAGAACCCAAACCTTTACTTTTATTCGCTCATTCGCATTAGTTTAATTCCAATTTAATTTTCCAACCCAAACCATTCTCGCACAATTTGTTTTATTTATTTATTTTTCTTAGTTAGTTTTTAATCACTGAATTTAATTAGTTCTTGATTCCCTTTTGTCCGTCCCTGTAGAGACGATACTCGTACTTACACCACTATATTACAATCTTTTTTAAGTGCGAGAAAACTCACATCAGTTTTTGGCGCCGTTGCCGGGGACGGTGTCGGTCTTAAGGGTTAATTTAACTCAGCGATTCATTTTTAGTTTCTCGTAGGATTTTTGTCCGCTAACCTTGCAGGTCAGATCTGTTTATGCATACACACTCCAAGAAGGGAGAACCGTTAATCCCTCTTAATCTTGAGATTAAAAAGCTCGCCAGACAGAACCACAAGGCTCACAAAGTGAAAATTACCATGGTCCATCAATCTTCGTCTGGAAACATAGGGTCGTCTAGTAACCCCAACCCTACTTCTCAGCCAGATTTCTATCATAACACATCACCCCAATCTTCACCACCAATTTCACCTAGAAAACCTCCAGGTTTTCAAAATTACCGCTCTCCGCTCTTTTCCCAAAATCAGCCTTCACCACAATTTAATCTCCCTCCATTATATCACCTTTTTCAAAATACCCCTACTGCTCCTGAAACCAATTTTCAAAACCAAGTTTATGGGATGCAAGGAGCAGGGCAGAGTATTCCCGTTTTCCAACCGAGACAGAACCCACTTCCAATCAATCAACCTACATTCCAAAATCAACCCCCGTACCAAAATCCATACCCCAATCAGTTTCAAAACCAAACCCAAGTCCCACCTACTCAGCCACAACCAGCCCCCCAGCCTAGACATCAGGCGCCTCCACCCAATCCATATGTACCACACAATTATCCACTCTATCAGCACCAGACCATTGCAGAGTTCCTTACACCAAACGTTTCAGAGTATGATAGCATTCAAGTACCGGGGATTACTATCAACCGTTACGAAATCAAGCCGACGGTGATAAGCATGGTGTCAAATAATCAATTTGGAGGAGGCCCTACAGAAGACCCAGTGGCACATATTACCCGTTTCCTGAGGATGTGCCAGACTTTCAAAATACCTGGGCTAATTGATGATCAAGTGAGAATGATGCTTTTCCCTTTCTCATTGAGGGACGATGCGCAGAGGTGGTTGGACAGCAATCCTCACCACCACCTCCAGACTTGGGACCAGTTGCTTAGTGCATTCATTAAGGAGTATTTCCCTACATCAAAGGCCCTAAAGTTGAAGAAGCAACTACAAGAGTTCAAGCAGGGATCTCTGGAGACACTGGCTGAAGCATGGAAGAGATTCAAGGTGCTGAGGAGAGCTTGCCCTCAGGGCAATTTGACTGATTGTGAGGTTCTTTTCTACTTTTATAGCGGGCTCAACAATGAAGGGAAGATGATGCTTGATGCTTCGGGTGGTGGAGCCTTTCCTTATTTACCATCCGAGGTGGGAGAAGAACTAGTGGAGAAAATTGTTTCGAATAACGCATCCCGGTACAACGATGGGAGTTCTCCTCAGCAAAAGGCCCCGGGTTTGTATGAGATCAGTAATAATTCTGCCCTTTCTGCAAGGGTAGATACTTTGACTAGTATGATTCAGAAGCTAGCTACCACTGTGGAAGATAATCAGAAGAAGATGGAACTTGCTCACTCGGTGCCTAGTGTAAACATGGTAGCCCCCAGTCCTATGAGTCCTTCTTGTACTATGTGTGGGGGACTCCATTGGCTACATGAATGTAATATGATGACGCACTTGGCAGCCCCTGGAGTGGAGCAAGTTGATGCAATGCACTTCCAGCGACAAGGCTACTACAACCAGCCCTACGGCCAGCAGCAACAAGGGAATTACGGGCAAGGAAATCAGCAGCAGCAGCAAGCACCTCAGCCGGCGCAAGGGAGCTTCAGGAGGGAGACTGAGCAAAAATTTTCTAGCTTGGAAGAAACACTCAAACAATTAGCGCAAAATCAACTGAGGGCGGACTCAAGGATGCAAAATATTAAAAATCAATTGGGACAGCTTGCAAAGGCTTTATCTGAAAGGCCTCAGGGATCCCTCCCTGGTAATACTGAGCCAAATCCAAGAGAACATGTTCAGGCAATCACCTTGAGGAGTGGAAAAGAGCTAGAACCTGCTGCCACAAATAAGAAGTCCGATGCAGTTGAAGTTGTACCGGCTGATTAGGAGGAAGAAAAAGAGAATGAAGAGGGAAGAGAGGTGGCGGCTGCACCAAAACAGCCCGTTACAGTCAAGAATTACACCCCACATCTTCCCTATCCGACGCGATTGACTAGAAAGAACGATAGTGACCAGTTTGGTAAGTTTCTGCATCTCATGAAACAAGTGCAGATTAACTTACCATTCATGGATGCACTAGCACAAATGCCAAAGTACGCGAAGTTCATGAAAGATCTAGTGACGAACAAGAGGAGACTGGAAGAAGCGTCAACTGTGACGCTTAATGAGGAGTGCTCAGCTGTGATACGGACAGATCTGCCGAAGAAGCTTAATGATCCAGGTTCTTTTACTATTCCTTGCTTTATAGGAGATCTTACTTTTGATAGGGCCCTAGCCGATTTGGGTGCAAGCATTAATTAGATGCCTCTTACTTTATATGAAAAGCTTGCACTCGGTCCACTTAAACCTACACGTATGTGCATTCAGTTGGCTGATCGATCAGTCAAATATCCCCAAGGGATTATTGAAGACATGTTGGTTAAGGTGGACAAATTTATTTTTCCGGTAGACTTTGTTATTTTGGACATGGATGAGGATCGTGAGGTACCATTGATATTGGGCAGACCATTTTTGGCGACTGCCCGAGCACTTATTGATGTTGGGGATGGTAAGCTTGTCCTCCGCGTTGGGGATGAGTCTGCCACCTTTGACATGTCCAAAATAATGAAGAGGCCCTGTCAGGATAGTGGATAGTGTTTTTAATTAGATTTAATGGATTCTTTGGTGGAGGAATGCATTCCTAACATGCTTTCTGATGAAGCCTTCTTTGATCTTCTTTTGGATGATAGTTTGTCAGTAGAGGATCTTGAGCTCCTCCCTAGTTTTGATTGTCTTATGATAGGTGGGGAGGAGGACTCAAGTGATGTTAGTGATGTGAAGGGGAAGGAAGATGATTTAGATAAAGTGGGGAAGGAAGACTGTCAGACTGATTCTTCCGTTGTTACCCCTTCTCCATTTAATCTAAAGCCTCTTCCCTCCCACCTTGAGTATGCTTTTATTGATGATAGTCCTGACCTCCTGTCATCCTTGCATCCGGGCTTGATCCATCTCAAAAATCTGCATGTCTTGACCTACTTAGTGAACAAAGGGAAGCTCTAGCCCGGAAACTTTCGGACATGAAAGGAATCAGTCCTGCTTTCTGCACTCATAAAATTTTGATGGAAGATAATGCTAAACCGGTAGTGCAGCCACAAAGAAGACTGAATCCTAATATGCAGGAGGTGGTTAGGGAGGAAGTCATCCGTCTGTTAGATGTAGGCATTATTTATCCGATTTCAGACAGCCCTTGGGTCAGCCCGACTCAGGTGGTTCCCAAGAAAGGGGGGATGATTGTGGTCAAGAATGAAAAAAATGAGTCGATTCCTACGCGTACGGTCACCGGATGGCGGGTCTGCATTGATTACCGAAAATTAAATGTCGCCACCCGGAAGGACCACTTCCCCCTCCCCTTCATTGATCAGATTTTAGAAAGGCTAGCAGGGCATAAGTTCTACTGTTTCCTTGACGGGATGTCGGGATACTTCCAGATCCACATAGCCCCAGAGGACCCGGATAAGACCATGTTCACATGTCCATTCGGTACCTTCGCATATCGGGGGATGGCGTTTGGATTATGTAATGGCCCTGCTACCTTTATGAGATGCATGCTTACTATTTTTGGGGATTTTATTGGGAAGTTTATGGAGGTTTTTATGGATGACTTTTCTGTGTATGGTGATACTTTTGATGAGTGCTTAGAGAACTTGAAGAAAGTCCTGGTTAGGTGTCGTGAAGTGAATTTGGTGCTTAACTAGGAGAAGTGTCACTTCATGGTTAGTGAGGGAGTGGTCCTAGGGCATAAGATATCGAGTAGGGGAATTGAGGTTGATCCGACTAAGGTTGATGTTATTTCTAAATTACCTCCCCCTACCTCAGTCCGTGCCATTAGGAGTTTTCTAGGACACACAGGTTTCTACCGTAGGTTCATCCAGGACTTTTCTAAGATAGCCCGACCCATGACTAAGCTCCTTGAGAAGGACGCACCGTTTGACTTCTCAAATAAGTTGATGGATAGTCTACCCGGGGGTATGTATCCGAAGGGTTATTGCGGGGAATAACTAGAGAGAAGTCAGAGCATAAGTAAGAGAGAGAGAGAGTATATTGCTGAGCAAGTAGTGAGCGTATTTCGCTTGGTTACAAATGGGGAAAGGGGTGCTATTTATAGCAGTAATAAATGCCAGATAGGGACACGTGTCATCATTCTGGTGGTCGAGGGGTCACCTCAACGGGGTGGTGCTGGCATTCGCATGTGGCCGCATTAAATGCGGCTGTTGGATGTGACGTCGTACTTGGTACGGTGATTCAGGCGCATGTGGAGAGGATATTATGTCGAGAAAGGTGCCCTCGGCTGCAGATGATTAGCCGAGGGCTCTAAGTACCGGGGACCTCCTTAGTGCCGAGGGCTCTAGGTGCCGAGGGCTTTTGATTTTCACCGTTTTCTCCCAGTAACTTTGTTTGCTTGAGTTGGCCATCCTGTGAGAATTTGGAGCCTTCAGCCAGGGGGGCGAAGGCACCCCCAGTGTGCCACGTGGGTTGCTCGGTACTTGGGGCGCTGTGATTCGGGCCTGTTGTGCTTCCTGGGCCTATTGGGCCTCCATTAGAATAGTAGGAGTCTATGGGCCGGGGGTTCCTAGGCCATATACTCCATCAGAAGTGTTTAGAGGCTTTTGAGTGTTTAAAGGAGAAACTGGTCAAGGCACCGGTGGTAGTAGCTCCTGACTGGTCTCTGCCTTTTGAGATTATGTGAGATGTTAATGATTTTGCAGTAGGAGCCGTTCTTGGGCAGCGTCGAGAGAAACATTTTCAGCCTAATTCTTATGCTTCTAAGATTCTCGATAGTGCCCAGGAAAATTACACTACCACCGAGAAAGAATTGCTTGCTCTTGTGTTTTCTCTTGACAAGTTTCGTCCTTATTTGATTTTGTCTAAGGTAGTGATATTCACCGATCATTCTGCTCTTAAATTTTTGATACAAAAAGTGGATGTTAAGCCTAGATTGATTCGGTAGATATTACTACTCCAGGAGTTTGATATTGAGATAAGGGATAAGAAAAGGGCTGAGAATTTAGCAGCTGATCACTTGAGTAGGTTAGAGAACCCCTTTCTTGATTCCTTGAGTGAGAGGGATATTGAGGGTACTTTTCTTGATGAGAGATTTTTGCGTATTATTGATGAGGTGCCTTGGTTCTCGGACATCACCAACTATCTTGTTGGGGGTGTTGTTCCGTCTGATTATACACCTCATCAATGAAGAAAATTCTTTGCTGATCTGAAGTATTATTTCTGGGAGTAACCATATATGTTTCGTATTTGTGCTGATCATGTTGTTAGAAGATGTGTTCCCCTTTGTGAAGGAGCTGAAATTCTTAAACAATGTCACTCCGGACCAACTGGGGGACACTATTCTTTCAACCGGACAGCCCGTAAGGTCTTGGAATGTGGTTTCTTCTGGCCCACTTTGTTTAAAGATGCTCTAACCTTTGTGTAGCAATGTGACAGGTGTCAACGCACCGGGCGGTTACCAAGAGGGATGAGATGCCCCAGAATTTTATATTGGCTTGTGAGGTATTTGATGTTTGGGGCATTGACTTCATGGTACCGTTTCCGGGTTCTAAAGATAATAAATTCATTCTTGTCGTTGTAGACTATGTTTCTAAGTGGGTCGAGGCTGAAGCTCTGCCCACGAAGATGTTAGAGTTGTGATTCGTTTTCTAAAGAAATTGTTTTCTAGATTTGGAGTGCCACGAGTCTTGATAAGTGACAGGGGTACCCACTTTAGGAATGATCCCATAACGTGCCTTTTGGAAAAGTACGGGGTCACTCATAAAGGGGGAGTCCCTTATCACCCTTAAACTAGCGGCCAAGTTGAGAATTCGAACAGGGACATTAAGACCATCCTTGAAAAGACTGTCGAGACCCATAGGAAGGATTGGTCTGATAAGTTAGATGATGCATTGTGGGCATTGCGTACAGCGTATAAGACACCCATTGGAACTACTCCGTTTCACCTAGTGTATGGGAAGGCTTGCCACCTTCCGGTAGAGATTGAACATAAGGCCTACTGGGCCTTGAAAATGCTGAATAAGGATCTTTCTTTGGCAGGTCGTGAGCGGCTTTGGAAGCTCAACGAGTTGGACGAGTGGAGGCTTATGGCCTATGAGAATTCTAAGATTAGTAAAGAGCGCACCAAAGCATATCACGACCGACATATCAAACAGGGCAAAGAGTTTTGTAAGGGGGGGTCATGTTCTGCTATTCAATCCCCGAATGATTTTTTTTAAGGAAAGTTGAAGTCTAGATGGTCTGGCCCCTTCGTAGTAAGCGAAGTTTTGCCATACGGTACAGTTGAGATAGACCATCCTGAGAAGGGCCGTTTTAAAGTTAACGGCCACCACCTAAAGAAGTACTACGAAGGACCGTTAGACCGCGAACGTGAGGTAACCTTTATCATGAATTTTGAGAGATGAGTGCGTAGTTGCGTCGGGCAAACGACGTTAAAAATAGCGCTTCTCGGGAGGCAACCCGAGCTTAATTTTTGCTTCAGTAGCTTAGTTTTTACCGCGTTTCAATTAACCCACAAAAAACCACACAAAAAAAATCGTCAACGCACGCGTGCGTCACTGCGGGGGGAACAGACTGAAACACACTGCTAGCCACGCACGCGTGCGTCCCAACTTTCAAAAAGTCGAGCAACACACTGCCAGCCACGCACGCGTGCGTGGCTAGGGGACGCACGCGTGCGTCCCATCTTTTAAAACAACCCTGCGAACTCTTTTCCACCATCGCAACAACAAAACACCCCAGAGCTCTTCCCCATACCCGCGACCCACGGCCGAACCAAGACCACCACACGCCACCGACCCTGCAACTCTGAGACCATCCCACCCCCTTCTCTCTCCTCTACTCCAACCAAGGTAATCTTCTCCTTCTCTCTTCATCTCTTCCCCATTAATGGTGTTTTCAAGCTTTGTGATGTCCGAATTTGCATGAACTCAAAAATTAGGGATTTGATTTTCTTTGTTCAAATTGAGGCTTGTATTGTTGCTATTAAATGTTCTACTTGGATGATTTTGCCTCTTTTGCTTGAAATCCCTAATTTTTGAGTTGATTTTGCCAAATTAGGGTAAATTTTGCCAATGTGACCATAAATTGGGGGGTTTTGATTTCTATGCTATCTTTGAGATTGAATGAATGCTTGTGATGATCTATGATTTTTGTTGAGTCCTTTTGTGCATGAATCCCCAATGTTTAGGCCAAACTTTGTCAAATTTGAGAATTGGGAGTTCTTTCCCTAATTTTGATTTTCCTTCTAATTCTTTTGGGAAGAACTTCCTTCTAAACATTTGTAATGATAAACGATGCTTGCTTGTGATCTTGTTTATACCGTGTGTCGTTGAAAATTTGAATTTTATTTAAAGAACCCTTCTTTGATAAAAGTTCAAAATTTTCAACTATTCTGGTTAAACTTGGGATTGTTTTAGTTAATGATGATCTTGGTTGATTAATTGCTGACGGGGCCATTAATCTTCTATAATTTTGCTCAATTCTAACACTTGAAAGCCCCGTTGGAATTCCTTTGTTTAAACCTTTTTGCAGATGGGCCGCACCAAACAGACCTCCAAACGTCAGCGGGATAGCACAGGGGCCAGCTCAAGCCGAGCTGGACAAAGTGGGAGCCGTCAACCGGCTGCCCCATATATGCCTCAGTTCGTGGATGAGGCGCAAAGGCAAAAATATGAAGAGCTGATGAACATGAGTGTGGGGCAAAGATTGTATCCACATTTACCCACCTTAGGACAGGCCGGCATACGACATGAGGTCATGCAGCTCCTCCGTCGTGATTGGTGGCAGCACCTCTTCTTCGGCATCGATGAGACCACATACAAAGAGATCACATGTGAGGTGCTGTCTTCTTTCAAGCCACCCAAGACCTTTGACAACATTTTTCTGCCGGTGATCAAATTCCGAGCTTTCGGTGGGTCTCACATCATATCGGTGAGCGACATTTCAACACATCTTGGCTTCAATACTCTAAATGACGTGGCCCGTTGGGAGGGGAGCTTACTAAACATTCCCCCAGAAGTAAACCGGAAAGACTTCTGGAAGTCCATAGCCCCTGGTGCCGGTGATTACAAACCCCAGACTGCACCCAGCACTGCACTTCACCCATTCCAATTCCGGGTGGTCCATGCCCTCCTTAGCTCTACTGTTTCAGGCCGCGCAGAGGTTAGCGGCAAGGTCTCTGCCACTGATCTTTTCTGTCTCTGGTGCATGATCAACGAGAGGAGGCCGATCTTTGGATCTCTATTCGCAGGCATGTTCCTCAGACAGGCTAATTATCGAGTTAAGGCGATTTTCGCCGGTCCTTACATCACACGTCTGCTGAAAGGAATGGGGTACGAAGATCGGTTTGAGGGGATGACCCGGATAGATAGCACCCATCTGATGAAGAAGTTGCCTAAGATGATTCCGGTGAGGGCGCAGGAAGAGGGGGAGCATGGAGACAATGAAGAGGAGCATGGAGAGCATGAGATGGAGCACGAGATGGTGCACGAGGCCCCCTATGTGCCCCCTCCCCAGGGTTACGTTTATCCCAACACCTGGGAGGGGATGCATCAACATCAAGGAGACACTTACATAAGACTCTACCAGCACCAGCAGCAGTTTTTCGCTGACATCACCTCTGGCCTAGCCTCGATCGACACGCGGCTGACAGCTCTGGAGAGTCGATGGGATGGCCAGCACACTGACGAGCACTACCCACCCCTCCCCCATTTTAGATTGTTACATGACATTGTTATTACACTACTTCACCGCACACTTTATTACTTTGCCACTCTTGTTTGTGGATGTTGTGTTTTTATTCTTTTGTGAGTGCAGCTTTGTTTCGGGAAAAATCTTACTTAGCGGCATGGAACGAGGTAGCGGTAGAGGGAAAGACCAGCTAAATGACCTAGGAGAGTTTCTTTGTTCCTTACTCGCTTCTATACGCTCGTTTTAATTTTGACTTGAGTTAAGTTGAGCATGCGTGACCCTTTCCTCTTTACCCCCTGATGCATAGTGCATTTTTGGTCATCGAGGGCGATGCCAAAGTTTAAGTGTGGGAGAGTGAATTGGGCATTCGGGCAGTAGTTGTCACATGGGATTACTACAGTTAGCATTCGGAGGTGTTAGTTGTATATTCATAGAAAAGTCATGTCAAATTCTTGAAATTTTTTGTGAATTGGGCATTCGGGCGGTAGTTGTCACATGGGATTACTAGAGTTAGCATGCACAGGTGTTAGTTGTATATTCATAGAAAAGTCATGTCAAATTCTTGAAAATTTTTCTTTAAAATGTGTCTTTGTGAGCTGGCTACATACTTGTCACGGCGGTAAGTCGAGTCGCGGCGCCAGCCAACTGCCATATTGCCTAGGCGATTAGGCGCCCGCCTAGGCGACAATTAGGCGACTAGTCGCCTATATATTTATATATATATATATATATAATTATGTATATAATTATATATATAATCATACATATAATTAAACTATGCAAAATATATATCATATGTAGTATATATTAGTATGTACCGGTTTTTATGATTATTTTAACAGTTTATTATTTTATAATTTAGAACATATAATAAAATAGAAGTCTCACGGGTTGGGTATATCATTATATCATATTATATCTTGATTCTGTAATATAGAAGTGTATATATACACATATATTGATAGATAGATGAAAATACACCCTTTATATATTAAGCCAAGAGGAAGAGATCGGGGACTGGGAACTAGGGAGTCGCCTGCTACTCTGCTTCCGCGAGCGAGGGACAAGGAGGGCCATACCTGCGACTTTGTCTTCTTCGTGGAGTTGTTCGCCTGCTTCCTACGACTCTACGAGGCTGCGACTTGGCTTGGCTATACGACTTTGGTCAACGAATCGTCGGTAAGGAAGATTACTATGGGCTTGCTTTTAATTAAAGCCTAAATCTATTTTTATTTTGGGTTCTGGGCCTGCGCCATAGCAGTCCGACTTTCCAAAAAGGCGAGGACTTCGACGCCAAAACAGCGCCTAGACGACGCCTAGACGACGCCATTCACGACTACTCTTCATCTGGCGAGGCGAGTGAAGCTGGCGAGCAATCCCTAGCGCCAGGACGCCTAGTCGGCGACTAGGCGACGCCTAGGCGACGCCGTGACAAACATGGCTGGCTAGCGTTTTGACTATGCTTTTAGGACATCTTTGAAGTGTTTAGGCTTAAATTGCTTTCACTGTAATCTAGTTGTTGAGAGGATGAAGGCATTAGTCATCCATTGAATTAATTCACAAATCTTCCATCCCACCTGAAAAAGTCCTCTAGGAGAATCCATTTTGAGCCTAACCATTTTTGTTCTTTACCCAATTAATTGAACTCCATAGCCAAATGGCCTATTTCCGTACCCGTGAATAATTCTGACAAAGTCTTGGTGTTCAGGGAACTAGGGGGATTTATTTGATAAGTTTAGGGAATTTGTGTAGGAGCCATTTTTTTGCACTGTTCCTATGCCCCAAAGTGGGGTAAGAGCAGTCACTTTTTAGGAATTTGATACTTTCGAGGATTGCATTGTAGGCATGAATTCACATTAATAAATAAACTTTAATTTCTATTTTTCTTTGGTGAGGCCGAGATTAGAATGAGGTAACGTCTAGTGAGAATCCGAAATGTGAAAAATTAATATAGCTAGACCTCTTACCTTGCGAAAAAGAGAATGGGAGCCCGGGTCAAAAAGCGTAAGTGTTTTCACAATAAGATGAGACCTTGGGTATCTTTCGAAAGAAATGGCGTTCTCGTGCCAACATGACAAGGAAAACTAAACTTATTTAATGAACTTGGAGGCTTCAGCAAAATTAGCTTTAGTCCTCCGCGTACTTCAAGTATACGTCACAACACCAATGTGCCGCGGCGGTTTAGCTTAGTTGTACACCATGTCTACTCTTTGCATAGGTTTAGATGATTGTTCCTAAATTGTGGCCTATTGAGTTCCTTGATCCTAAGAATAGCCTGAATTTCCTGAATGCATTCAGTCTTTGTTAGAATATTCCAATCTCTCAAAAGAAAGGGACTGTTTATTACCATTCACCATTCACCATCACCTTCACAAATCCTTCTGATCACTAGCTAGTTTATTAGTGTACGCTGTCATTACTTTAAGGATGTTGTGAATAATTTTGTCAAACAGTTTAGTTTGAGTGCAAAGATATAGTTTAGGGAAGAATTTTCAAGGCTTAGAATGTCTGTTCTGTGAATATCCCGTTAGCTACGTGTGCATGCTGACTGTTTTAATTCCGTGTGGTGATTATCGTGAGTCCCGTTGTGCGATTTGCTTGAGGACAAGCAAAAGCTTTAGTGTGGGGGAATCGGATAAGTTCGTATTTCAACACGCATTCAATGCGTGTTGGAGTCAGATTTTGATGGTTTTCCTCACTCTAAGGCGTCATAAGTGTCATTTTTAGCTCAAGTCATGTTAGTCAGGTGTTGGAACGAGTTTTGGCATTTTTAGATATGAAATCAGATCTTTTAGGGCCCGGTATCGGCGCATTAAGGAGTGATCGGGACGAGTTGAGGAGTGTTTGAGAATGAATTCAGAGTTTTGAAGGGCACCGAGAGATTAGCGATGAAGATTTGATGAAGAAAGAGTTGTTCGATTGATCGCGGGGCCAAACGGGGACTTGAACGGGAGAAAACGAGGAATTCGGAAGAGAAAGGGCTACGCACGACCGTGTGTGCAATGACGCACACGTGCGTCCAATGAAGAAAACGAACTGGACCTTACTGCCAGCCACGCACGCGTGCGTGGCTAGGGACGCACGCGTGCGTCCTCCTTTTTACGCGGATGCCTGTTGGACGCACGGACGCCACGCACGCGTGCGTGGTGCCGTGCGTACCCAAAATCTTTTCTAATTCAGCTCAAATTGCCTTGTTTCCTATAAATATCACCCCCTAACCCTAATTAAAGGGGGATGGACTTTAGAGAGCTGATTAAGGATGAAAATTAGAGAGCTTTTCAGTCAGGTTTTTCAATTCCTTAACATTCTTTGTAAGTTCCTACTTTTTTATTAATGACAATTAATTCTATTCTTCCCAATTCTATTGATTTTTCAATTATGAGTAGGGAGTAGTTTTAATTAGGGATTTGGGGTTGATGAAGGGGTTTATCATGATGTATGGCTAGTTTCTTGATGGTTTGATTACATGAATGCCGTTTAATTTGTGTTTGAATAATTTAACTGTTATCTTTTGTAATCTGGAACTGCGGCTAGAATTATAATTGCTTGTAGAATAAACTAAGAGAGATCTAGTTTATTCTAGGACACATTCACACACACTTAATCGTTCGCTAAGAGATTAGTAGCGATTAAGGGGCCGTAAGCTCGCTCATCTTGGCAATAATTTAGGATCCTGTCGCATGAGAGATCAGCCTGATCCCCTAAATTATTGTACTCTACGCCGTGAGAGCGGTAAGAACCTAGTATTGATTAACTAGACTCAATTAAATTAAATTCATGTAATTATGCCGGATCTGCCAGAAATCTGATTACCCCAGAATCAATCCTTATTCCCTTCGTTGTTAATTAAGAAGAACTCAAACCTTTACTTTTATGCGCTCATTCGCATTAGTTTAATTCCAATTTAATTTTCCAACCCAAACCATTCTCGCACAATTTGTTTTATTTATTTATTTTTCTTAGTTAATTTTTAATCGCTGAATTTAATTAATTCTCGATTCCCTTTTGTCCGTCCCTGTGGAGACGATACTCCTACTTACACCACTATATTACAATCTTTTTTAAGTGCGAGAAAACTCACATCAAATCCCAAAGCCTCGGAGGAAGCAGCTAAACTCATGCCAAAAAAGCAGCCTAAAGAAGGTATGGATGCCTCACCACTGCCCAAACCGCAATATTCTTAATATGCTCCAGTTTCAACATCGACTTGGCATTAACATGGTTCTGTTTCCTCCCATTTGAATCATGTTTAATTGTGTTTGATCCTTTCTTTCCCATCTTTTTGAGTGGCTGCAGTGCCTTCTACGAGAATTTCACCTAACAAAAATCAGTAAAAATGGTGATTTTCGGCCTTATAATTCCTCATACTAAGGTTTTACTGGTTTAATTCACAAGAACAATCTATCGAGCCATCTAGGGATATTCCAGAAGTCATAATTCAGAATTCACAAGTCACAACTCACAACAAAGTGTATCTTACATATTGGGAGTGAGGGAGTGAAATATAACACAAATAAAACTGAAAGTAAAATACTTAAATACATACTTGAAAATCAGAAGACAGCTCAATCAAAAGGCAGGGGCGGAGGGCGCAGCACATGGTGGAATTCGGGAGCGGGCTAGGGGCACAGGTGCATGGGCAGTAGGGCACTGCGGTCTGCTAAGCGAGATACAGAATTATAGAGAACGCCGATATTCCGGCTGACTCCGATATTTTCAGCGAAGTAGAGAACGCCGACCGACGTGAGAGGCAGTAGGTCATCTGTTTCATTGCTTGTCTGCTTCCACATGTCTCAACTTGTCTACTCCACTGCTTTGGCGATGCTCGTTCATTGCTGATTTACCGATTTTCGGCCTCCAGTGTTTAGCTTGGGTCGTCTTGTTTCCGTTAGGGCCTCTGGACAAAAGCTGCTCACATACATTTGTGTTTAGATCTACTTAAAAAAAATTCGGGAGGAGGAGAAAAAAATACTGGAGTGTTTGAGTGAAATTACAGAAGTACTTGTGAGCTTCAAATTTCTCATAGAAGCATTTATTTAGAAATTGGGGGAAACCAAATTTTAGAAAACAATCAGAAGAAGAATGAATTCCAAGCACTCCCCTAGTACCAATAGTTTCTTTAGTGTATAAGCCTTATTGTATATAAAAACTAGAGAAGTGGTTGCGCGTTGCGCGAATGTCATATACTCAATTTGAACTTGCTTTGAATTTTGTATATGCTTCATAATGTAAAACGTTGTTTGAATATATTGATAATAAAGATGATGCATCGTACCAGATACACATATCTTATTTAATTTAATAAGAAGTAGATGTTTTATTTTATATTTTTACATTTTCATTTTAATTTTTAAGTTTTTTGGTTTTTTATCTTTTAATTTAACGTTTTTAAATTATTTATCTATTTTTACATTTATAATATTTTTTAAATTATTTTTATTTTTTTTTCAAATTTATATGAATTTTATAATATTTATCAATAAGCCTACTTTTAAAAGTAACCTGCTATAGTAGGTCAAATTGATACTTTTTTTAGTAAAACGACTTAATTGAAGGATTGAAAATTGTAGAAAAATCTATTTGACAATTTTCCTTAATAATAATATAAGATAAACTCAAGGTAGTCGTAATGTAATAAAACATACGAATTAGTAGGACGGGAGCAGTACACTTGAAAACATAGCATTAAATGATGGAGAAAACATAGGAAAGTGCAGAATAAATGTAGACAAAATGAGTATTAATACGTGTTAGGCGAACAAAATAGTAAAATGTATCTATCAAAAATCAAACAAATGAATTATCTACCTTATTTACACATGCACAAAAGGGACATATGCATAAATATCACATATTCCACATAATTTGAAGCTATAAAAAATTAAGTGGATATCATATATATTTACACATGCACAAAAGGGGCATATGCACACAAAAAATGAGTTCACTAATTTTAGTTTTTAAGGTATCAAAAATAATGGGGATTATTCAAAGATTAAGCGGAAATAAATTTGTAAGAAAAGTAAAAACCGATTTGTGTTTAGCTAAAAATTATATGTGAAGGTAGTTACAATGAGATAACTTGACATATTATGTATTATCAAACTCATAGTGTGCATTTTATTTTGTTTCATATGACTTGTTGATACCATTTAATTATAATCGAGATAACATTAATGAACTTGGGAATATTACATTAGCTAATCAGCTAAATTTATGCTATGTCGAAGTTTACATTTGTAAAATATAAGCACTGCAAAACAATTAGTGACAGAGAAATAGCCTTGGAGCAAAAAATAAAATAAAATGCAATGCAACTCATCAACCAATGGAAAGAACTTCGTGAAAAAGGTTGAAATAATTTAGTAGAGCATAGGATACTTCATACTTTAGAAATTGCTGATCATGATATTGAGAAGAGAGCGGGACAAAAAGACCTTCAAATCCCATTGTGTATTTGAAATTTTGAAAAGTTAAAATCTGAATGTAAAATTCAATTGATAAGAGATGGTACATCTTCTTGAACGGAGATGTGTGAATATGATGCTTTGGTTGGAAAATGAATTCAAATCAAGAAAACAAATGGACACAAAAACTAAACACTAAACAAATAAAAATATGTTGCGGTTGAAGAGTCCAACAAAAATGATAACATATACGGAGTAATGATGCTCGTGGAGTAAGTGTCATTGAACACAAGTAGGTATATGTAGTATTCAAAGTCAATTAGTTGTAGAATTTGACGGTGAGGTCGGTAATTTGAAAGACAGTTCATACGAGACACTATCATAGACATCGTACTACACGTGTACTACGGAGTCGGCAAATTATACCGTGAGATCGACTCACCATGCACATGTCTAACACCGACTCTCACCCGTCTTTTGAACTAGAAATCTTGGTGAGCCGACTAGAGTTGGCAGGTTTCCTTCTCGTTTATTTGTTCTAGAATCTCAATGTCCATGCTTGCATTTGCTTCAGTCGCATCCCCAACTTCCTTATGCTTCTGGTAGATTGAATTTTCCTTTCTTGCACTATTATCAGTTATGCCCTCGGACCCGCGCACCACCAATATATAATACCCCTCTCCTTGGTATCTTCATCCCTTGCCATACTTGGACCCATGTCCACCTTCTCTCTATTACCGCCAAAGCTCTTCTCTCATCCCCTTGAATTGGTATTAACCACTTATTGCCTCCTCCCACTAGCCTCTTTCCCCGATAGCTCTAATCCATGACCTATAAGATTTTTCCACTCCTACTGAGCCCTCCTCCGATAGCATAGGACAAAACTTCTTTGCATGCCAAATAATCTCGCATATCATTTTCATTTTCATTTACCCCAGTGTCGCAAAGGCTCCCACCTACGATAGGGTAAGGGGGGTCGGATGTACGCAGTCTTACCCATGTACTAAAGTACAGAGAGACCGTTTCCGGACCAAATAATCTCGCATAGAAAACAAAAACTAGGCAAGTTATCATAACGAAAGATTACTCTGAATCCTTCCCCTCCCTCCGTTTTATTTCAATTTCTTTTTCAAAAGTTCTCCACCATACAGGATAACTCCAATTCTCGGAGACGGGCTTCAACCAAAAAGTACCTTCATATGTACGCATAAACGAACCTAGATAGTTTAATTTCCAATTCCTACTGCATTTTGTGGAGTAAGATACGCACCGACAAATCATGCACCTGAATTCAAAAGTCAGACAAATAAAGTGGTACAGTTGACAGAATATCTACATTCATAAGTTTAGGCAGAATAATCAAAATTTGATCAATCATCCAAAATCCTATTCAAATCAACCTCATGATAAAATTGAAATACGTAGCGACATTCCCCTAAATTCTTTATTGAAAGCCCTTTAACAGGTTTTAAAAGGAAAAAGGGTCATATAGACCCTTCTACAAATGTTAAAACATCATTTAGACCCATGTACTAAAAAACAATCAGATGAGTTCATATACTTTTAAAAAACAATCAATTAAGTCAAATTAAGGAAAGGTAACCTTCTATGGCAGGTTACTCTTTTTCTTTTTTAAATTCTCTTGGCACTCCCTCGTTCCAACAATTCCATATCCATCACCTACGCGGCTACGCTCACCTTCTGATCCCCTCCTTCGTACTTTTTTTCTTCTCTCTCCACTAATGTCCTTGTCCCCTTCGGCCCTTTCACGTCCGTTCCATGTTCTTGACTTCTTGGCGTCAAGAATTGTTGAAGCAGCGGAAGTGCGAAGCGGGTGTGCAGAAGAATGAAATGAGATGTCTTCGTCCTCCATCGCTCCCGTCTCCGGTAAAGTCGTACCTCCATGGATGAGCATAGAGGGGTTTCGTCGCTCTCCTGGAGAACTGGAGAAGCTGGAGAAGTAGAGTAGAGATCACCTGGAGGACTACACACACACACACACACACACATATATATATATATATATATATATATGTGTGTGTGTGTATGTATATGTATATACGTGTATATATATATAATACAGACTATGTATATATATATATATATATATATATATATATATATATATATATATATATATATATATATATATATATATATATATATATATATATATATATACATATATATATATATATATACATATATATATATATATATACATATATATATATATATACATATATATATATATATATATACATATATATATATATATATATATATACATATATATATATGAGATTGACATAGAGAAGGGGGGCAATATGGTGTCGACGATGATGATGATCGAGACCCAGCTTCGGTGCAGGTTTCGACCGTGGATCTCGAGTATTTTAAACTTGGACGTGGAAGCAGTCAAATCGGAGAAAATCAGAAATCGTTGCTTAAAGAACAAGCAGAAAGAACGCAGAAGAAAGATAAAATAACAAAAAGCAAAAAAAAAAAGAGAAAATAAAGAAAAGAAAATGTCAAACATGCAGTCATGTACTTAACCGGCTGAGTGGGTAAGTTTCCGGTAAATAGGACCAAATTGATGGTTCTTGGAGAGTAAATGTACTTAAGTGATGGTGTGATGCTTTTATAAGTAGATGGGTTAATGTGATGTTTTGGTGATAGTTGAAAGGCTTATGTGACCCTTTTTCCAGTTTTCAAATAGTCACAATGGTCTCCTTAAAGAGAGAAATGTATCGCCCTTTCAGAGGTGCGAGTATCAATCAGTGAGAGACACACCCCTATATTGACATTGTCCAGAAAAGATTGTTAAATCTTGATTTTAATTATAAAATCCTATGATACTACACTTATAAATTGATTTTAAGCATCTAAAATCATAAAATCATAATAAAATCGTATAGACTCATGACCCACTCATCTAAAGTCGAATAAAGTTGATCGATTTGATTTTGGACTTTAATTTCGATTAAATCACGCCGTCGAAATACTTCGTATAAAAAAGCAAACAAATAAATACGGTACTGTATACTGAATTATTGATACTAATTTTTGACCTTTTAATTAGGTGAGTTTGAATCGCGGCCGTTGATAAAAAGGCATAAGTTTCTATATCCGGCCGGACCCTTCCCCTTCAAGCTGATACCTCACGCCGTTGACAACGTGACAAATCCAGCTCACCTTACACATACACGCCGTATTTATATAATCATAACAGTCCTTATGCTTGCCATAACTGTCCGCGCAATCCGCGGTTTTATTCTTTTCTTCATCATTCCAACGACTGATCCACGGTTTGAGTTCCAGTGTCCGCCATGGACGGCGGCGGAGGCACTGCGGAAGTCGACCACGGCCGAGGACCGGAACCGGTGGGAGTGCAGATCCAGCAGACTCGGCGGCTGCCGGATTTTCTCCAGAGCGTGAACTTGAAGTACGTGAAACTAGGTTACCACTACTTGATTTCTCATCTGTTAACTCTGTGTCTTATTCCTGTGATGGTCGTTATTATTATCGAGGCCTCTCAGATGAATCCAGATGACATTCGCCAGTTATGGCTTCATTTGCAGTACAATCTCGTTTCTGTGATTATCTGCTCCACCGTTATGGTCTTCGGATCCACGGCTTATATCATGACCCGGCCGCGGCCGGTGTATTTGGTTGATTACTCTTGTTATCAGCCTCCGGATAACCTCAAGGCTACCCATCATCGGTTCATGGATCACTCTAGGCTCACGGGAGACTTTGATGATTCCAGCCTCGAGTTTCAGCGTAAGATCTTAGAGCGGTCTGGCCTTGGGGATGAGACTTACTTCCCGGAGGCTATGCACTGCGTCCCCCCTCAGCCGTCTATGCTGGCCGCCAGGGAAGAGGCAGAGCAGGTCATGTTTGGTTCATTGGATAATTTATTTGCGAATACCTGTTTGAAACCCAAAGATGTAGGCATACTCATTGTAAATTGTAGCCTCTTTAATCCAACTCCGTCACTTTCTGCTATGATTGTGAATAAATACAAATTAAGAGGCAATATTAGGAGTTTCAACTTGGGGGGTATGGGTTGTAGTGCAGGTGTGATTGCTGTTGATCTAGCCAAGGACTTGTTGCAAGTGCACAGAAATACCTATGCTGTTGTTGTCAGCACAGAAAACATCACTCAGAATTGGTATTTTGGGAATAAGAAGTCTATGCTGATACCGAATTGTTTGTTTAGAGTGGGAGGTTCTGCTGTTCTTTTATCTAACAAGTCAATAGACAGGAGAAGAGCAAAGTATAAGCTTGTTCACGTCGTGAGGACTCACCGAGGGGCCGATGATAAGGCCTTCCGTTGTGTTTACCAGGAGCAGGACGAAAACGGCAAGACAGGAGTTTCCTTGTCAAAAGAACTAATGGCAATTGCTGGTGGTACACTTAAGACCAATATCACCACACTTGGTCCCCTCGTGCTGCCAATCAGCGAACAGCTTCTCTTCTTTTCTACATTGGTAATCAAGAAATTATACAACGAGAACATCATGCCATATATCCCAGATTTCAAGCTGGCATTTGATCACTTCTGCATACATGCTGGGGGGAGGGCGGTGATTGATGAGCTGGAAAAGAATCTCCAACTCCTTCCAACACACGTGGAGGCCTCCCGAATGACACTACATCGATTTGGTAATACTTCATCCAGCTCTATCTGGTATGAGCTGGCATATACTGAGGCCAAGGGAAGGATGAGGAAAGGACACAGAGTGTGGCAGATCGCATTCGGGAGTGGTTTCAAGTGTAACAGTGCTGTTTGGCAAGCACTTCGTAACGTGAGGCCATCCACTAAGAGTCCATGGGAGGATTGTATTGACCGGTACCCGGTGAAAGTAGTGTTTTAGCACAATATGTCATGGATATGTTATAGTAACTCTTGATAACTGGTATACAGTTCTCCCAATCTGTTATTCGCTGTGCTGCTTGTGGATCCCTTTTTTCTGTTCCATAGGGTTTGTACTTTCGGTTTTTATCTTCCCTTTCTTTATCCAGTGTTTAGATTTTATGGCTTTGTTCGGTTACCATTTCATCTGAATCTAGTGTTGCAGTGCACTAGTGCAGCTTGTTATTTTTGAAGACTATCGAGTTACAGATGTACCATTGGCTGTAGTATTTTAAAAGAATCATTTTTGTTTAGGTATAATTCTTTCTTGAAAGAAACCACAGTGACATGGGTTAAATGAGGTTCTGCTTTGTGTTTATTGACCTTGTATATAAGTAGGACAATTACCGGTTCCAAAAGTTGGCATGGATGAATTTATTATAGAGAATAAGGGCTTGTTTATTAAGAGCTATTTGGCTGAATTGAGTAAATCGGAGAAGGTTCTTCAAAGGGTTATTCATTTCAACCATGGTCGGAAGCATCTTGCAATGATAGTGGCTTTTAAAATGGTATGTACTCCGTACATAATACATTTAGCTTTTAAGCTATATTATTTTTATAACTTTTGAAGCAAAAAACTGTGCGGCTTAACAGTTGAGTTTAAAAAGCCACAACAATGTCAATTTGAGCCCAAGTAAGCCAGCCACAAACAAGAATTTTGCTTATTTAGCGAGCGAAATCAAAGTCCAACTTTCGATAGAAAACTTATCCTAAGATTGATAAGTGGAAGATTTGTATTACCAAATGGACTCTACACAATTAGATTTTCACCCAAATTCACAACTTATACCAAAAGGGCTTTAGTAATTCAAATGGACAAAGTCCAATTGGGTCCTCTGTTGTGATTGATGGTCCCCATATTGCTAATTTTACTAACACCGTTGTTCAACTTGTCCAAGATTACACGATCGTGAAATATGGTTTGCTGGGAAGGTTGAATATACAATATTTCTTGAAAGCTGTCAATTTTTGTCTCTGCATTTCAATGTGTTGAGACCTGACACAGGGAAATCGGCTATTGATTTGCTCCCACATGGTCACATATAATGATATAAACAGTTCTTCCATGGTGTTTTTTTCACAATGTGTTAATAATTGAATGAGAGAAACAAAAATTAAAGCAAAATAATAAAAAATTAATAGTTGAAACTTGAAACTTGAAAGAATACATTTTCGTGTATCCAATATAGGGATTACGATATTTCATACTCCTCATGTCCCTATTTAAAATTCTCATTTTGACTTGCCCTAACAATAAAATAGAATTTTATTTAGAGTACATTGTTTTAACACTGTTTGTCACTGTTTTGCATGGTCTTATGCATTTTAGAAATAATTTTCTTATATATAAAACGAAGTGGTTTTCAATAATTTATTTAATAGTCTTCTCAATTGAATTTTAAGCTGAAATTTTATGAACATAATTTATACTTCATAAATAACATGCTAACAAAATTTCATCAAAAATTTCATCGGGGACCACCTCAAACAGCGGCGGCCAAACAACTAGACAAGATCTTTATATATGTACTAACCGGAAGTCTCGTCCAACCAAGCCTGTTTAAGGGGTTTCTGCGTCAAAAATGTTGATGAAACTTTGTGAAAATGTTTTTATGAAGTATAAATTATCTCCATAAAATTTCAACCGTGAAATCCGTTAGATAAATTATTTTTAAAAAAACCGGTTAGATAAATTATTTAAAACTATTGCGCTTTTTAAAAGAAATTTATCTATATATACGGAATACTAAATTTGTTGTAACATGTGTATATTAAATTGCTGACATATTCCAAAACCAAAACGTACACGTAAGAAACACGAATACTTATCAGTTGTCACTTCCTTGAATCACATTAGCAGTAGATCATTGTATGACTGTATGTGTGGTGCAACTTCCTGTTTCTCAAGCAACACATTATTTTCTACTTTCCTCAGAGAATATTAGAATAATAATCTTATAAAAACAGGAAGCACTTTGTTGGTTTCTCAAGCAACACATTATGGAACAAATATTGTTATTTCCCTCAAGAAACGGCATTTATTTATAAAAATGATGGGAGTACTGATCCGTTCACGAGAGAATAAAACATTTCAAGAAAGAATAAAGCTCAATGATCAAGGTGCCCCTCCACTATGGTATAGTGCCTATACATACATGACCCCCTCCCCCCCCCCCCCCCCCCCCAAAAAAAAAAAGGAAAAAGCATTCGAGCACAAACAAGAACAGCAGCAGGAGAAACAGCCTATTTAAAAGAATTTTGGATTTCTTCAAGACCTTTGCCTTTTGTCTCTGGGACCCAAATGGATACAAATGCTATGGTGAACGCACTCACAACCGTGTATATAATGAATGTCCCTGTAAAAAACATCAACTGGTTACTGTCATGAAATATTCGCATATAAATGTATCTGAATGTTAGAAGATAAGTCAGTCTGCATTAAGAGGATTTCTAAAGGAAGGACCTTCCACACACATATGAAGCTAATGCCATAAGTGACACCATCTGATGGTCAATATTGTTCACAAATGAAGGCACAGGGCTTGGAGTCACTATATTACTTTCACAAAGGTAGGCCTAGAACCAAATCCTTATTTTTTGACTCTCCTTTTGAATACTTTTTCCTTTTTTTAACACATTGTTCACGCTACTTTTCACTAATTGCCCGAGGTTCTTCATGGGAAAGACTATACTCCTGAAGGGGTAGAGTGGGATATAGTGATATACTGGGTATATTTGGTTTAGTTTCGTATCCTACATAGCTTAAGCAGATTAGTGTACATATTTCTGCCGATATTGCAGTGTATGTATATGCATCAGAGTTGTGCGTTAGAGAGGGGGAGGAGAGAGAACCTCCGCTGCTCCAATCCAATAGCACAGGTGCAGTTGCTGTGATGACCCAGCTACATAACCAATTGGCCAAGGTAGCCACACTTCCAGCAAGACCTTTGATTTTAATTGGAAGAATCTACAATCATCACAAATATTAGTTTTAAAAACTAATGTGAGCAAATAATTTGGTTCAGGCAACGTAACCAGTCTGTAATTGAGTGTTCATAGCTTTAGTAGTTACTCCATAAAAGATAATAATAGAGCTCAAGAATTACATTTGAATTTTAATGAACCATTAGATTCTACAGTTTACCAGGAACAAAATTCAATGACTAGACTTTAGAAACACAGGTTAATTACTATTATCACCCTCACATTTGGTGAGTTCAATCAATCACCCCTTAAATTTGGTCAGATTAATAACCACTCTGTTAGGGACCGGACCTAAAGATACTAAGAATAAAGGACCGGGCCTATTAGAGTATTAATAAGAATAAAGTGTATGAGTTTAGTATAAATAGAAGATAGCAGGGGAGATTTAGGAGGCTGTTTAGACTTTATCATTCTGGGACTTGGGAAGATCGAGAGATATTCTCTTTCTTTTGGGGGGGCTTCGGCTCAACTGGGGGCTTCGGCCATTTGTTACGATTACTGTTCTTCTCCTCTGATAAAATTGCAGTTAGTTTTCTTGAATCTTCTTCTATAATCTTCTGTATTACTGTACATCCTTATCACACTCCCTCCTTGATTGATACAAATATTAGGAACATTATTTAACATTTACTTCTATAAATGCAAAAAAAATGCAGTAAATAAGTTTGGAATATAATGGAGATGGTATTAATTAATTTGACCGAACTTGAAGGGAGTAATCAGTTGACTTTCCAAAACGCTGGGTTAAAATGTTGTTTTGATGCCAGCTGGATGGGTGATAATAATAACGAACCCAAAAAAACATTAAGTAGACTTTGGTAGTGTTATTTTTTTGTTTTCTGAAAACAGACATAAAAATGTCACTATTCATACTAGACTTCTAAATGCACTGAATAATAGAAAACAATTTATTTATGAGCGGGGTTTCTAGTTTCCTTTCTGTTACCAAAACATGTTTCCAACTTGATAGCTCATAAACAATATTTTCATTATAAACAATATAAATCATAAACAATATTTTCATTATAAACAATATAAATCATATAAATACGAAAACCTAGCAAGTATGTTTTATACTACGTATTTGAAAACCTAGAAACCAATTTTTTTAAGTTAAAAAACAGGACGCATAGAGATGAAACCTAGTAAGTGACATGATGTCTAAATATATTATATGAAGGTGACATGTGATTAAATGTCTCTGTAATTCAGATACACTATGATGAAGTAGACAACAGTATTCACTGGCCAAAAACAGTACCTCAGACATGATAAGCCATGGTACGGGTCCCAATCCAAGTGAAAAGAAAACAATCATGCACTGAAAGATGGAAATTGGTTATTAAAGAACTTTAGCAAACGAGGTTCAAAGTCATCATGGCGCATCAATTCAAGAACATACCATAACTCCAACAATAGATATTATCCCCAGAATGCCATAAAGAGACGAGTCTTCAGATACATAACCCTAGTAAGTTTTGATCAAATGTGGAGTATAGGTTAAACTGGCATTTTAATGAGCAGAATGTGTGAAAAGTTAGCCTGCTTTTAGTTTTCCGCAGAAACAGGCTGAAGTTATATGAGTTACCTTCATAAAGAAGGAAACGGAGATGAGTAGGAGACTGATAGCCATACCGGTAGATGAGACCTGCAAAAGGAGCACTTCTGTTAAACTGAAGAAATATATTGGAGACCAAGCAGCTGCTCATTCCACTTTACTATAATAACTTACAATAAGTAAAAGTCTGCGCCCTGATTTGTCTGCCAGCCATACAGAAACTGCAGTTGCAATAACCTAAAAAGGTATAAATGTGTCCTTCAATTGTCAGCAATGATGCAGAAAAAAAAGACAATGAACAAAACAAACAATGTTATTTTCCAAATTAGGCTTCACTAGATGGCAGGAAAGGAACTTGGTTATTTTCCCAGAATGTTTTCCCCATCGATTTTTTTTAACTAAATTGTAATGTGTCATAAATGTTTCAAGGAACCACGGAAAATATCTTTCTTCATACTGGTGCCAAGGTCATGAAAATCTTTCAAGGAAAGCTTTTCCGTCTAAACTCTAAACATAGCAAAATCCCGAAAACTTAACTTTTCCAGGACAATATATAATTCTGGAAACATATGAAAACTCTCTGACCTGGACAGCACCAACACCAAATGTAGCAACATTGCTTGAAGAAATTCCTGTTAATTCAAAAATGTTGTTAGATCTGGTAAGAAAATTGTGCATGAAGCAAGTCCCATCTTTAAGGGTCAGTTTGGATGGAAGGTTTCGGTAGGAAGACTTCAAATGGCTTATTGTATATCACAAGTACTCCCGCTATATATGAAAGATTGCTCTACTTTCCTTCTAAGAAACTATTACTTATTCCACTTTTCTTATTTATAAATAAGAGCTTATCAAATGACATAAATGCTCTTACTTTTTCTTCTTCCCTCTCCTACTTTTCTTACATCATCGTCTCTCCCCTACTTTTTCTGCATTTGATACACTATTTAATACCCTACAGTTTCACTTTTGATTAACTGTGAAAAACCTATAAGAGCAAGCTTTCGAAGGAGTAGAATGTTTCTGAAAATGGATAAAGGGTGACTCGAACATTATAGATAACCAATTATGTTATTCCTTGAATATCTATAGCATCTCAAATACATATCAGGATATATATTTTGCCATCCAAAACCCTTTCATCCAAACTGATAAAGTCCTCCAGAACCCTCTCAACGAAACTGATATTAAGTGAAGTCTTTATACGCACCAGCTGTGTGAAAAATGTTGCTAGAATAAAATAAAACGCCATTGGTTCCACTTAACTGCTGCAAACAAAGTAGCCCAATTCCAACCTGCAGAGGAAACAAGTTTAAAAGGCTAGAAGAACATAGCAAGTTGTAATTTTACCAACTACACTACCATCAGCGGGAACCAATATCTTCTCTGCTTAAGATCAGCAAAACGTATTGCTGTTCTTCTGCTTGTTGATGATGATGCAACAGACCTCTGTGTAATAAAAAAATGTAAAAAAGTGAGTAAATTTTAAGCACTATCATGGTATGTGGTTCACATTCAACTATAGTAAATGTTTTTATCCAAAACAAATATCATGCGTCAATCGTCATACATATTAGGTTCGTGGTCTATTTAAAAATCCAAGCAGTTTACCTTAATTTCATTGACTTCAACAGTAATGTCAGCATCAAAACCTCGAAGGACTTGCAAAGAGGTTTCAAAATCTTCTGTGAAACCCATTTTTGCCTATAGTTTACAAAATATTGTCATGATAAAAGTGCAAACACACGCAGAGACACAAAACTACAAGGAACAACTCGACGAGATGATGGAGGGTTTATGATTGGTTTGGAGGGGTTTAGTCTATATCTTAATATATACTCCCTCGATCCCTCCGTCCCTAAATAAACTTCCCAGTTTCCTTTTGGTAAACAAATTGATATCAATTTACTCTACTACCCTAGTACCCTTAAATAATAATATCAGCACAGTGCAAAACAGTGTTTAATGTTGAACAAATTCACAGTGTACTCTACAAAAAAAATTACCCCTTAGTAATAGGAGCATTTCAGGAAGTCAAAGGAAAAAAAATATTTCCTTAATATGCGTGCAATTCAAAGCAGGACCTTTTTATAGGGGCAGAGGGAATGTCTGTGTGTGTGAGAGTGAGATTTTATAAAAACTGAAAGATTAACATAGTATCTAATTGTATAAAAATTCAATCACCTTTTGTTCATTTTAAAAATCATTCTATTTATCAAGATATGGACTAAGCCCTCCAACCTTTTATTCATTTCCCCTCAGAGAAACTTACCAACCATCGAGGAGATTCTGGAATGAAAAATAATCCAGGTATCAACACTAGACAAGGTATTGTCCCTGCAAGATTAGAAAACAAATAAATTGTCGGTAAATCCAAGTGATGCATATATATAAAGGTTATATATATGGGGTTTTCTCTCCCTCTCTCTCTCTCTCTCTCTCTCTCTATATATATATATATATATATATATATATATATATATATATCTGTTCTAAAAATCGTTCTAGACGTCCGACTAGTCCCCACCTAGGCGGTAGGCGGTGGACGGGCGCCCCGATTTTCGTCTAGGCGCTCCGACTAATTGGTTTGCCGTCTAGGTGAATTAGTCGGCCGCCTATGACGCCTAGTTGCCCGCCCAGAGCGCCTAATCGTCCGCTAGGCTGTCTAGATTCGCCGAACACTACTTTACTTTTTAATTTTTTTTCCTAAGCGATATAGGTACTTTAACTTTAGCCACAAATATAAAGAAATGATGTTGCAAATTAAGATAAAAACTCTATATGTTTGTGTATATACCTAAATTTTATTATTATTTATATTTATAGCATAATGAAGTTAAGTGATTAGTGATCATATGATAGTACTACGTATGATTAAATGTGATAATTCTATCATTCATGATTGTTAATGTATATGTATATATGTATTTTATACACACAAAATACAAAATTACTTAAACATATTTATGCAAAAATATAGATAAAAATGCAATTTATATGTCTCCGACTAGTCCCCGACTAGGCGCCCGCCTAACCACCTAGGCATTGGGCTGGCGCCCGACTAGCGCCTAGCGCCTAACACCTTTTAGAACATTGATATATATATATATAAAGACCTTATCCTGTCCGCGCCAAATTATACATAGAAAAACGTAGTCAACTTCAAAAAATCATTTGAAGGTCTTCCCGATCGAATTTTGAGCTGAAATTTAGTATGGATAAACTAGACTTGAAGAAGAACATACCATAAAAATTTCATCAAAAAATTCCACTGGGAACCGCCCCGAACGGCGGTGTTCGGACGGCGCCTCAGGTCCGAACGTTCGGACCTGAACATTCTTGTGTGTGTGTGTGTGTGTGTGTGTGTATATATATATATATATATAGAGAGAGAGAGAGAGAGAGAGAGTTTGGTTCAAGTAAAAAGTACCCCTTAGGTGAAAAGTGAGAAGTAATCTTGGGCATTGAAATGAGAAATGCTCTCTCAAGAATCAGGGTTGCATTAATGCATGTTTCCGTTCAATACAAATTACTTGCATTAGTGCATATTAGTGCATCTGGAAAAGAATAACTTCCTCTGCTAAAAAGGAGCTGACTTTGAAATATTTTTAACGTGCCCCAGAAAAAGAGTCCAGTTTCAATAAAAAACGCAACTTTTCAGCAAAAACTTAAAAGTTGTACCTTAATAATATTTATAAGGTACCACTTTTAGAAATTATACCTTACTAAAATATACTCCCTCCGTCCCGCTAACAATGAGACAAAAGGGAGTGACACCCAAATTAATAAAAAATGGTTTGTGTGGTTGATATTGAATTGATAAAGTAAGAATAAAGTAAGAATGATTTAGAGCCACACAAACTTTACCAAATTTGATATGGGACAATCTTAGACGGACCGATAAGGTAAAATGGGACAATCATAGCAGGACGGAGGTAGTACCAAATTAGTAGTACAAAGTAGGACATTCCTTAAATTAGAATGTCGTAGCTTGATGAAAAATGCTTTTTTATTTGTGAAAAAGGTAGTAAATGATCCTCCCTCGGTTTATTTTTAATTGCTCCCTTTATGTTTTTTAAATAATGAATGTTTAAAAAACATAAATTCCCTTATTTTTTATCTTCTCTTTATTTGTATATTTTTTATTAATTTTAGTCTGCATTCTGCAACTTGTGAACTTTTTGTAAACTATTCACTATCCCTTCAATTATATTCTTAAAATCCATGAAAAGCACAGTGAAGTAAGTTAAAATAAATAAATGGACTGTTACTTAACATGATGCAATGAATAGCAAACCAGAGAATATAAAATCTTTACCCAGGACAGCTAGAGTCCTCCAGTTGACAAAAAGACCTAGCAAATAAGACAGCATAATTCCAATAGTAACAGCTAGCTGCATTAAAATACAAAGTATAATAATTCAAATGTACTTTTGGCATTCAAAGCAAATTACTGTAGGTTTACCAAACCTGATTCACAGAACCAAGACTCCCTCTCATGTTTTGAGGTGCTATTTCTGCAATGTATACCGGCACCTATAATGAATGAGAAACCCCCAAAAGAAAACGTAATAATGACTACCAAATCATTTCTAAACTGAATATTCAGGGAGAAATAAAATGGGTCATAATATACCGTATAAGAAATGATTCCCACACCAAAGCCTTCCAACAATCTTCCCATGTATAGGAAAGAAGGATCCTGAATAAGGGTATGGGGCATAAATATGTATCAGTTGAGACTTGAGAGAAAATGATCACACAAGATGAACAAAGTGCAACACTATCATTAAGAATCAAAAGTAAATAAATAAGATTCTTACTCTGGCGAACGAGATGGAAAGCCAACCAATAATATTAGGTACAGCAGCTATCATTAGAGACTGCAATTAGACCAAATAACAGCTAAAGTAAAGCCTGGACCCAAAGTATGGGAATTACATTACCACACATAGAACTGAACATGCATACATACCCCTTTTCGTCCAATGTACTCTGCAATCTGACCACTAGCAATTGCCCCTACCATAGCACCAACGTTCGATAGGGAACCGAACAAGGAAAACTGGCCAAAAGGATTTTAGTCAGATTTTCATCTGCATAGAAACTGAAATGGAACTAAAGATTCAAGAAAAGCAAATGACGATTCTTTCAGACCTCAGATACAGAAAGTTCCAGATCTTTCATAATAGCATTTTGTGTTGGCGAAGAGTACCCACCCTTCAAACAAAGAGTATGAAGCAGTTACAACACAAGTGCGCCATCAGGATAAACTAGACAATAAAGATTGAAGTTTATTTCCGTTCGAATTCACTGTTATGATGTTGAATTTCATGTTCTATGCAGTCAATCATGTATTAATATCAAGTCAAAGTAAAAGTGATTAAAAAGGAAGAAATTGACATAAAGCGATAGATTGATAGGTGATGAGAGGGAATACAGTGAAACCAAACTGGATAGGGCCCAAAGCGACGATGAGAACGCAAGCCATGACTGAGATAGAGCTATCCCTAATGACCTGAGAACTCATCATGCTCGATTGTCTGGAACCCATTCGGTACCAACTCCCAGTGTGCAGAAATGGCTTCCTCAGATCCCCTCTCCCATCGTCGCTCTCTTCCCTGAAACTCATTCTGTCCCGTCTTTCCCTTTCTGCGGTTGGTGCCGACAATTAGAAGCCAAAAAAACTCACACAGCTCAGAAATTCGTTGAATGAATATGTCGAAAATGTGAAGAAGACGATAACGACGAAGACGATGTATCGGAGTCAGTAGTGAGTCACAGTCTAGCTGGCATGGCCGTAGACGGATTTAGCTCTCGTGCCCAATTTCATATGCTTCGCGTGGGAGAAGTCGGATGACTCGACATTTCGATCGCGTTCACGTGAAGTGACAACAGAAATGATAATTTCTTCTCAAACATTTTTCTCAGACCGGAATGGACAGTAGAGTTTTTCATGTTTTTATTCTTTTCAGTTTTAACAACGGACACACACAATTGTTGTCTTCACAAAACAAAGAAAAAATTTGGAATTTGGATCCTCCGGTAGGAGAGATAGAGATAGAGAATGGGAAATTATGGTGGAGTATGTTGATGAGTAAGATAGAGAAAAAGGTAGAAATAGATAGAAAGAAAAAAAAAGAAATGGATGAGAAATTGAGAGAAAGAAATTGAGAGGAGCTAGACTCAAAAATTTGTAGGTAAATGACCATTTATTTATTTGAAATACTGAAATTTTAATTGTAAAATACTATGTACAAACAGCACTTATCTTCTCTTAATTATACTGAAATTTTGAATTTTGATATAAGTGGTTTATTTTGTTAAAATTCCCAAAAAATATGACTAGATTGTTATAATACGAAAGGAAATGAGCAGAAGATCAGGGAGAGAAAGTATAGTAGAACACTTAGTGATAGAGATGTATTAGAGAGTGTGATAATGGTGTAATGAAGGTGTGTTGATTACAATGGAGAAGACTCCTATTTACAGGAGAAAAGCTAAGCTTATTAGGATTAGAGGATAATTGTGAACCACACAATTATCATCTAGAATCATAATTATGATTTCCTAATTATTTATACAATGGTGATAATAATTCCTAATCAGGAATAGTTGGAAGATGACTAATTCAATATATTTCAACACTCCCCCTTGAATGGTCATCTTCTAATTATTCTGGGGTATTAGTATCATAGTATTATAATGTACTGTCTCGTTAAAAACCTTTGTCAGGAAAAACCCAGTGGGATAAAAACCTGGCGAAGGGAAAAAGAGTGCAGTGCATTATATTACTCCCCCTCAATTTAACATATATCTCGAAGATGACACATTCCAATTTTGTGGACCAGTTCTTCAAATTTCTTCGGTGCCAATGACTTTGTGAATAAATCAGCAGGGTTGTCGCAGGACTTGATTTGTTTGACATCAACTGTTCCTTCTTTCTCAAGATCATGCGTGGAGAAAAGTTTTGGTGCTATATGCTTTGTTCTATCCTCTTTGATGTAACCTCCTTTGATCTGAGCTATACATGCTGTGTTATCTTCATAAATCACAGTAGGATTACAAGTAAAAGATTTTATACCGCATTCATTTTGTATGTGCTGGATCATTGATATCAACCAGACATGTTCTCGACCTGCTTCATAAAGAGCAATTAATTCTGCATGATTTGATGATGTGGCAGTTAATGTTTGCTTCATTGATCTCCATGAGATAGCGGTATCACCATAGGTGAATACATATCCTGTTTGTGATTTTGCCTTTTGTGGGTCAGACAAGTATCCTGCATCGACATAGCCAATTAAAGTGGCATTTGCACCATTCTTGAAATACAATCCAAGATCGATTGTACCATTGAGATAGCGGAATATATGTTTGACGCCATTCCAATGTCTTCTTGTCGGAGAAGAATTGTACCTGGCTAATAAATTTACAGAAAAAGCAATATCTGGTCGTGTATTATTAGCCAAATACACTAACGCTCCAATAGCACTCAAATATGGTATTTCGGGACCAAGGATTTCTTCATCATCTTCACAAGGTCGAAAAAGGATCATCATGCACATTGAGAGATCGAACCACCATCGGGGAATTGAGTGGGTGAGCTTTTTCCATGTAAAACCGCTTCAAAAGTTTCTCGATATAATTTGATTGGTGGATAAAAATACCATTTCTCAAATGTTCAATTTGAATGCCGAGACAGAATTTTGTTCTCCCAAGGTCTTTCATTTCAAATTCTTTCATGAGATATTTAGCAGTATTTTCAATTTCATTGGAAGTTCCGATTATATTCAAATCATCAACATATACTGCAATTATGGTGAATCCTGATTCAGATCGCTGAATGAAAACACATGGACTAATAGGATCATTTTTGTATCCTTCTTTAATCAAATATTCACTTAGACGGTTATACCACATGCGTCCAGATTGTTTTAATCCATATAATGACTTTTGCAATTTTATGGAAAATAAATCTCGAGATTTCGAGCTATAAGCATCAGGTATTTTAAAGCCTCCAGGAATTCTCATATATATCTGTATCGAGTGAACCATATAAATATGCGGTCACTACATCCATTAGCCGCATTTGCAGCCTTTCAAAAACAGACATGCCAATTAAAAATCGTAAAGTAGTAACATCAACTACTGGAGAATACGTCTCATCATAATCGATTCCTGGCATTTGAGAAAAACCTTGGGCAACAAGTCGGGCTTTATATCTAACGATTTCATTTTTCTCATTGCGTTTACGCACAAACACCCATTTAAAACCTACAGGTTTTACGCCTTTTGGCGTGTGGACAATTGGTCCAAAAACATTACGCTTTTCTAGCGATTTTAGTTCTACCTGAATTGCTTCATTCCATTTTGGCCAATCGTTTCTACGATGACATTCGTCAATAGATTTAGGCTCATTGTCATCGTGTTCATTCATTATATCTGTGGCGATGGCATATGAAAATATATCGTTAACATCAATATCTTTTCTATTCCATTGCATTCCATTATAAACGTAATTGATTGAAATTTCAAAATTATCAACGTTTCTATCTGTATCTGGAATATTTACCTCTTCAAAGGTGATTGGATCCTGTTTTGAGGTATCCTTATTATTAATGTTATCTTCAATGTCGATATTATCATAATGTTCATTTTCTTCTTGAGAAGGTTGAACTTCTTTGGCATCACAAACTACATCTTGCTTTTTAAATTTTCTTGGTTTCAAATCTCTTGAACCAAGTGGTCTACCACGTTTTTTACGTATCATAGATTCATTAGCAAGAGTTCTTTCGCTAATCTCCGCAGGAATTTCTATTCGAGAAGGAGTATTCATAGCTAGAATATGTGACTTTGTCACTTTCTTTGAGTCTGTGAAAGCATCAGGCAATTGGTTTGCAACACTTTGTAAATGAATGATCTTTTGAATTTCTTGTTCACAAGCATTTGTGCGAGAATCAAGAAAAGATAAATCTGTTGCATTCCAAGTAATATCTTTCGTACGTGGGTCCATTTCTTTATTATCTCCCCCTAAGGCTGGGAATACTGTTTCATCAAAATGACAGTCATCGAACCGTGCGGTGAATAAGTCACCAGTTGATAGAGTATATCTAGAGAGAGGTGAGAGCTAGAGAGAGAAGTGCAGTGATATGCTTCAATAGAATGAATTTGTCACCCCTATAACTACTCCCAAGGGGAGTATTTATAGAGAAAATACGGGTTGGGCTCCCAAGCCTTGGGCTTGGGAGGCCCATTTACAACTGGACCGCTACTGGGCCGAATACAAAGCCACTAATGGGCTGTACAAATGAGTAAGTGTAAAATCCGGTTCTGTGAGGTCTTCGTGGCCGACGAGGGCGTGGCCGACGAGGGGGTCAGGCTCGTATTGTTCCACCCGTCGGCTAGGGATGGCAACTTCCGTGGGTGCCTTTGCCTCAAAGCTGTAGCACAGGGCGAAAGGCGTTTCACCTGTCGCCCTCCTCGGCGTGGTTCTGTAGCACCACAGGATGTTGGGGAGCTCGTCGACCCAACTACCTCCTGCGGCCTGGAGTTTCTTCTTCAGCCCCTCCATGATTGTCCTGTTGGCGTTCTCGACCTGCCCGTTGCCCTGAGGGTAGGCGACGGAGGAGAAACGATGCTTCACCCCAAACTCCCGGAGGAGCTCCTGAAAAGGGGCTGCCTCGAATTGGGTGCCGTTGTCTGATATAATCTCCTGGGGGACGCCGAAGCGTGTGATGATGTTCTTGTAAACAAATTTTTGGCATCTGGCCCCCGTGATGCTGGCCAGGGGTTCCGCCTCGACCCACTTGGTGAAGTAGTCGACGGCGACGATGATGTAGCGGTTGTTCCCGGCGGCTCTGGGCAGCGGGCCGACCAGGTCAATCCCCCATCTAGAGAATGGAATTGCGGTGCTGATGGGGGCGTAGTTGACGGCTGGCCGACCAGGGGCCTTCTGGAGCACCTGGCACGTGGTACACTTCCTGGCCAGGTCCGCACAGTCTCGCGCCATCGTCGGCCAGAAGAAGCCCTGGACGACGAGACGTCGGGACATGCTGAAAGGGCCCTGGTGCGAGGAGCAAACGTCACAATGAACTTCTTCCATGGCCACGTCGGCCTCATCCTGGTGCAGGCATCGGAGGAGAGTGCCATTATAGGATCGTTTGTAGAGTTTGCCATCTTCAATGGTGTAGCTTGGGGCCCTGAGTTTGGCAAGTTTGGCCCTCTCCTCGTCCGAGGGTAGCTCCCCCGTCGTGATGAAGGTGACGATGTCGGAGATCCAGTCCTCTGGTCGCTGTTGGATGCATAAGATGGGGCTGGCATGAATGCTAGACATGTTCAGCTCTTCGATGTTGGCTATCTTGGAGATGTGCTCTGGAGTGTCTGAGCTGAGCTTGGAGAGGGTGTCGGCTTCGGCGTTCTCGGCCCTTGGGATATGAGTGATCTCGTGGGTTTCAAACGCTTTCAGTAACTCCTCTGCTGCCTGTTTGTACTGTCGCATCCGTCCCTCCTTTGCTTCGTACGATCCCTCCACCTGGCCCACTACCAGTTTGGAGTCGCACTTGATTTTGAGGTGCTTGGCCTTGAGGCCGGCGGCGAGTCTGAGACCGCTGAGGAGGGCCTCATACTCGGCTTCGTTGTTGGATACCCTGAAGTTGAAGCGGATGACATAGTAAGCTCTGAATCCTTCAGGGGATATGAGGACGACGCCGCCACCGCATGATTTCGCGGCCGACGAGCCGTCAGTGAATAGGATCCATGTATCGTCCGGCTCCGGCCCGGGGTTGGCAACGCCTGTCTCCCTTGCTGTGCATTCAGTGACGAAGTCGGCCAAGGCCTTCCCTTTGATAGATGGCCTTGGCTTGATCTCAATTTGAAATTGGCTGAGGAAGATCACCCATTTCACCATCCTTGAGGAGCTGGTGGGGCTCCTCATGAGTGCGCCGAGAGGCTGCTGGGTTAGCACAGGGACGGCGTGGGCTTGGAAGTAGTGCCCCAGCTTCTTCACCGTGTGGACGATGGCTAGCACCGTCTTCTCAACGGGGGAGTACCTGAGCTCGGCCTCCCTGAGCGTCTTGCTGATGTAGAAGATGGCCTTCTGCACCCCTTCGTCCTCACGGATGAGCACGGAGCTGATGGCCGACGTGCTCACCCCTAAGTACAAGAAGAGGGTTTTGCCGGCTTTGGGCTTGGAGAGCACGGGCGGGGATGACAAGTACCTCTTCAGCTCTTCGAACGCTTCCTGGCACTCCGCCGTCCACTTGAAGCTGCTGGCTTTTCGCATGATCTGGAAGAAGGGGAGTGCCCTTTCGGCTGACCTGGAGAGGAAACGGTTCAGGGCCGCCAGGCGCCCCGTCAGTCGCTGTACTTCCTTGACGTTTCGGGGCGGCTCCATGTTGATGATAGCCTGTGTCTTCTCCGGGTTTATCTCGATGCCTCTCCGGCTGACCATGTAGCCGAGGAACTTGCCGCCCTGGACGCCGAAGGCGCACTTCTTGGGGTTGAGGCGGAGCCTGAACTCCTTCATGATTTCAAAGATTTCCCGGAGGTTGTCGGCGTGGGAGGAGGCCTACCTGCTCTTGACAATCATGTCGTCGACGTACGCCTCCATCGTCCGGCCAAGGACCGCCCTGAAGATCTTGGCCACCATCCTAGTATAGGTGGCGCCGGAGTTTTTGAGCCCGAAGGCCATGACGAGGTAGCAAAAGATTCCCTCTGGGGTCATGAATGTCGTCTTCTCAGCGTCATCTTCATGCATGGAGATTTGGTGGTACCCTCTGAAAGCGTCAAGGAACGACATCAACTCGCACCCCGCCGTCTCGTCCACCAACTGATCAATGTTGGGGAGAGGGAACGGGTCCATGGGGCACGCCTTGTTCAGGTCAGTGTAGTCAACACACATCCTGAATGTTGGCGGTTTCTGGGCGAGGACGACGTTGGCCAGCCTTGTCGGGTACTTCACCTCTTTAATGTGTTTGATTGAGAGGAGCATGGCGACCTCTCTTTTGACGAAGTCCCGCCTGTCGGCGGATAAGTAGCGCCGCTTCTGCTTGACGGGCGTGGAGGCCGGATCGACGGTTAGCCGGTGAGTAATCACCTGGCGGCTGATGCCTGGCATGTCGTCCGGACCCCACGCGAAGACAACGACGTATGACCGCAGGACGAGGAGGATGGCGTCTCGTTGGTTCTGAGGGAGCTGCTTCCCGATTCTGAGGACCCGCTCCGGCCGGGAGGTATTCAGAGGGACTTCCTCGACCTCCTCGGCCGGTTCGGCATGCGGCCTCTCCTCGTCCTTGGCAACGGCTGCCGTGATGGTGTCTATCCTCTGTCCTTCCCTTTCGGCCGGCCTTGTTAGCTTGAGGTAGCATGCTCTGGCTATCTTCTGGTTTCCTCTAGCGTAGCCGATGCCGTCATTGGTGGGGAACTTTAGGCACAAGTGCTTCATGGAGATGATGGCCTCCAAGTCCTCTAGCGCTGGCCGTCCCAAGATCAGGTTGTGGGCGCACTGGAGGTTGACCACCATGAACTCCATGTCAATCCTGGCGTGGTGGGGGCCGTCACCGACCTCCACGGGGAGGACTATCGTGCCCTCGGTGTCGATAGAGTCCCCGGTGAAGCCGGATAACGGTGTCTTGATCGGCTTCAGCAGAGCTCTGTCCAGCTTCAGCTGCCGGAAGGTGTCCAGGTACATCACGTTGACGGAGCTCCCCGTATCGATGTAAGTGCGGTGGATGATGGAGTCACCGATCTCACACCGGATGACGAGGGCGTCCCTGTGTGATTCCGTACCCGGAGGCAAATCCTTGTCGGTGAAGGTGATCGCCTCCGTTCGCTGCTTCTTCGGCTGGGGGGGAATGTGGGACACCTCCCCAATGTAGAGGGATTGAGCCCATTTCTTTCTCTGGGTGGCGGAGTCCCCCCCAGTGTTCCCACCCACAATGAGGTGAATGTGATTCTTCTTTGGCGGGGGCTCTTCGAAGTCTTCGTCGTCGCTGAGCCTACCAATCTCCCGCTTCTTCGCAGAGGGTTCGCCCCCTTGTTTGCCGGTGTTTACCCATGTGTTTTTGCGTGGGCCACCTTTAACAAACTGGGAGAGTTCCCCCTGACGAATAAGACGCTCGATGGCCTTCTTCAGCGTGATGCAGTCGTCGGTGTTGTGCGAGGAGTTCTTGTGGAACCGGCAGTATGTGCCGCCCTGCTGGATGGCAAGGACCTCCTCGGCCGGCCGAGGAGCCTGCTCGATGAGGCTGTGCTTCTCGGCATAGTCGAGGATGATGCCGACCGGGTGAGTGAGGGCAACCCCCGGCCGTTCCAACCTCGGCCGCCAGTGGCGATCTTTCTTACTCTGTCCACCATAGCCGTGACGGCCCTGGTCACCCTGGCCGGCCGAGGACAGACCCGGAACCGGTGAAGGATTTGTCTTCTTGGAGGGATGGCCCCCCTCTTTCTTGTGGTTGTGGAGCTCGTCGGCGTCGGCGTACAAGCCTCCGCGCTGGAGCGCCTTGGCGTACGACCTCGGAGGGTCGGTGATCAGGCTCCTAGCGTACGGGGAGCTGCGGAGGGCTCCCTGATACAAGGCGGGGAGGGTGCGCTCATCGGCCCCCTCGACTTCTTCGGTCTCCCTCGTCCACCGATCAATGAATGACCGGAGGGACTCATCATGCTGCTGCTTGACGGAGAGGAGGTGGGTGAAATACTTCTTCGCACGCTTCCTCCCGGCAAAGTGGGTGAGGAAGCGTTGGGCAAGATCTTGCCATGAGTCGATGCTCCCTTCGGGGAGCGCGTTGAACCACTCATACACTGGCCCCTCGAGAGTAGAGATGAACCAACAGCAGAGGTATTCGTCTGATGTGTTCACCATCAGCATGTTGTTCTGATAACGGCTGAAGTGTTCCTGTGGGTCTGATCGGCCGTCGTAGGACTTGATGGCGTTTCCCCTGTACTTGATGGGGGCCGAGAGGACCCTGTTGGTGAAAGGGGTCCTGGTCCTGACCTGGATGATGGGGTCACCTCGCCCCTCGGCCAACTCCCTCTCCAGGGCGCTGACTTTGTTCATGAGCGCGTTGAGGCCGGGGTCGTTGGAGGCGCCGGCCGTAGGGATGTTGGCCGACTGCTTGGCCTCCATCTGAGCCAGCCTCCTTTCCAGCTGGGCGATGACCTCGTCTCGGGGGTCCCTGGCGGCCGCAGCGGCGCCCGACTGGTTCCTCATGCGCTCGTCGTGAGCCGCATTGATCTGGTGGCGCACGTCGTCCTCGTGCAGCTTCCCCTTGCCCTTGTCCGGGCGGTGATGGTCCGCTGTCCGGGACACAGACCCCAAGCTTTCCCTTGGCGAGCCAGGCCGACGCTCACCAATCCGTCCTGCCATCCTCTCCGAAACCGGACGACGGCGCGTGTCGCCTAGCCTTTTGAAGGCAGAGGCTTTTCCACGCGCTGGGGTCTGCCCAGGCCGAAGAGGGGAAGCGGGGTGGGAGTGGGACGACGCCGTGTCCTGGGCCATCACCCCCTCATCGTTGCCTATCTGGACGGCCAACGGTTGGGGCTGAGGAGGTGGAGTGACGTTCCCCCCGGTCCTTGGCAAGAGTGCGCTGAGGACGGTGGGGTTCTGGGCCAGGCTGGCGATGATGACCGATAGCGCGGCCTGGACCTGTGGATCCATGGACGGGGAGGCCGCGGCCATAGGCTGGGCCGGGGCGTGGTCCGTCTTCTCAGCTCGTTTCTTGTCCAAGCCGATGCGGGCATCAGGGCTCCGCCGTTGAGCCGGTTGCGGAGGTCCATCGTGAGGTTGAAGGCCTCCTGGAAGACGTCCCCTCCGCCGACCTGGTCGGCCGTAGCATCCTCCTCGTGCTCCCTGGTCTCCTGGTCCTCAGGGATGGCCTTGCTGACGAGGTTGCGGTTTGATTTAGTTCTTCCCATGATCAGTGGTTAGCTGTGCTTGGTAGCGACGAAGGGTGCTAACTTGATTGTTCTAGCTCTCAATGAAAGCACCAAATGATAGAGTATATCTAGAGAGAGGTGAGAGCTAGAGAGAGAAGTGCAGTGATATGCTTCAATAGAATGAATTTGTCACCCCTATAACTACTCCCAAGGGGAGTATTTATAGAGAAAATACGGGCTGGGCTCCCAAGCCTTGGGCTTGGGAGGCCCATTTACAACTGGACCGCTACTGGGCCGAATACAAAGCCACTAATGGGCTGTACAAATGAGTAAGTGTAAAATCCGGTTCTGTGAGGTCTTCGTGGCCGACGAGGGCATGGCCGACCAGGGCACGGCCGACGAGGGCACGGCCGACGAGGGCACCCGGGTTCCTTGGCTTCAGGACCATATTCTGAGTTGGTACCCTTCCGGCCGACGGGGGTCTCTTGGTCGACTAGGGCACCACTCAGTGCCTTGTGCTTTCTGTTCTTCTGAGTATGTGGGTCTGGGGGCTCAGACCCATATACTCCATCACCAGTCATAGGTTCTAGATAATTAATAATTGAGGGAGATTTAAAACCAACATAAATTCCCAACCTTCTTTGAGGACCCATTTTAGTACGATAAGGTGGAGCAACTGGTACATACACAGAACAACCAAATATTTTTATGTGTGATATATTTGGTTCTTTACCAGATATTAATTGCAATGGGGAAAATTTATGATATGCAGTTGGCCTGAGCCTAATTAAATTTGCAGCATGCATTATAGCATATCCCCATGCAGATGATGGTAATCTTGATTTCATCAATAATGGTCTAACAATTAATTGTAATCGCTTAATTAAGGATTCAGCAAGACCATTTTGTGTATGCACGTGTGGAACTGGATGTTCCACATCAATCCCAATTGACATGCAATAGTCATTAAAAGATTGGGATGTAAATTCCCCTGCATTATCAAGTCGGATTTTCTTTATTGAAAAAACCAGAAATTGTGATCTCAAACGAATAATTTGAACAAGGAGATTTGCAAATGCAAAATTTCTAGTCGATAAAAGACTGACGTGTGACCAACGTGTTGATGCATCAATGAGCACCATAAAGTATCGAAAGGGTCCACACTGAGGGGCAATTGGCCCACAAATATCTCCTTGAATTCTTTCTAAAAATGCAGGAGATTCAACTCCAATTTTGTATAAAGATGGCCTGATAATTAATTTGCCAAGAGAACAAGCTGTGCATGAGAAATCACTTGATTGTGGAATTTTGACATTATTTAATGAATGTCCAAGTGAATTTTGAATAATTTTGTGCATCATAGTGCTGCCTGGATGACCTAAACGGTCATGCCACAAGATAAAGGAACTGTGGTCATTAATTTTAGATACCACATTTATCTCAATTGGACTGATATATGTATAATATAGTCCGAAGGAATATGCTGGCATTTTTTCTGAAATATATTTATTGCCAGATCTATTTGTCGTTAGACATAAATATTCCTTTTGATTTTCAGACATGGTTTCAATGTGAAAACCATTTAGACGCATATCTTTGAAACTCAAAAGATTTCTCCGTGATTTACTGGAGTATAAAGTGTCTTTAATTATTAATTTTGTCCCTTTTGGGAGAATTACACAGGCTATTCCAGAACCTTCAATGAGTTTAGCAACACCTGAGATTGTATTGACATTAGCATCAACTAATGTCATATGAGAAAAATAATCTCTATGTCTCAAAATGGTGTGCGTTGTGGCACCGTCTATTAAACATTGTTCAAAGCCATTTGGAGAAATTTCAGTTAACTCCATATCTTTAAAAAGATAAAAATGAACAAATATTAGTTCAATATTGCAATATAAACAAGAATTTATTCATTAAAATGTACATAACTTTTACAACCGAAACGAGCATATCAAATAAAAATTACAATACAACAAACTTTTATTGTAGAATATATTACATAACAGAATAATTTCATTTTTATTATTATTATTTTTCACCCATGACGATGTCGGTGTTCATCTCATTATTGTCCATATAGAAATCAGACATATTAAATGTGCGCATTGGTGGAACGTTTTCGTTGACGTAATTAGTTTCCACATTCTTTCCTTTTAGATATGATTTATATAAGTCAACCAAATGTGTAGGTGTGCGACACTCATTTGCCCAATGTCCCGATGTGCCACATTTAAAACAAGTGACTTTAGCCTTTTCTGAAGATTTCGTCGAGCCTCTTGTTTGATGGGGTTTTTGCTTTCCCTTGCCTTTGTAAGAGCTACTACTCTGTTTGTTTCCCCGGCTAGGTCCATTATAACGACCAATACCACGACCACATTTGAAATGTCCACGAGCACCACTATGGGTTGCATTTGATTCATGTTTTGAACCATGATTTTGTGGACCAAAACTAAAAGGGCTACAACCCGTGGGTCTCATATTGTGGTTTCTCATCAAAATGTCATTATTCGTCTCAGCAAGTAGTAATACTGATATTAAATCAGAATACTTTTGAAAGTGCTTTTGTCTATATTGCTCTTGTAAAAGCATATTTGAAAGATGCATAGTGGATAGAGTTTTTTCCAACATTTCGGCATCAGTGACTTTTTGTCCGCATAACTTCAATTTTGATGTTATTTGGAACAAGGCACCATTGTAGTCACTTATAGATTTGTAATCCTGGAATCGTAAATTGATCCAGTCATATTGAGCTTTTGGTAAAAGGACCTTTTGTTGATGGCCATACCTTTCTTGGAGATTATCCCATAATTCTTTAGGGTCATCTACCAATAAATACTCAGACTTCAAACTTTCGTGAAGATGGTGACGAAGAAAGATAATGGCTTTTGCCTTATTTTGGGGAGTAGCTGAATTATTTTCAGCAATTGTGTTTTCGAGGGCATTTGCTTTTAAATGTGCCAAAGCGTCAACTTTCCATTCCAAGTACTTTTGACCAGATAAATCAAGGACGTCGAACTCTCTTTTGCTAATATTAGCCATGGATGAACTACACCATAACTAATTTAAAATTAATTAGTTAATGGTTTGCATAGATAATACGATCAGATATACGTAATATGTTTATATAATAAACACTATATTAATAACTACTACGTACGATAATAATAATTATATGCATCACGTTTACACATGTATAAATAACTGTAATAATCCGTGACTTAACTTATATACTTAGATAAGTCCATGCCTAATACGAATAAAAGAACAAACAAACTGTCGTGAGGCACTAGAGGCATACATTAACTAATGATTATGTATATTCATAATATAAAAAAAATTGTATAGAAAATTTAGTTTACTACTCCGTATTAGTTATCAATAGTATGAAATCTTAGTTAATGTTTTCACACAAATTAGATATATGCCTCATGTCACGGAATCAATTATAATTAGACAGAAGAAATATCTTCTGATATACGTAGTACATAGTATCATTATTAGAGCTCAATAATAATATGATAGTCTTGACAAAGATAATAATAGCTTTTATTTTACTATTATTATTATTATTATTATTATTATTATTATTATTTTGTAAGTACATATGAAGTACTATATGTTATTCTGCATCCGTATTATTTGTGTAGTCCATGTTTTTTTTTAAACAATCAACTTGAACATAAAGGGGTGCATGATTTTATTACTCCCTATTAACTACGTGTGTAGTACTACGTATAGTTACGTACTATATGTATCACATTTATGAAGGTAGGCCTCTAAATTATTTTCTTGCTGCATTTTAATTCAAAGCCAACTAATAATGTCTGCAACTTGAGCCCACATCAGACAAAATTTTTAAAGAAGAGTAGATTTTAAAGAAGAGTAGATTTTATTTCAAGAAGAGTAGATTTTAAAGAAGAGTAGTTTTTAAAGAAGAGTAGATTTTAAAGAAGAGTATATTTTAAAGAAGGGGTGCACATTTTTTTAAAGAAGAGTATATTTTATTTCAAGAACATATTACGGAGTACTGTAAAGGCTAAAGGTAAGTCCTTCTTCTATCTTCTTCAATTTCTTTTATACAAAATATATCTATAATTTTCTGATATGGAGGATCCCAACGGTTGGGCAACCATAGAGCATACTTCTTATAGTTTTGAATATATCTATACATGTTTATATTTCTCATCCTCTGATTTTTTTTTCATATAAGTTGATAAATTCGTAGAAATATATACCTGCTGGGAAGATGATGATATCAGGGATTTGGAGCAAATTCGTGCTGATAACGTGTTATAATATGAAAGGAAATGAGCAGAAGATCAGGGAGAGAAAGTATAGTAGAACACTTAGTGATAGAGGTGTATTAGAGAGTGTGATAATGGTGTAATGAAGGTGTGTTGATTACAATGGAGAAGACTCCTATTTATAGGAGAAAAGCTAAGCTATTAGGATTAGAGGATAATTGTGAACCACACAATTATCATCTAGAATCATAATTATGATTTCCTAATTATTTATACAATGGTGATAATAATTCCTAATCAAGAATAGTTGGAAGATGACTAATTCAATATATTTCAACATAGATTTGTTTTTAGTCATCCATATAATTAAAATGTAAACCAAAACCCTTCCCCATAATAAATAACATGACAGGACATGCTGCCTCTATAATAAATACTTCCTCCGGTCCGTATTAAAGTTCTCACTTTTCTTTTTGGGATGTCCCTTATTTAAGTTCACACTTCCATTGTAGGAAACAAAACAGTGCCAAACAGTGTCAAACAGTATCCCAACCGTATCAAACAGTGCACTCCACAGTAAAGTCAAATTTATTTTCTTAATCTGTGTGAAGTCAAACTAGAAACTTTAATAGGGACCGGAGGGAGTAACATGGCTGGGCAAGTGTGTAAGTTATCTTCTATTATACAAAGCCAAAAGAAAAAATGAACAGTGTTCCCGCCCAAATGCAGTGCACTATTGGGTCGGGTCGGGTCACTATGGGTGCACAAACGGGTCCTGGGCAGGCCCACTGATGCTCTTTAATGCTTGCCACTAAAATAGTACAGATTGTACAAACATTTAATGTGAAATCTGATGTGATGATTAAAAAATGAAGTAAATTGTACTTCAAATCTTAGAAGTAAACCTTGAGCCACACAAACATTTAATGCATTGTACAATCTTGGCATAACAATATTAATTTAGTCATTGTACTTGATAGTTCTGAACAATAAATGGAGCCAAACAAACATTCTTGAGCCTCACAACAATAAATGCAATGTACTACATAATCTCAATGTAAAAATTGAGTGGGTATTTGTACTTGATAGTTCTGAATTGGAGCCACCCAAACATTTCTTGAGCCTCACAAACAATAAATGCAATGTACTACATAATCTCAATGTAAAGATTGAGTGGGTATTTTTAACCCTTTGTTAACCCAATTGATTCACCTTATAATTAATGCATTGTACTACAAATCTTAATATTGAGATTGTGTGGTATTTTCAACCTAGGTTGTTCTCTCCTTTATCCAATATAAATACCCAAACAGGGGATGACCACAACATACAACAAACCAGTATTCAGCAGCTGTATTTTTAAGTTCAAAAGTTCAAAATCAGTGCAATGGAAACCGCTTCATCAGCACAAGGGATGTGGTCCTTGCTCAAGGATATCGATCACACAAAGACGACCTGGGCAATCAAGGTTCGGGTAGTTAGGGCATACGAAGTTCCTCCACACTCTAAGGGCGGGGAGACTCTTGAAATGGTTTTGCATGACACAGAGGTATGGTTTGTAACATCTAACTTCTATGGCGTCTTTTGCTCAACTTTTCTTAATCCAATGTAAATTCTTACTAGGGAGATCGGATTCACGCCATTATCAAGAGGCCGCAGATAGCAATGTATAAGCCTAATATTACAGAGAACAAAATTTATGCCATAAGAAACTTTTTGGTGCTTGACAATTACCAAACAGTGAAGACTACCAGTCATCCCTACATAATTCAGTTCATCTCAAAAACCCTGTTGAGGGAAGATACGAAGACGGAAATGCCTATGATGGTCTATGATTTTCAGCCTTTTGATATGCTGCATGCCCAAAGAGTTATCAACGACAAAACTCTAATTGGTGAGTTAGAGTCAAATTTTTCCATACTACATTGCTTGCACAAATATCCTAATTACAGTTTCTATCATTTAATTATGAAGATGTCATTGGGAAGGTTCTTTCCAAGAGCCTTATCCAGACCCACATAATCAATGGGAGGACTGATAGGCTAATGGAGTTGACTTTGACAGACCCGGAGTAAGTTTTACAACTTAAACGATTTTAGCAAAACAAAAGACACATGCTCATTGAATGAAACTTTTCTAAACTACAGGGGTAACAGATTGGGCGCCGTATTGTGGAACATGTACATAAACCAGTATCTGGATTATGTTAATGCTAATGAAGGAGTGCCTGTCTTCGTGATATTTCAACTATGTAGGCCAAAAAGATACCAAGGTTTGAGAAACTTAGCAGCACTCATTATGTAGTACACAGTAGCCAAAGCTTATGGTAGTGCTGTTTTAAACACAGGGATCTTGACAGTGAATTCGTCTTTTGATGTATCAAAGCTCATAATCAACGGGAACACTACTGAGTTTTTAGAGTTCCAAAGCGAGTATGCGTATTAAATCTCCTAAAACTAAACTCTGACTTCCCAATTTCATAAAAAAATCTCCTAAAACTCAAGTATCCTAGAACTTAAGTCTGTTTACCATGCAATATACAGGTTTCCAGCAGATGGTGATGACACCACGACTCAAACCTGCAACACGCAATGCTCACATGCGGAAGGGAGGGATGATATACTCGGTGGAAATGCTGTCATTACCACCATGGAGGATTTGATGAAGGCAACTGAGGTGTGTCCTGAAGCTAGAGTCATAGATTTCGCATTTTGAATAAATATATCCACTGCTAATAAGAAAATTATACTTGGATAGGAGAATGTTTATTGGGTACTTGCTGAGATAGTTTCTATAGAAAACTATCGAGAATGGTGCTACCTAAGTTGCCCAACATGCCACAAAAAATTGCAACCAGAAGAGGAACGGTTTAGGTGTACAACTTGCAGCATGTCAATTGCAGAAGGAGTTTATCGGTTCATTACTTAACCTAATGTGCTTTTATGGGTGTAGGATGTTCACGTTTTTATTTTAGTAATAAAAATTGTTACTCTGATGATTTAGCTACAAGGTCAGTGTGTGTATTATGGACAACACGGGGTATGGAAACTTCATGTTATGGGACAGGGAATGCATAGAAATTCTGGGTAAAACTTCAGCAAGTCTTAAAGCCGAGGTGGAGAAGGTAACACAATAACCGTTTATCAGACCTTCAATCAATTATGGATGGGCTAACCACATAACTTGGAAAACACAGAAAACCGGGGATCCCAGTCGCTTTCCGGAAGACATTGAAAGCTTGGTTGATATAAAGGGAATTTTCAAAATACAGCTCAGGAAGAAGAAAGGTGAGGAAAATGCCTATAATGATGGGATTTCTCTAGGGGTAGTCAGCATCATAAGAGATCCTAATGTTATCTCAATGTATGAGAAGAAAGAGCACTTGGAAACTAATGAAATTGATGAGAGTACACCAGAAAAGGTATTTAGAAAAATTATTAATTTGTGTATTTGGGCCTTGAATAAATAAAGATGACAACTAACTTAAAATCATTTTTTTGCAGATTGGTTCAAATGCAAATTTAGGAGAAACCTCCATCAGAGAAAAATCAATTGTCAGTAAGGGCAAGGGGAAACGAATTTCGGCAGAAAAGGAGGTAAGCGATCGACTGTTAAGAGGTATATAATATTTTCGTTCAAAATTCTGTAGAGGGTTCACTAAACAGCTATATTACTGCTAGGTTTTTGCACCAATTGAGCTAACCGACACACCTACGGAATGTACCCAAAGGGAGGTCGATGTTGAATTAAATGAAGAGGTCAAAAGAAACTTGAATGATGAATTTTCAAGCACTGGGAATGGCAAGAAGCTGAAGATCAAAATCAAACAGGAACCGCTCTAGAGCGGGTTCAGTTCATGAATAACATTGATGATATTTTGTTGGCACCTACTATTGTGTTTATTGTTATTTGAAAACAGTTTCATGCACAGGACGTATGCCTTCTCTTTTTGGGATAACTGAAAACTGTGTAACAGACCATTAAAACCTACTTTATGACTATTGTGTGGTGTGCTATTATGTTTTGACTATGTTTAGGATGTTTTGTATCTATATTGGGCATTTTTGAAGGATTTCAGAGAAGGGAGATTCCTAAACCATTTAGGGAAGTTTATGCTCCTAATATCTTTGTATTTTATAAACAGACCTTTGTTTTCACACTAACGCTTTACTAATGGTTTCCAGGATGATGAAAAAGTTTTGGGTTAAGAAAAATGCTACCAATGGTGTGAAGAATGGCTTAACTGCTAGACGAGAGCATGGGATGGTGTGAATAAACGATTGAGTGGTGTGCTATTATGTTTTAACTATGTTTAGGATGTTTTGTATCTATATTGGGCAGTTTTGCAGGATTTCAGAGAAGGGATATTCCTAAACCATTTGGTGAAGTTTATGCTCCTAATATCTTTGTATTTTATAAACAGACCTTTGTTTTCAAACTAAGGCTTTACTAATGGTTTCCAGGATGATGAAAAAGTTTTGGGTTAAGAAAAATGCTACCAATGGTGTGAAGAATGGCTTAACTGCTAGACGAGAGCATGGGATGGTGTGAATAATGGCTTAACTGCTAGACGAGGCATGGGATGGTGTGAATAATGGCTTAACTGCTAGATTTACTATGAAACGTGTAAATGTGTAAACTCTAAGAGGCATCACGTAAACAAGTAAATGTGTACTCTTATGATTTCAAAAGTGTCACATTTGGATTGGAAATGCTAATACAAGTGTATTACATTTAAAAATCTATGCAATATTCTTTGGTTGCAATTTGACAATTGGCAATTTGATTCAACAAGTTGCATAATTTTAAATAACCAAGTGAGGTAAAGAAGTTCATACCTTAGTCTTTTGCAGAATGGAGGGTTACCTGCAATCCCTATTTACTAAATAATATTACAAACCTTTTAAATTTTACATAAATGGCAACCTTCTAAGGTCCCAGAACTATTCCTATTACAATTTTCTAGATAGCGTTTTTAAACCTGTTCAACCAGAAAATTACACCTGTCAAAAAGTATTAAAAGAGTTCTTATTACTATGAACACACTCTTGGATAAAAGTACAAATAAGTTTAAAAAAATGTCTGTTAGAAAGTAAAATTTTGGAATATTTTAGTACATAAAGTTGCAATATCAAACATGAAGTTGATTTTAGGTATTAAAGCTTATTCGAAATTGTTATTCAAAAATAAAAACTTGGTTAGCCATTGCTAAGAGTTATTATTATAAATCAATACACTTGGGAGTTGTGGTATCTTTGACAAAATTGGAAAATAGAAATCTGAAATTAAGTCCATTTTTTGGGAATAAAAATGTGGTAATAATATCTGCCCAAAATGTCATTGAAGTGTTTGTATTTTGAAATTCTTCAAAAATAGAACCATGTCTAAGTAAATATATTTAGTATGGAATGATGTCAAGTGACAAGTAAATATTTGTAAAGATGTCAAAAGCTTGAATATAATAGAAATTTAACCAACATGTGAAAGGGATGTTTGTTTCTGAATGGTATGGAAAGATATATTTAGTATGGATAAAAAGATATGAGAAGTACATGATTCCACTTAGCATTTTGGGCATGTCTATTTCGGCCATATATGTATCCCAGGTATTTTGGGTTTCAAATACGTGAGTTTTAAAAAGGCCTTACCCTTGAAATAAATAAATAAATTAAATTAAATTGAATCAATACATATCCAAAGGAATACTGAAAAGTAATAAAAATATATTTATGCACGAAGTGCAAATGGATTTAGCAGAATAATAAAAGATATTTATTGTAAAAGTTTATAAAGAGTATTTAGGAGAATCAAGATCCAAACCTGCCCAAGTTCCCTGTGTACTAATGAAGGTACCAACTTCCAATGTTGGAGATTGTGTGGCTCAAGATATTTATTGTAAAAGTCAAGAGAGCATTAATGAGTAGTATAATAGATTTAAAACTTTGTACTTTAAAAACACATTATTTCTTGGGAGCTAGGTTATATATTTTTACTTAAAAAATAAGGGACAAAATATATAAAAAACATTAAATTGTTTTCAAATAATCGGAAATTATTTTTGGAAAAGTATTCAAAAAAATTGAAAATAAATTTTAGAAAAATAAATTATAACGCGAATATCAAAAAATTATTATAAAATATTCATACAACAAGTTGGTTTTAATTTATTTGATGTAAAAGTTTATAGAGTATTTAGCAGAATCAAGATCAAAACCACCCAAGATAGCTGTGTACTTGAAAGCTGCAGGCAATTAATGCAGGCAACAACTTCCGATGTTGGAGATTGTGTGGCTCAAGAGAGCACAAATTTAAAACTGTATTTTAAAAACACATTATTTTTACTAAATAAATAAAGTACAAAATATATTAAAAAAATAAAATAATTTCAAATACGTAACAATAAATGTTCAGAAGCTCAGAAGCTCATGATAGTTCTGAACTGGAGCCACACAAACATTTCTTGAGCCTCACAAACAATAAATGCAATGTACTACATAATCTCAATGTAAAGATTGAGTGGGTATTTTTACCCCTTGCAACATTAAATGCAAAACCGTTCATCAAGTACAATGCCCGTTCATCAAGTACAAGGGGCAGTCATTATTGTAAAGCACTTGAGTATCACTACTCAAAAGTATTAATACAACTGGGTGTATTAATTCTAGGATGGAATGTAGGTCTGCTGGAATTAAATGAAGATGTACAACAAATATTATAAAATATTCCAGAAAGGTAACTTACCAATATTGTAAAGTGAGTGGCTATATAACTCCCAATGCATTTACTCCATGCCCAGAAGCTCATTTATGAGCTCAACCAAAAATTCTAACAATTGAAACTGTGAGAAAGGCTCAAGAATATCTACGACCAGTGCAATTCAGTGTGAAGAAAAGGTATGTTTCATAACTCATTATTGATAATGCTATATGAAACTATGCAATGAACACTAATACCAAATGCATTTAAACTGATTACAACACTTAAAATCCTTTTATTTGTAAAAAATAATTGTATTTTTTTTCTTTGTAATGAAAGATGAGAAGCTGTTCATGCAACAAATGTTCTCAACCAAAATGTCATACATGTGGACATTATCCTGGACTCTCTTGGTTGCAACCATGCTCTTTGTGTAATGGGAATTTAAGTCACTTTTACTGCATGAGGCCAGTAAACAAAAATAGGGGTACTGGCAAATACTTATGCAAAGATTGTCAAGAATGGATAGATGCAAAACCAATGATACCTAGAAGATCAGTGCGGACAGTCACACTTAATCAGAAGTACTTCAATGAAAAACTTTGTATGGGGATGAATTTTAGTTGGCTTAACTAGGAATGACCTTAGTAATGCATTTATATGATTAAAATATGCATATGTTTTTGCTGGATATGTTAAAGCCAATTGGAATGAACTTAGTATTGCATTTCAATGAATGAAATATGCTTATGTTTTTGCTGGATATATAAGAGGGCAAAACAGATTAGAATTTTGTTGATTGGGTGGATAGTATGTTCATGCCATGTTATATTCCTAAAGGGATGTGTCTATGTAATCCATGGTATGCTTTATGCAGACCATGTCATGCTTTATGAAATCCAATGTTTAATGTTGTATGCATATGCAGTTTTGAAGTTTCAGTGTTTCAGTTGTGCAACAGCTGAAGAATGTTTTAATTTATGCATTTGACAGATGTTTTAGTGTATAGAAAAGTTCAGAAAACCAATTTCGATGCAAATGCATATCATAAGAAATTACTCATTAGTTGAGATGCAGACTATTAAGGATCAATGGTGATCTGGTGTTTCAACTTATCAGGCCAACGGACTGCCAGACCACGCAGTTCCGAAGGCCACTTTGGTGGCTGGCAGGGCATCTGACAGTCCTATGGGATGGGCCTTGAAAACCAGAAATACCAAATTGAACCGGTTTGAAAATTTGTTTATGAAAGCGACAAAAAGAAATAAACGTCTTAGTATAAATAAAAAGTATTCCAGTCTTCCAAAAGTTGTATTAACACCATGTCGTTTTGGTTTCAAAACAGTTCTTCAATGAAGAGGATCACCAAAAGCACAATAATCAACCCTAAAAGAAGCGTTGAAGACCTGACTAACAAATGTAGTTCAATATTTTCAAAATAATTTTGGAAATTTGTAATGGAAAATTAGTTAAATATGCATTTATGATTTCAGTGGTATAACAAGAATATTATAACATAATTTTAATTACATACATTACAGATACTACATATAATAATAGTGTTTTGATAATATTAATAGCAACCCAGCCCGATAAATAAATTATAAAACTAAATCAGACCAACAATGTTTTATTAAGGGCAGGTTCTTCCTAATTAAGTTCAACACCCCAGCATATAGAAAATTTTAGTAAAGATGTATATTTGAAAAGACCAAAACACAGAATACAAAAATCTTTTATTAAGGGCAGGTTCTTCCTAATTAAGTTCAACACCCTAGCATATAGAAATTTTTAGTAAAGTTCAGAGAACCAATTTCGATGCACATGCATTTCGATTCACAGAATACAAAATCTTTTTTAACACAGGATAACTCAGGAGCCCCAGGAAAATTCCAACTCTGGGTAAAATATGAATCTGTAAAACCTGATTCTATCTATAAGTCCAAAACAACAACCTTTCGTAGATGTAAAACAGGCTTTCAAAGGCCATTAACAAAACAGACCGGTCACATTTACGCCAAAAAAAATAGGCTTAGTAAATAATCCGAGCAGAATAAAACTAAAATTTTAAATGTTTTTAAAATATCAATAAGCCCAAGACGTAAACAGATCTGAGATCCTTTAGAATCACTCAGGGATTAAGTCATGTATGAGACCAATCCAAAACATGATTGGATTCAGGAGTAAGATTCACTCGAATTTTTTATTGAATCTGAGATGAACTATTCCACAGACTATCAAGGTTGAAATAATTCATATACAAGCGCAAATAAAATAGACAACAACTCTGAGATCATAGAGTATCACTCAGGCTTAGTTGATAATCTGAAGAGAACAAAATTAATGTTTAAAATACGGATCCGCCGAAAAGGAAAAATAGATCTGAGATCATAGGTTATCACTCAGCGATTGAAAAAAGATTGGATTCGTCACGAAAAACTGGGCATCCAAATCACATGCAAGTGCAAACCAGTACAAAGAATCAAACTGAGGTCATTGAATATCACTCAACCTTCGTATAAAATCAATACGACAAAAAAATGAAACAAAAAGCGTTTGAGATTTGTACCGCAAGAATGTAATCGCAGGCCTGAGTTCCTTTGGTATCCCTCAGCCGCGCTATAAACTTCATCCCCGTTGAGAAGCAACGGGTTGAGCACTCGACCTTTAATAGATTGGAATCAGAACTATAATAGGTGTTAGAGATGTTCATTGAATGCTCTGTGTACCAACGGGATGAAATGCTAGGGTTTGGGACGATGGATAGAGAAGGGATCCGCTGGCTAAGGTGTCGGACCGGTGGGTTATTAGATTAGGGTTTGGGAGATGGGTAGAGGGTATATATAGTTAGGAGGGCGGGCTGGTCATATTGGGATGAGCTATTGGGATGGGCTGTTGGGCTGGGCTGTTGGGCTGGGGTGTTGGACTTAATAATTAGGAAATTAGCAAATAATTTGGAAAAATACAATGGCAAAATTTCATATTACATATTATGAAATAATTTTATATAATAATTTTATTATCATATTTCATATTATGAAATAATACAAATATTATAAAGTGTTATGAAAAATTTTATATAATAATTTTATTATCATATGGCAAAATATGATAAATTATTATAATATTATTACTAATATTGTTATTGTGATATGCTATAATAATTTTGTAGTCATTTATATTTTTTAGTCATTTATATTATACATTGTTATGTGAATAGTACATGATAAATGATACAATGTTATAACGAAATCGTTCTGAAAGTTCACATTTAACAAAGCAAGATTTTTTTAAAAAAAATTGGTATAAAGAAATTAATTTTTTTCGATTCTTTTGTTATTAAGGAATTTTTATTTAATATGGTTCATTAATATATCATGAATTTGAATATGTTGTATATGTGTTTTATCTTGGCTAGAAAATAGTGACCCAAATCACACGGATCATGTACCGCAGTGTGCCAAAAAACGCGGTAAATGTTATTACGTTATTTAATTATTTTATAGTGGCTATAGATGATTTTATTAGTTTGAATTTATGGTCCTACGACTCTGAAATAATTTTATATAATAATTTTATTATCATATTTCATATTATGAAATAATACAAATATTATAAAGTGTTATGAAAAATTTTATATAATAATTTTATTATCATATGGCAAAATATGATAAATTATTATAATATTATTACTAATATTGTTATTGTGATATGCTATAATAATTTTGTAGTCATTTATATTTTTTAGTCATTTATATTATACATTGTTATGTGCATAGTACATGATAAATGATACAATGTTATAACGAAATCGTTCTGAAAGTTCACATTTAACAAAGCAAGATTTTTTTAAAAAAATTGGTATAAAGAAATTTATTTTTTTCGATTCTTTTGTTATTAAGGAATTTTTATTTAATATGGTTCATTAATATATCATGAATTTGAATATGTTGTGTATGTGTTTTATCTTGGCTAGAAAATAGTGACCCAAATCACACGGATCATGTACCGCAGTGTGCCAAAAAACGCGGTAAATGTTATTACGTTATTTAATTATTTTATAGTGGCTATAGATGATTTTATCAGTTTGAATTTATGGTCCTACGACATTATACGTAATTTTGAAATGTAGGGCGGACTTTGCCATATAATGGCTTTCCAAGTGAGGGATCATCAGTTTTAAATCATATATCTGAATCTTGGGCTGTTCATCATGAGCATCATGAAGCATCAAGACAAGAAAATGATGTTTTGCCCCACCAAGAAGAAGAGGTTGAAGGTATGATCATGTTTTATCCCAAATGAAAAATATTCTAACTTGCATAAGGTCGCGTTTATTTTGGATTGTTACGATGTCAAAACTTATGCATTTTAAATTCGTCACAGACCCGATCAATGCGGAATATTGGAGCATAGGTGACCCGTCTCACAAATGTGCATCTTGTGGGGCATTGTTTTGGTATGAAGAAAGAATTGTTAGTACTTCCTCAAAAAAAGACCCCAAGTATTCTTTGTGTTGCAGTCAAGGGAAAATTAAACTGCCAAAATTAAAGGAGCCGCCTTTGGAACTACAACAGCTCATTCATGGGACGGATGCACTTGCTAGGCATTTCCAGGAAAACATTCGTTCGTACAACAGCATGTTTTCGTTCACTTCCATGGGAGGAAGGGTAGATAGAACACTGAACAAGGGTGGATCACCGCCAATCTTTAAACTGAGTGGACAAAACTATCACCTCATTGGGAGTTTGCTGCCCCAGGAAGGAAGTGTGCCGAAATTTGCACAACTGTATATATATGACACCCAACATGAAGATATTAATCGTTTGAGCTCAGTGAGGTAAATGCATTTACCTTGAAACTCATAAATATATGTAATCATGCACATATGTTGTCCGTTATGAATATATGGTATTTTTTATTTTATATGGCATGTTATTTGGTTATATCATTTTAGGGATGATGAAAAGAAGAACAATTTGCATGCGCATATTGTGACTACATTAAGGAAAATGTTTGACCAACATAATGTTTTAGTTAAGTCGTTTAGGATGGTCAGAGATAAAGTAGCTGAGGGTGGGGAAAAAAAGTTTCTCTTAAGTTAATAGGGAGGAGAACCAAGGATGCCAGAACTTATAATTTACCCACAGTTTCTGAGGTCGCGGCGTTGGTGGTGGGTGATTTTGATGAATCACTTGGGCAAAGAGATATCATGGTTGAAACCCAAGGAGGGTATTTGAAAAGAATAAACGAGCTAAATCCAACGTATTTGGGATTGCAATATCCGCTTTTGTTTCCATATGGCGAGGATGGGTACAGGGAGGATATAGCCTTTTCTGATGAGAAATCGTCAAACACGTGTGGTCGACGGAGTGTTAGCATTAGAGAGTTTCTTGCTTACAAATTGCATGAACGAGCAAGCGAGGACTCTTTCATCTTTAAGAGTAGGAGACTATTCCAACAATTCACAGTTGATGGATACACAATGGTTGAGTCGTCAAGGCTAATGTATATTAGGACCCATCAAAAAGAACTGCGGTGTGAAATGTACAAAGGTCTATCAGATGTTTTGTTAAGCGGTGAGATGGATGCGTCAACACAGGGTAAGCGAGTTGTCCTTCCACCGACATTCGTTGGGGGCGCTCGATACATGGTTCAAAATTATCAGGACGCCATGACTATATGTCGGTGGGCAGGGTACCCAGATCTGTTTTTGACCTTCACGTGTAACCCAAGATGGCCTGAAATTAATAAATTCCTTTCTTCAAGGAATTTGAATCCCGAAGATCGTCCAGATATAATTTGTCGAGTGTTTAAGATGAAGCTAAATGACTTGATCAAATACGTAAGACGAAGTAAAGTATTTGGACAAATTCGAGCAGGTATATTGAGTTCATCACATGTGTAGCTTCTTATAAATACACAGATATATATGTTTGTTTGTGTGTGTAATAAAAAAATAATTGTTATGTTGACTCCTCGCAGTGATTTACACAATCGAATTCCAAAAGCGTGGGCTACCACATGCTCATATTCTATTGTTCATGGGAAATGCAGACAAATTCCCCACCCCAGCAGACATTGACTGCATAATTTCAGCTGAAATACCCGATGAGGAGGCTGATCCTGATTATTTTAAAGCTGTGTGCACACATATGATGCACGGACCATGTGGCAGTGATGCAAGAAACGCCCCTTGCATGGTTCAGTCCAAATGTTCAAAGCATTTCCCTAAGAACTTCAACGAGCAAACTAACGTTGATGAAGAGGGTTATCCTAAATATAGGAGGCGGAATGATGGCAGAACAATTGTCAAAGGAAAAACACCACTTGACAATAGATATGTTGTGCCCCACAACAGAACATTGTTGATGAGGTACGGTGCTCATCTTAATGTGGAGTGGTGCAATCAATCGAGGTCAATAAAATATTTGTTCAAATACGTGAACAAAGGAAATGATCGTGTCACAGCAGGATTTTATGAAACAAATGATAAAGATGAAACTGAGAAACCTGTTGATGAAATAAAAATGTACTATGATTGTCGGTATATTTCTCCATGTGAGGCAATGTGGAGAATTTTTGGATTCGGAATTCAGTATAAGAATCCATGTGTTGAACGTTTGAGCTTTCACTTCCGTAATGAGCAGTATGTTTATTTTGAAGATGGTGCAACTGTAAGTGAAGTCGTGTTGCGAGAATCTGTCAAGGAGAGTATGTTTCTTGCATGGATGAGAGCAAATGTCGAGTACCCTGAGGCAAGGGATTTAACTTATGCTGAATTCCCTCAAAAGTTTGTTTGGAAAGCCAAAACAAGAGAATGGCAACCTCGGAAGCAGGGGTTTTCCATAGGCCGTCTAATGTATGTGCCTCCAGGATCAGGAGAAGCTTATTATTTGCGATGTGTTCTTAATTTGAGGCGTGGGGCTACAAGCTATGATGATCTTAGAACTGTGGATGGAATTACTCACAATACATACCGCGATGTGTGTTTCGCGTTAGGGTTGTTGGATGATGACAAGGAGTACGTTGAAGGATTCTCAGAAGGTAGTTATTGGGCTACTGCATGGTTACTCAGAAAGTTGTTTGCCATTTTATTATCAGCTGATACAATGAGTAGACCAGAATATGTGTGGGACAAATGTTGGACATTTATGTCAGATGACATTCTACACAGGCAAAGAAGAGTCTTAATGCATCCATGTACTAAACAGTTCATATATTACATATACATATATCTTTACAAACAAATATGTATATATACATATATGTATTGATATTCAAAACCTTACATAATATATTACACATGTTATTTGATATGACTGTTTTGATGCATGTAATATCAGATTTGAAGTTGACCGAGGCTGAGATTAAGAATTATGCATTGACTGAAATAGAAATGATGTTAAGGAGAATTGGTAGGACTTTAAAGGACTATCCATCGATGCCATTTCCAACGATAAGTGATGCTACCATGTATCAGAACAGGCTTATTTTTGACGAGTTACAGTACGATCGTGCTGCCCTGCGTGAAGAGCATGACAGATGCATGCAGAGTCTCAATGATGAACAACGTCAAGTGTACATAACCATTATGCAATCTGTTGAACAAAATAATGGTGGGGTGTTCTTTGTATATGGTTATGGAGGTACAGGGAAAACATTTGTGTGGAAGACGTTGTCGGCTGCTTTGAGGTCCAAAGGAGAAATTGTTTTAAATGTTGCTTCGAGCGGCATAGCAGCTTTGTTGTTACCGGGTGGTAGGACGACACATTCACGCTTTGCAATACCAATCAACCCAAATGAAAACTCCACATGCAACATCAAACAAGGTAGTCCACTGGCTCAATTGCTAATTAGATGCAAGCTGATCATATGGGATGAGGCGCCGATGATGCACAAGTATTGCTTCGAAGCCTTAGATAGAAGTCTGCGGGACATCTTGAGATTCACTAATACAAATAGTGCTGAAAAACCCTTTGGTGGGAAAACAGTGGTCTTCGGGGGAGACTTCAGACAAATTTTACCTGTCGTTACTAAAGGTACTAGACAAGACATTGTGAATGCCACAATTAATTCTTCGTATATTTGGCATGAGTGCTTGGTATTACGTTTGACAAAGAACATGAGGTTGCAATCATTGACTGATGATCGTGAGTACGAAGATTTGCTTGAGTTTGCTAAGTGGATTGCGAGTTTAGGGGACGGGATTGTTGGGGAAGATAATGATGGTTTTGCTAATGTTCAGATTCCAAACGAGTTTTTGCTAGAGTGTGGAAGCGACCCCATTGCCACTATTGTCCAAAACACCTACCCAAACTTTGAGAGTATTGTGAATGACCCGACTTACTTGCAAGAGCGCGCAATTCTAGCTCCAACCCTTGATGTTGTCGATGCAGTTAATGAATACATGACTTCTATGAATGTTAATGAAGAGTCAAGGACATATCTAAGTTCAGATAGCATTTGCAAGTCAGACTCGAATGCCGATTTTCTGGCTGATTTGCATACTCCAGAGTTTCTAAACAAAATACGTGCATCCGGAGTCCCAAACCATGAGTTGACCCTAAAGGTTGGTACTCCAATAATGCTTTTAAGGAATATTGATCCTTCCATGGGGCTTTGCAATGGAACAAGGTTAATTGTTACAAGACTTGGAAATCATATCTTAGGGGCAAAAATTATGGGCGGGAAATATGCCGGGCATGAAGTTGTCATTCCGAGGTTAAGCTTAACTCCTTCGGATTCAAGAATACCATTCAAGTTTCAGAGAAGACAATTTCCGGTCATGACCTCTTATGCGATGACTATAAATAAAAGTCAGGGACAAACTTTGTCTCATGTTGGACTTTTACTGAAAAAGTCGGTCTTCACGCATGGTCAGCTGTATGTTGCAGTGTCAAGGGTAACAAATCCTAAGGGTCTGAAGATATTAATTTGCGATGAAGACGGTCAATCAACTAACCATACCACCAATGTAGTTTATAAGGAAGTTTTTCGTAATGTGTAGTTTGTGAAGTCCTGTTACCGTTTACTTTTTCCAACTTATTCCAAATATACTTACTACTTATCTCTGAGTCTTTGTTATCCAATCTTAAATCATAATTTAGTATACGTGTTAAGTGTATGACAATTTGCTTTCGTTTCACTTAGCCAAATAGCAATTACAAATAATGTCGTATCACTATTACATTTTAATATTCCGCGCATCGCGCGGGTGAGAATCTAGTAGTTTACAAAAATAAACATTTGAGTCATATTACGGGAAAGGTAATCACTTTTAGTCATATGAGAAGTAAATTTCTCTTATTTGTGTTTCAAAATGTTGCTTTATACACGTCAAGTTATACACGTTGCTTGTACACCCTTCATTTTTATCTTTACACATACAACTTCTTTTGTAAAGTGATTTGTCTGTGACGCAGATAAAAGCGAGCTTGTACATCTTAGCATGTAAATAAATCATTTTTGTTATGTTCACTAGGCGTCTCATTTGAATTATTCTAGTCTCAACTGATCTAATGTAGTAGGAGTCTCTTTTGTACGGGGTATGTAAATATAAAATATACAAAACATTTTAAAATAAGTCATATTTTTGTTTTTAAAATTTAATTTAGTACTAATAATATTCATTAAAAAGGTCTAATAAGTAAAAAAAAGTATAAAGTGAAATTACTTAAGCTACGTCTATTCTATTTTATATATAAGAAAAGAAATAGCTCATTAAAATACAATTATGCCCTTAATGAATCCTATGTGTCAATCTCTCCACAATTTGCTCATTTCCTATAAAAATGCCATGTGGCTTTCTAAACTAACTCACCAAAAAGAATTCAACCGTGCTTCTCACCTCTTTATTACTAAAAATAAATTAAAATTCTTAAAACAAATGATAGCTCCCAATCAAATAAAATCCCTTAATTATTTGTACTACATCTTTTTTATTTGTAATCTGATTGTCACAAAAATCATATCAAATTTCATATTTTTTTATTATCTTTCATATAACACCAATATTGTATATACAAATATATAAATAATAATTTAACTCTTTAATAAAACTCATGTTTTATAGTTGTATAACTTTTTCATTTGTCCAGATCACCATCATTTTTTTCATGCACACTATTAATCTAGAGTGATAGCTTAGAGTAAAATTGCAAATTTTCCAGTGCAAAGAATAAAATAATAAATAAAAGTGATAGAATTTGTGCAATTTTATTATAAGTTATCGCTTCAGATTAATAGTGTGCACGGTAAAAAAAGAAAATACACTGCATACATTAATAGAATTTATATTTTTTATTTATATACTTCCAATGTCTCTTAAAACATTGTCAAGTTTGATCGGCATAGAGAATAATAAAATAAAAACCTGTGTAATTGGAAGTTGTGCGGAGGAAAGAGAAATAAAAGAAATTACAAATCAATTGATTAGAAGAGAAAATGGAAAAGTTTTTGGGACAATAAAAAAGAAAAGATGACAAAATTTTAAGGGACGGAGGAAGTATATGCAATATTAGTGCCCTATGAATGATAATGAATTATTTGTCCGCTTATCTTATCTTATACCAAAACTTTTTCAAGTAGTATTTCTCTCTCCTCCGCACAACTTTCAATTACACAATTTTTTGCTTTATTATTTTCTATACTGATCAAACTTTACAATGTTTTAAGAGACAGAGGAAGTATATAAATAAAAAAATATAAATTCTATTAATGTATGCAGTTTATGATCTTTTTTTACCGTGCGCACTATTAATCTGAAATGATAACTTATAATAAAACCGCACAAATTCTATCACTTTTATTTATGATTTTATTCTTTGCACTGGAAATTTTGCAATTTTACTCTAACCTATCACTCTAGATTAATGTGCACGAAAAAATGATCGTAAAATGGACAAATGAAAAAGTTATAACATTATAAAACATGAGTTTTATTATAGAGTTAAATTATTATTTATATATTTATATATACAATATTGGTGTCATATGAAAGATAATAAAAAATAATGAAATTTGATATATTTTTGAGCGGAGACATTTTCTCTTAAATATGCAGTGCTTTTGGGTATAAGAAAAGATAAACAGACTAATAATTGAACGAGCGAATTCCGTCTCTCATATATAATGCTTTTAGGTATAGCATAAGCGAATTAATAATTGAACATGAGAATTTTCTCTCTGATATGTAGTATCCTTATGAATAAAATAAGCAGACTAATAATTGAGCGGGAGAATTCTATCTTTCATACGCATTACTCTTAGATACTCCGTATAAGATAAGCCGACAAATAAATAAACGGGAGAATTTTCTCTCTCACGTGTAGTGCAGCTTTTTGGTATAAGATAAGATAATCGGACAAATAATTGAGCGGAAGAATTTTCTCTCTTACGTGTATCATATAGTGCTTTTTGCTATAAGATAAGCGGGCTAATAATGCAGCGAAAATTGTTTCTCTCATATGAAGTGCTTTTACGTATAATATAAGCGGATTAATAATTAACCGGGAAAATTTTCTCTCTCATATGTATTACTTTTAAGTACTAGTATAAGGTAGGTAGACTAATAATTGAGCGGGGGAATTCTCTCTCTCATATTTAGTATTTTTAGATATATGATAAGCGAACTAATAATTGAACGAGAAAATTTTCTCTCTCATTTGTAGTGTTTTTTGGTATAAGAGATAAGATAAGATGAGCATGCTAATAATTGACCTGAATATTTTCTGTCTCATATGTAGTGCTTTTATGTATAAGAAGATAAACATATTAATAATAGTTGAGTGAAAAAATCTTCTCTCTCATATGTAGTGTTTTTAGGTATAAGATATGTAGTGCTTTTATGTATAAGAAGATAAACATATTAATAATAGTTGAGTGAAAAAATCTTCTCTCTCATATGTAGTGTTTTTAGGTATAAGATAAGATAGGATATGCGGATTAATAATTGAGGTGGAAAATTTACTCTCATATGTAGTGCTTTTAAATATAAGGTTAGCAGACTAATAATTGAGTGGAGATTTTTTTTCCATATGTGGTGTTTTAGGTATAAGATAAGCAAATAATAACTGATCAGGAGAATTTTGTCTCTCATATTTTCTATCTCAAGACCTTTTAAGCTTATGTGAAGACATTTTTCTATAATTGTCACATATGTGATGCCAATCAATAAAGTTCTAGCTCTATCATTGGAAAAAGAAGAAATTTTTCTACCTAAACATATTTTAGTCATGTAAAGCTTTATATGTATGGCGTTATCGAGGGAGAAAATATGGATTGATGATTTTATTAATACATTATAAGAAGAGAAAAGCACTAGATGTTAAAAGTTCTCTTTAAAGCAGTTTTTCAAAACTCTAACAATTAAGTTCAATATTTTATTATTTGTTGCGAACAATGCTAATTATTACGTATCAAATTCTAATGGATAGTGTTGATTTTTTTACTTTAAGTTTCTTTTACTTTGAATATTTGTGGTATGGAATTATACTTTTTGATATTAACTTATTGTACTCCATTTTTTAAATGATATAGAATTCTAAAAAAAACATTGTTATATTTAATTAGATCATTAACATAAATATATAAGGACCAACTGTTTCCTGTGCGTATGCACGGGTGCTGTGCTAGTTTTGAATAAAATTCACATGTTGGAATTAGCTAAATAAGTTAAATTTGACTCTCTAATATCATCAATTGCCTATTTGTGTCAGAGTTTGAAGTATAATAATTACCTAATAATAGTCTACTAACTTCAAATTATTATTAAGTAAAGTACTTTTATTAATTTGTACTCCCTCCATTCCTATTATAACTTCCAACTTTCCTTTTTCGTCTGTTCCAATCAAAACTTCCACTTTCCCTTTTTAGTAAAGAATTTATGGTTCACAACATTTCTTACACATTTCTCTCTCCTCTGCACAATTCTCCACCACACAATATCTATTATCTTAAATTGTGTGTCAAACCTATTTGGAAGATATAATAGGAACAGAGGTAGTAGTACGTTTGGTTGATTGGCTGATTGCACCATATAACATTACTCACAATGTAAATTTTTGCATAAATTAAGTCAATCACTTTACATGCAAATAAAAACGCATTCTTTTGTGAGGTTTGTAATTTATTTTTAATTTGCAAACAAATTCACTGCAGAGCTTTATAAAAAACATAAAATAAATATTTTACTACCTCTTGTACATGATATATTCTGAAATATTTTAAAAAGTGTCGTACAAATTATATTAAACAATCAAATCAAATGTTTTAAACCTCTTACATCCCTATATTTTGCATGCAAAATAATTATTTCACATTGTACCACACTCTCATAGTGTTATGCCAAGTTAACTAAAATGTAAGGGAAAACAAAAAAAAAAAAAAAATAGTAACACTACTAATGGTTGATTATTCATTAGTTTACCTTTAAGGGTACTAAGAACCAGTTTGGTACCAATGAAATTGGTTGAATCGGTTGAATGTGTTGAAAATGTGTTGAAATTTATGAAGTTGTGGCTAAATTATGGAAAAAATAAATTTAAAATCTATTGTATTAATAAAATGAAGAAAAAAAATCATGAAAAATAAGCTATAATGATTATCTACAAGTTTATTGTAATTTCATTCAAATCCATTAGAAAAATAATTTCAGTCTTACTGTTTTGATTATTATACAATTGGGTATGCGAACTAAAAATTTACGAGTTTTTAAAAAATATCGATAATATCAATAAGCTGAAAAAGGGTTTCTAAAATGCAAAGTAAATAAACATTACAAAAATCGAATTTAAAATATATTTATCACTGAAAATGAAAAAAAAATACCTGAATAACAAGCTAAATTGGTCATCTACGAGTCTATAGTAACTTCATTCAACTTCGTTAGAAAAGTCACTTCAGTCTTGCTTGTTTTGAAAATTACAAAATTAAGCGCACGGAGTAAAAAAATTGCATTTTGGCAAAAATATTAATAACACCAATAAGTTGAAAATAGGGTTCTAAAAATGCAAAGTAAATCAACATTAGAAGAATTGTATTCTCACCATAGTATACATGCAATGTTATTAGTCATACTCCACGGGTTTGCAAAGTAGGGTTAGGTTTGTGGTACTCATCCCTTATGGAGGTTGCGGTACCCACCTATCTTAAGGTTTGCGGTATGTTCCTTTCTTCGTCCCAACGGTAAAAGAGCACTTCTTCGTCCCAACGGTAAAAGAGCACCTCAAAATGTCCCCCAAATCAAGCCATTACATTCCAAGTTCGTATAACATATCTAGAGGCATTTTAACATACGAAAATCATACTTTCATGTTAAAAAGGTAATCACATATTCACATATACAAGACCCAAAAATTAAAGAGCATAAAGTTGTCATCTCACTTGGATATGGGGTGAATCCCAGTCCCCTCTAATTGTGGTTCCTTCTCTTTGAAGTTTGAGATTCGATTCAATGATCTTTTTTTACTTCGAACGATTGAAATGATGAAAAGGAGAAGAAGTTGTTGTAGAAGAAGGATGCTCTATATTTATAACTGTTGTTGCGCCAAAAATGTGTTTGCACAGGTTTACATTTTAGGCTCGTTAGCCTTTAATTGGTCTATTTAACGAGTCTTGAACCCCTTGTATGATTTATTAGTCTAAACTTCCAATGCTATTTACTTTAGCCTTAAAGGCACTTACTTGGTCCTTAAACATTTCACAGCAACTTAAAATATTATGTAGACCCAAATAAATATAACATGTAGCACTGGGACACCTCGGGCGGCTCCCGTGCCCCGATGTGGGTCCCACGCCTAAATTTAAACTTATCAAATTTAAACAAGCATAATAAATTGTCCTTGAGCTCCGAGACGGGCTGAGCTCTAAATTGCCCTCCCTCATACTTCGACAGATCTTGCTCAATGGCGTTGATTCTCATGTCATTCCTCTCTTGAGCTTTACAAGCTCTCACATAACAGCTTCACGCCATCTTCTGGTCTCCTCTTACCGTGCCTATTCCGGCTGATGTATAAAATTTCATGCACAAATGAGCCTGAGAGATGATGGCCCCCAAGTCTTCCAACAGAGGTCGGCCCAAAATGGCTTTGCGAACGCTTGGTAAGCGCACCACGACAAAATCTGCTTCAACCATATGCACACATGGTTCTTATCCGAGCTGAATCTTGAGGGTGATTGTTCCCTCCGGCTCTATCACGTCCCCGGTAAAAACCTAACAGGGGGGTCTTTACCGACTTTAGAACTTTCTTCTGGAGGACGATCTCCAAATAGGTATCCAAGTACATCACGTTGACTGAACTGCCTTGTCTATGAGAACCCTATGGACTATTGCATCCATAACTTCCATCTTCACTATCAGTGTGTCTCTGTGCGGGGGAGGACAAGGTGGGAGGTCATTGTCAGTAAAGAGAATAAATTCCCACTTCTGTTTCTTGTTCACAGGAAGGCGGCTGATCTCGTTGATGAACGACTGACGACTTCACTTCTTCCTTTCCCCTTCAGTGTCTCCTCTCACAGGTCCGTCGTAGATCTGGTTGACATGTGGGCGCTTCTGTCGACCGGAATCTTCCACTTCCTCATCATCCTCAAACTGGGCTCTGACCTCCCTCTTTTTTGAGATTGAGGCCTGCTCGTCTTTGCCCTTGCTTCAGATGTTGTTCTTCTAATAAGAGGGTTTCCCCTGGCGGCTCTTCTTCACAAACTGATCTAGTTGTCCTTCACGAATGAGTCTTTCCACGTACTTCAACGTTCAACAATCAACAATAATGGATGCTATATCTCTTTGTTCATGTACTTGTCAAACTCATTCCTCAAAAGATAAGGACAAAATCATCAAGGAATTGGAAGAGAGATTAGCAAATAATCACAATGTTCTACTAAAGTAGCTGGATAAATCCACCTCACTGAGCATACAATTGGACAACTCAAAAGAAGAGGTCAAGAAAATAACTTTGGAAATGGAAGAGCTAACGCTCAAGGTAGCTGATTTGACTTTTAGATTGCAAGAAACTGAAGCAGAGCGAAACACTAAGAAAGCAAATAAAGATTTCCTCAATGATAAAAAAAGTGCTCTCTATCGTAAAATCAAAGAGTTAGAAGACTTAATTGCTACAAAAGGGCAAACTGAACAAACAATCTTCTTGAACCAACCCAAGGACACCCGTTTCTATAATTCTAAAGAAGGACTCAGTCTGACTAACCCATGTAATTTGAAGAAGGTGAACTGTGCTCAACTGTATGACATCAATTACATGGGTCTTAGACTGACTAATTTGATGTCTTTCATCGATGTTAAAGAAACGAATGATGAAGAAGATGCCAAGAGAGCTAATCCCAGAACAGAAATTCATTTTGATTATGATGCCTTGAACAAGAGCTATGAAACAAAAGATCCCCCATTGACTCCTCCTGAAGAGTTTCCAACCTTTTACCCTGCAAAAGAGACTGTGCAAGATAAAGAGGAACCTTCAACTTCAGAGCCTGTAGCCAAACTAGCATACATTCCACCCCATGTGAAAAAGTTTGCTGAATTAAAAGAAGCTTTTGATAAAGAAAAACAGGCTTTTGAACTGGAAAGAGAACAACTCTTGAAAGAAATATCTTTACTCCAAACATCCTCTCAGTCAAGCACAGGCTCACAATCTCCTTCTCCTCCATCTTCTGAAAACTATGCTGAAAATTCAACCGATGGTCCAGAATCTCCTACCACGCACTTTAAATCTCCTTCTCTGACATTAAACCCATTAAAGAGGAGAGCGGAGAGGAGAGTGGAGAGAAAGGGAGAATGGATTGAGGAGAAACTGAGAAGAATAAAGAAGGAAGAAGAATCTCATCAAAGGAACATGAGTCGATGTTCAAGTGCCTGTTCTATTCCAAAAGAAAGACATCTGTCAACAACGACTACTGTTCAAGCTCTTCCACGCTGAAATGTGTCAAATCAAGAAAAGTCTTCTGCTCTAAGTCTGCTGCCTCCTCAAATGAAGATAAGGGTTTTAATGATCAGAAGTATCCAAAGAAACCAGCTTCCGCAGCGGTGAATGTTGAGGGAGAGTGTGAACTACCATGGTTGAAATATCCTCTCAAGGTTCACTCACTCAAACACTTGAGAAGACTCTCTCAAGAACCAATCTTAACGGATTATTTGTCTGATCATTCACTCAGTGATAGTGAAACTTATCCTACACCTAAGCTCAAACAACATTGGGTTCCTAAGGCTAAAGCTGAAAAGTTAAGACTGACAATCTCTTCTCAACCAGCTAGCTTAGGATCCCAAATCAAACAGAAAGTGCAACGGTTTCTCAATGCTGCAAAGGAAGGACCCATCTGGAAATGGGTACCAAAGAAGACCTAATCTGTTCTGCTGCGTCTGTCATGTGTGGTAACTGATCCGATTGCTCCACACACATGGCGAGTATGAAGACGAGCTGCGAGCAATCAACTGGTGCACATTATCAAGGGGAGTATTGGTGTGTATACTACTCCACTGAGAAGAAAATCAACAAATGCACACCCCATCACCAATACACGCCAAGAACAATCAATAAGTGCTTATTCCAAGGGGGAGTTCTCTACTACTCCCCACGTAACAAACGACACGAATTGCAACTTTTGAGGGGGAGTTTCATTTTTCTCCTCCTCGTGCCAGACAATTCACCATGCAAGGATTCTCTCAAGGATGTTGAGGGGGGGTTCAAAGTTCTCCTCCCAAGCGCCAAACATTGTTGAATGCATCCTACTGAATGCTTCAGCTGAGGGGGAGCACGCGGAGAAAAGAGCAAAGAGAAATGAGAGATAAGTCCCAATGGCTTAGTAAACCCAACTAAGCCTACTCAAGGGACAAAGCTGAGAGTGAGTGAGTGACTGAGTGAACATTATGAGAGAGAGGAAGCAGAAGGCTTATGTGAGCAGGAGAAAAATAATCAATGACAAGTCTGCTACCTCAATTGCGCTATCAATCGAGAAAATTACTCCGAGTCACTCAAATACTCTGGACAATTCCCATAGGTTCAGGACTGAATTTATTCAGATCCCGGGTAGAAGTCGCTGCATTTTTTCCAAACGGTGCATGCACAACCTTACCCTAGCCCACTGACGTGTCTCCCAAGAGACATGTGTTTAATCACATTTCACGAGGAACCTCATCTCTTATCACCGTCTCCTTCTGAGGCGACTGATACTGACTACAGTGGCCCACAGCCCCACGCCATTGAACATTCATTGATCACGTCGTGTCTAGTTATCTCACTCCCAAATGTTTTGAAATTTCTAGGACACAGACACCTTTTGGAGTTAGTTGCAGGTCTTCATGACCGCGAGAACTTTCATAAGACTCGTCTACTATAGATGAAGACCAATGATTGGAAGGAAGTCCTGCTGTTGCAACATAGAAATCACCAACATGTTCAGGTCATCGCTTCAGAGGTTATCTCTATAGTGACGATAACGGGCGTCTACACGACCCCGAGGGGCTATGTTATCTTTGTTGATCTTTAGGATCATGCCATAACAACCAAAGTGACACTTACTTTTGATGCTTCACAATGACTGGTTGAAAGTTGTTACACCGGACCCGAATTTTACCCAGAGAAATTTTTTTCATCAAGTACATGGTTAAAGAAGGTAAATCAAGACTAGAGTAGCCTTGATAAATGAGAAAGATAAAATTCTTGTCTTAAATTAATAAAGGATTATTGATTAGACGCGGGCCCTGCATCGGGAGCGGGAACCACCCGTGTTATTCTTAGTGTATAAAAAATTAATGTTGATCTAAAATAATGGGTTGATAAATATATGATTAATTTGGTACATTAAAGGAGGGTACTTTTGGAGGACCCTACCTTAAAGATATTTTGGTTTGGGAACAAACAAATAAAAGAAGAGAAAAACTTAGAAAAATCAAGGTAATGACTTCATTAGTATTTTTCTTGCTTCATTTAATCTCATATGATTTTATAAATCATGTGATAGACCCATAAGCTTGTTCTACACTCCTAGAGGTGTAGAATGAGGGGTTGGAAGGATAGTTTTAACCATGAACGGAGTTATGACCGAAGTAAGACCAGTTCGCCGGAAAACACCTTCTCAGAGGGTTTTGATATTTATACCTTGTTAGGAATTTTACCAAGGTATTCTAGGCTACTCAAGGAATCTAGGAGTGGCTGGAAAAGTTGTCGGAGCCGCCGGAGTTTTCGCTGGAAAATTCCAAAAGTCGTCGGAGTTCAAACGGGGAGGATAAAAGCTCGCTAACATCATTTCAAGGTGAGTGGACGACTATGTGCCTTGTAACTCTTGGGTCAAACGTGGTATTACCTTAATAAAATCATAATCATGATTTGAGAAATGATTAAATGGATTAAAATGCATGATTAGTCATGGTGAATATGAATTATGGAAATATTACATGGTTATTGAATAAGAGATTTATTTGTGGATTAATCATGAATATATTATTGTCGAATGTATAAAAATGAATACATGGACTATGTATGAGACAACTAGAGTAATCTAGTATGTGAATATGTATAGAAATGTTTAAAAGTATTTAAACATATGATTAACCATAATGATTATAAATTAAGTGAAAGTGGCATGATTAATTAATGAGTAAAGGAATTATTAATATTTTTGATGAAGGATAATCATGAATGATTTATTTGGATATTAAATAAGGAAATTCAAGATGATATTCTTGAAGGATTCAAGTACGTAATCATACATGTCATTAAATTAAATTTAGTTTATGAGAAATAAACTAGGGTAAAAATACATGGTATGATTAATTAATATAAATGATTTTGTTGGCTCATTTGAGAAATGACCAAAGTAACTCAAGTAATAAGGGCAAATGCAGTCCTTGAGGTGTGTTAACCTCCATCAAATTGCATATAGGTAACAAGGGCCCGTGTAGTCCTTGAGGTGTGTTAACCTCCAGCAAATTACACATAGGTAACAAGGGCAAGTGCAGTCCTTGAGGTGTGGTATCCTCCATCAAATTGCATATAGGTAACAAGGGCCTGTGTAGTCCTTGAGGTGTGTTAACCTCCAGCAAATTACACATAGGTAACAAAGGCAAGTGCAGTCCTTGAGGTGTGGGATCATCCATCAAATTGCATATAGGTAACAAGGGCCCATGTAGTCCTTGAGGTGTGTTAACCTCCAACAAATTACACATAGGATGAGGGTGTATGTGTACTCCACAAGGCGGGGTTAGCCCCGGGAATGTAAACTATGATTGTAAGGACATATAGTCCTCGAGGTAGGTGAACCTCAAGGTAATGATTTGAAATGATTAAACATGATTGATCGGGAACGAGTTCCCGATAGGGTATTTTCCTTGGTCTAGGAATTTAATTTAAACCATGTCCGTGATATAGGAGCCCGAGCCCCCCCCCCCCCCCCCCCCCCATAATAATTATCTTTCGTTATCGGGTGAGTTAGCCTGCGGGTGACTCCACTCGAGGGTAAGACATGGGAAGGGTGAATTTAATGAGTCTGTTATGCCTAAATGATTTGAAAGACAAATGGGCCCACGGGTCGGATATTTTACTCATATGTATATATGTATACAATATGTTTTGAAAAGGGGTAGCCAAGAGGTATGCATATACATATATTATCACCCTATGTTGAGAGTCCCATGTGAGAAACGTTAGTTATATTACATACAGTTTGCCCTCACCAGTACTTTTCTATAGTACTGATCCCTTGGGGGAATCACCCTTTCATGTTGAAGCTAGAGCTTACTTCCTACACCCGTTGTTCGGGAGATCGATGGAGAGAAGACGTGGTTTGTGCTTCCTCTAGTTCTATTTCTAAATAATTAAATAATGCTCATTGAACTATTTTTGACTTATAAATTATTGGAGCCTGCGAGCTCTTGTTTTGCCCTTGTGTGGGTTCTTATTAAACATTTATATTCCGCTATGTGTTTAATTGTATGTTCATGTTGTTATGTATGTTTACTAATCGGTTTTGGCATATGTATCTATCAGACGTCGTGTGCAATTTAGTAAGGATGAACTGCGGTTATTCTTATTGGGTTGTACGGCGGTTATCTACGTGGCACAGACGCGGTCTGGGGCATGACAAAAGTCCTATTAAAGATTTAATGCTTCTATCATTTTATACAGGCCACACATCAGTGTTCTCATTGATGTTGTGATAACGGAACACCATGGTGTCTCTGGTGTTTACCTTTTTGTTTGTTTTTCTGTTTTTGCTTCTTAGAATAAAAGAATAAAGGCATGACGCCCCGATTCATCAGATCGTCATGAGGGGAAGAGTGGTCCACATGCTGTTAACTCTCAACAAATCATTTTGGGACACTTCTCTACTCCAACAAATCCTATTCTATCTCTACACCAACCAGCTTCGAATCAAATGGTCAGCTACGCTCACAAGTCAATCATCATTTTCCGTTGTGCAACCCTGGTTCTCCTCAAAAGCATTCATTTCAAATAGTCAAGAAGACTACATTGTGGAGGAGACAAAGGTCGGGTAATCGAATCACATGTGTGTCTGCAATTCTTCAAGAACAATCACTCTAGAGGCGCCTTCGGATTTGCAGTCAAGATGATCATGAGTTACTTCTGGAAGGCAAGGATTACAAGCAAGATTTTCAAGATTCCTCAACCCCCGACATCAAAGATCAAATTGCCAAGAAGACATCAAAGGGGAGATTGCAAGGATTTCTTCAGAAAGCCTTCTTAAGAAGTCAAGTTCAATAGGGAGACAAAGGAAGCTCAGCTGCACTGAAGATCAAGACAAAAGAGAAGCAACTCAACAAATTTTATCTACGCTCTCCTCTACATTGCTGAATAAACACAAAGACAAAGATATCTGCGCTGCAATGCTGATTGAACACGATTGAACACCAAGGGGGGATTGTTGGGAATATTATGGTGTCCAATCTAGTTAAATATCTTTGTATTTGTGTAGTTATTAATTAAATGTGTAATATGGGCCATAAATGTATTTCAGCCCATTAGCCCTCTTGTAAGCCTTAAGTTAGACATCCTTATGTATAAAAGGATGCTAACTTAAGAGAAACCCTAAGTCTCGGACAAGCTTTTAACGCACATTTCATTCTTAGAGAGAAGTGAGAAAAATGTCGTTCATACCCTACTTTGTATTTCATGATCTTTCTTGGTATTGAATTGCATCTGTTTCTTCTCTACTCTATATATTCTGTATGATTGTTGGATTAAACAGGGGCTGTCACTTGGAGCTGGCAAATCGTGCAATGAACGCTTAGGCTAATTCTCTGAAGTTCTGGATCCTCCCGTCAGGTAAGGAGTCATACCATTCCCGGGTCAGGCCGTCTAATGTCACCGAGAACCCTCTGGATCTGATCAAGTCGTTCCACCCCATCATCACCATATAGGCCATGTACCTAGAGACATGGTGCTGGGGATTGATCTTCTCTCAGTAGGCCTCAATGTTGTGACTTGTGAGGGTTATACCCTTATGGCAATGGAGCATTCATGATTTGACGGATGAACGACTCGGAAATCCTCACATCATGATTGAGGTTAATCCTGCCATCCACCGCCCTCTTGAGCTCGTCCAGTCGCCTCCTAAGATCTTCGTTATCCTGGACGGCCTAGACACGAGGTGGGGAAGCTCGATCTCCATGGGCTCGCCGGTGCTCGTTGATCTCGTCTCTGAGATCTCCCCCACGTGCACTGCGATGGTGGGAGGAAACGGCTGCGGACGATGCTTCATTACTTCGTTCCACCCTGGAGGAGAGCCTATCATGCAAGAGACTCTCCTTTCTCCAATCTGATCCATGGCCGAAGCCCTAGGGGTCTGTCTGGAATAATGAGACCGCTGAGACCTTGCAGGAGGTGAATTCCTATGTCGTTGCGCAGATACTTCCTCCTCCCGTTGGGGCACAGATGGAACTCGACGTGGGGAAGGAGGTTTTTCATTGATGTTGGGAGCGATTCCTTGGAAGGCGGTGTTCAATGTTTCCACAGCCCTCTGGAACGTCGCCAAACTCGCCAAGGCTTACACCGGATCCACATTGGGAATGAGATTCCCGATGGCTGGCGTCTGGAACTGCGGTGGGCATGTTGCGGGACGCCTAGAACTCCCAGCGCCTTTCAGGTGGTTTCTCAAGTCGCCTTGAGTTGCCACGTTGTCATTCCTTCTCCTGAAATCCCTTCATCTTCAATCACGACCTACTCCATCCGAGCACCACCTTGATTGTTGCCAACACGGTTGTGATTGTGTGATCCAACCATCGTCATCGTAAATCATTCTCTCAACGAGAACACCAAATGATGGAGTTTAATCCAACTACGAGAGGAGGCTGATCCTGATTATTTTAAAGCTGTGTGCACACATATGATGCACGGACCATGTGGCAGTGATGCAAGAAACGCCCCTTGCATGGTTCAGTCCAAATGTTCAAAGCATTTCCCTAAGAACTTCAACGAGCAAACTAACGTTGATGAAGAGGGTTATCCTAAATATAGGAGGCGGAATGATGGCAGAACAATTGTCAAAGGAAAAACACCACTTGACAATAGATATGTTGTGCCCCACAACAGAACATTGTTGATGAGGTACGGTGCTCATCTTAATGTGGAGTGGTGCAATCAATCGAGGTCAATAAAATATTTGTTCAAATACGTGAACAAAGGAAATGATCGTGTCACAGCAGAATTTTATGAAACAAATGATAAAGATGAAACTGAGAAACCTGTTGATGAAATAAAAATGTACTATGATTGTCGGTATATTTCTCCATGTGAGGCAATGTGGAGAATTTTTGGATTCGGAATTCAGTATAAGAATCCATGTGTTGAACGTTTGAGCTTTCACTTCCGTAATGAGCAGTATGTTTATTTTGAAGATGGTGCAACTGTAAGTGAAGTCGTGTTGCGAGAATCTGTCAAGGAGAGTATGTTTCTTGCATGGATGAGAGCAAATGTCGAGTACCCTGAGGCAAGGGATTTAACTTATGCTGAATTCCCTCAAAAGTTTGTTTGGAAAGCCAAAACAAGAGAATGGCAACCTCGGAAGCAGGGGTTTTCCATAGGCCGTCTAATGTATGTGCCTCCAGGATCAGGAGAAGCTTATTATTTGCGATGTGTTCTTAATTTGAGGCGTGGGGCTACAAGCTATGATGATCTTAGAACTGTGGATGGAATTACTCACAATACATACCGCGATGTGTGTTTCGCGTTAGGGTTGTTGGATGATGACAAGGAGTACGTTGAAGGATTCTCAGAAGGTAGTTATTGGGCTACTGCATGGTTACTCAGAAAGTTGTTTGCCATTTTATTATCAGCTGATACAATGAGTAGACCAGAATATGTGTGGGACAAATGTTGGACATTTATGTCAGATGACATTCTACACAGGCAAAGAAGAGTCTTAATGCATCCATGTACTAAACAGTTCATATATTACATATACATATATCTTTACAAACAAATATGTATATATACATATATGTATTGATATTCAAAACCTTACATAATATATTACACATGTTATTTGATATGACTGTTTTGATGCATGTAATATCAGATTTGAAGTTGACCGAGGCTGAGATTAAGAATTATGCATTGACTGAAATAGAAATGATGTTAAGGAGAATTGGTAGGACTTTAAAGGACTATCCATCGATGCCATTTCCAACGATAAGTGATGCTACCATGTATCAGAACAGGCTTATTTTTGACGAGTTACAGTACGATCGTGCTGCCCTGCGTGAAGAGCATGACAGATGCATGCAGAGTCTCAATGATGAACAACGTCAAGTGTACATAACCATTATGCAATCTGTTGAACAAAATAATGGTGGGGTGTTCTTTGTATATGGTTATGGAGGTACAGGGAAAACATTTGTGTGGAAGACGTTGTCGGCTGCTTTGAGGTCCAAAGGAGAAATTGTTTTAAATGTTGCTTCGAGCGGCATAGCAGCTTTGTTGTTACCGGGTGGTAGGACGACACATTCACGCTTTGCAATACCAATCAACCCAAATGAAAACTCCACATGCAACATCAAACAAGGTAGTCCACTGGCTCAATTGCTAATTAGATGCAAGCTGATCATATGGGATGAGGCGCCGATGATGCACAAGTATTGCTTCGAAGCCTTAGATAGAAGTCTGCGGGACATCTTGAGATTCACTAATACAAATAGTGCTGAAAAACCCTTTGGTGGGAAAACAGTGGTCTTCGGGGGAGACTTCAGACAAATTTTACCTGTCGTTACTAAAGGTACTAGACAAGACATTGTGAATGCCACAATTAATTCTTCGTATATTTGGCATGAGTGCTTGGTATTACGTTTGACAAAGAACATGAGGTTGCAATCATTGACTGATGATCGTGAGTACGAAGATTTGCTTGAGTTTGCTAAGTGGATTGCGAGTTTAGGGGACGGGATTGTTGGGGAAGATAATGATGGTTTTGCTAATGTTCAGATTCCAAACGAGTTTTTGCTAGAGTGTGGAAGCGACCCCATTGCCACTATTGTCCAAAACACCTACCCAAACTTTGAGAGTATTGTGAATGACCCGACTTACTTGCAAGAGCGCGCAATTCTAGCTCCAACCCTTGATGTTGTCGATGCAGTTAATGAATACATGACTTCTATGAATGTTAATGAAGAGTCAAGGACATATCTAAGTTCAGATAGCATTTGCAAGTCAGACTCGAATGCCGATTTTCTGGCTGATTTGCATACTCCAGAGTTTCTAAACAAAATACGTGCATCCGGAGTCCCAAACCATGAGTTGACCCTAAAGGTTGGTACTCCAATAATGCTTTTAAGGAATATTGATCCTTCCATGGGGCTTTGCAATGGAACAAGGTTAATTGTTACAAGACTTGGAAATCATATCTTAGGGGCAAAAATTATGGGCGGGAAATATGCCGAGCATGAAGTTGTCATTCCGAGGTTAAGCTTAACTCCTTCGGATTCAAGAATACCATTCAAGTTTCAGAGAAGACAATTTCCGGTCATGACCTCTTATGCGATGACTATAAATAAAAGTCAGGGACAAACTTTGTCTCATGTTGGACTTTTACTGAAAAAGTCGGTCTTCACGCATGGTCAGCTGTATGTTGCAGTGTCAAGGGTAACAAATCCTAAGGGTCTGAAGATATTAATTTGCGATGAAGACGGTCAATCAACTAACCATACCACCAATGTAGTTTATAAGGAAGTTTTTCGTAATGTGTAGTTTGTGAAGTCCTGTTACCGTTTACTTTTTCCAACTTATTCCAAATATACTTACTACTTATCTCTGAGTCTTTGTTATCCAATCTTAAATCATAATTTAGTATACGTGTTAAGTGTATGACAATTTGCTTTCGTTTCACTTAGCCAAATAGCAATTACAAATAATGTCGTATCACTATTACATTTTAATATTCCGCGCATCGCGCGGGTGAGAATCTAGTAGTTTACAAAAATAAACATTTGAGTCATATTACGGGAAAGGTAATCACTTTTAGTCATATGAGAAGTAAATTTCTCTTATTTGTGTTTCAAAAAGTTGCTTTATACACGTCAAGTTATACACGTTGCTTGTACACCCTTCATTTTTATCTTTACACATACAACTTCTTTTGTAAAGTGATTTGTCTGTGACGCAGATAAAAGCGAGCTTGTACATCTTAGCATGTAAATAAATCATTTTTGTTATGTTCACTAGGCGTCTCATTTGAATTATTCTAGTCTCAACTGATCTAATGTAGTAGGAGTCTCTTTTGTACGGGGTATGTAAATATAAAATATACAAAACATTTTAAAATAAGTCATATTTTTGTTTTTAAAATTTAATTTAGTACTAATAATATTCATTAAAAAGGTCTAATAAGTACAAAAAAGTATAAAGTGAAATTACTTAAGCTACGTCTATTCTATTTTATATATAAGAAAAGAAATAGCTCATTAAAATACAATTATGCCCTTAATGAATCCTATGTGTCAATCTCTCCACAATTTGCTCATTTCCTATAAAAATGCCATGTGGCTTTCTAAACTAACTCACCAAAAAGAATTCAACCGTGCTTCTCACCTCTTTATTACTAAAAATAAATTAAAATTCTTAAAACAAATGATAGCTCCCAATCAAATAAAATCCCTTAATTATTTGTACTACATCTTTTTTATTTGTAATCTGATTGTCACAAAAATCATATCAAATTTCATATTTTTTTATTATCTTTCATATAACACCAATATTGTATATACAAATATATAAATAATAATTTAACTCTTTAATAAAACTCATGTTTTATAGTTGTATAACTTTTTCATTTGTCCAGATCACCATCATTTTTTTCATGCACACTATTAATCTAGAGTGATAGCTTAGAGTAAAATTGCAAATTTTCCAGTGCAAAGAATAAAATAATAAATAAAAGTGATAGAATTTGTGCAATTTTATTATAAGTTATCGCTTCAGATTAATAGTGTGCACGGTAAAAAAAGAAAATACACTGCATACATTAATAGAATTTATATTTTTTATTTATATACTTCCAATGTCTCTTAAAACATTGTCAAGTTTGATCGGCATAGAGAATAATAAAATAAAAACCTGTGTAATTGGAAGTTGTGCGGAGGAAAGAGAAATAAAAGAAATTACAAATCAATTGATTAGAAGAGAAAATGGAAAAGTTTTTGGGACAATAAAAAAGAAAAGATGACAAAATTTTAAGGGACGGAGGAAGTATATGCAATATTAGTGCCCTATGAATGATAATGAATTATTTGTCCGCTTATCTTATCTTATACCAAAACTTTTTCAAGTAGTATTTCTCTCTCCTCCGCACAACTTTCAATTACACAATTTTTTGCTTTATTATTTTCTATACTGATCAAACTTTACAATGTTTTAAGAGACAGAGGAAGTATATAAATAAAAAAATATAAATTCTATTAATGTATGCAGTTTATGATCTTTTTTTACCGTGCGCACTATTAATCTGAAATGATAACTTATAATAAAACCGCACAAATTCTATCACTTTTATTTATGATTTTATTCTTTGCACTGGAAATTTTGCAATTTTACTCTAACCTATCACTCTAGATTAATGTGCACGAAAAAATGATCGTAAAATGGACAAATGAAAAAGTTATAACATTATAAAACATGAGTTTTATTATAGAGTTAAATTATTATTTATATATTTATATATACAATATTGGTGTCATATGAAAGATAATAAAAAATAATGAAATTTGATATATTTTTGAGCGGAGACATTTTCTCTTAAATATGCAGTGCTTTTGGGTATAAGAAAAGATAAACAGACTAATAATTGAACGAGCGAATTCCGTCTCTCATATATAATGCTTTTAGGTATAGCATAAGCGAATTAATAATTGAACATGAGAATTTTCTCTCTGATATGTAGTATCCTTATGAATAAAATAAGCAGACTAATAATTGAGCGGGAGAATTCTATCTTTCATACGCATTACTCTTAGATACTCCGTATAAGATAAGCCGACAAATAAATAAACGGGAGAATTTTCTCTCTCACGTGTAGTGCAGCTTTTTGGTATAAGATAAGATAATCGGACAAATAATTGAGCGGAAGAATTTTCTCTCTTACGTGTATCATATAGTGCTTTTTGCTATAAGATAAGCGGGCTAATAATGCAGCGAAAATTGTTTCTCTCATATGAAGTGCTTTTACGTATAATATAAGCGGATTAATAATTAACCGGGAAAATTTTCTCTCTCATATGTATTACTTTTAAGTACTAGTATAAGGTAGGTAGACTAATAATTGAGCGGGGGAATTCTCTCTCTCATATTTAGTATTTTTAGATATATGATAAGCGAACTAATAATTGAACGAGAAAATTTTCTCTCTCATTTGTAGTGTTTTTTGGTATAAGAGATAAGATAAGATGAGCATGCTAATAATTGACCTGAATATTTTCTGTCTCATATGTAGTGCTTTTATGTATAAGAAGATAAACATATTAATAATAGTTGAGTGAAAAAATCTTCTCTCTCATATGTAGTGTTTTTAGGTATAAGATATGTAGTGCTTTTATGTATAAGAAGATAAACATATTAATAATAGTTGAGTGAAAAAATCTTCTCTCTCATATGTAGTGTTTTTAGGTATAAGATAAGATAGGATATGCGGATTAATAATTGAGGTGGAAAATTTACTCTCATATGTAGTGCTTTTAAATATAAGGTTAGCAGACTAATAATTGAGTGGAGATTTTTTTTCCATATGTGGTGTTTTAGGTATAAGATAAGCAAATAATAACTGATCAGGAGAATTTTGTCTCTCATATTTTCTATCTCAAGACCTTTTAAGCTTATGTGAAGACATTTTTCTATAATTGTCACATATGTGATGCCAATCAATAAAGTTCTAGCTCTATCATTGGAAAAAGAAGAAATTTTTCTACCTAAACATATTTTAGTCATGTAAAGCTTTATATGTATGGCGTTATCGAGGGAGAAAATATGGATTGATGATTTTATTAATACATTATAAGAAGAGAAAAGCACTAGATGTTAAAAGTTCTCTTTAAAGCAGTTTTTCAAAACTCTAACAATTAAGTTCAATATTTTATTATTTGTTGCGAACAATGCTAATTATTACGTATCAAATTCTAATGGATAGTGTTGATTTTTTTACTTTAAGTTTCTTTTACTTTGAATATTTGTGGTATGGAATTATACTTTTTGATATTAACTTATTGTACTCCATTTTTTAAATGATATAGAATTCTAAAAAAAACATTGTTATATTTAATTAGATCATTAACATAAATATATAAGGACCAACTGTTTCCTGTGCGTATGCACGGGTGCTGTGCTAGTTTTGAATAAAATTCACATGTTGGAATTAGCTAAATAAGTTAAATTTGACTCTCTAATATCATCAATTGCCTATTTGTGTCAGAGTTTGAAGTATAATAATTACCTAATAATAGTCTACTAACTTCAAATTATTATTAAGTAAAGTACTTTTATTAATTTGTACTCCCTCCATTCCTATTATAACTTCCAACTTTCCTTTTTCGTCTGTTCCAATCAAAACTTCCACTTTCCCTTTTTAGTAAAGAATTTATGGTTCACAACATTTCTTACACATTTCTCTCTCCTCTGCACAATTCTCCACCACACAATATCTATTATCTTAAATTGTGTGTCAAACCTATTTGGAAGATATAATAGGAACAGAGGTAGTAGTACGTTTGGTTGATTGGCTGATTGCACCATATAACATTACTCACAATGTAAATTTTTGCATAAATTAAGTCAATCACTTTACATGCAAATAAAAATGCATTCTTTTGTGAGGTTTGTAATTTATTTTTAATTTGCAAACAAATTCACTGCAGAGCTTTATAAAAAACATAAAATAAATATTTTACTACCTCTTGTACATGATATATTCTGAAATATTTTAAAAAGTGTCGTACAAATTATATTAAACAATCAAATCAAATGTTTTAAACCTCTTACATCCCTATATTTTGCATGCAAAATAATTATTTCACATTGTACCACACTCTCATAGTGTTATGCCAAGTTAACTAAAATGTAAGGGAAAACAAAAACAAAAAAAAAATAGTAACACTACTAATGGTTGATTATTCATTAGTTTACCTTTAAGGGTACTAAGAACCAGTTTGGTACCAATGAAATTGGTTGAATCGGTTGAATGTGTTGAAAATGTGTTGAAATTTATGAAGTTGTGGCTAAATTATGGAAAAAATAAATTTAAAATCTATTGTATTAATAAAATGAAGAAAAAAAATCATGAAAAATAAGCTATAATGATTATCTACAAGTTTATTGTAATTTCATTCAAATCCATTAGAAAAATAATTTCAGTCTTACTGTTTTGATTATTATACAATTGGGTATGCGAACTAAAAATTTACGAGTTTTTAAAAAATATCGATAATATCAATAAGCTGAAAAAGGGTTTCTAAAATGCAAAGTAAATAAACATTACAAAAATCGAATTTAAAATATATTTATCACTGAAAATGAAAAAAAAAATACCTGAATAACAAGCTAAATTGGTCATCTACGAGTCTATAGTAACTTCATTCAACTTCGTTAGAAAAGTCACTTCAGTCTTGCTTGTTTTGAAAATTACAAAATTAAGCGCACGGAGTAAAAAAATTGCATTTTGGCAAAAATATTAATAACACCAATAAGTTGAAAATAGGGTTCTAAAAATGCAAAGTAAATCAACATTAGAAGAATTGTATTCTCACCATAGTATACATGCAATGTTATTAGTCATACTCCACGGGTTTGCAAAGTAGGGTTAGGTTTGTGGTACTCATCCCTTATGGAGGTTGCGGTACCCACCTATCTTAAGGTTTGCGGTATGTTCCTTTCTTCGTCCCAACGGTAAAAGAGCACTTCTTCGTCCCAACGGTAAAAGAGCACCTCAAAATGTCCCCCAAATCAAGCCATTACATTCCAAGTTCGTATAACATATCTAGAGGCATTTTAACATACGAAAATCATACTTTCATGTTAAAAAGGTAATCACATATTCACATATACAAGACCCAAAAATTAAAGAGCATAAAGTTGTCATCTCACTTGGATATGGGGTGAATCCCAGTCCCCTCTAATTGTGGTTCCTTCTCTTTGAAGTTTGAGATTCGATTCAATGATCTTTTTTTACTTCGAACGATTGAAATGATGAAAAGGAGAAGAAGTTGTTGTAGAAGAAGGATGCTCTATATTTATAACTGTTGTTGCGCCAAAAATGTGTTTGCACAGGTTTACATTTTAGGCTCGTTAGCCTTTAATTGGTCTATTTAACGAGTCTTGAACCCCTTGTATTATTTATTAGTCTAAACTTCCAATGCTATTTACTTTAGCCTTAAAGGCACTTACTTGGTCCTTAAACATTTCAAAGCAACTTAAAATATTATGTAGACCCAAATAAATATAACATGTAGCACTGGGACACCTCGGGCGGCTCCCGTGCCCCGATGTGGGTCCCACGCCTAAATTTAAACTTATCAAATTTAAACAAGCATAATAAATTGTCCTTGAGCTCCGAGACGGGCTGAGCTCTAAATTGCCCTCCCTCATACTTCGACAGACCTTGCTCAATGGCGTTGATTCTCATGTCATTCCTCTCTTGAGCTTTACAAGCTCTCACATAACAGCTTCACGCCATCTTCTGGTCTCCTCTTACCGTGCCTATTCCGGCTGATGTATAAAATTTCATGCACAAATGAGCCTGAGAGATGATGGCCCCCAAGTCTTCCAACAGAGGTCGGCCCAAAATGGCTTTGCGAACGCTTGGTAAGCGCACCACGACAAAATCTGCTTCAACCATATGCACACATGGTTCTTATCCGAGCTGAATCTTGAGGGTGATTGTTCCCTCCGGCTCTATCACGTCCCCGGTAAAAACCTAACAGGGGGGTCTTTACCGACTTTAGAACTTTCTTCTGGAGGACGATCTCCAAATAGGTATCCAAGTACATCACGTTGACTGAACTGCCTTGTCTATGAGAACCCTATGGACTATTGCATCCATAACTTCCATCTTCACTATCAGTGTGTCTCTGTGCGGGGGAGGACAAGGTGGGAGGTCATTGTCAGTAAAGAGAATAAATTCCCACTTCTGTTTCTTGTTCACAGGAAGGCGGCTGATCTCGTTGATGAACGACTGACGACTTCACTTCTTCCTTTCCCCTTCAGTGTCTCCTCTCACAGGTCCGTCGTAGATCTGGTTGACATGTGGGCGCTTCTGTCGACCGGAATCTTCCACTTCCTCATCATCCTCAAACTGGGCTCTGACCTCCCTCTTTTTTGAGATTGAGGCCTGCTCGTCTTTGCCCTTGCTTCAGATGTTGTTCTTCTAATAAGAGGGTTTCCCCTGGCGGCTCTTCTTCACAAACTGATCTAGTTGTCCTTCACGAATGAGTCTTTCCACGTACTTCAACGTTCAACAATCAACAATAATGGATGCTATATCTCTTTGTTCATGTACTTGTCAAACTCATTCCTCAAAAGATAAGGACAAAATCATCAAGGAATTGGAAGAGAGATTAGCAAATAATCACAATGTTCTACTAAAGTAGCTGGATAAATCCACCTCACTGAGCATACAATTGGACAACTCAAAAGAAGAGGTCAAGAAAATAACTTTGGAAATGGAAGAGCTAACGCTCAAGGTAGCTGATTTGACTTTTAGATTGCAAGAAACTGAAGCAGAGCGAAACACTAAGAAAGCAAATAAAGATTTCCTCAATGATAAAAAAAGTGCTCTCTATCGTAAAATCAAAGAGTTAGAAGACTTAATTGCTACAAAAGGGCAAACTGAACAAACAATCTTCTTGAACCAACCCAAGGACACCCGTTTCTATAATTCTAAAGAAGGACTCAGTCTGACTAACCCATGTAATTTGAAGAAGGTGAACTGTGCTCAACTGTATGACATCAATTACATGGGTCTTAGACTGACTAATTTGATGTCTTTCATCGATGTTAAAGAAACGAATGATGAAGAAGATGCCAAGAGAGCTAATCCCAGAACAGAAATTCATTTTGATTATGATGCCTTGAACAAGAGCTATGAAACAAAAGATCCCCCATTGACTCCTCCTGAAGAGTTTCCAACCTTTTACCCTGCAAAAGAGACTGTGCAAGATAAAGAGGAACCTTCAACTTCAGAGCCTGTAGCCAAACTAGCATACATTCCACCCCATGTGAAAAAGTTTGCTGAATTAAAAGAAGCTTTTGATAAAGAAAAACAGGCTTTTGAACTGGAAAGAGAACAACTCTTGAAAGAAATATCTTTACTCCAAACATCCTCTCAGTCAAGCACAGGCTCACAATCTCCTTCTCCTCCATCTTCTGAAAACTATGCTGAAAATTCAACCGATGGTCCAGAATCTCCTACCACGCACTTTAAATCTCCTTCTCTGACATTAAACCCATTAAAGAGGAGAGCGGAGAGGAGAGTGGAGAGAAAGGGAGAATGGATTGAGGAGAAACTGAGAAGAATAAAGAAGGAAGAAGAATCTCATCAAAGGAACATGAGTCGATGTTCAAGTGCCTGTTCTATTCCAAAAGAAAGACATCTGTCAACAACGACTACTGTTCAAGCTCTTCCACGCTGAAATGTGTCAAATCAAGAAAAGTCTTCTGCTCTAAGTCTGCTGCCTCCTCAAATGAAGATAAGGGTTTTAATGATCAGAAGTATCCAAAGAAACCAGCTTCCGCAGCGGTGAATGTTGAGGGAGAGTGTGAACTACCATGGTTGAAATATCCTCTCAAGGTTCACTCACTCAAACACTTGAGAAGACTCTCTCAAGAACCAATCTTAACGGATTATTTGTCTGATCATTCACTCAGTGATAGTGAAACTTATCCTACACCTAAGCTCAAACAACATTGGGTTCCTAAGGCTAAAGCTGAAAAGTTAAGACTGACAATCTCTTCTCAACCAGCTAGCTTAGGATCCCAAATCAAACAGAAAGTGCAACGGTTTCTCAATGCTGCAAAGGAAGGACCCATCTGGAAATGGGTACCAAAGAAGACCTAATCTGTTCTGCTGCGTCTGTCATGTGTGGTAACTGATCCGATTGCTCCACACACATGGCGAGTATGAAGACGAGCTGCGAGCAATCAACTGGTGCACATTATCAAGGGGAGTATTGGTGTGTATACTACTCCACTGAGAAGAAAATCAACAAATGCACACCCCATCACCAATACACGCCAAGAACAATCAATAAGTGCTTATTCCAAGGGGGAGTTCTCTACTACTCCCCACGTAACAAACGACACGAATTGCAACTTTTGAGGGGGAGTTTCATTTTTCTCCTCCTCGTGCCAGACAATTCACCATGCAAGGATTCTCTCAAGGATGTTGAGGGGGGGTTCAAAGTTCTCCTCCCAAGCGCCAAACATTGTTGAATGCATCCTACTGAATGCTTCAGCTGAGGGGGAGCACGCGGAGAAAAGAGCAAAGAGAAATGAGAGATAAGTCCCAATGGCTTAGTAAACCCAACTAAGCCTACTCAAGGGACAAAGCTGAGAGTGAGTGAGTGACTGAGTGAACATTATGAGAGAGAGGAAGCAGAAGGCTTATGTGAGCAGGAGAAAAATAATCAATGACAAGTCTGCTACCTCAATTGCGCTATCAATCGAGAAAATTACTCCGAGTCACTCAAATACTCTGGACAATTCCCATAGGTTCAGGACTGAATTTATTCAGATCCCGGGTAGAAGTCGCTGCATTTTTTCCAAACGGTGCATGCACAACCTTACCCTAGCCCACTGACGTGTCTCCCAAGAGACATGTGTTTAATCACATTTCACGAGGAACCTCATCTCTTATCACCGTCTCCTTCTGAGGCGACTGATACTGACTACAGTGGCCCACAGCCCCACGCCATTGAACATTCATTGATCACGTCGTGTCTAGTTATCTCACTCCCAAATGTTTTGAATTTTCTAGGACACAGACACCTTTTGGAGTTAGTTGCAGGTCTTCATGACCGCGAGAACTTTCATAAGACTCGTCTACTATAGATGAAGACCAATGATTGGAAGGAAGTCCTGCTGTTGCAACATAGAAATCACCAACATGTTCAGGTCATCGCTTCAGAGGTTATCTCTATAGTGACGATAACGGGCGTCTACACGACCCCGAGGGGCTATGTTATCTTTGTTGATCTTTAGGATCATGCCATAACAACCAAAGTGACACTTACTTTTGATGCTTCACAATGACTGGTTGAAAGTTGTTACACCGGACCCGAATTTTACCCAGAGAAATTTTTTTCATCAAGTACATGGTTAAAGAAGGTAAATCAAGACTAGAGTAGCCTTGATAAATGAGAAAGATAAAATTCTTGTCTTAAATTAATAAAGGATTATTGATTAGACGCGGGCCCTGCATCGGGAGCGGGAACCACCCGTGTTATTCTTAGTGTATAAAAAATTAATGTTGATCTAAAATAATGGGTTGATAAATATATGATTAATTTGGTACATTAAAGGAGGGTACTTTTGGAGGACCCTACCTTAAAGATATTTTGGTTTGGGAACAAACAAATAAAAGAAGAGAAAAACTTAGAAAAATCAAGGTAATGACTTCATTAGTATTTTTCTTGCTTCATTTAATCTCATATGATTTTATAAATCATGTGATAGACCCATAAGCTTGTTCTACACTCCTAGAGGTGTAGAATGAGGGGTTGGAAGGATAGTTTTAACCATGAACGGAGTTATGACCGAAGTAAGACCAGTTCGCCGGAAAACACCTTCTCAGAGGGTTTTGATATTTATACCTTGTTAGGAATTTTACCAAGGTATTCTAGGCTACTCAAGGAATCTAGGAGTGGCTGGAAAAGTTGTCGGAGCCGCCGGAGTTTTCGCTGGAAAATTCCAAAAGTCGTCGGAGTTCAAACGGGGAGGATAAAAGCTCGCTAACATCATTTCAAGGTGAGTGGACGACTATGTGCCTTGTAACTCTTGGGTCAAACGTGGTATTACCTTAATAAAATCATAATCATGATTTGAGAAATGATTAAATGGATTAAAATGCATGATTAGTCATGGTGAATATGAATTATGGAAATATTACATGGTTATTGAATAAGAGATTTATTTGTGGATTAATCATGAATATATTATTGTCGAATGTATAAAAATGAATACATGGACTATGTATGAGACAACTAGAGTAATCTAGTATGTGAATATGTATAGAAATGTTTAAAAGTATTTAAACATATGATTAACCATAATGATTATAAATTAAGTGAAAGTGGCATGATTAATTAATGAGTAAAGGAATTATTAATATTTTTGATGAAGGATAATCATGAATGATTTATTTGGATATTAAATAAGGAAATTCAAGATGATATTCTTGAAGGATTCAAGTACGTAATCATACATGTCATTAAATTAAATTTAGTTTATGAGAAATAAACTAGGGTAAAAATACATGGTATGATTAATTAATATAAATGATTTTGTTGGCTCATTTGAGAAATGACCAAAGTAACTCAAGTAATAAGGGCAAATGCAGTCCTTGAGGTGTGTTAACCTCCATCAAATTGCATATAGGTAACAAGGGCCCGTGTAGTCCTTGAGGTGTGTTAACCTCCAGCAAATTACACATAGGTAACAAGGGCAAGTGCAGTCCTTGAGGTGTGGTATCCTCCATCAAATTGCATATAGGTAACAAGGGCCTGTGTAGTCCTTGAGGTGTGTTAACCTCCAGCAAATTACACATAGGTAACAAAGGCAAGTGCAGTCCTTGAGGTGTGGGATCATCCATCAAATTGCATATAGGTAACAAGGGCCCATGTAGTCCTTGAGGTGTGTTAACCTCCAACAAATTACACATAGGATGAGGGTGTATGTGTACTCCACAAGGCGGGGTTAGCCCCGGGAATGTAAACTATGATTGTAAGGACATATAGTCCTCGAGGTAGGTGAACCTCAAGGTAATGATTTGAAATGATTAAACATGATTGATCGGGAACGAGTTCCCGATAGGGTATTTTCCTTGGTCTAGGAATTTAATTTAAACCATGTCCGTGATATGGGAGCCCGAGCCCCCCCCCCCCCCCCCCCCATAATAATTATCTTTCGTTATCGGGTGAGTTAGCCTACGGGTGACTCCACTCGAGGGTAAGACATGGGAAGGGTGAATTTAATGAGTCTGTTATGCCTAAATGATTTGAAAGACAAATGGGCCCACGGGCCGGATATTTTACTCATATGTATATATGTATACAATATGTTTTGAAAAGGGGTAGCCAAGAGGTATGCATATACATATATTATCACCCTATGTTGAGAGTCCCATGTGAGAAACGTTAGTTATATTACATACAGTTTGCCCTCACCAGTACTTTTCTATAGTACTGATCCCTTGGGGGAATCACCCTTTCATGTTGAAGCTAGAGCTTACTTCCTACACCCGTTGTTCGGGAGATCGATGGAGAGAAGACGTGGTTTGTGCTTCCTCTAGTTCTATTTCTAAATAATTAAATAATGCTCATTGAACTATTTTTGACTTATAAATTATTGGAGCCTGCGAGCTCTTGTTTTGCCCTTGTGTGGGTTCTTATTAAACATTTATATTCCGCTATGTGTTTAATTGTATGTTCATGTTGTTATGTATGTTTACTAATCGGTTTTGGCATATGTATCTATCAGACGTCGTGTGCAATTTAGTAAGGATGAACTGCGGTTATTCTTATTGGGTTGTACGGCGGTTATCTACGTGGCACAGACGCGGTCTGGGGCATGACAAAAGTCCTATTAAAGATTTAATGCTTCTATCATTTTATACAGGCCACACATCAGTGTTCTCATTGATGTTGTGATAACGGAACACCATGGTGTCTCTGGTGTTTACCTTTTTGTTTGTTTTTCTGTTTTTGCTTCTTAGAATAAAAGAATAAAGGCATGACGCCCCGATTCATCAGATCGTCATGAGGGGAAGAGTGGTCCACATGCTGTTAACTCTCAACAAATCATTTTGGGACACTTCTCTACTCCAACAAATCCTATTCTATCTCTACACCAACCAGCTTCGAATCAAATGGTCAGCTACGCTCACAAGTCAATCATCATTTTCCGTTGTGCAACCCTGGTTCTCCTCAAAAGCATTCATTTCAAATAGTCAAGAAGACTACATTGTGGAGGAGACAAAGGTCGGGTAATCGAATCACATGTGTGTCTGCAATTCTTCAAGAACAATCACTCTAGAGGCGCCTTCGGATTTGCAGTCAAGATGATCATGAGTTACTTCTGGAAGGCAAGGATTACAAGCAAGATTTTCAAGATTCCTCAACCCCCGACATCAAAGATCAAATTGCCAAGAAGACATCAAAGGGGAGATTGCAAGGATTTCTTCAGAAAGCCTTCTTAAGAAGTCAAGTTCAATAGGGAGACAAAGGAAGCTCAGCTGCACTGAAGATCAAGACAAAAGAGAAGCAACTCAACAAATTTTATCTACGCTCTCCTCTACATTGCTGAATAAACACAAAGACAAAGATATCTGCGCTGCAATGCTGATTGAACACGATTGAACACCAAGGGGGGATTGTTGGGAATATTATGGTGTCCAATCTAGTTAAATATCTTTGTATTTGTGTAGTTATTAATTAAATGTGTAATATGGGCCATAAATGTATTTCAGCCCATTAGCCCTCTTGTAAGCCTTAAGTTAGACATCCTTATGTATAAAAGGATGCTAACTTAAGAGAAACCCTAAGTCTCGGACAAGCTTTTAACGCACATTTCATTCTTAGAGAGAAGTGAGAAAAATGTCGTTCATACCCTACTTTGTATTTCATGATCTTTCTTGGTATTGAATTGCATCTGTTTCTTCTCTACTCTATATATTCTGTATGATTGTTGGATTAAACAGGGGCTGTCACTTGGAGCTGGCAAATCGTGCAATGAACGCTTAGGCTAATTCTCTGAAGTTCTGGATCCTCCCGTCAGGTAAGGAGTCATACCATTCCCGGGTCAGGCCGTCTAATGTCACCGAGAACCCTCTGGATCTGATCAAGTCGTTCCACCCCATCATCACCATATAGGCCATGTACCTAGAGACATGGTGCTGGGGATTGATCTTCTCTCAGTAGGCCTCAATGTTGTGACTTGTGAGGGTTATACCCTTATGGCAATGGAGCATTCATGATTTGACGGATGAACGACTCGGAAATCCTCACATCATGATTGAGGTTAATCCTGCCATCCACCGCCCTCTTGAGCTCGTCCAGTCGCCTCCTAAGATCTTCGTTATCCTGGACGGCCTAGACACGAGGTGGGGAAGCTCGATCTCCATGGGCTCGCCGGTGCTCGTTGATCTCGTCTCTGAGATCTCCCCCACGTGCACTGCGATGGTGGGAGGAAACGGCTGCGGACGATGCTTCATTACTTCGTTCCACCCTGGAGGAGAGCCTATCATGCAAGAGACTCTCCTTTCTCCAATCTGATCCATGGCCGAAGCCCTAGGGGTCTGTCTGGAATAATGAGACCGCTGAGACCTTGCAGGAGGTGAATTCCTATGTCGTTGCGCAGATACTTCCTCCTCCCGTTGGGGCACAGATGGAACTCGACGTGGGGAAGGAGGTTTTTCATTGATGTTGGGAGCGATTCCTTGGAAGGCGGTGTTCAATGTTTCCACAGCCCTCTGGAACGTCGCCAAACTCGCCAAGGCTTACACCGGATCCACATTGGGAATGAGATTCCCGATGGCTGGCGTCTGGAACTGCGGTGGGCATGTTGCGGGACGCCTAGAACTCCCAGCGCCTTTCAGGTGGTTTCTCAAGTCGCCTTGAGTTGCCACGTTGTCATTCCTTCTCCTGAAATCCCTTCATCTTCAATCACGACCTACTCCATCCGAGCACCACCTTGATTGTTGCCAACACGGTTGTGATTGTGTGATCCAACCATCGTCATCGTAAATCATTCTCTCAACGAGAACACCAAATGATGGAGTTTAATCCAACTACGAGAGCTAATCTACGAGAGCAGATGAAATTTAGGTAGCATAAGATAATATTATTATTCCGGAATTTGGATCCTTGGTAGGATATGTACATGAAATATTTATAGACCTTAGATTTTGGCATTCTAGGATGAAACTGATACATTTAATGCAATTAATTAGAATAGAGTCATGTAACGTCTCAAACGTTGTGCAATGATTGTTTCCCTCAGGTCCACGGTCCTTCCGTTATTTCTTGCCGCTGCCAGATAGCTACACAAAAATGATAGTCTGCCACATATAAGCCCTAGGAAGAGTCTGACCTAGCTAGAACTCCGCCCAGGTTCGAGGTCTGTTGTCTAGCTTGGCCTGGTTGTAGATTTCTTTCACGGGTTGGATTCCTAGTTAGGCCCAACGGCTATTGTTTATTATTAATCTTGATTAATGGGTTCATCCCGTTGATGGACTGATCCCGTTGATGGGCTTTTTTTTCAGACTTGGGCCATGGTCGTAAACTCGTAATCCATGGTACCATCAAATCTCAACAATTTTCTATACACATTTTGTTAAAATTTTCACTCATAATTATTATTCATAAAATTAGATCACAAACAAAATACTATTCAAACAAATACAGTACTACAACCAATAAACGCTTGGTACACACAATAAAACTATAAAACTAGATCACTTTCTTGTATACTACACATAACTAATGTATGTGTGCGTACAACTAAATGAGCAGACGTTGAATTTCATGTAGCTGTGCATTAACGTCTTCGTAAAAAACACACACGAGGGTGTAAACCAATGTCAGTGGCACATAAACCAATATGTGTGCATAGGTATTGGTTATTTGCGTGGAAACTTTCAAGATTTGTTCACTTGATTTCTTTACACGAATAAACTTTGTCAATGACCAAAGTAATTGTCTCAGTTTGATTGACCCATTTATACAAAAAGTTTGTACCTATAATTGGTATATATGCCATTACACGATAAGATAAGGGTCGAAGAAAGCAAATTATAAAATGGGATAAACATGCCTTCCAAAAATGTATATGCATATCAAAACGGCAAAAAATACAGAACCCTACATGACTCCACTATAGAGTCATAGCTTACACGACCCTATAATAGCCATTCATTCTTATATTAGATTTATAATGGAGAGCTCCATTTAAAAAATAGACGATTATGGTAAGGTCACTTATGCGATATAACCCTCAAGTCATATAGAGCTCCATACCCCCCCCCCCCCCCCCAATAGTGCTATATTGTCATTTGTGTGTTTACTTTAAAAATTATCGGTACGCTCGTGAGTTGCATGATTAGTGATTATTCCTAAATAGACGTTAACTTTATAATTGATTATATGCACTGTATATGTTATAATGATTGCTTGTATGGTGGAATATTATACTTTGTATAGCACAGAAACGTCATATTAGTTATAAAAAGCGTTGTGTGGAATAATTTGTCAAATAATAATAATAATAATAATAATATTTTTATAATAAATATGTAATAATGTGACAAAATAAATTGTGAACAATGTACAAAATGAGATCATGCAGCAATAGGGTTATCAAATCCCCAAGAAGAGAATAACGCTAATGAAAGAAACAGAAAACAAATCATGTCATTTCTCCAAGCGATGGAATCCTAATCATAAAGTCAATCATACACCATCTTGACAAATGCTAGGAGAAATCCCAATAACTCGTCTCCCAAATGACCCCAAAACGTTCAAAGCCAACTTCATGCAAAAAAATGATAAGATCGAACCTGAAAATACCCCATTTAAAGAAATAAGTGGAGAGCAAAACCTCAGCTAAGGTAATACTTTCAACCTCTTTTTGAATATGAGCTTTCCTTCTAAGCATTAATTCAAATCTCAATGTCCACCTCAGATCACTTAGGCGATCAAACAACTCCTAGTCAAAGTCACAGTGTGAAGACTCGTCATTGTCTAAGCTATCAATATATTTATCCAGAGAAGTACTTTGTGAAAACTCAATGACTATGTTCTGACTCGGGAAAGTGACACGAAGAAGAATAATATCAATAACTCCTCCTCATCGCGATTTTCAATGATAGTCCCCTCAATTACTCCCACATTCTCCCTTTCAATCACTACCAACTCACCTACAAACACATTCACGTCTTCTTTGAAAAGAAGGATGAAATAGTCTCATAGTTTCTGACCGGGCTAAACTTGCAAGTGTACAAGTACCGATATTGTAATAAATTCCGGTAAAATACCGAGTCGAATCCACAAGGAAACGTTGTTTAATTCAAGTCCGAGAGTAGATGACTTTAAATGAAGAAATGAGTAAAGTGCAGGGATTTTGATTTGTGTTTTATATTTTTGGTTTTCACTTTTTTGTTCAAGAAGATAATTGTTAACTAATTTGTGAGTTTAAGATGAATAATAACAACAACTAAGGTTTCGGGAATCACTTAAATGCTTTAATAGGGTTGAATATTAGTTCTCTACCAATAATTATGAATACGATGTCGCTAATATATTCTCAACTCCGGTTAAGGCAGCGAGAGCGTGGTTTTCGTTACGTATAAGTCCCGTTACAGCTTACATTCATCTACCGAAAACCCCGTTGAATATCAAGACATCACACCCGTATCATATAAGACCGGATATATTTCTATTCTCGGTACTATATATGTTTATCCTTTAATGTTCATAGTTTAGACTTCAACGTTAATTGCAAGTATACACTAAATTTAACATACTTTTATGTTGTACACCATAGTCATAAACAATCAATATATAAAGGATAAATCACAATTTATTGGTTTAGAACTTTTATCAAACACCTAGTGGGCATAGAAGTTCATCTCTAACCTTAGTTAAGAATTTAGCCTCTAATGCTCATATTAATCACAATACAATAATAAATGTAATGGAACATGAAAATACAAAGGAAATAATACCTAAACACCAATGATTTCGGAGGATGAACTTTCCTCCTCAAGAACTTGAAGAAAATACCAAGAACAGAAATATAAAAGCTAAGAATTAATCTATGGAATGGAATGTCTTTGTTTGATGAATTGAGGGCTTTATATAGGCTAAAGAATGACATCTTTTAGTCTATTAGAGCCCAACAATCAGGTATGGAGCAATATTTGATCAAGAAATGAGGAAGATGGAGTTTTCCCATAAAAAATCCTCTTGCACGTTGCTGAGTTTTAGCAGAATCAGGATTAACCGGCGCCGATTATAGGCTAACCCGTCGCCGGTCTTCTTCGTTTTGCAGCAAAAATATGGAATTTTGACATAACCGGCGCCGGTTATAGGGGCAACCCGGCGCCGGTTAAGCTACTGGTTTGTGTATATGTGCAAATATCATCAGACCGGCGCCAGTTTCGTGAAATTGTGGTGCCAGTTTAGTCCCGGAATTTTGGGGATGTTCTGCTACGAATTTGGACATGATTCCTTCACCAAAGTTGTAGATAATGAAGTCTTCTATCCACTAGAACTTGAATAACGTGATTTTATTCATCAAATCAAAAGATATGGATAAAACGCAGAGATGTATGCATCCTGAAATCCCACCAGCAACATCTGACTTTAGTGATTGATTGAGTCTTGATCCTTTCATATTCGGGACATGACGTCTTCATAACATTTGTACCTTATTGAGTTAAAATTCACATGAAATTCGAATCAAGTGATTTCGAGTTCTATACAATAAGTTATACTCGAATTATGGGCATAATGTCATCCTCTTGGTCCAAAAAGCTCTTCATCGCAATGGTTTATGCTCTAACTCTCATTCTCAAGATATTTTCCCAATTTCTCTTCTTTTCTTCAACAAATACTTATAAATACTTATGTTAAACACAAGTAAATATAACGGCTATCAAATCCCCTCACACTTGAGCATTGCTTGTCCTCAAGCAGTTTCTTTGTAATGATGCAAAATTAAAGAAACTAAACATTTGACGAGCACTTTGTCGTAGTGTGCCTCAAATTAAATTCACTACTAAGAGCTAATACCGTAGTATAGCGTAGTAGAGTTCGTATCCACAAGGAAAAGAACTTTTCGCGTATGTGTAAGCGTAATAAATAAAAGTAAATGGAAGGGGGAATTGGATATTTTGATAATTGAGAAAGCAAATAAAATACTTAAATGAGTGAAATAAAATATCAAAGGTAATTAGTATTGGTTTTGCTTTTATCCACTTAATGAAATGTTCGTCCATCCCGGTTATATCTTTAATTGTCTTCCTCTCGAATACTCAATCGAGGAGTATATCCAGTTCATCGAGGGTAGTTATTAATAATGAGACGCGTTCATTAATAAAATTTACTACCGAATTAATATAGAACATGCGACGTATATTTACTCGATAGTAGCAATAAATTCAAGATGAAAACGATTGAAATTGATAACCTCAACACAAGTGGTTTATTGGTTTAATCAATATAATTAATTCTCTTAGATTATTAACCATGAGACGCATGAATTAATAATCCATGTTTACTACCGTGAAAAGATCGAACGATTAACAAGCGTATTCTTCGATCGATTCTAGTAATAATTAATATATGAGACAAAACTATTTGATCCTTTAAGTAATGCACAAAATATTAAAATGAAATATGAATAGGAAATAATTAATATTCAAAGAAGAATATTAAAGAAGATATAAATCCTACTATAACTAATGTCAAGATGTTAACTAATTGTCATTTTAGTAACACTCCCCAACATTAATATAGAGATAGTATTAATGGAAAAAATTAATATTCAAGGAAGAAGATTAAAGAAAATAACTTACAACTTACAATTCATTAAGCTTCAAAGTAGCAAAACCAAGATGGAAAGACTACCTAAATTACAAGAATAAAGTGTATATGAAAGAGGGGATTAAATTGGTATCTAAAATAGGAAGGAAAGAGGTGCTTTTATAGGACAAGTGAGGTGGTTGGGTCTAAGACATAATCTGATTTTCCCATGTTCACTTGTTTTATTTGATCTCTTATGATCTTCGGGTCGAATCATATCCGATTTTTCACACATCTTTGTCCTCCATGAAGCTTGCTCTTGTCTCCAATGCTCCTTCCTTATGCTCCCAAGCTCATTCCTCTTCTTTTCATCATGTTTTTGCTTACATGTCAAAATATCTTAATATCTTCTAATTCTTCTTTAATTTTAGAAGATAAAGATTATACCGTAATTGTACAAAAGCTAAGTAAACATAATGTAAAATCATTCTAAAATGTGGTGTTTATGTACTTCTAAATAGTACGCATCAACCATGCAAATTAAAAGTTTAATAAGATGTTAAAACTTAGATATAAACTCTTTAATCTTTCTCGGGCCAAAAACCTTTTTCTATTACTCACAATAAATGTATTTAAGATTAAGAAAAATATTTAAACACTTGATGGGTTTATTTTGTGACAATTTAGGCAATGTGTGGGTATGTCGGTGTTTTTTTTGTGGACTGACAACTTGATTTTGTAGAGAAGGCTATTCTAGGAGAACATGAGTTTTTTTTTACTTTTGTATATAAACTCTTTTTTTTGTTCTCCGTAATTATATATCTAGATTGTCAGAAATGAGGAGAATCCGACAATAGAGTGATTTGGAGTTGGGATGAAACTTTTATTTTGAATTTGCACTCTATGCACATTTGTATAGATTTGGAAAATTGTCACAAATTTGAGTGAAAGTGGTGGTTTCGAGATTAATAAATATTTTAATTAATCTAAAAATACATTTTTGTGAGTAAAAGAAAATTTTTCTCAACCAAACCCCTTAAAAGAGAGAATATCAAAAATTTTAACCTTCCTAAAAATTTTAATTTTAAAAGTAAAGTTTATCAACTAATTATTCACCCCCCCCCCCCCCCCCCACACTTGATTTACATTGTCCTCAATGTAGATTAGAGAATGCAATGCAAGATGAAATCTTCAATAATGGAATGAGATGTCTTTGAGAGAAGAAAATGCATGATACTTGAGCTGAGATCCATGATTTTTTTTTGATTTTTTTTTTTGATTTTTTGTGATTTTTTTTGATTTTTTTTTTATTTTTTTGTTGGGTTGTCTCCCAATTAGCGCTTAGTTTAACGTCATAGGCCGGACGAACGTACCTCTTTTAAGACGGTGGATGTGATGCTTTTCTCTGGTAGAATTTGATCATTGTGCCTCCTTTCATCGGGTAGAGTTTCGGGAGAACTTCGTTTTTCGTTGGTGTGATCTCGAGTACGTCTTCGGGGTGTGTTGGAGGATCCTCATGCCCAAATATTTGTGCCTTCTTGATGTCCATGATGTTTATGGCCTTGGGAGGTGTGAAACGGTTTGTGTTGTCCTCCATATATGTTTTGAGTTGGAGTGGATTGTGATTTGTGTCTTCCATACATGGAATGTTTCATCATCTCCTTCCACTCTTAGCTTTAGCGTGCCCGCTTGTACATCAATGACGGCTTCGGAGGTGGCCAAAAATGATCTCCCAAGGATGTCCAAAACAAGAAAATCTACCGGGAAATAGAATTTTCCAACTTTGACAAGAACATCCTCCATGATGCCTATTGGATAGCGGATTGTTCTATCCGCTAATTGTAGGGCGACCGTTGTTGGTTGGAGTTCCCCCACACTTAGCTTTTTAAACAGGCAGTAAGGCATAAGATTTATGCTAGCACCAAGGTCACAAAGAGACCTTACCTCCCCGACTTTTCCAATAGAGCATGGAATAGTGAAGCTTCCGGGATCTTTTAATTTTGGAGGAAGTTTTTTTTGAATAATGGCACTACATTCCTCCGTTAGTGCCACGGTTGTGAATTCCTCTAACCTCTTTTTGTTGGTGATGATACCTTTAAGAAATTTTGCATATGATGGAATCTCCGCAATGGCCTCCGCAAAAGGTATGTTGATGCTCAATTTTCTTGAAAATATCAAGAAATTTCTTGTACTTCTTGTCATCTCCTTTCTTTTTCAATTTTTGTAGATAGGGTATGGGAGGAAAATATTGAGCCATGATAGGTGGTAGTGGTGTGCGTGCAACCACTTATTGTTCCTCCAGCATCTTTCTCCTCTCAGGCATTTTGGGATCCTCCATTTGCCTCCCGCTTCTTGTGGTAAATACCATGACGCTCTCCCCAGGATTCACCTCCGTATTTGTAGGGAATTTACCTTGCTCTCTAGAACTCACTTTTTGGGCGATTTGCCCCATTTGAACTTCAAGATTCCGGATGGACGCCTTGGTATATTGCTCGATGGTGTCGATGCGTTGGTTGAGTTTTATATTTTGATCTTCAAAACGAAGATCCAATTTAGTGAATTGAGAGTGGAGATTCCCAATAGATGCCTCCACTCTACTATGGTTCTCTTCACTTTGAGCCTTCATGCTTGCCATGCTTTTGGATATGAATTGCATCATATCCTCCACAATGGTCTCCTTAGGTTGCCCAAAATTAGGTGCTCCGGATTGGGGTTGTGGCTTCCAATTGCTCCCTTGGTTCCACCTTTGTTGATTAGAAAGATTATTGTTTCCTTGGTTTCCATAAGAGTTCATGAAATTTACCTCCTCAAGATGTTGAGATAAATTACCTTCCGGGCTTTGAATGCTCTCCACATTAGCTATTTGCTTGACACCTCCCAACACGGCTTGAAGGGCCGTTTTGAAATTTTTGTTCAATTTTCGACTCCATTTGTTCAAGTCTTTTGTTGATCTCGATGGTGATAGAGATTTCATTCATCCCGACCACCTTGTAATCGCCTCCTTGAAGTTGCGGATTTGAGGCAATGGATTCGATGATTTGGAGTGCCTTGGTTTCATTTTTGTTTCCAATGTAGCCCTCGGCTCGATTGTCTACAATAGCTTGACAAGGTGCATTCAAACCATTGTAGAACGTGTCAATTTGAAGATCAAGGGCAATGCGATGGTGTGGGCATTCCCTTAGTAATGATTTGAAACGCCGCCATGCGTCTTGAAAGAGCTCACCATTTTGTTGTTTGAAATTGAAAATGTGTTGTCTAAGCTCTTGAGTCATGGTGGACGTGTAGTATTTAGACATGAAGGCATTGTATATACCTTCCCAAGTTGTGTAGCTAGCCGGATCTTGTTCTAGGAACCATCCTCTTGCTGCCCCTTTGAGAGTATAGGGGAAACATTTGAGCTTGAGATCGTCTTCGACGAGCTTATTCCTTGGAATCCCTTGAATGAATCCATAGAACTCCGTGATAAAGTACAAGGGATTTTCCCCCGAGTGACCATGAAACTGAGGCATAGCGTTGAAGAAGCTTTGCTTTAGTTCATAGTCTCTCGCTTCCTCGCTTAGAACAATGCAAGAAGGGGAAGTTGCAACAATAGGTCTCTTCCTCTCATTTAGTGTGGGCATCATCTTTGTGGCTTTTTGCTCCTTCCGAATGTGTTTGCAAGTGTGTTTTTCCCTTTATCAAGATTGAGTGGTTCAAGAGATTTAGAACCTTGACTTCTCAAATGCATGCAAACACAAAGGAATATCTACACACACAAAAATAAACCTTTCCAAGATCAAGTGAAGTTTGTGAAGAGTAAAATAAATTCAGGATTTGTGATTGATTGATTTCTAGGACTTTATTAAACAAGACCGTTTCTCCGGCAACGGCGCCAAAAACTTGACCGGGCTAAACTTGCAAGTGTACAAGTGTCGATATAGTAATAAATTCCGGTAAAATACCGGGTCGAATCCACAAGGAAAGGTCGTTTAATTCAAGTCCGAGAGTAGATAACTTTAAATGAAGAAACGAGTAAAGTGCAGAGATTTTGATTTGTGTTTTATATTTTTGGTTTTTCACTTTTTTTGTTCAAGAAGATAATTGTTAACTAATTTTTGAGTTTAAGATGAATAATAACAACAACTAAAGTTTCGGGAATCACTTAAATGCTTTAATAGGGTTGAATATTAGTTCTTTACCAATAATTATGAATACGATGTGCCTAATATATTCTCAACTTCGGTTAAGGCAGCGAGAGCGTGGTTTTCGTTACGTGTAAGTCCCGTTACGACTTACATTCATCTACCGAAAACCCCGTTGAATATCAAGACATCACACCCGTATCATATAAGACCGGATATATTTCTATTCTCGGTACTATATATGTTTATCCTTTAATGTTCATAGTTTAGACTTCAACGTTAATTGTAAGTATAAACTAAATTTAACATACTTCTATGTTGTACACCATAGTCATAAACAATCAATATATAAAGGATAAATCACAATTTATTGGTTTAGAACTTTTATTAAACACCTAGTAGGCATAGAAGTTCATCCCTAACCTTAGCTAAGAATTTAACCTCTAATGTTCATATTAATCATAATACAATAATAAATGTAATGGAACATTTATGTTGGGTTGCCTCCCAATTAGCCCTTAGTTTAACATCATAGGCCGGGCGAACATACCTCTTTTAAGGCGGTGGATGTGATGCTTTTCTCTGGTAGAATTTGATCATTGTGCCTCCTTTCATCGGGTAGAGTTTCGGGAGAACTTCGTTGTTCGTTGGTGTGATCTCGAGTACGTCTTCGGGGTGTGTTGGAGGATCCTCGGGCCCAAATATTTGTGCCTTCTTGATGTCCATGATGTTTATGGCCTTGGGAGGTGTGAAACGGTTTGTGTTGTCCTCCATGTTTTGAGTTAGAGTGGATTGTGTCTTCCATACATGGAATGTTTCATCATCTCCTCCCACTCTTAGCTTTACCGTGCCCGCTTATACATCAATGACGGCTGCGGAGGTGGCCAAAAATGATCTCCCAAGGATGATCGGGATCTCCATCTCTTCCATGTCCAAAACAAGAAAATGTACCGGGAAATAGAATTTTCCAACTTTGACAAGAACATCCTCCATGATGCCTATTGGATAGCGGATTGTTCCATCCGCTAATTGTAGGGCGACCATTGTTGGTTGGAGTTCCCCCACACTTAACTTTTTAAACAGGGAGTAAGGCATAAGATTTATGCTAGCACCAAGGTCACAAAGAGACCTTACCTCCCCAACTTTTCCAATAGAGCATGGAATAGTGAAGCTTCCGGGGTCTTTTAATTTTGGAGGAAGTTTGTTTTGAATAATGACACTACATTCCTCTGTTTGTGCCACGGTTATGAATTCCTCTAACCTCTTTTTGTTGGATATGTTACCTTTAAGAAATTTTGCATATGATGGAATCTCCGTAATGGCCTCCGCAAAAGGTATGTTGATGCTCAATATCTTGAAAAATTCAAGAAATTTCTTGTACTTCTTGTCATCTCCTTTCTTTTTCAATTGTTGTGGATAGGGGATGGGAGGAACATATTGAGCCATGATAGGTGGTAGCGGTGTGTGTGCAACGACTTCTTGTTCCTCCGACATCTTTCTCCTCTCAGGCATTTTGGGATCCTCCGTTTGCCTCCCGCTTCTTGTGGTAATTGCCATGACGCTCTCCCCAGGATTCACCTCCGTATTTGTAGGGAATTTACCTTGCTCTCTAGAACTCACTTTTTTGGCGAGTTGCCCCATTTGAACTTCAAGATTCCGGATGGACGCCTTGGTATATTGCTCGATGGTGTCGATGCGTTGGTTGAGCTTTATATTTTGATCTTCAAAAGGAAGATCCAATTTAGTGAATCGAGAGTGGAGATTCTCAATAGATGCCTGCACTCTACTATGGTTCTCTTCATTTTGAGCATTCCTGTTTGCCATGCTTTTGGATATGAATTGCATCATATCCTCCATGGTGGTTTCCTTATGTTGCCCAAAATTAGGTGCTCCGGATTGGGGTTGTGGCTTCCAATTGCTCCCTTGGTTCCACCTTTGTTGATTAGAAAGATTATTGTTTCCCCGGTTTCCATAAGAGTTCATGAAATTTACCTCCTCAAGATGTTGAGATAAATTACCTTCCGGGCTTTGAATGCTCTCCGCATTAGCTATTTGCTTGACACCTCCCAACACGGCTTGATGGGCCGTTTGAAATTTTTGTTCAATTTTCGACTCCATTTGTTCAAGTCTTTTGTTGATCTCGGTGGTGATAGAGATTTCATTCATCCCGACCACCTTGTAATCGCCTCCTTGAAGTTGAGTATTTGAGACAATGGATTCGATGATTTGGAGTGCCTCGGTTTCATTTTTGTTTCCAATGTAGCCCTCGGCTCGATTGTCTACAATAGCTTGAGAAGGTGCATTCAAACCATTCTAGAACGTGTCAATTTGAAGATAAAGGGGAATGCGATGTTGTGGGCATTCCCTTAGTAATGATTTGAAACGCCGCCATGCGTCTTGAAAAAGCTCACCATTTTGTTGTTTGAAATTGAAAATGCGTTGTCTAAGCTCTTGAGACATGGTGGGCGTGTAGTATTTAGACATGAAGGCGTTGTATATACCTTCCCAAGTTGTGTAGCTAGCCGGAGCTTGTTCTAGGAACCATTTGAGAGTATAGGGGAAACATTTGAGCTTGAGATCATCTTCGACGAGCTTATTCCTTGGAATCCCTTGAATGAATCCATAGAACTCCGTGATAAAGTTCAATGGATTTTCCCCCGAGTGACCATGAAACTGAGGCATAGCGTTGAAGTAGCTTTGCTTTAGTTCATATTCTCTCACTTCCTCGCTTAGAACAATGCAAGAAGGGGAAGTTGCAACAATAGGTCTCTTCCTCTCATTTAGTGTGGGCATAATCTTTGTGGCTTTTTGCTCCTTCCGAATGTGTTTGCAAGTGTTTTTTTTTCTTTATCAAGATCGAGTGGTTCAAGAGATTTAGAACCTTGACTTCTCAAATGCATGCAAACACAAAGGAATATCTACACACACAAAAATAAATCTTTCCAAGATCAAGGGAAGTTTGTGAAGAGTAAAATAAATTCAGGATTTGTGATTGATTGATTTTTTTGGACTTTATTAAACAAGACCGTTTCCCCGGCAATGGCGCCAAAAACTTGACCGGGCTAAACTTGATAGTGTACAAGTGCCGATATAGTAATAAATTCCGGTAAAATACCAGGTCGAATCCACAAGGAAAGGTTGTTTAATTCAAGTCCGAGAGTAGATAACATGAAGAAATGAGTAAAGTGCAGGGATTTTGATTTGTGTTTTATTTTTTTGGTTTTTCACTCTTTTTGTTCAAGAAGATAATTGTTAACTAATTTGTGAGTTTAAGATGAATAATAACAACAACTAAGATTTCGGGAATCACTTAAATGCTTTAATAGGGTTGAATATTAGTTCTTTACCAATAATTATGAATACGATGTCGCTAATATATTCTCAACTCCGGTTAAGGCAGCGAGAGCGTGGTTTTCGTTACGTGTAAGTCCCGTTACGGCTTACATTCATCTACCGAAAACCCCGTTGAATATCAAGACATCACACCCGTATCATATAAGACCGGATATATTTCTATTCTCGGTACTATATATGCAGGGCCGACCCTGGTGGTGTGCAGGGTGTCCAACCGCACATGGCCCAAATAATTGGAAGGGCCCAATTTTTTTTGTAGTAGTATACTACTACCTCCGTCCCACTATGATTGTCCCATTTTACCTTATCGGTCCGTCTCATTAAGATTGTCTCATACCAAACTTGGTAAAGTTTGTGTGGCTCTAAATCATTCTTACTTTATCAATTCAATATCAACCACATAAACAACTTTTTATTAATTTGCGTGTCACTTCCTTTTGTCCCAATGTTAGCGGGATGGAGGGAGTATTATTACTTAGGTGGACTAGGGCAAGGCTTTGAAGCAGGCCTGGTTCATCACTTCGCGTATTCCTCATATGCAAAGGAGGAGCGTGTATATAGGAACGAAGGAGTGGTAAATCCTCCGTTTCCACCGGTGTGGGAATCTTAAGCTTTAGAAACAAAAAAGAAAAGAAGCGAGGCATGCGGGATTTGAACCCAGGTGAAAATAAAAGCATGCACGCTGATTTCTAAACATCAACCACCGGACCAAATCAATTAATTCTTGAAATAAGGACGTACAAGTTTTATATTACCTATTTGTTCTACAAAATATATAATTAAAATACCTCTTAATAAAAATCGGTTCGGTTCGGTTTGAACCGATTTTATAACTCAAAAAACCTTCATTAAACCGATTTATGTTCGAGTCCCGACTTTCGGGTCCCGTTTGAGTCGGTGCGGTTTCGGTTCAGTTTTTTTAACTTGCGTTGAAACTTTGAAAAGAAGGGACAATTATTTTTTTGCACAGGGCCTTCATTTCCTCAGGACCGGCCCTGTATATATATTTTATCCTTTAATGTTCATAGTTTAGACTTCAACGTTAATTGCAAGTATACACTAAATTTAACATACTTCTATGTTGTACATCATAGTCATAAACAATCAATATATAAAGGATAAATCACAATTTATTGATTTAGAACTTTTATCAAACACCTAGTGGGCATAGAAGTTAATCCCTAACCTTAGCTAAGAATTTAACCTCTAATGCTCATATTAATCACAATACAACAATAAATGTAATGGAACATGAAATTACAAAGGAAAGAATACCTAAACACCAATGACGGAGGATGAACTTTCCTCCTCAAGAACTTGAAGAAAAATACCAAGAACAAAAATATAAAAGCTAAGAATTAATCTATGGAATGGAATGTCTTTGTTTGATGAATTGAGAGCTTTATATAGGCTAAAGAATGGAATATTTTAGTCTATTCGAGCCCAACAATCAGGTATGGAGCAATAATTGATCAAAAAATGAGGAAGATGGAGTTTTCCCATCAAAAATCCTTTTGCACGTTGCTGTGTTTTAGTAGAATCAGGCTTAACTGACGCCGGTTATAGGCTAACCTGGCGCCAGTCTTCTTCGTTTTGCAGCAAAAATATGGAATTTTGACATAACCGGCACGGTTTATAGGATTAACCCGGCGCCGGTTAAGCTACTGGTTTGTGTATATGTGCAAAAATCATCAGACCGACGCCGGTTTCGTGAAATTCCGGCGTCGGTTTTGTCTTGGCATTTTGGGGATGTTCCGCTACGATTTTGGACATGATTTCTTCACCATAGTTGTAGATAATGAAGTCTTATATCCACAAGAACTTGAATAACGTGATGTTATTCATCCAATCAAAAGATATGGATAAAACACTGAGAGGTATGAATCCTGAAATCCCATCAGCAACATCTGACTTTATTGATTGATTAAGACATGATCCTTTCATATTCGGGACATGACGTCTTCATAACATTTGTACCTTATTGAGTTATCATTCACATGAAATTTGAATCGAGTGATTTTGAATTCTATACAATAAGTTATACTCGAATTATGGGCAGAACGTCATCCTCTTGGTCCAGAAAGCTCTTCATCGCAATGGTTTATGCTCTAACTCTCATTCTCAATATATTTTCCCAATTTCTCTTCTTTTCTTAAAAAAATAATTATAAATACTTATGTTAAACACAAGTAAATATAATGGCTATCATTTCCCTATAGAAGAACCAACCAAATCAAAATAAACCACACTAACCTCAAAGTCTTCAAAGTGACTCCTTACAACCTTTTCAGTTGATGAGTAAATTAAAGTGGAACTAAATTGATTAAATCCTTCTCCACACCAACCTTGAGGGACTATATGATGGTTGTATTCTTCCAAGCTATCCCAACCATAATACGAATGAATCCACCAAACTGATGGGTGTCATAGGAGAGTTGAATTTTACCAAAAACCTCAAACCTCGTAAACACCCAAGACTCTCAATTTTGAACTTTACTAAAAGAATCACACAGCCAATTAAATCCATCTTCATCAAAAGAAATTGAACACATGTGATTACCTTTGATTTGACCTAAATGCAATGTAAAGGAAACAATCTAGGTCTAAGCAAAAGGTTTTTCTTTCTATTTGCAAGGATATACCGCCTTCAGAAAAATAGCACTCGGCATTGGCATGGTCATTGCGTCATGAACACTACTTCGTGGTTAATGCTGAAATCTTTGATTTTGCCCATTCCTGACGTCATCTGAACATAGATCAATCTTTCTCACAAACTCGACTACTCCCGACTGAGGGGCTTCAAAGTCCTCAAAATCACGTGAATAATTCCCATCTCTCCATTGCCAATGCTGAGGGAAATCAAGGTCGGCACCATTTCTCCACTGATTACGTCACACAGCAAGAGGTTGTTGTCTAAATTTCATCAATATCCATAACCCAGATAGTTCGAGGTTGTTGTTTCCCAGACAAGGCACTGGCCTTTGAACTCTGCCTCATGGCTACCTTCTCTACAAAACATGGAGAAGTCCATCGGTCATTCTTGCCTTCATATCTCGAGGATCTCTATGGTATCACCCTTCCATGTATATGAAATGTTGGGGACTCCTAATTTCAGACTACATCTCTCGATCAGCACCACTCTCATCGCTCATATAATAAATTCTCCGCAGCCGGACCCCATTTTGCAGGGCCCTTCAAAAACTGCTTTGCGCTGGAATTGTTTCTGGCTTTCTGTTGAGGTAGAAACTTGAGCCTCTATGGCCCCAGGATGCTCACTCCATGTTAGTCGACCCGGTTCCTTGCCAGGCAAGAGCACGAGGCCATATTTTCTCCACCATTGAAATCCATGCCTCCCTGCAATCCAGTACATGTTTTTGAATAGCACGAAGTCATATAATTGTTTTTGTATACATATTTGAAAACTGATCAAATAAAAAATAGATTCATATTCATATTCGTATTCTATTTATTCGAAATGGAATCCACGTTTTCGAATTAAAATCACGAATCAAATCAAAATTATTTGTTTCGTCAACCCTAGTTAGAAGTGTGGGGTAAAATGTTAAGTTATAAAATCTTTTTACTCAAATTGTTGATGAAAATGGGATGTCAAAATTGTTTAGAGCATCAACTAATATGAGTATGTTGACTTAATCATTTATCTGCTAACAGCCGCCATGCCGCCATAACAAATTCTGTTGATTGCCAAATACACCCAATATCGATTTATTCTTGAAGAAGAGATCTGAGAACAAGAATCGAACTCATCCAACACTAATTGAATGATTAAATTCCACTTTTGGTCTTATGAGTACAGAACCAATCTTACAATTGGTTAATGTCTTTGATAACTTTTAGTGCATGACTATTACATTCTGCTCATATATGATCCTTCTATCAATATTTCTGGTGGTTAAAATCCTCACAAAAAGCGTCTATAAAAATGGGATAGGATGACTACAAATGATAAAGAATTATAGTTAAGTATCAAAATGGACAAAGTGAAAGATAAATACTAAATGTGAAATTGACATAAAACTTATAGGACCAAAAGTGGAATTAGTTACTAATTGAATGGTTATTTGATATTTCTCCTACCAAAATTTGAGTCGTGTAGTTTGGATGTAATTACTCCCCCCGTCTCACATAACTTGGCCAAATTTAGTTTTATTGGTCGATGGTAATAAACATTGAATAATGATTTAATTATTATATTTGTGAAAAATAGTACCTCCATTCTTAAATAGTTGCAACATGTTGAATTTAACACAAATCACCTCTTCTACTTAGACTACATTTTATTCATCAATGTATCATCAAATTATTTTTCGAAAAAAGTCATATAATTTGTCTTGCCATACATTTTTTTACTAATAGAGAATTAGATATATTAATGGTCAAATATGCGTGTCGACATACGTGGAAAGAGAATTGTTGCAATTAAAAGAGAATGTAAGAAGTATTTTTAACAATGAACATTTCTATATAATTTCCATATTTGAAATAATATTTAATTAAAAGATACCATTAGTAAAATTTGGTCATCATTGACCAAGAAAAAGCAATATGACTAAGTTTTATGAGACAACAGGAATATCAAAATAAAGTTATTGCCCTAAAGAAGACTAAATGTAAACATAATAATTGCATAAGGTGTCAAGGCAGTCCGATGGTGGTGGTGGTGGAGCTCCGATGAGGTGCGGCGGTATAAACCGGTGGCGAATCTATTCTTGAAATTTCAGGTGGATTGAAAGAAAGTTTAACTAAGCTGGTCACCGACTCACTCTCTCGTACGAGAGGTCTTGGGTTCGAAACTTCATTAAGAGAGTTTTAACATTTTTTACCCCATGCTCCCCAACCGCCGGTGGGCGATGTCAACGACGGCACCGGGGGGATAGGCGGTGGCCGGTGGCTGGGCTGGACACTCCTATTTACTACGCAGTTAATTTAGAGGCCGTTTGGTAACATTGTTTTCATCTTATCAGACTTATCAGCTAACTTTTTCACCAAACACGTAACTTTTGTTTTCACACGCTGAATTGTGTAATAATAAGAAATAGTAAGGTTGGAGTTACTTTTCTAGTTGTATTGACTGAAGTTACTATAGATGAACATTTTAACTATTTTTACATACAATTTTTTCTTTAATTTATTAATAAAATATGTTTTAAAAATAATTTTTTCTTAAACCAACAGAATCGGTCAATGCAGTCACTTCAGCCAAAACTTCATAAATTCCAGCAGAATCAGTCGAATAAGCCGATTTTCATGTTACTAAACGAGCTCTTACTTGCGAAAATATGGGCCTCGGCCGTCGGCACAGCCATGGGCAAGACCCATCATTAGAGTTTAATTGTTGGGAAAAGGTGCAAATAAGCCCTCGAAGTAATCGAAAAAGTGCAAATCACCTCTTTTATAGGAGACTCTATCTGGCGTCGCCATTTGGGGCGATTACTGGTGGAATGTTTTGATGATTTTTTTTCACCATCTTCTTCGATAAGTCTAGTTTACCCATACCAAATTTCAGGTAAAAATTCAATCGGGAAGGCAGTCAAATGATTATCTGAAATATACTGCGTTGTTTAACTGCGCAGTTATTTTCAAACATTTATTTGACTATCTTCACGATTGAATGTTTAGCTGAATTTTGATATGAGTAAACTAGAATTAATGAAAAAGATTTAAAAAATTTAATCAAAAAATTCCACCATGAATCACTTCAAATGACCAGTGGATAGAGCCTTTTTCCCTTAATTGTTCATTTATTTGTATAGAGAGTACTCAAAACTGAAAACACATTTTAAGTGGGTCAGTCGGTCCACAGTCTGACGGAACCCACCATTTTATCCGACCACCACCCTCTCAACCCCCACCACGCGGCCGGTAACAGCCCCACATTCTCACGGCCAACTTCGGGGTTCCCGGCCAGTTGATGACCAATAGCAGTTGCTGAACATCTGACATGGCCGACGAAGAAACCCATCCCCAAACCGAACCACAACACGAGCGCATTGACGACGCCATTGCCGACTCCGCCGCCATTTCTCGCCCAGCTTCCGCTACCACCACTTCCGATGCTCCGCTGCAGCAGAAAGCGTCTCCGGCTGCCAAACTCCCATCCAGGCCCCGCAAGATCCGGAAGCTCTCCCCTGTACCCTCCGCCACGTCAGCGCAATACAGCACTCTACTCCCAAGAGTCATCGCTCGTCCCCTCTCGTGCCCCGGCGAGCTCGAGACCGCCATTCAACACCTCCGATCAATCGACCAGAGACTTGCCCCGCTCATCGACTTCCACCCACCTCCAACCCTCGAGCCCTTCCTTCCTCCATTCTTAGCCCTAACCAAAAACATTATCTTCCAGCAACTCGCCCTCAAAGCTGGAACTTCAATCTACACTAGTTTCGTCTCTCTCTGCGGCGGAGAGTCGAACGTCCTCTCCGACGTCGTTTTAAACCTATCACCGCAACAGCTCCGGCAAATCGGAATCTCCGCTCGAAAGGCGAGCTATCTACACGACCTAGCGAGGAAATACCAGAATGGAATCTTATCTGATAAATCCATCATTGAAATGGACGACAAATCTTTGTTCACAATGCTTACAATGGTCAGTGGAATCGGATCGTGGTCAGTTCACATGTTTATGATCTTTTCACTGCACAGGCCGGATGTTTTGCCAATACACGATCTGGGGATAAGGAAAGGGGTACAAATGCTAAACCTGCTCGACGAATTGCCCAGGCCATCCCAGATGGATGGATTCTGTGAAAAGTGGAGGCCCTATAGGTCAGTGGCGGCATGGTACATTTGGAGGTATGTGGAGACCAAGAATGTAAATTCAAATGCCAATTTGCAGCATCAGCTACAGCAAGAACAACAACATCAGCAGCAGTTGTTCATGGAGGACCCGATTAGTGGGATGATGAATCTGGGTTATCATTTTCCAGTCTCTTCTAGTTTTGAATGAAACCTTACCGTCACACCAATTTTCATCAGCAATTTCTTGGAACCGTTTTCTTTTGGCCTTCGTGTATTAGTGTTCTTACTAATTGAAGGTGAGTGACTGTATTAAGTCAATCTGGTTTATCAATATTTATTGGAACTAATGAAACGGTTATAATCCAGCCATTGTCTATGCTAAAAGTTTGCCCTTTGAACATGGAATGAATATATATGGGTAGATGTTTAGGCGAGAAATAAAACTACTAGGTATTTGCTCAACTGCATCATAGTTTCCTTATAGAATATATATTTAACCTCGTTAAAACCCTTTTCTAACATTATATATGTATGTGTGTGAGGCAAACCATGATGACTGGTAACATTAATCTAACCACTTCATTTTTTAGCACACACTTGACGTATGTTTCGATGCATTAAAATGCTAGCGAAAGAAATAAGTGAAAAATGGATAGTTATTTTTATGTTTGTTTTTACATTGGGAAATGCAAAGAAAATTAAATATGATTAACACATTTAAAATTTGACATACAAGTATTTGGAGGATCCCGAACCAGTTCTGACCGGAACCGCAAAAACGGATGCTGGTTGGATTCTGGAACCATAACTAGGTTCAGCCCATAGGCGAAAACATTGTCAAAGGAATCTTGTACTAATAAACGCTGTTATAGATAATGGCAAGCCAGCTATTAGGTGGGAATTCACTGTTTATGTTATGTTTACTGTTATGTTTACCAATACTTTGGTGTTTTTATGAAAACGCTGTAGTGTTTTAATTACAGATTTACAGGGAATTTGCTCGGGGACGGCGACTGGGATCCAAATGTGCCCCAAAGTTGTTCTGTGAGGTGGATCAAAATTATGATGTAAGTAAATCTCCACCACCTCACCTGATGAACATGGAGAATTAAAGGTTGAAGACAATGTAACTTCTGTTTTAGCTTGAGAGATTGTATCTATGCGCGGTTAAGCATTAAGGCTCATTTGGTAAGGCGTAAGGGTTATTTTGTAGAGCAACTAGTTCCTGCATTTGCACAGCTCATATTCACCCTCTGATGTAACAATATTCAGAGACAGAGCTATCTGTGATCAAATCTTATGTTTTGATTATGTTGGGTTACAAAGATCATGAATCCTCCAAATTCTAATCTTATGCACACCAAATTTTAATCTTATGCTCATTTGGTAAGGGTTGTTTTGTACAGCAACTAGTTTCTGCATTTACACAGCTCATATTCACCCTCTGATGTAACACTATTCAGAGAGAGCTATCTGTGATCAAATCCTATGTTTTGATTTTGTTGGGTTACAAAGGTCATGAATCCTCCAAATTTTAATGTTATGCACACCAAATGTTGGATTATCAAAACTTCAGTAACATTTAATGAAAACAACTGCATGCTAGTATGTTACAATAAAACAATAAACAGATTGAAGATAAGAATAGCTGTATTACAAGTGAAAACAGTGATATTAAGGTCTGCCTGTGATCAAATCCTATGTTTTGATTTTGTTGGGTTACAAAGGTCATGAATCCTCCAAATTTTAATGTTATGCACACCAAATGTTGGATTATCAAAACTTCAGTAACATTTAATGAAAACAACTGCATGCTAGTATGTTACAATAAAACAATAAACAGATTGAAGATGAGAATAGCTGTATTACAAGTGAAAACAGTGATATTAAGGTCTGCAAATTTTTTTCTCTTCACATCTTCTTGCTATATTGAGCCTCAGCTCAGATCTTATATGTAGTAATAACACATGACACATGTCAACTTTAATGAAGCTTCAAATTCCTCATAAGCCTGCAGGCAATGGAAAGGAAATAAATTATTCACCCTTTCTTTTTCTTTTTCTATTAAATAAATGGGGTTATTTTTATTGTAGAATACTTACTACTCTTTCAATTTGCAGACTTGGCCCACCAGATTATAGATTGGCTTATCTTATCTTCTTCATAGAAAATGCAGACAAAATATTCACAAGTTATCTACTTTACTTGATGCCCAAAACTTCCCCAAGACGTGATCAACATGTAAACTATATGTTTTATTTAAAAATTATCGTTCGAAAAGTATTACAATTAACTTTTAAAGTGCTGGTACAATTTCTTTCCACAATGAAACTTTCTCAAAGCGGACCTCATTTTGCTTGAAAAGGGGTCAAAGTTCAATGTCTAGCTACTTCCTAGCTTCAAAAGCGTGATGTCTCTTTTAGTTAATTAATTAATGATGATTCTCTTAGTTAATTAATGCAGAAATTGTGACAAATACATGACCAAAATAAAAATAATAGAAAAATATACTTCGCATCACTTTATAGGATAGTGAGATTTTTGTAGTGATGGTGGTGATTATGGTTTTTAATTTTGCACTTCACTAACCAATGGTCCAAGACAGTATTTTTGTAGTGCCTACAACGACTATATAATATATTTTTCCATAATTCTATTATGGATTTATTTTGACATTTTAGAAATAAATCTCTTAGATAATATACATACTCCAAAACCAAGATCGTAGAAAAGGGTTTGCATGATTCTGTTCTGCCAAAAGGTGAAAGTCATGAGATGCTACTGTAGGTAGGAATCTAAATTTCCATATGCATCAAGAAAGCACAATATATAGTCTTTCTCTTATTTGAAAAAAAGACACCGACCGCCATGACCCTGCTAGAAGACTAGGAATATTATATTTATTAATTCCACATTTCTATAATTTATCGAATAGATATAAATCAAATAAATAAAAAAGGGTCCAGAGTGTTGGAATAGTTGAAGGGATTATACATGGAATGTGAGGAGAGGAGTGCATATAATATTTCTGGAATCATGTCAGAAGCAGGAATAATAATACTAGTTAAATAACCTCTTTTTTTAGTTTTAGACCAGATGTTACTATTAGTATACTTTTCTATCATCACTTTATTTTCAAACATGTAAATTTATAAATAATTCTGAACCAAACAAGCCCTTGAACATGACATTAACTATGTAGTTTGATGTAGTTTAATGGAGGGGGAGATTACTATCTATACATACCTTTGTTCATTACCAAATCCTCTGGCATTACTGCTAAGAGTAGTAGCACTGTAATTTGGCAAAGGCACTTCATCATTCTCTATCTGCATTATATCTTTAACAAGAGTTTCATAATGCCTCTTCACTTCTTCAGCCGATTTCCCTCCCACAATTCGGGCGATATTATGCCAGCGATCGGGCGTGTCACGGTCATATATAGCTAAAGCCTCTTCAAACTTTTTGTTTTGTCTTGCTGTCCAGGAGGCCATTACTGACAAGAGTTAGGATTTGTATGAAGTATTTAATGAGGTGATTGAGCAAAGGCAAGTGTTGAAATGGGAAAAGTGCCTTAGTGATAGGATAAAAGAGAGAGGACAGGATATGAGAGGGGTGAATGGGGGATGGTATGGGAAAGAAGAGAGTTCAATCTTAGTTCCTTATATATGCTAAGAGAAGGAGTTGTGGGAAAGGGACATGTTCCAATTATATGTTAGTATCTACTCTTTTTACTCACTTTATGAAATATAGTTTCTTTTTTAGTATGGCCTAAAATTGTGTTATCTTTTACTCAAAATTTATACATTTTTATTTCAAAATTTGGTTTTGTATCTTTCATTTTTTATTGTTAATGACAATCTCTATTTTGCTAGATTGATCATAGGAGCTAAATTCACGAAGCGGGCTATGTGTATACAATGTTGCTTATGAACATACTTCTATACAAAATGAGTCATTTTTTCAATGAGTTTAACTAGTGATTGTTCCTTTACTTTCCCTTCGGTTAGTTCATGTGTTTCCTTTGGTCATTTGGTAGATAGAAAGTGTAGAAATGTAAACCTGAATTCAATTCCTAACGATCACCTTATGAGTCAAATTTACTCGATAATTAATAGTGTTCTTGTATGTATCATGTACATATCGCACTCTCTATCCACAGAATTATGATTGTAAGCTAATTTAACTCTTAGGGCTCATTTGGTATTTTACACGTTAAATCTTTACATGCGAAATGATTGCATGCAAAGTGTAGGGAAACAATCATTTTACAGGTAAAATAGATTACATCGTTTGGTTAGATGGGTAATTTATTTTTAATTTGCATACAAAGACATTGCATATTTGCGGTGCTTTATAAAAAGCATGCAAACTATTTTACCACCACCCCCCACGTAAAATGTTTTACATGGTACACTGCGAAATGTTTTTAAAAAGTATCTTACAGTAGTACATTAAATAATCAAATCAAACAATGTAAACATTTTGCGTTCCTCCACTTCGCATGCAAAATAATTATTTTACACCCTACCAAACACGCTCTTACATCAAACTCTCACATGTTTTTCTTTCCAAATAGATTTGGGGACTGGTCAGGGGCGGAGCCAAGGGGGGGTCAGGGTGGTCAGCCGACCCCGCTGAAAGTTCAAGACTTTAGAGCTCCGAAATACCTTCGATTTGATATATTATGGGTCCTGAAACTCATTACGAGTAAAAAGTTATGACTTCTGGAAAAATCAGCACCATCTTAACTTGAAATAAACAAAATTTGATATGTGACGTTGATTATATTCTTAAATTTAAAAATAAAACAAGTTATTCAGTCATTAGTTGTGTGAACATTATGATACATTACCTATATATCAACACATTAACCGAAAAATTCTCATTAAACTACCATTCATCTCAGCTACATATGAAACATTTAACTCAAGTATTGTATAATAATTATCCACCATTTTGATACTGTATATAATTAAATTTCGACCCCGCTCACACATTTTTCTGACTCCGCCTTTGGGACTGGTTGAGCTTTTGTGCAACACATGTAGAGCGCGCGTACACTAGTACTTACTACCTCCTTAACATTCATATTTTCTCATTTAAAAGTGGGTGAACATATGAATAATGAAAAATATTATAAATTATTGAGGATATGATGGGAAGCTAATCATATAGTGTGGTGAAATGAAAAATAAATAAATAAAAAATAGTTATAGTAGTGTATTATTTTCAAAATTAAAGAGAGTATGATAAGAATATTTAGAAATGTGAAAATATAAATGTTAAGGAAAGTGTATTATTAGCAGCAATTTTACTAGTGGTAAAAGGTTGAGGTGGGGCAGAATCACCTAAACGGCTAAAAGTATCAAAACTCAAAAGGACAAGCTTTTCATGATTAATTCCTTGAAGTAGTTTTATTGTCTTTTACAATATTACCAACAAGTGGATCAATTGGAGAATTTTTTTCCCAGCTGGTAAGGATTAGATCTACATTCCAATTCTACCAGCTAATACAGATGTATGAGTGACTGGTCTAAAAAGAAATACATTTAGATATTATGCTATCTTTTGATAAGACAGATTTGTTTTATTGGCTTTAAGCCTATCACCTTCCTTTTTTAGTATTTCATTTTATCACGTGTAGCGTTCTGCGAATCGGTTAGTTCATGATCTTGCAAGGGCTGATGATTTCATGTCTGATCGCTATATTTAGCTTTATAATTAATCCACTTGTATTTCGGTTTCGCTGGACCATGATTTGATTAATTATAATTAACTAGTTTTGTTTCAAAAAAAATATTGATTTTACCTTCTCATATACGTAGTACTTTGTATCAGTTATTCAAAATGAAGTTTTCATATTGATTTCATCTTCTCTGATGTCAATTTTGGGTCATTAAAGAGGTGTTTGGATATACTTCTTAAAATGATTTATGTTCAATAGTGAAGCAGAAGACGTTTTCATCATTTGCAATGGAGTCAAAGATTTACTATTTTTTGGCTTGAGAATATGACGGAATAAAGCAAAATGACTCACTAAACCGTTTGCGCTTCTTTATTGTGAAACAACAGTCAGTCCATGTATTTTTCAACGCGATTTTCACCATGGATAATTCGAAAATAGTCTCTATGTGCTTTAGTACAGGGGTAAGACTGCGTACATCCGACCTCCCTTACCCCACAGTAAGTGGGAGCCTTTGCGGCACTGAGGTAATGATGATGATGACGAGTGAAGCACAAGACCAAACCAGATATGAGAATGTTTAGCCCATTCAATTGGAGTCTCATCTCAATACCTATCAAGGATATGATAGTTGTCATTATTTCGAGCATATACTAATACTATTACAAGTTTGAAAACTTTATCAAATAAATAAAAATAAAGAATTGGAAAAATTAGTTAACGGCGTATATTTATGCAAAATTAAATTAAGGTCTTAAAAGAAAAATGTTACAGCTATTTGATAAAAAGCTTACTGTTTTATTTAGTTATGTTTTGTATAATATGTTTTCATAGTTAATGCTAAAAGTTACAATTTTTTGATAGAAGCCACTTAGTGTAGTTTCTAAAAAATGTATTTTTAGAAAAGTTCTTAAAAATTGTTTTAACAAACATAGTAGTAAAAAGTTTTTAGAAGCTTTTGAAATTACTCCATCCCCACCCCATATTTATCTCCTGAAGTACAAATGCCACAATGATTAAGATAATGAGTATTATGTAGTTAAAAGTTATACAGATGTGAGAAAAATGTGTAAGAAATGATATGAACCACAAAATCACAAATTATTTGCTAAAAAGGAAAAAGACAGATAATCCTCAGAGACACAAAAAAGGAAAGTTTGAGGATAATTATGAAATAAAGAGAGTAAAAATTTAGAATCTAGATATCTATCAACTATGCCTACTAAACATCCACTACGTCAAATGCTAGTCGTATGGTGACTTTCATGGAGCCATTCTTATGAAATGTCAATTTCTCAACAATTTCTGACCAAGTCTAACATACTACGGATGATATTTGCAATTAAATGAAAAATGACGCAGTGCACGTATTTTCATTAAATTTACGCCAGCCAAGTAATTGAACAATTCAAACAATTTGTCTGATTTAAACGAGCTTCATAGATGCAAAAGTGCAAAACTATTTCAGATATTACGTTAATAAGTACTATCGTATTTGTTACTTTATTAGACGTCACAGATTCAGCCTAATGTAAAATGACTAATACTCTAATAATAGACTAATATATAGAATAATCAAATCTTGGCTCTGAAAGCAATAACACAAAAGTAGAGATATTTTATACGTAGTATATACTTGTACAACACATAAGTAATAACAAAAATTCTGTTTGCACACGTTTTGAAGTTTACACTTTTTTACACTTGTCTGCGAAGGCCGTTTCTCACAAGACAAAAAACAGTCTTCACAGACGAGTGTAAAAACGTGTAAACTTCAAAACGTGTGCAAAGAGAATTACTCAAGTAATAAAACTGCAACAAATTTTGGCTATGAAATTTAGGCCTAAATTAAGTAGAGATAAATAGTGCATGGTTGGAATTCTAATTCGTAATTAATTCCCTTTCTAATTTATTAAGAAAAAACTACATGTTTTTTGCTAAAATAAATATTGTTTACCAAAATGTAACTAATATAATGATTAGAGTAGTAATGATATTATAGTAACTTATATTAAATTTTTAAATTTAAGTTACTATAACATCACATTGTAGTAATTATTTGTCATATTTGTGTAAATGATTTTTAATTTAGTAATAGTTTTTGAAAAACCCCTTATTAATAACAGTAACAATGATGATAAAAATCCAAATTTTGTTATATTTATATTCATATTTAAAATAAATATTTATATTCATATTATAATATTAAGTAAGACGTGGTAACTTTTTGCTCGGATATTTGTTCTAAAGTGGGGCTGCAATTATATCCACTAATAATAATAATAATAATAATAATAATAATAATAATAATAATAATGTGGTGTTACTGATTACTATTAGACCATTTGTAGTGCAAGGGGATTAGGAGTTCAAAATGATAAATGTGGAGCTTTTAGACTCCTAATTACATACATTGTGGGAGACAAAAAGGGGGTTAAAAATGGAAAAAGGGATGTGAGTTTTTTATTTGAATGAAAAAGACTTATATTATACTCCCACTATTTAATACAGGCCCAACAGGCCCAGGAGCCCCCGGTCCATAGACTCCCACTATTTAATACAGGCTCAACAGGCCCAGGAAGCACATCAAGTCCAAATCACAGCGCCCCAAGTGACAGGAGGCCCACGCTGCCCATGCAGCCGCCTTCGGTCCCCTGGCCGAAGGCCCCAAACTCTCACATAACAACTGTTTTAGGCTTACGAAGTTATCGGGAGAAAACGGCGAAAGAATTAGCCCTCGGCACCTAGAGCCCTCGGCACACAGAGGCCCCCGGGTTGAAAAGCCCTCGGCTAATCATATACAGCCGAAGGCACCTCCCTCGACAGAATCTCTCATCCACATGCGCTGGATCAGCGTACCAAGTACAAACTTCACATCAAACCACCGCATTTAATGCGGCCACATGCGAGTGCCAGTGCCACCCCGTTGAGGTGACCTCTCGACCTCCAGAATGATGACACGTGTCCTTATCTAGCATTTATTGCTGCTATAAATAGCACATCTTTCCCCATTTGTAAACCACGCTGAATACGCTCAATATTAATATACACTCTCTCTCTACTTTTATTCTGACTTCTCTCTAAGTTGCTCCCGCAATAACCCCTCGGATAGATACCCAGGTATACTTATCAATCAATCTTAATCAAACAAGCACTCAATTCAATCACAAGTAGCTCTAGGATTAGACATTAAGTTATTCACACTTGAAATAACCCAATAAATTGTTAATCACTGAACGAACATTTTACCTATAAGGACCAACAGGATGAACATGCCCCTCAACACAAAACAATAATCGAATACCGAATTAAAAGAAGAAAAAAAACTAGCAAAGAAAATATAACTAAACAAAAATCTGAATCGTCGATAATTTCCCTCGCGCTTCCTTGTTTTACATCTTTTCCCACACGTTGACATTTAGGATCATCATCATTCTCCAAACTAGATCATTTGTCGTGTTCCTCCTACCCGGACTGCATAGCCATTGTTGTGATTACTGTGTCTCGTTGTTGTGCAAAGAAGCATAAAAGCCAGCCGCGCGCACATGGCGGCAAAAAAAGCTTCACTAACCCTAGTGAGTAGCGATACTAGACCACAATTTTTTAATCTATGGGATGGGAGGGTTTAAATATAGAGGGAGTGTTAGCATGGAAAAATAAATGCAAAAAAGAAAAGAAAAGAAAAAAATAGTCATGTAGGGTGACCCTGGTCACCTGGTGGGTTAAAGTGGATGGATGACTTCATGTTGGCGTCATCCCTACGTAAAAAGATCATATTTTTAAATTTTTATAATTTTTTTATTTGTACTTCAATTTTTACCGAAAAAATATAAGAACAATAAATTTTCATAATCTTTTATACTACGTATGACACCAATATTGAACGTATAACGTTTTTTTTTTAAATTGAAATTTCAATTGCTAGAGTTTTTATACCCAAAAAAACACGAAACACAAATTTTTAATCACGGTGCCTCCACAAATAACCGAACTTTAGAAGAACTCGTCTTATTTTTTATTAAAATCGAAAACAGTAAAGAATTTCATAATTACATACAAATGTTTATTTTTAAATTTCATAATTATATAGAAAAAAATCAAAGACAAACATTACTTGTGATAATTTAATTAATGTTTAATTATATTAAGCCGACATGTAAAAATATGATTAGTGTCTTTTATTGACTTGTTGCAAAGAAAACAACATTGATAGAGTCTATACATTATTCTCATATCAACCAAGTGCATATTAAAGTTTTGAGACGGTGAATGGATACAGATGTCCTTATTTTATAATATGAAGTATCAAAGTGAATATAAATTTTGACTCTAAAATTCCAACCAAAATAATATATTAATAATATTATACGAGTATATAAGATCAGATACTTAAATCTCTAGTTTAGTAATAAGTTTTCTATTTCATGTGATAATGATAGTAAGAATAAAATAACCTATATTTGCTAAAATAATCTTTCTCTTAAGTGTTCATCTCCTCATCACTAACAATAGAAATTGTCATCACATTAATGGGATTTGTCTGAGTTGCGCTTGACAATCTACCCAATTTTCTAGAATTTCTTCCGCAAAAAAATGATAAATTTATACTTCAAATTAAGCAGTTCCCTCTTTGTTGGTGGTTGTTTGAGTAGTTCCCTCTTTCTTGGCGGTTGTTTGAGTAGTTCCCGCCTTGTCGATTCCAAACTCCATATGAGTTCATGAAAAGAACCTCTTCAAGATTTTGACTAGAAATGACCTTGTGTAGGATGGTTTTTTAAGCCAGACGGTAAGGTTGTTTGGATGGATTCTCGCATCGTCTGTTGGAATTTCAAAAATCTTCTATCAAATAGTTCTGAACTCCGTCCGGCAAACTTCAATTATATATTTCCAACTTGAAGTTGAGGATTAGAAGCAACGGATTCTAGAATTATAAAAGCGTCCCTTAGTTTTTGACCCTGTATAGCCTTCTGCTCGATCATCTATAACGGATGTCAAGGGGGGTTTGGTGATGTGGACACTCTCGTAACATTGACTTAAATTCATCAACGCATCTTGAAATAGTTCTCTTACTTGTTTTTTAGAGTTGAAAACTTGCTTTCTCAATTCTTGAGTCATTGTTGAAGTATAATACTTGGAAATAAAGAAATTGTAAATGCCTTCCATGTCATGTAGATTGCCGGTGATCGCTCAATAAACCACCCCCGTGTTGCCTCCTTTAAAGTGTAAGGGAAACATTTAAGCTTTAGATCCTCTTTAATGAACATGTTTCTCGAAATTACTTGAATGAAATCATAGAACTCGGTGATAAAGTTGAGTGAATTCTCCCCCGATTAACTAAGAAGTGAGGCATATCATTGAAGTAGTAGTTCCTCAACTCTCAGTCTCGTGTTGCCTTGCTTAGTACAATGCAAGGTGAGGGTGGTCGCAACAACACGTGAAACCATATAACTTGGTGATTTTCCCTTCACGTACTTTTTATTATGTGTTTGCACATTGTCTTCACTTCAAGGTCAAGAGTTAAGGTTTTTAGATCCTTGACCCCTCAATAGCATACAGACACAATGATCTTTTGCAATTCTAAATTAAATACAAGAACAAGTGAAGACAAGAAAATATATTGGATTGTTTGAATTTTATAAAACAAACTGCCCTAGAAACAGTGTCAAAAATTGACCAGGCTTAATTTTAAAGTATACAAATGCCGATTATAAAAGAAACCACTTCTGAATTGAGACACATAGAAACATTATTTTATAAAATTCAAGTGTTTAGAACTAAAGTATAGAATATAAAAAATTGCAGGGAATATTGTTTGTTTGAATGAATGTGTGATGAAGTGATCAAGAAGGCGAGATTTTACCAAAATGTTAAACATGACTTATTGTAAATTCTATGTCAATACACATGAATATGAGATCACTATTATATTCCTGACTTGGATTAAGGGAGTGAGTGTATGGTTTTCACTACACGTGAGTCCCATTATGACTCACATTCATCTAAAGAAAACACTGTTGAGTATTAAGATATCACACATGTACCAACCATACAAAATTGTATTTATTTCTATCCTCAACACTTCACAGATGTATAGATTTATTTTAAGAAGAGTAAAAAATAAACTTCTCTCCTAGTGTCCGGTTGATATTCCGCGTCAGTTACTTCGTATTAATACATATATTATACTCTTATGTTGCGTAAAAAATGGATAGTCAAGTTTAAGAAGAATAAAACATAATATATTGAATCGGAATAAATATAAAAAACCAGCAGGTGTAGAGGTCTATTCCAAGCCTTGACTTAGGAACTTAGCCTCTAACACTCGTATTTATCAACATTAAGATACTTGAAAAATAAAAGAACATGAAAATACAAATGAAATGTTACCTAAACATCAATAGTGAAAAAAGAGCTTTCAACTCAAAAAAACATAAGATAAAAGAACGACAAATTAGTATGAACTCATGGATTGAATGATTTACTTGGAATGGATTGGGGATTTAAATTAGCTCGGGTCGAAAGGTTTGAGTCATACCTTTTAAATATCTTCATTTCAACTCAAGCATATCTTGCACGTTATGTGTTATTTTACATATTTTGACAAGTATGAGACATGTTAGAGAAAGTCTGGTGCTAGAGTCCTCTTCCCGGCCTTTAAAATGACATTTTGAGCATGTCCGGTGTCGATGGGCCCAGGCCCAGCGCTGGTCACTAATAGTAGCCTCCCAGGTGTTGTAGAGCCGTAATTGTGGCACCAGATTGGGTAGATCTGGCGACGGGTCTTCCCAACCCGCAATAACATTTTTTGTCCTATTTATCTTTGGTGGCTGATCTAGAAGTGCCAGTTTTTATCACATTTCACTTGTGATTTCATTATTTTTGTTTTTGATCATATTTTACGTTCTTGATACATCCTGATTGTTATATCCTATTTCATCTCTTTTTCCAATACAAATTACTATAATTACTTCTGTAAAATATATGTAATGATTGTGTATGTCATTATATTCCTCCTCATCCCTGCATGAACACATGCATATTTTCAATTACGTGGCTATAAAAAGAGTTGACCCTCATACTTTTTTGATATTTTTGCATATGTTTCCAGTTATTACGTAATTAAGACCTCAACTACCCACTTGCATATATTGACGACCCAAACACCGTTAGTTTAGTCAAATCATATCTCAAAATGATTCATGCATTTATAAACATGAAATGCATATTTTTTTATCAAAATATTCATGTTAAGGGCTTAACCTTCTTGAAGTTGAAATCTATTAGTGATCATGTGAAAGTCTAGATATTCGAATAATAAAATATAGAAATAAATTTAATTTCCAATTATGTGATTAAAGTACGAGGGAATTTAAAATAATATTTTTATTGTCATTAATCACATATCATTATCATGAAGTTCTCACTCTAAAAATAAATTATATTTTCTAACTTATCGCCTCAGAAAAATTACTCTAGTCTAGACCACTTTTACCACTAAAAAAGTCTTCAGTGCCTCCTTCACCATGTAGGGGTTGTGAGTTGCCGCCGAACATTTTTCTCATATGGATCTTTTGTGTGGTTCTTTTTCTTTTGGTTCCTACGCTCCATTTTTTTGTTTTCGTCTTAACTAGACAGCTGCTTTCATTTTTATTGTTTCTTCCATTAGAAAGAGCCGATTGGGTTCCATTGTTTGGTCTTGATAGGTGAAGCACGATTGCTTCAGTTCGTATGTTTGAAACTTAACTGCCGCTTTTGTGTGCGTCAGTCAGTTTGTCATCCGTTTTTTTGCACAGTGGGTGTATGAGCGGACAATTGGGATGGAAGGTGTGGTCGGCTATTTTGTTCGTGCGGCTGTTATTTTGCGAATTAGTAGTGCCGCTCCTAGGCAAGGCAACTATGGAGGATCTAGTGAATGATTATCAAGGAATAATTCTAGAGGAAAAGAATGAATGTATCATTGTGGATGTGGACGAGGGGCTGACAGAGAGAGAAAACCAGAGTTCAATTTTCTTGGTTGTAGGCAAGCTCGTTATCGATAAACAGGTAGAATTTCCCTTTTCAGAGAATGGAGTCGATTTGGAGACCGACAAAAGGTGTGTGAATTAAGGAAATTGGTGACAATAGGTATCTTTTTACCTATACCATGTGATTGATATGAAATGTGTGATTGTGAATGGTCCTTGGTTATTCAAACAAAATATGTCAGTCTTGCATGCTGTCACGCCCCAGACCGCATCTAAGCGTGTATACAATCGCCGTGTGATTAAGTGACATCACTCGCAAGTCAACCTCACATAATCACACAAGGCGTTCATGAACATCGTTCACACCATACTCAGTAGTAAACATACATAACAACATCACATCATAGATTGAATGAATAGCGGAAAATATTCAACGGTCAATCATAAGCCACATATGGCAAAACGTATGCTCGCAGGCCAAAACAATGTAATATTACAAAAGTATCCATGAGCAAAGTTTATGATTTAAAATAATAAAGGAAGCACGAACCACGTCTTTCTCTAGATTCTTTCCACCCGTGCAAAGGTGTCGACAACAGGCTCTAGCTTCAACCTGAAATGGTGGCCCCCCCGAAGGGATCAGTACAAGTACCGAGCGAGTAGCAAGCTAAATGTAGAGTAACTAACGTTTCAAGTATAAGATCCCAAACATAGGGTGATACATATATTTATACTTCCTTACCCCAAGTTACAAAATACATATCAGTACTTATATACACTTGGAAATACCCGACCCGTAGGTCATTGTTTAATTGGGAAAAATAATAGTAGTCAATATCCTTAACTTAAAACCCCAAACCACCCATAGACCTATGAGTGTATAGGACTCCTCCTGTCCAAATCAAATAATCATAAGGACATCGCCTGGTCCTGAATAACTAAATAGTAATCTATGAGTTTTGAGGATACACGCCCGATCCTTGGGTACTCCATCCTATATAACCGAGTTTTGAGGATACCGCCCGATCCTTGGGTACTCCACCCTATATAACCAAGTTTTGAGGATACCGCCCGATCCTTGGGTACTCCACCCTATATAACCGAGTTTTGAGGATACCGTCCGATCCTTGGGTACTCCACCCTATATAACCGAGTTTTGAGGATACCGCCCGATCCATGGGTACTCCACCGGACCCATGATCTGCCACATATCATACTACATAGGGCATATATCATAATCAATAAACAAGACTAGACCAAGTATTAAGGCCTAAACAAAATCATCCATGCAACTCATGCATTAAAATTAGCATATAGGTAAAGTAAGGTCAAACCGGCGCCGATCAACTCTCGGTTGATCCGCCATTCCAAATCCAATGTGTGTCAAACTTAGTCACAATATGTACTAAGTTATAAAGAACTATTTTATGCATATTTCATCTCTAAACATATCAGACATGTTTTTATGAGCATTTTCACTTCACAAATCATGCATATTTCAATAGTTCACTTCATACAAGCCTAATCACTTTAATTGGCTAATCACATGTTTAATTCATTTAAACATTATTATGAACACACATAACATATACTTAGGTAATATCATGCTTAACCCAAAAGTTACAAGACATTAAGTCATCCACTCACCTCAAATGAGCTTTAAGAAGATTTTACTCCCCTTAGTTGAACTCCAGTGAAACTCCGGTGAAGCTCCGATGAAGCTCCGGCGAACTCTAGAAACACTTTATTCAAGCCCCTAACATGCTTTTATCATCATAAAACTCATATCAACACAAATAACCTCCAAAAGGTTATTTTCCGGCGAACCGGTCATTTTAGCTTCTAAGTCCGTTCTTGGACTTAGAACTACCTTCCAACCCCTCATTCCACATTTCTAAACATGTAGAACAAGCCTAGGGGGTCATCATATGATTTATGATCCATATGGTAGCTAAGAGTAGAGGAAAAGTTAATATAAGATCATTACCATAATCACCACGCTTTTTCCTCACTTTTTCTTCCTTAAGTCTTCCTCCTTGGACTTTGTCTTCTTGAGCTCACTTGGCTATGGAGGAATGGCGTTTTGCAGAGGGTTTTCTCTTCATTTGAGAGGCTTGGTCGAAAATGAGAGGGATAAGGGAGTAGGAATGGTCCTTTTGTCTCATTGGACAAATGAGTGTGAATGGGAGGTCCACCTCATGTCCTTTAGATGCCATCGCCTTCACCTCACCCTATCTCACCCCTCTTGCTCTCATTCCAGCCGGCCAACCATTGGCTTTAGTGACCAAAAAACGTGGGTTGGCCCCCACACATGTGGGAGGTCAACCCATTATCTCCCGAGGTGTACAATCGGTCCCGAAAGTTGTATTTTTCGGACTGTTTTAATTATATTTTATTTTAACAGGTCAAATAAAATATATTATGTGTTTCCCATCCTTATGGACTCTTAGAATGAATACAAATTCCTCATCTTTAATTTATAAGTCTTCGAAATCTGTTTTGGGCTGTTATCTGATAAATTGCCAATACCGGTAGTTGGGCTTCGTTTGACCGACGGGTCAACCCTAAGCCCTTTCTATGGACCAACTAAAGTATATACCATCATATAAATATCATCTAGACCAAGATGAATATAATATGTGGTCCCGGAATTATCGGGTGGTCCCCGCTCCCGATGTGGGCCCCACGTGTGGTTCAATATTCACGCGAAAGAAATAACCAAAAATTTACAACCACGTAAATTCATAAATCAATATTCAGGATTTATTACATGATTTACTAAAAGTAAATATACTTGGGGACGGTGTTACAAGTTCACCCCCCTTATTTGGGATTTCGTCCCCAAAATCCTGTGTCTAATCGAAAAGAAACGGGTATTGCTCCCTCTGAGAGACCTCAGTCTCCCAGGTTTCTTCTTCGACTCGATCACTCCTCCAAAGCACCTTCACCATAGGAATCTCCTTGTTCCTAAGCCTCTTTACCTGCTGACCCACTATCTTCACCGGTTCCACTGCATATTGTAGGTCCTCTCGAATTTCTACCGGTGGTCTCTCAAGAATATGTGACGGATCTCGTACATACTTCTTGAGCATCGATACATGGAACACATCATAAATCTTCTCAAGTTCAGGTGATAACTTGAGACGGTAAGCCACGGCCCCAATCCTTTCAAGGATTTCAAACGGACCAATGTATCGGGGGTTAGGCTTACCCCTCGATATGAATCAGATGATACCTTTAAAAGGAGAAATCCATAGAAACACCTCATCCCCAACTGCAAACTCTAACGGCCTATGCCGTTTATCGGCATAGCTCTTCTGCCGATCTTGGGCAGCCTTAAGCCTATCTCGAATAATTTTGACCTTGGCTTTGGTGATCTCGACGAGTTCTATGCCTTCGAGTTTGGGCTCGCCAACCTCGTCCCAACACAGAGGGGTTCTGCATTTCCTCCCATACAATGCCTCGTATGGAGGCATGCCAATACTCGCCTGATAACTATTGTTATAGGCAAACTCCACAAGGGCCAAGTGTTTGTCCCAACTCCCTTGGAACTCCAAAGCACATGCCCTCAGCATGTATTCCAGAATCTGTATCACCCGTTCGGATTGTCCATCCGTCTGTGGGTAAAATGTTGTGCTAAACTTCAGTTTAGTTCCCAACGACGCTTGAAACTTTGGCCAAAATCTGGATGTGAATCGTGGGTCCCTATCCGAGACAATGGATATTGGAACTCCATGCAGCCTCACAATCTCCTCCGTGTACAACTTGGCCAATCGTTCAAGAGGATAAGTGATGTTGATAGGCAAGAAATGTGCACTTTTTGTAAGCCTATCAACCACCACCCATACGGCATCGTAGTTGTTCACCGTCCGTGGTAAGCCTACCACAAAGTCCATGGTCACATGTTCCCACTTCCATTCTGGGATGGTAAGTGGCTGTAAAAACCCCGTCGGGTGCTGATGTTCTGCCTTAACTTGCTGACAAGTAAGGCATCGACTCACATACTCCGCGATGTCTCTCTTCATACCGGACCACCAATAACTTTCTTTCAGGTCTCGGTACATTTTTGTACCTCCTGGATGCATAGCATAGGCTGAAGAATGAGCCTCCTCAAGTATGGATTTCCGAAGTTCCTCATCCTTTGGTACGCATATGCGATCTTTGAACAACAAAAGACCATCATCGCGTACCCAAAAATTCTCAACGGGCCTGATGCACACTAATTAGTAGTGCATAATTACATGTTTTTATGTTTGATTTATGTTAATTGTTTGACGTTTTATTTAGTTTGTAAACATTTATGTGATTTCAGTTGTAATTGTATTTTAGTCTTTATTTGTCAGTTGTAAAGTTTAGTTAGGATTTGTGATGTTGGAAAGGAAGACTTTGAAGTGAAGAAAAAGAAGATTTGGCTGCCCAGGAGCAAATACCCGACCGGGTATAACACTTAACCCGGTCGGGTAAGAAGTGAAAAACGAAAATGCAAAGAAAGTGCATGGCCCGGTCGGGCCCACTACCTCACCCGGTCGAGTGAGAAGTGACCGGGGACAACCCGGTGTGCAAAGATCACCCGAACGTGAAGAAAATCCAATTTTTGCACTCACCCGGTCGGGTCCCTTACTTGACCTGGTCGGGTCTGACTTGACCCGGTCGGGTCTGACTTGACCCGGACACTTTAACATGCCAAAGATCACCAGAACGTGGGGAAATATCTGATTTTGACTGGACCCGGTCGGGTGAGTACTTGACCCGGTCGGGTACCCGGCCAAAGGTGTTGAAAAACACCTATAAATAGCACACTTTTTCTTCTCTAAAAATCATCCCTTCTTCCATACTCTTAAGCTCAGTTTAGAATAGCATTTCTTTATATTTTTCTAGCTATGTTTAGTCTCCAAATGAGGAGCTAAACTTCCATTCTTGGTGTTGCTCTTGAAGCTTGTTGATTATTAAAGTTGTGAGTTATTTTCTTAACTTCTTTCCTTGAATATTAATTAATAGTTCTTTCCTTAATACCATCTCTATATTAATGTTGGGGAGTGTTGCTAAGATGACAATTAGTTAACATCTCGACATTAGTTAGAATGGTATTTTCTTCCTCTATATTAATATTGAGGAATGTTGCTAAGATGACAATTAGTTAACATCTTGATATTAATTATAGTAGGATTCATCTTCATTAATAATATTCTTCCTTGAATATTAATTAATCCCTACTCTTATTTCATATTAATATTTTGAACATTACTTAAAGGATCAACTAGTTTTGTTTCATATATTAATTATTACTAGAAACGATCAACGAACCGATGGTTAATCGTTGATGGTTTCACAAGTAAGTAACTTCGGTTTATTAATGCACGGTCGTGGTTAATAAACTTAAGAGGGATTAATTTTGTTGGTTAAACCGAAACCGCTTGTTTTGAGGTTATCAATCTCAATTGATTTCATCAAGGAGTTAGAAAGATTAAATGCTACTATTAAATCGGTATAAGGCGTTGTTCTATATTTGATTAATAGTAAGGGTTATTAATGAACGGTCGTTGTTAATAACTACCCTCGATGAAGTGGATATACTCCCCGATTGAGTATTCGAGAGGGAATAAGTTATAGATATAACAATGATCGACTAAAATATATCAACAAGTGGAAAGTAGCAATGCCAAGTCCTTTTTATCTTTGAATTAAACACATATAGGTTGTTCATCTTAGTTTTTAATTAAATTAAATCTCTCAAACCAAAACCCCCCTTTTTATTCATTAAGTTCATAGAAAGAGAATTATACCTTTCCCTGTGGATACGAACTCTACTACACTATACTACGTATAAGTGTTTAGTATTGAATTTATTTTGACGCACCTTGACAAAAGTGCTCGTCAGGGCCCCGCAAGGATCCGTTCGCGGATCTTCTGACATTCTTCATCAATGCTCTGACCTCTGTTGATCTCATCCATCAAGGTAGGTCTAACCTCGAACCTCGCTATGAGGGCCTCGCTTGTGGTCACCTCCACGCGTGCCCGTAATGCCCGTAGGCATGTGAGTAACGTCCTCGATGTGCTTTTCCTACTTAGTGCGATAATGTGATATGTATATTTGAATGGAATTTTTTGTTTTGAAATAGAAATAAGCCACCTTTACTTTTGACAAAAGGTGAACAATTCAATGTTGGATACAACAACTACTAGTTCAATGTTGGATGGTAGAAAAAAAATTCACAACCTTATAGTGATTGGGGAAATAATTTAACTGACGATAGCATTTGCTATACTATTCTAGTTATTTATATATGTACATGGTTCCAATTCCACCATATGTAAAACTTCTACTTTCAGCACAGAAAGATACTGGCAGAGTGATGCTTTACACCGTGTCATTTTTTTGCTTGACTGCATCACTAAAGATCAACCAAAGAAGAGTAAGAGCATGTTTAATATGCCTTATCAAGTGCTTATTAAAAAATGCTGTAGTGGTTAAGAAATAACTTTATATCAATGCACTTAAACCATCAGGTATCTATAGAGGCTCTAAAGTAGTGATTGTTATAGATTTGATGAATGAAAATCGGTTCTAACTTCTAAAAAGAAATAGGTGCGAGGCAGATAGGGCATAGTGTCTAGGCGAGGCTTAGGCATGGTTAACTAGGGTAATTTTAAAAAACACCCAAACATTTACACACAGAGTCTTCCAAGTAGAAGTCTAGAGCTTACTAGTATATCCATGGATTTTCTGAACAGAGTTGATGATATATGATGTCTAAAAATGTAAAGGAAGTAGGGAGTGTTCTTTGAACAGAATTGTGTGTGTTTATCTGATTTAAAATCCCTTGTGTCACTGCTTTAATATGTTTCTCCATCCCTTTTCTGCTCAGTGCGTATGTTTTTATCAGCACTTTAACATTTTGTCATTTGATACCTTTAAACGCTAAAAATCCTCTATTATTTATAATGAGTGAACTGCTGAAAATAAAATTATAATGATCTTCCGCAGATGTGAATCTGTTCTTCAACAAGGCTACAATTGTACTATTCGAGTTGAGAAGAGCAACCCAAAGGCTCATCATAGGAGCAAGAAATCCAGATGCAGCCCACAGAATCATGTGGTGTACACGTGCCAATTTTGTTCACACCAGAACCTAAAGAGAGGAACCCCAAAAGGTCATATGAAAGAAATATGCCCACAAAAGCCCAAGCCCTTAACCCAAAAAAAGTCATTTGAATCAAAGACTGTCACTTCAAGTAATGGCGATCATGATATTATGCTAGGCAGGTTTGTTGAAACAGCAGGTGATCCCACGACGCCTTCATCGATGAGAGTGGACATCACTTTATGGGACTCAAAGAGAAAGAGAAGGAACTGGTCAGGGGGATTAAAGAAAAAGCCTGTTAGATCTGAATGTGCTTCAACCACCACGACCACCACTACTACTACAACTACATACAGTAATCATAAAACCACTATTGACACAGGTGGTAGCAAAAGAAAGAGAAAATCTTGGACTAGTTTGAAGCACATTGCTGAAAGTAATGAGCATGATGGTCATGGTAGGAAGTTCTCAAATGTGGTAGTCCCTTTTTTTGTGTGAGTTCAAATTATTTGTTCATGCTTGTTGTTAAACTTCATAGTGTGAAACTTGTGATTCAAAAGTTTTGTTGTTGCTATTGTTTAGTCATTTCATGCACTGTTTCCTTTACTTAGTCGTGGTTCTAACAAATTCAGGTTAAAATACCTAAAAAGTGAACAAGTAAGAAGGTGATATTTCACCACTGCAGACTGTATAAGAATTTAAGATGTGTAGTGAAATGGTAATTCGAGACTTCAAATGAGTGGTCGGAATTTGGAAATGATCTTGGCTCAAATAGGATTGAGGTTGTGCTGGGAAAAGATCTACGATAACCTGTACCAGTTGTACACAGTTGTACAGGTCATCGTTAGTTTCAAGAGTTCTTTTGACGTTAGTTTCTTGTTTTTATATAGATTCTATTATTTTCTGCTCGGTGCATATATTCAATTTATCAGAACTTTAACATTTTGTCATTTGATACCTTTAAACGATGAAAATCCTCTATTATTTATAATGAGTGAACTGCTGAAAATAAAATTATAAAGATCTTCCGCGGATGCGGAAATTGAATATATGCACCGAGCAGAAAAGGAATGGAGAAGCCTCGCCTAGACACTATGACCTATCTGCCTCCCACATATTAAAGCAGTGACACAACACCATTCTTAGGCTAATCGCAACTCGCATTTGTCAATAAATCAAATTTCCCATTACGCTATATGTATTCACATTATCAATTCAATTTTTGCAGCAATCCAGCCACTGTCAATATACTATCTTGCAAAGTTGTTTTTAATTTAAGTCTTATTTTTATCATTATACATCTTTTTTATCAATTTTTTAAGGATAATTAAGATTGAAAAGAATCAAACAGTTTGATGTAAAAGTAAATAAATTTGGAACTAATTTTTGTTTTATTTTTATTTCAGATCCATTTTTGAAAAAAAAAAGCGAAAGATAGTAAAAAATATTAACCATGAGATCTTAATTTTAGCACTTGAATATATTTATGAAACAAATTGAGTCCGAAAATCTCAAATGGTTGCAATTTTATATTTTTGTTCAACTTTATATATGTACTAGTTTAGTAACGCGCGTTGCGCGTTCGTGGTAATGCCCAAGGCCAGTGTGGGAACATTAATTCTTCGGTTCGGATTGAGTGAATCTATGAGTAATATCAATACATTATGTGAATACGTAGTTTGTTATTTACAAAATTACAAAATAAATTAAAATGAACTTTATCAAGGGAACACAAAAAATGTGGCCAATTTTATAAACATGAATCAGTCGAATCTGGCATTCTTACCTCTAATGTAAATTCAAAAGCCACCCACCTCACACACACACACAAGTAAAAAAAGAGAACCAATTCCAAACAAATAGAAACTCCACAAACAAAAAATGACCATAAATCAAAGAACCAACACCAAACTCCAATAGTCTATGGCTAATTAATCAATTAACATCAGGGGTCTCAACTTCGGGTTTCTCCTGTTCAGCCTCTTGCACTTCCTTCTCTGTCTTCCTTCCCTTCTTTAAGTTGTAGTACACAATCATGAAGGTGCCTATGATTTTATACTTGCGCCTGCAGTGCTCATAGAGCCCAACACCAAAATCCTCCAGAAGCTCTTTCCTGACAACTCATGAAATGCATATTGTACAGAGTCTAAGTGTGATCTGATCCTAGTGAGGCCCCAAGCAATATTTTTTAAACTAAGCTATCGTATAAAGATAGTGTAATGTAATGTGCTTAGAAAAAATGGGCTGTAACATTATAACAAAAACACTTGAGTAGTGATAAAGAGATTTAAAACATATTTTTTTATATGTATGTTAAACTATTAGGAGCAGAAAGTGATAAAAAACCAATAGAGCCGGCAAATTTCATACGAAATAACAAGTTTTCCTTTTTTGTAAGTATTTATTTCACTGAAACTATATTTCACTTTAAGAACATGAACATACTGCTTTTACTTGTTTTCATCCTTGTGAGTACCAATATTCTCTCATTCTCTTTTTTAGAAATGATAAAGGAATAGAATCTACTACATAGAATGTTTAGATTTAACGGGTAAGGTTCATTACTGAAAATCTCATCAAGATAAGAAGTAACAGGATTCTTTATAATATCACAACCTTAAGCGGTTTTGCCATTTATATCCTGAACTTCAAAGGTAAAAGGAATTTTGTTTGTTATCGTTGGTAGTAGTATGTAGGAATTTTGTTCCTTATCTTTGACAAAATGGTCTGTAATTTTATAACATAAACACTTGAAAAGCATTGAAGAGGTTAAAAATGTAGTTTTTCATATGAATGTTAAACTATTAGGAGCAAAAACTAAAACAACTCCCATAAAGCTAGCAAATTTTATTTGAAAGAGTAAGTTTTCCTATTTCTTTGTTAAGAAGATATTAAACTTCAACTATATTTCAATTTAAAGAACATGCACATACTGTTTTTCATTGTCCAACTAAGCCAAAGTAGTCATTCCTAATTGGTTGAACCTAGTAATAATACCTAATTGGGCAAACCTAGTACTTAACAATGATCAAAACTCTAACCTTGGGTAAACCGTACACACCACTACATTTCAGGTGCTATTTGACCGTCTTTTTTTACCAGGGGAAAGACAAGCCCTATACATTCAACAACATATAAACTAAATGCTTTATAAGGTGAATTCTTTGATTAATTTATTTAGTATTTGATTTAATGATTCATTCAATTAGTCCAGTTAATTTGATCATTTCTGAATTGTTGCACACTGGTCAATCTAAAGTGGCTGACTATGTTCATTTGATTAAAGAACATGAGCATAGTTGTGGTATTTCTCTGATGTGCCCAACCCTTACTATAGCCAAACCATCCTTCTGTTCAGATTTTCCATAAAAAATGCTTTAAGGGATTACTTCTTTGATGAATTTATCTAGGGAATTGATTGACTAATTGAACCAGCTAGTCAATTTACTAATTGGTTGCTTTAAACTATGTTCAATTAAAGAACTTGAACATGGTTTATTTATTTCTTCAAAAAACCAAAGTTGTAATTTCGTAACATGTTGAACCTAGTACCTAGTAAAGATCACCTTTTCAATCCTCCAAGCATGGCTAGCCACTATTGCAGTAAAGTGTAACACATAAAGACAGTAATATGTAACCTCGAAATAGCCTAACTGATTTACAATTTAAAGAACGTCACAATACTTAAACCTTAGCAGCATACATGGTTGTAAACTTTAGTTTATTAAATGCCATTAACTGCAACACAACAACACTCTATACAAGGGCAAAAACTTTAGTTTATTAAATGCCATTAACTGCAACACAACTACAAGGGCAATATGCTATTAGAAAACACGGTCTCACAGGGATAGAGAACACGGTCTCAAAGGGAGGGAGGCAGGCTGCTATTAGGAAAAAAAAGTAATGGGTCACAGGGTTATGATAAGCCTCTTTCCAGAACCCTTTGAATGTGATAAATAATTTTTATTGTTGTGCAAACTCAACAAGAGGAACTTGAGAACACAAGCATGTAACCAAGGATTCCCAACAGCATAAGTCCAACTCTTCAAAACTTTATCTAAAATTTCAAAACCTTATTGCTCATTATAAGGCACCCACCTATCACTGTTCTCCACCTCGAATATATCAGGTCTAGTTCTAGCTGCAATAATAAAAATGTGTTCTTTGTTGTCATGACATGTACTCCCGTCATGAGTTGGGTAAGAACTCGATCATTGGACCCAAATGCATCTCCACCTCTCCTTCTTTCTGGATGATGCACTACCATCAAGAAGCACTTGTTATTGGTACCTAATGTTGAAAGGTTTGTCATATATTATTAAGTTCTACAGTACATAATGCTTAATTGAACACCTCTTGACACCTCTTAACATTTTTACAAACAGAATGGACTCACAAAACAAACTTTAATTTTCCTCAACTGCCCAACACAGAGTTCAAAACTCGTATGTTGTTATAGATGTCCACACCAGCAACTTGTTAAACTAAGGAACCTAACAGTAGATTACCTCGTATAGTAAATACCCAATGCTAAGAAATGTTTTTTTATAAATGCATTGTTTGTTTTCTAAGAATTATATGTAGCCCTACATAAGCACCAAAGATTCAATAAAGATTGTTTAATTGATTAGAGATCGTAACAGCTCATCCATTTTCGTTTTTTAATCTGAGAATATTTTAGGCTCAATAGCATTGGTTATGAGATCTAGTATACAATGAACACATAGAGTTTGTTCACGTTGAAAGAATCTTACTTGTAATCTACATTTTGCATAGAGCACCACATTCATTCTATAAACAAAAAAATTAACCAAGAATTGCAAGATTTGACTGAATTCCAAACCATCAAATTTTCAATCGTCAGGCTAAAAATCTGCATTGGTAGGTTCTCCACCATCCATAAAGGGGGAGATACAACTATTCCAAATTACTTATGGGGGAAGACAACCAAGAGCTGATTAATTTCGTGCTGCAATTGTTGGCGCCCTCCTGAAGTTCCATATTTGCCTCACCTAGGAGTCGCAAATGATGCAGAAGGCTGCGCAGTGTTTCTTTCCCTCGATCGGTCTCTGTAGAATCAAGACCATCTGCCTTATCGTATCCATAGTGACTGAAGAGATTGGGAAAATATTGGATGGTCTGAGAGGTGATATTAACGGAGGTGACCTTGAGAAAATGGTTGGACGCTAGAGTATAGAATGAATCTCTTAGATGTCAAACTAACGGGGGAGAATACCATATTGCGTAAAGTGAAAGGTTCCTTCACTCCTTTGCTTGCAACTGAGCGATGAAGTAAGCAGGGAGTACAATAGTTTAATACATAAAGAGACACCAATAATTTTTCTATGACCATTATACCCCTAACATTATTCATGCTTATACAATTGTAGATATATGTATATATGCAGCACGTTGAACTTCAATATGCAGTAAAAATAATGTAAAGATGCAGTGGTAGGATCACATACAAACTAGTCCTCTCATTCAAATTATCTTTACATTATTTGTATTCCACATTGAAGTTCAAAGTATTTCATATTATTTATGCCATAAAATAGTAGTTTCATATTTAGATTATTTGTATTGCATATTGAAGTTCAAAGAGTGTATCTTTACATTATTTGTACTACATATTGGAGTTCAAAGTGTTGCATATTATTGAGTTTGTAGGTTAGTAAATTAAGCATGGTTTAACCCGGTAGGCAAACCACCAAAATCAGTGGGGTAAATGCCGGGGAACATTTGCCAGATATTATTAGCAAATCAAAAACTGATTACATAAGGGGGATATAAAACCTAACCCTTCACACAAAGAAGCCCAAAAGAGAGCAAAAAAATAGAAGAAATTAGAGGAAAACATAAGGGACGGAATCAGCATCTAATTTAATCACACCTCCCAACTCTTTGGGTAAAATATCACCCTTCCTCCAATAAAAAACTCCATCTAGGCCCATTTTAGCAATGATTTCCGCAACAAGATTAGTTGGGCCCGGAATTACTGAAAAAAATGCTGAACCATTGAGCCCACCCATATTTCTGCCCACCCGAAACATCTTCGAGAAGGAGGACTCTATATTTGTGTCATATGAAAGAAAAAAGTTATGAATTTTGATATATTTTTTGAAAAAATTTATAAACAAGTAAAAAAGTATTACACTTTCTTCTTCCGGAAAAGGGCGTGAATATGGGGTGCCAAATCCTCCCCCTTGGGGTGCCATTCTACCCATCTGGCACCTCCAAAATACATGGGTTGGAGGGTTTTAAAAAGAGTGAAATATCTTAAAGTTAAATTTTGACCTATAAGATTGCAGACAATCTTATTAGGTAAGAAATGTTAATTAAGCTCTTGTACTTCAAAATCAATTAATTGAACCTTCAAACTCTTATAAAATGCTTAATTGAGTGGTTTAGTCAGTAAACAACAAGTTTCGTGATAACCGTCTACGTGGAATGTCCATATAATTTTTTAATGTTTTTTAGTTATCTTTTCCAACACGTTTTTACCCCTTTCTTTTTGTTTGATCTATATTTCTTTTTGCCATGTACCGCAAGTCCACAACCTCATTTTGCATCTGTCTAGGTCAACAACTTTACCGGTGTTCTCTACACTCAATCGTATATCTTATAAAACAACTCATACAATTTGTACTTGATTGTGTATATCTTATATTACTGTCTTGAAGATATTTGTAATTATTAGATTCATTATGATTGTGCTACTAGCATGTAGAATATGATGATGTTTTTATACAATGGATTTAGTGCGTTTTTTAAGTTTTGAAGGACATGAAGTGAAAGTCTTATCCCGAAACTATGATGATTAGCAACTCTCATTGCTATCAACAATGATTTTTATATTCTTTTTTTGTAATATAAATTTGATCTTTTTTTTAATGGAAAGTAAGTATATACTACCTCTGTCCCCTAAGGTTGGGACAAAGAGGTGTGATGTGGTTTTTAGAAAAAGTAGAATTATGTGGTTGATATTGAATTGATAAAGTATGAAAAAAGTAAAAATGAATTGTAGTCAATCAAATATTAACAAATATGATATGAGACAAACTTAATGTGACGGCCAAAAAAGTAAAACATGATAAAGTTAGGGGGGCGAATGAAGTATTAAAAGTCATCCAAAAGTAACCAATTTAGGCAAAAATAGTACTCCCTCAGTCCCAAATTATAAGATACATTTATTATTCACTTGGTCAACATAAATCACTCTTAATCTTATACTTTATATATCAAAATTTTATGAAATTTGAATTATTTTTTGCAGGTTTTGTAGCGGTTTTAATGTAGTTTCTGAATATGTAAATTTTATTTTCTAAAACTATTTTGAGTGTTGACAGGGATCAAATTGCTTTATTGTCAATCAAACATCGTAAACCGTAAAATATCTTACAAATTGGGACGAAGGGAGTATCTAATGTCTCCCCCTACGAAACCCCTACCTTCTAGCATGGAAAGGGAAAGAATTGTAAAAATCCATAACAATCCAAACTTGCACGGGACATGCTCCGGCTAAAGGTGTGATTTGGAGTTAGATTTTGGGGGCAGGGGAAAGGAGTGAGGGTTAATGACCCCATTTTGTGTTTTGGAGTTTTTTAAAATGGAAGGAAAGTTTTTGGAGTTTTTTTAAAATCCTTTAAGCCCCTCTAAGATCTACCAGTACGTATATAGTGCATCCGGGTGTACGTACACCCGGCCCAAGTAAGAAAGACAGCCCAACCACTAATTAAGCCCAAAAAAAATCCAGTGGCATTTTTGTAATTTAAGCGAAAAATCACGGCTTCGGTAAATGAGCAATGATGTAATTTTAATGAGCATCTGACCTATTTTATTGAGTATTTAAGAGGCTAACAATGAGTTTTACGATCTCTGCTTCATATCTTCCAATTCTTTTTTCTTCTTCTTAATTTTTCTTTTATAAGAACTTATTAAATTATATCTATAATACACTCCTATTAATTTCAATATGCAAATTTAATGTAATATGATGTTTTTGAATTATGCATTGATATGACATTTTAAAATGATCATAACATCGGTACTAAATGGGCATACGTAACTTACAACATGTTCATTAATATGAAAATCGTAAGATTTGTTACTTGAACGTCACAAAATTTTCATTGAGTATCAAACCTCTTCTTTTGAGATGAAAATCATGGTTTCTGTCAAATGAGCATTCATGAAATTTTACCGAGCATTGCATTTATTCTGCTGAGTATTAGGAATATAATATTGAACATCATGATACTTTTGAATTATGAATTTATATGCATTTTAAAATGAGGATAATGTCAGAACCAAATGAGCATACATAATTATAAAATGAGTATCGAAAAATTCAAATGGTCATTTGAAATCGCTAATGTGTTCAAATTATCATTTGTACATGTTCATTCCGTTTAAGCGTTATGCTCATTTGGTATGTGAGAACGATGATGCAAAGGTTGGATTGATCTGTCACTGTCACGTCAATATCACCAAAATCTAATCTATACACAGCATCAACGTTGTCATCTAGAATCTCTACAGCACCGGAGATGGAATAATGGCGACGGACAAGAAACGCCTAAATTTTGATGGATTGGAGCGTCGGCGATTGAGCAACCCAGGTGAGACTCTAACAAATTAGGTTGCAGCAAGATGGAATCTGCTCCTAGTCAAACTGCATCCATGGAAAAACTCTTCACGTCGCGATGACGGTGAAGCTCGAATCGATGAAGCATGGTGAAGGTCGAGCGACGATGTCTATGGTGAAGAGATCGACGTGCAATAATGAAATGGGAGAAAAATATAAAATTAACAAGCGTACGTGTACACCCTATGTATCATATCATACTTTTCTAATTCCCTCTAATCGGGAGGTTTCTAAGGACTAACGGATGAAATGACAATCTGCTCCCACGAACGACAATCTGCTCTCCCACGAACCCTAGCTTTACGAACGACAATCTGCTCTCCCACGAACCCTAGCTTTACGAACGACAATCTGCTCCCACACAATCTGCTCCCACGAACCCTAGCTTTTTCTCTGCCCGAAATTCTTCGTTTGGAATCATCGCTGCTTGAAGTGGATCCTCTCCTATCGACGCCATAACTTCACTATTTCGCCTAAAATTCTCAGGTATGTTCTGTTTCCCAAGCATTTTTCGTATTTTGTTGTAATCTGCTTCACTCTCTCTTCGCTCAACATCTGACCTCTCTGTCTCTCAATCGTATTTGATTGTATTTCGCATTCTCAGATTATTCAATTTTTCTTTGGATTTTGTGCGAGATATGGATTTTATATTTGGTATTTAGCTAGTCAAGAGGTTAGGAGCGGTACAACAAATGAACTTCACGTGCTAAAAAATAACCAGGCAGCTCTCAACACCTGGGGTTACTATGCAGTTCTTGAAGATTAATAGAGAATCGAGAGAAGACATGATAAAAGTTTCAGAATCACATTAACTGAGATATGGGGTTTTTGGAATGTGAGACAATGGCAGCCCCCCTCTAACTCTTCTGCCATAAGCAGCCTAAAAGTAGGTGTAAACTTCAATTCAGAAATACAGACAACAGTTTTTCCTAATTCATTTCAACCAATCAAGTATTCAACTCCAAAAGTCTGTTACATATGGAGAATAAGATAACTCTGTTCTTCTATCAAAGTATATTTTGCCAACCATATATATAGGTTTACAATGTATGTATGTATATAAGTTTACAAAATTGTTTCTGCAAATATGATTAGATGGCATGAAGAAGTGCAGCAACTCTAAAACTCTATATTACATCCAGAGTATAAGATAACTCAGTTCACTTTTTTGCATCAAGACTTGTGCCTTTTCACTTCTTCGATGGTCAAACTTTGAGATGAGTACTCTTTGTATATAGTTTTACATTGAGACTGTCACATGCTTCTGGCCCAAGAGAGACTTAGAAGCACTATACAAGCTCAGTAATAGTGAGTTATTGTTAGAGTCAAGGGAAGTCAACCTCTTGATAATAATAATAGTATTAGCTATTATGATAAAGTGTATTCCAGAAGGAAAGGGAATAATAAGTAGCTAGCTGTATTGTTGTGGGGGTCGGGTGGACTTCTATAAATAGATAGCTAATGGATGAATAAGGCATGCTCTAATTTGGTAGTTGGCTGGGACTGGAGAGTTGACATCTCTTTAACTGTCAGGCACTTTCTCTCTTTTCTGTTGATCGAATAACAAACTTGTTCACTGTTCATCTTCGTTCCTCTTTTTCTGTCCCAAACCTCACTGATTCCAGATAGATACTTAACATTGGTATCAGAGCATCGACTTGGTAACCTGTACATGGCCGTTACGAGAGGATCAACAAGAATAACAATGGAAGTTAGACTGGAAAACTTGGAACACGAGTTGGAACGTAGTCGTTTGGACATGTTGCGAGAGTTGGAGAAGACTCGCATGGAGGTGATGCGCGATCGCGATCGCGATCGTGAAGACATGCGCGAAGAGGCTCAGCGAACTCACGATGAGTTGCGCGACATAATAATGCAGCGATGCGAGTCGCGCGGAAGATCCAAAACAACGAAGCGAAGTAAGCGACATGATAGCAATGAATCGTCTTCGTCTTCGTCAGGTAAGCATCAATCTTCTTCGTGAAGTGATGATTACAGTAAATTGATGGAAAAGTCTGGAAGGAAAGTAGATTTACCACTCTTTAACGGACATGATGCTTATGGATGGATAGTTAAGGCTGAGCGTTTCCTTAAAATGAACCATATAGAGGAAGATGATAAAGTAGAATTAATTACTTTAGCAATGGAAGGAAAGGCTCTTAACTGGTTTCAGTGGTGGGAAGAACACACTGAGATGAGAAACTAGGAATCATTCAAGTTTGCCTTGACTCGCAGATTTCAACCAGGATTGATACATGATCCTTATGGCCCCTTATTGAGTGTAATACAAACTGGCAGTGTGATGGAGTATAGGGAACAATTTGAGTTGATGGTGGCACCCCTGAAACAGACTGATTTGAAAATACTCAAGGGAATTTTTATGAAGGGTTTGAAAGATGAAATCAAAGCTGAATTAAAATTATATCCAGTCAGAACTCTTGCAGAATTGATGGATAGGGCTTTGCTTGTTGAACAGGGGAACCAAACTCTCAGATCTGCCAAAAACAAGGAAGAAGATAGAAGAGGAATGAAGGAAAAAGGGTATATTGTATCACAAAATCACAAATGGATGGATGAAAATAAGTGGAAGAGCAGTATGAATAACCAGTCCAGTCAAGGGAAACCTGCAGTAGAAAAGAAAATGGAGATAGAGAATAAAGAGCAGGGAATAAGGAGTACACACAGACGATCTCAAGCTGAGTTACAAGAATTGAGCAGAAAAGGTTTATGTTTCAAATGTGGTGAAAGATGGGGCAGAGATCACAACTGTAAGATTAAACACTTTCAGATCATCACGTTGGATGAATCTGAAGAGGAGGAGGATGTATTGGACAATACTGTTACAGAACATGCTTCACAGTTGGAAGAGACAGACCTGAATAATATGCAGCTATCCCTAATGAGTAAAGAAGGGATAACAACTCCTAAGACTTTTAAATTGAAGGGGAAGTTAAGGAGCCACATAGGAAATAAGACCATCATAATTCTGATTGATCGTGGGGCCACACACAATTTTATATCTCACAAGTTAGTACAAGCAGCAAGGTTACCTGTTCTCCAGATTCCAGAATTCAAGGTGGAGATAGGGAATGGAGACATAATCAGAAACAATGGGAGGTGTGAAGCTGTTTCTCTTAACATTCAACAAATTGACATCACTCAAGACTTCTATGTATTAGAATTGGGAGAAACAGAGATGGTTTTGGGACTGGAATGGTTAGCAAGTTTGGGAACTGTTGAATTCAATTTCAATCAATTAACTATCAAATGGAAGGAGAAGGATAAAGTAAGGCAACTTCAGGGAGATACCAATCTCAGCAGAAATCAGGCCTCTTTCAAATCTATCATTAAGACTATGCAAGAGCAGAAAGAAGAATATTGTTTGTTCAGCCATGCAGTTACAGAAAACAAGGTGGAAGAAGGAAAGGAAAAATTATGGATGCAAGAAATGATAACACAGTTTGCTGAGGTATTCCAACCCCCGATTGGTTTACCTCCAAAAAGGGAATGTGACCATGCCATTACTATAAAAGAAGGTGAAAATCCTCCAAACATCAGACCCTATAGATACCCACAGTACCAGAAGAATGAGATAGAAAAGGTTGTGCAGGAGTTGTTAAAAACAGGCATTATCAGACCTAGTACCGGTCCTTATAGTAGTCCAGTATTAATGGTGAAGAAGAAAGATGGGGGGTGGCGCTTTTGTGGTGATTACCGAACCCTAAATAGAATTACAGTCCCTGACAAGTTCCCTATTCCAATGATAGAAGAACTTTTGGATGAACTGGGAGGAGCACAGTTTTTTTCTAAACTGGATTTGAAATCCGGCTACCATCAAATCAGGGTGAAAGAAGAAGATATTCACAAAACAGCTATTAGAACACATGAAGGCCACTATGAATACATAGTTATGCCTTTTGGTCTCACCAATGCTCCGTCTACATTTCAAGCTTTGATGAACAAGGTGTTGAGACCCTATTTAAGGAAGTTTGTGTTGGTTTTTTTGATGATATCTTGATCTACAGCAAATCAGAGGAGGAACACATTGAGCATGTCAAGAAAGTAATGCAGATATTGAAAGATAATCAGTTGGTGGTCAATCAAAAGAAATGTGAATTTGGACAGAAAAAATTGGCTTATTTAGGCCATATTATATCTGGAATGGGTGTGGAGGCAGATCCCAGTAAGGTGCAGGATATGTTAGACCGGAAAAACCTAAGGATGCTAAAGGCTTGAGGGGATTCTTGGGACTAACAGGTTATTACAGGAGGTTTGTTAAAGGGTATGGTAAGATAACAGCACCCCTCAACAACCTACCGAAGAAGGATGGATTCCAGTGGACACAGGAAGCAATGGATGCCTTTGAAGAACTGAAACAAGCTATGACCAGACTGCCAGTTCTACAAATTCCAGATTTCAACAAAACCTTTGTTATAGAAGCAAATGCTTCTGGAAAAGGGGTTGGAGCAGTATTAATGCAGGAAGGGAGACCTGTATCTTACATGAGCAATACTTTGTCAACCAGAAATCAGAATAAATCAGTTTATGAGAGAGAACTGATGGCAATTGTTTTGGCAATACAGAAATGGAGATCTTATTTGTTGGGGAGAAAATTTGAGGTGCACACAGACCAAAAGAGTTTAAGGTTTCTCACAGAACAGAGATTATTGGGGGAGGATCAGCAAAAGTGGGTTACTAAACTTTTGGGGTTCAATTTTGTCATTAAATACAAACCTGGAAAAGAAAACAAAGTTGCAGATGCTCTTTCTAGAAAAGGGGGATTTTATTCCCTATCGATCATAACCTGTCAGGAGTGGGAGGACTTGGAAAAGGAGCTCTTGGAAGATGATAAATATAAAGAGATTATCCAAGCACTTTGGGGACAGCCAGATTCAGTGCCAGACTTCAAGGTACAGAGAGGGTTACTTTATTACAAAGACAGATTGGTTATTCCCAAGAATTCTGATAGAAGGGGTTCAATTCTAAGGGAATTTCATGAGTCAGCAGTGGGGGGTCATGCAGGAAGCTTCAAAACCATGAAAAGAATCTCCAATCTATTTTATTGGGAAGGAATGAGGAAGGACATTCAGAATTATGTTAGAAATTGTGAAGTTTGTCAGAGGAATAAACATCAAACACTAAGTCCAGCGGGGTTGCTGCAACCCTTACCCATTCCTAATCAGATTTGGACTGATTTGAGTATGGACTTTATTGGAGGATTGCCAAAAGCAATGGGGAAAGACACCATTCTAGTGGTGGTGGACAGGTTAACAAAATATGCTCACTTCATAGCATTATCACATCCATATAATGCTAAAGGAGTGGCAGAAACATTTTTACAAGAAGTGGTTAGATTGCATGGTTTTCCAAAGACTATAGTTTCAGACAGAGATGGTGTCTTCCTAAGCTCATTTTGGACTGAGTTATTCAGGTTAGCTGGAACCAAACTCAAGTATAGCACTGCCTACCATCCCCAGACAGATGGACAAACCGAGGTGGTTAACAAATGTGTGGAAACTTACCTCAGATGTATGACAGGGATGAAACCAAAGCAGTGGCCCAAGTGGTTACCTTGGGCTGAGTTTTGGTACAATACTAACTACCATGCGTCTACTAAGAACAGCCCCTACAAAGTATTATATGGGCAGGATCCACCGGTATTAATCAGAGGAGATGTGGCCTTGACAGCTGTGGAGGAGGTGGATAGATTGACAGCTGAAAGGAATGATATGATAGATGAACTGAAAAAGAATCTAGCTAATGCACAAAACCGAATGAAGCAACAAGCTGATAAGAAGAGAAGGGAGGTCCAACTGACTGTAGGGGAGAGGGTATATCTGAAGATTCAACCCTACAAATTAAAGACCCTAGCCTTCATTTGGTAGGTTGACGAACCATGTCAATGCTGGTCCGGTCAATGTTGTCCCAAAGGCTCTACACATACAAGCCTCCCTTTGCTCTGGTCTGACCGAGATGGCCAGCTTCCGTTGCTTATATTGGGTGATATGCTCCACGAGGTCAGTAGTTCCGTCACATAACTTCATAGAGGGGCAACGAATTTCCTGGGAATCTTGATGTCCGTGATGTGTCATCCGAAAGGAGAATCTGCATAGCATGTTTGTGACGCAATATCCATAGGTGGTGGTACCCCGGGTATACCACTGATCTTCTCCCGCATTTTCCTCAGCTCTTTCATGATGATGGCTAAGCGGTCTGTTGGACATGAATGCGTCTGTCTGTTCGGGATTGGTGGCATCATTGTGGGGGCTGCGTTCTGCCTGGTTGGAGATGGTATAATGATGACCTCGAGCTCTTGCTGGTTCCTATTGATGATGTTGACATATCCATCAATGTCGACATGTCTGGAGATGTCGACATGATTCAGATCCGTTTTCTCTGAGGCTCTGTAAGCAGGTCAAGGAACGTGTTCCTCCTAGGATTCGGTAGAGGGACGGATCGAGCTGAAGGTCCCGATTCTCTGGATGTGCTTGCCACCGAGTGAGGGATGAAAGGTTCCGTTGTGGCCGTCTTGGCAGCGGCAGTCGGCATCCTGTGGTTGGCGGAATGCAGTCCTGCTGTCACCGGTCCAGTTCACAGCGACTCTGGGAAGAAACATGTATGAATATTAGGCATTGGAGTCGTTTCCGGACAAGAGGAACGTACGGTATGACTTGCAAAATGATGGTGGATTGAGGATTGACGGTGGGTGACATCCCCAACGTAAGAGATAAAGGATTCATCGTGTTGGTGAGTTGTTCGGTCGAGATTGGAATGGGATCCAAATCCAACCTTGTTGCTGGTGTCATGGCGTCACGCCGTCACCTCTTCGGCTGAATCTTGAGTTGGAAGCTATGGACACCACCGATTGCACTTGAGAGCGCAATACATCATTTTTTATGCGAATTTCCCATAGACGGCGCCAAATTGTTTATGGTAAAATAAACTAATCTAAAATGAAATGGGAATCAAACAAATTTGAATCGATAATGGACCGGATCAAGAACAAAAAGTATAAATTAAATATGTAATAGGGGTTCGAATATGATAGAGAATTTGGTTACAAAGGTAATGAATGTATTGTGCGAGTTTGATAAAAAATGATCGTGCCCTTTCTGGAAATCTATGTAACTATTTATTAGATAAAGTATTACTCCTTCCCCAAGTTTTGCATCTGCCCTCCGTTTTCTGCTCCACGTCTAACTGATTGTGCCTATCCTTTTCCTTCCTTTGACTCGGGCTAGTAATTGGTTGAAGCACAACTCTTCTATTTGGACTTATGTAATCTTCTTCACACTTGTCTGCCAGCCCAATCGCGAGAAATATCATTGGCCCAACACCCAAAATCAAGAAATATCACCGGCCCAACACCGCCCGACCCAAACCAACCGGATCAACTATGGTCCTCTACAACTAAGTCGGACTGGTCAATGCCCGGGTAGCAGCAGCCCCAACCAGATCCCCGACCTGGAAACCCTAACCGCCGTCATCTTCGTTGACATAGTTGTAGAGGTCGTCGCTAGGGAGATGTCAATCCTAATCGTCAACTAAAGAAAGAGAAGAAGATGGCAAGCGACAAGAATGGTGAGCGGCAACGGCGTGACGACCAAGAGAGAGAAGGGTTGCCGGTCAGGCCCGACGACATCAAGGGAGAGTTCCATGTCAGTGGATGACGATGATGAAAAGTTTCGCTTGCTGAGGCGACGAAATTTTTTGCGTGCAAAGATGGGATAAAGTAAAAGGATGACTCGCTTTTGTGGAAATATCTAATGAGTCATATTTTTGGAATTTGAAAAGCCATAGGTAATAAGTGAGCCATTATTTTTATATACAATAAGGCTTATACACTAAAGAAACTATTGGTACTAGGGTAGTGCTTGGAATTCATTCTTCTTCTGCTTGTTTTCTAAAATCTGGTTTCCGCCAACTTCTAAATAAATGCTTCTACGAGCAATTTGAAGCTCACAAGTACTTCTGCAATTTCACCCAAACACTCCAGGATTTGTTTCTCTTCCTCCCGAATTTTTTTAAGTAGATCTAAACACAAATGTATGTGAGCAGCGTTTGTCCAGAGGCCCTAACTGAAACAAGACGGCCCAAGCAAAACACTGGAGGTTGAAAAGCGGTAAATCAGCAATGAACGAGCATCGCCAAAGCAGTGGAGCAGACAAGTTGAGACCTGTGGAAGCAGACAAGTTGAGACCTGTGGAAGCAGAGAAACAATGAAACAGATGACCTGTTGCCTCTCACGCCGGTCGGCGTTCTCTACTTCGCTGAAAATATCGGAGTCAGCCGGAATATCGGCGTTCTCTACAATTCTGTATCTCGCTTAGCAGACCGCAGTGCCCTACTGCTCGTGCACCTGTGCCCCTAGCCCGCTCCCGAATCCCACCCTGTGCTGCACCCTCCGCCCCTACCTTCTGACTGAGCTGTCTTCCGGTTTTCAAGTATGTATTTAAGTATTTTACTTTCAGTTTTATTTTTGTTATATTTCACTCCCTCACTCCCAATATGTAAGATACACTTTGTTGTGAGTTGTGAGTTGTGAATTCTGAATTATGACTTATGGAATATCCCTAGATTGCTCGATAGATTGTTCTTGTGAATTAAACCAGTAAAACCTTAGTATGAGGAATTATAAGGCCGAAAATCACCATTTTTACTGATTTTTGTTAGGTGAAATTCTCGTAGAAGGCACTGCAGCCACTAAAAAAGATGGGAAAGAAAGGATCAAACACAATTAAACATGATTCAAATGGGAGGAAACAGAACCATGTTAATGCCAAGTCGATGTTGAAACTGGAGCATATTAAGAATATTGCGGTTTGGGCCAGTGGTGAGGCATCCATACCTTCTTTAGGCTGCTTTTTTGGCATGAGTTTAGCTGCTTCCTCCGAGGCCTTGGGATTGCCTCATGACTCGACTTTTGTCCCTTGTCAAAGGTTTCTCTTTGCTTACTCCTTTTATTCTTAATAAATTTCATGCATGAACTTTTTAAAAATATGTAATTGACTTCAGCTGTTTTTATTTTCTCTAAAATCCATTTAAGAAAGTTTATTCATACGTCACTTTCAGTTTTTGGCAACTACTGTAGTATCAAAAGACATAAATATCCTCTCCTTTTTCGCAAAGGCCAAGGCTTGCCCCTTGTACACCATTGTGGTGGCACCTTTCCCTGGACATAAATATCCTCACCTTGTGGGGATGCCTTTGTATACCGGGCTGCCCTTTATTCTACCTTTGTATCTACTTTCTCTTACTCTTTTTCATTTTTATCTACACTATTAACTACCCTACACTTTCGAAATTCATGTTTGGTGAGTTTTTTGGTTCAATTAAGGTTTTGTGAATTCACGTCATTACTTCCATTCCTGTTTGATAACATAACCTTTTCCTTTGTTGTATTTTTTCTTGTGAATAGACAATCACTTTGTTTTCTATTTGGTGTTTGTAGTTGGTTTTTACTGAAATCTTGTAGTTAGTATCATGCTCAGTAGAAAACACTGAGTGATTTAACTATACATTTCATACTGATGTACTTTCATCTTAATCTTATAGAAAAGCTGCATCTAGTTTTTAGATGTGGTGTAGTGATAATGTGATATGTGTATTTGAATGGAATTTTTTGTTTTGAAATAGAAATAAGCCACCTTTACTTTTGACAAAAGGTGAACAATTCAATGTTGGATACAACTAATTCAATGTTGGATGGTAGAAAAAAAATCACAACCTTATAGTGATTGGGGAAATAATTTAAGTGACAATAGCATTTGCTATACTATTCTAGTTAATTATTCTATATCTGTACATGGTTCCAATTCCACCATATGTAAAACTTCTACTTTCAGCACAGAAAGGTACTGGCAGAGTGATGCTCTACACCGTGTCATTTTTTTGCTTTATCAAGTGCTTATTTATGCACTGAAGATCAACCAAAGAAGAGTAAGAGCATGTTTGAGATGCCTTATCAAGTGCTTATTAAAAAATGCTGTAGTGGTTAACTGAGAAATAACTTTATATCAATGCACTTAAACCATCAGGTATCCATACAGGCTCTAAAGTAGTGATTGTTATAGATTTGAAGAATGAAAATCAGTTCTAACTTCTAAAAAGAAATAGGTGTGAGGCAGATAGGGCATAGTGTCTAGGCGAGGCTTAGTCAGGGTTAACTGGGGTAATTTTAAAAAACACCCAAACATTTACACACAGAGTCTTCCAAGTAGAAGTCTAGAGCTTACTAGTCTATCCATGAATTTTCTGAACAGAGTTGAAGATATATGATGTCTAAAAAATTTAGAGGAAGTAGGGAGCGTTCTTTGAACAGAATTGTGTGTGTTTATCTGATTTAAAATCCCTTGTGTCACTGCTTTAATATGTTTCTCCATCTCTTTTCTGCTCAGTGCGTATGTTTTTATCAGCACTTTAACATTTTGTCATTTGATACCTTTAAACGCTAAAAATCCTCTATTATTTATAATGAGTGAACTGCTGAAAATAAAATTATAATGATCTTCCGCAGATGTGAATCTGTTCTTCAACCAGGCTACAATTGTACTATTCGAGTTGAGAAGAGCAACCCAAAGGCTCATTACAGGAGCAAGAAATCCAGATGCAGCCCACAGAATCATGTGGTGTACATGTGCCATTTTTGTTCACACCAGAACCTAAAGAGAGGAACCCCAAAAGGCCATATGAAAGAAATATGCCCACAAAAGCCCAATCCCTTAACCCATAAAAAGTCATCTGAATCAAAGACTGTCACTTCAAGTAATGGCGATCATGATATTATGCTAGACGGGTCTTTTGAAACAGCAGGTGATCCTACGACGCCTTCATCGATGAGAGTGGACATCACTTTATTGGACTCGAAGAGAAAGAGAAGGAACTGGTCAGGGGGATTAAAGAAAAAGCCTGTTAGATCTGAATGTGCTTCAACCACCACGACCACTACTACTAATACAACTACAGACGGTAATCATAAAACCACTATTGACACAGGTGGTAGCAAGAGAAAGAGAAAATCTTGGACTAGTTTGAAGCACATTGCTGAAAGTAATGAGCATGATGGTCATGTTAGGAAGTTCTCAAATGTGGTAGTCCCTTTTTTTGTATGAGTTCAAATTATTTGTTCATGCTTGTTGTTAAACTTCATAGTGTGAAACTTGTGATTCAAAAGTTTTGTTGTTGCTATTGTTAGTCATTTGATGCACAGTATCCTTTACTTAGTTGTGGTTCTAACTTCTAACAAATTCAGGTTAAAATACCTAAGAAGTGAACAAGTAAGAAGGTGATATTTTAAGACGAGTAGTGAAATGGTAATTCGAGACATCAAATGAGTGGTCGGAATTTAGAAATGTTCTTGGCTCAAATAGGATTGAGGTTGTACTGGGAAAAGATCTATGATGACCTGTATTGGCTGTTCACAGTTGTACAGGTCATCGTTAGTTTCGAGAGTTCTTTTGACGTTAGTTTCTTGTTTTTATATAGATTCTCTTATTTTCTGCTGGGTGCATATATTCAATTTATCAGCACTTTAACATTTTGTCATTTGATACCTTTAAACGATGAAAATCTTCTATTATTTATAATGAGTGAACTGCTGAAAATAAAATTATAATGATCTTTCGCGTATGCGGAAATTGAATATATGCATCGAGCAGAAAAAGGATGGAGAAGCCTCGCCTAGACACTATGCCCTATTTGCTTCCCACATATTAAAACAGTGACACCACATCATTCTTAGGTTAATTGCAACTTTCATCTATCAATAAATCAAATTTCTCATTACTTTATACGTATTAACATTGTCAATTCAATTTTTGCAGCAATCCAGCCACTGCCAATATACTATCTTGCAAAGTTGTTTTTAATTTAAGTCTTATTTTTATTATTATACACCTTTTTTATCAATTTTTTTAGGATAATTAAGATTGAAAAGAATCAAACATTTTGATGTAAAAGTAAATAAATTTGAAACTATTTTTTTGTTTTTGTTTTTATTTCAGTCCCATTTTTGAAAAAATAAGCGAAAGATAGTAAAAAAATATTAATCATGAGATCTTAATTTTAGCATTCGAATATATTTAACAAAAAAATTGAGTCCGAAAATCTCAAATAGTTGCAATTTTATATTTTTGTTCAACTTTATATATATATATATATATATATATATATATATATATATATATATATATATATATATATATATATATATATATATATATATAGACACACACACACACACACTAGTTTAGTAACGCGCGTTGCGCGTCCGTGGTAATGCCCAAGGCCAGTGTGGGAAAATTAATTATTCGGTTCGGATTGAGTGAATATATGAGTAATATCAATACATTATTTGAATACGTAGTTTGTTATTTACAAAATTACAAAATAAATTAAAATAAACTTTATGAAGGGAACACAAAAAAATGTGGCCAATTTTATAAACATGAATCAGTCCAATCTGGCATTCTTACCTCTAATGTAAATTCAAAAGCCACCTACCTCACTCACACACAAATAAATAGAAATTCCACAAACAAAAAATGACCATAAATCAAAGAACCAACACCAAACTCCAATAGTCTACGGCTAATTAATCAATTAACATTAGGGGTCTCAACTTCGGGTTTCTCTTGTTCAGCCTCTTGCACTTCCTTCTCTGTCTTCCTTCCCTTCTTTAAGTTGTAGTACACAATCATGAAGGTGCCTATGATTTTATACTTGCGCCTGCAGTGCTCATAGAGCCCAGCACCAACATCCTCCAGAAGCTCTTTCCTGACAACTCATGAAATGCATATTGTATAGTCTAAATGTGATCTGATCCTTGTCAGGCCCCATGCAATATTATTTAAACTAAGCTATAGTATAAAGATAGTGTAATGTAATGTGCTTAGAAAAAATGGGCTGTAACATTATAACAAAAACACTTGAGAAGTGATAAAGAGATTTAAAACATATTTATTTTTATGTATGTTAAACTATTAGGAGCAAAAAGTGATAAAAAACCAATAGAGCCGGCAAATTTCATACCAAATAACAAGTTTTCCTTTTTTTTGTAAGTATTTATTTCACCGAAACTATATTTCACTTTAAGAACATGAACAGACTACTTTTACTTGTCTTCATCCTTGTGAGTACCGATATTCTCTCATTCTCTTATTTAGAAATGATAAAGGAATAGAATCTACTACATAGAATGTTTAGATTTATCGGGTAAGGTTCATTACTGAAAATCTCATCAAGATAAGAAGTAACTGGATTCTTTATAATATCACAACCCTAAGCGGTTTTACCATTCATATCCTGAACTTCAAAGGTAAAAGGAATTTTGTTTGTTATCGTTGGTAGTAGTATGTAGGAATTTTGTTCCTTATCTTTGACAAAATGGTCTGTAATTTTATAACATAAACACTTGAAGAGCATTGAAGAGGTTAATCAAAGAATTCACGTTATAAAGCATTTAGTTTGTATGTTGTTGTATGTATAGGTCTTGTCTTTCCCCTGGTAATAAAAGACGGTCAAATAGCACCTGAAGTGTAGTGGTGTTTACTGTTTACCCAAGGTTAGAGTTTTGATCATTGTTAAGTACTAGGTTTGCACAATTAGGTATTATTACTAGGTTCAACCAATTAGGAATGACTACTTTGGCTTAGTTGGACAATGAAAAACAGTATGTGCATGTTCTTTAAAGTGAAATATAGTTGAAGTTTAATATCTTCTTAACAAAGAAATAGGAAAACTTACTCTTTCAAATAAAATTTGCTAGCTTTATGGGAGTTGTTTTAGTTTTTGCTCCTAATAGTTTAACATTCATATGAAAAACTACATTTTTAACCTCTTCAATGCTCTTCAAGTGTTTATGTTATAAAATTACAGACCATTTTGTCAAAGATAAGGAACAAAATTCCTAAATACTACTACCAACGATAACAAACAAAATTCCTTTTACCTTTGAAGTTCAGGATATGAATGGTAAACCCGCTTAGGGTTTTGATATTATAAAGAATCCAGTTACTTCTTATCTTGATGAGATTTTCAGTAATGAACCTTACCCGATAAATCTAAACATTGATATATGAAGCATATAGTAAAATGTTATGAATTTGGCTAAGTATATTGGGGGGGGGGGGGGGGGGGGGGGGGTAGTATAATAAAATATTGCAAAATAGATACATAGCAAATGTTTAAGTAGTTAAATTTTAAAATTTATATCATTGTTTTTTAAAATATTTATGGTATATTTATATAAATTTGATGAATATGGCATATAGTATATTGGGGTATGGTATATTTATATAAATTTGACATATAGTATTTAAAATATTTAGTCAAATTTTAAAATTTATATCATGGTTTTGATGAATATAAAATTATGAAAGTAGTTAATTTTAAAGTTTTAGGAAAGTTATGAAAGTTATTCATATCATTTTTATATTATAAATAGTTTTCAATAAATATATATAATCGCTAAAAGTTTGGCCAAATACTTGGCTAATAGTTTTACATTTGGACGGAGGTAGTATATGAATAACTATGGTTTTGTTAATATATTAAAATATTATTTTAATATATAGATCTATTAATAATCGATTAAGACAAATGGAACACATGCAAACTTCAATTATATGAACATGTACGACCCCAATCACACACAAACATGAGTCAACTTCACGTGCCCATAAATTTTTCCTATCCCTTATTTCTTTAATGATGTTTAATTCTATTTTAAAAGGACATATTAAATTTTTATCATTCTCCATATTGTAATTCTTTTGTTGAGAGTAAGACTTTAAGGGCCTTTTTACTAACAGAGACATTTTCCTGTTTTCTACTTCGGTTTTTTCGTTCTCCAATTTCCTGTTTTTATTTTTCAGTTTTTCTATCTCCAGTTTTCTGTTTCTATTTTCTAGTTTTCCATTTTCAAATCTGAAAACATGTTCATCAATTTTTTCACCCAGTTCTGTGATCATCCAGAAGATTGACATGTTTACTTCATGGGTTACTAAATGGTGCTTATTAAGAGTCACATTAATAAACGCCGCATAAAATAAGCAATATCGGCAAAACACCGTTTAACATTAAAATGTCCAAAATAACCCTATACATATATAGACACACAAACACTCATGAACACAAATATATAATATAATATGTGGGGTCAATCACTTCGTACGTGTACCCATACTCCTAACCCATATCCTGCCCCTATACCTTATACCCCCACCCTACACCCTACACCCAATTCCACACCCTTGACCCCTACCCCTACCCTTACCACGATCTTACACTCTACCCATACTCCCTAAAACCCTTCATACCCATATCTACTCGTAGGGGTCGGGGTAGGGAAGGAAGGTATGGGTGGGGGTGGGGTAAGGGGTATGGTCGGGGGTGGGGTGGTAAGGTCTAGGGGTACAGGTTGGGTGGGGTAGTGGGTGGGTTAGGGTGGTGATTAGGGGTAATGGTAGGGGTAGGGTAGGGAGTTGGGATAGGATGACGGTAGGGTGGGGGCGGGATCAGGGTGGGGTTGAGGTGGGGAAGGGGTAGGGTGGGGGCAGGATGGCGGTAGGGTGAGTCCGAGGTAGGGGGCATGTGGGAAGGGGTAAGGTAGGTGTAAGGGGTAATATACGAGGTGGGGGTAGGGTAGGGTGGGTCGAGGTGGGGTTGAGGTGGTAGGGGGTAACGATTAGGGTAGGGGTGGATCAAGGTGGGACCGAGGTAGGGGCATGCAGTAGGGGTGGGGGTAGGGTCATTGTAGGGAAAAGGGCTATGCGGGTTGGGGTTGGGTGGGTAGGGTAGGGTAGGGGTAAGGGGTAAGGTATGAGGATGGATGTACTAGAATGAAATCGACATCAGAGCGGGACCGGACCCACCACTAGGTGTAATCATGCAAATTCATTGTTGCAGCCTGTAGCATATGCGTTTTCCAAACTTGAAAAACTAGTAAAAGTCACTTCTCCAAATCATTAAGGAAAGAGAGACATGTCCCATTTTTTTCCGTTTTGGAAAACAGTTTGCTAAACACGTTTTTCTGTTTTCCTTTCTCCAGTTTTCCAGCAATTTTCTTTGGTAAACACGTTTCCTGTTTTCTGTTTTCTAGTTTTCTAGTTTTCTGGAAAACTGGAAAATATCTCCGTTAGTAAACATGCCCTAACTTATTATAATTTCTTTTGATTTACCATTAAAATTGTCTTATCTTTCATTTAGATTCCGTCCCACTACATTGTCACATCGAAATTTGGTAAAGTTTGGGTGGTTCTAATTGTAACGTTTCATTTAGTTGTATGATTTTAAATTTTAATTATATATACTTCCTCAATTAACATTAGTATAATATTATGAACGTTATACCTTTGGATAGTATAATATTATGAAAGTTCTAAAATATATACTTTTATGAAAGTACTTTTAACTAAGGACATTTTCATATCATTTTTATATTATTAATAATTTTCAATAAATATATATAATTTGTCTAAGTTTTGAATTTGGCTAAATATATTTTGGGGCGGAGGTAGTATAATAAAATGCTGCAAAATTGATACATAACAAATAATTTAAAGTTTGTTCATTATGTTAAGAGTTTTTATCTTAAATTCTAAGTCAAATTAAATATGAATTATATAGGTCTTCTTCTAGATGAAGAAGTTGACAAAATCAACCATCATATTGGGCAAAAGACCACGGTCTTCATACGAATCCGTAAGTCCAACGACAAATGAAACACATGATGGAGAAGGTACTCATGAGAAGGTTGTCGAGAGTTTAAACCGCTCTATAAATGACACAAATCTTCAAATGAACACTCCATCATCTCCAAACTAAAAAAGGAATCCATTACAGGATATCACAAATGGTAACAATTTATTCAATCATGTCTTCATATTTACCATAAATATGATCTAATTCTTTCATTAAACATTTCAAAAATAGCCATATCAAATAATAGCACTACAAGTGTATGACAAAAAAGTACTGGCGAATGGCGTTTTGGAATGTCCCTATTACCTGAAGATGACTACGTTTTATTTGAGTCGAACATGTTTGTAGGACGTATTCAAAACTCAGCAAGTATGAAGGACACACCAAGATTTGAGTGCAACAATCACAACGAAGGCAAGCAATTAGCATTCCATTTTTATTACACGTTTTGGTAAATAATCGCCTAAAACACTTTTTTACTCATATTGATACATAAATGCCATTTTCACAGGTGACCATTTAGAGAATGAAATGGATGGACAGTTCGATGATGATGAAGGATTACCTGTTGATGGTGAATATTTGTGTTATAATATTTTTTAAATTTTGTATGTCTTAGCAATCTTAATTAGTAACCCTTAATTATGTTGTCCAATTACTACGGATTCTTGCAGAGGAGGATGCAAAATATGCAATATGCTCGACAGAAGGTGTGTGCATGTAGTATCAACATATCATATACTTATATACATAACATTGTCACGTGTAATTATTATCATGTAAAATTAATCATCATTACCTTTTTTCAGACTATGTAGATCTCCATGATGATATTTACGAGTGCGAGTACTGCGGAGCACTTTTTTTGGCATGCTGAAAGAGTAAAGAGAAATTAGTCAAACAGAGACCCAACTTCTCCATGTGTTGCAATCAAGCGAAGGTTATACATCCTAAGATGCAAAAACCACCTAATTTTTTGTATGATTTGATTTTTGGGAACGATGAACGCAACAGACATTTCCTTGAAAACATCAGGTCATATAATTGTATGTTTTCTTTCACTTCCTTGGGTGGAAAAGTTGACATGGAGGTCAATAAAGGGGGAACACCACCGATATTCAGATTGAATGGGCAAAATTACCACAGAATTGGCATCCTTCTCCTTACTGATGGGAATCAACCAAAATTCTTGCAGATGTACTTATCTGACCCAAGCGAAAAGATCACATTTAGAATTGCATCTGTCAGGTTAGTGGTTACACACTTATGGATTATTTTTAAGCACACCACAAAACATTAGCATTCACTTTCGTTATTTTTCCTTACATGCCCATTGCTAATTAGCTTTTACTTGCATGTCATGGGTGTGACGGTGGTACCTCATTACATGATACATTGGTGGCTGAACTGAAAGACATGTTGGACACGTGCAATGTTTATGCACAGTCTTTTAGGATGGCGAGGGATAGATTCAATGAATCTAATTCGACTTCATTGAAAATGAAGCTAATAGGCAAGAGGAACTCAGAAGGTCGTACGTACAATACCCTCACCGTAAGCGAAGTAGCTGCCTTAATAGAGGGCGACTTTGATGTGAACAAAAAGAGAGGGGTGTTGTTCTTCAAACGAAGTCTGGTTCTTTACAATACATATCTGAATTAAATCCAGCTTATTTAGGGTTGCAATATCCACTTCTCTTTCCTTATGGCCAGAACGGTTTTAGAGAAAACATGTTGTTGACCCGTGCAACTGAAGGGATCATTGGAGGGAGAAAGCATGCTAATATAAGAGAGTACTTTTCATATAGATTTCAGGATCGCATGGTTGAGACCCCATATATATTGCGAACAAAGAGATTGTTCAAACAACTTGTGGTTGACGGGTATACGAGGATTGAGTCGTGCCGCTTGCAGTATATTAGACAACATCAAAAGGAACTGCAGAGTGATCTGTGTAGTGGATTGGCATATGCTGTTGGATGAGGAGAGATAAATGCATCGAGGACAGGGCAACTCACTGTTCTACCGAATTCATTAACTGGGAGTGCTCGTTACATGCTGCAAAAGTATCAAGATGCTATGGTTATATGCAGATGGGTTGGATATCCACAATTATTTATTACATTCACGTGTAACCCAAAGTGGCCAGAAATTCTCCGTTTTGTGGAACCAAGAGGACCGAGTCCTGATGATAGACATGATATACTTTCTAGGATATTCAAAATGAAACTCGATCTACTCATCAAGGATTAGAAACAAAATAAGATGTTTAGCCACATGCGGGCAGGTAATTTATGTTTTTCACAATTTTTCATGTTGGAAATCCTTTCTTTGTTTCATCATATAGTTGTTTTGCCACATGCAAATATAACATTATTTAATTTTAGAATTACTTTAATATTTGCAGTTGTGTACACTGTAGAGTTTCAAAAGCGTGGATTGCCGCATGCGCATATCGTTCTATGGATTTCACAAAGGAAGAGGAATGTATTTTCCTCAGATATAGACAAAATAATATCTGCAGAGATACTTGATGAAAATTCTGATCCCACTTACTATAATGCAGTCAAAGAATGGATGATTCATGGGCCATGTGGACTGATGAACATGTCTTCACCGTGTATGGATAAAGGGCATTGCACGAATCATTTTCCTAAAAAAATTTCCAACGGATGACCATTGATAAGAATGGTTACCCAAAATACAGGAGGAGAAACAATGGAAGGTCTGTTGAGAAAAATGGCCATCCTATGGACAATAGATATGTTATCCCACATAATCGTACTTTGCTTCTCAAGTATGGAGCACACATCAATGTGGAGTGGTGTAATCAATCACGATCAATCAAGTATCTTTTCAAGTATATAAATAAAGGCGATGATCGGATAAATGTTGCATTTTCAGAAGCTACTGACAGCACCAAACCACAAAAGATCGCCGGAGTGTGATGCTGTTGTCCCTTTCGGTGGAAAAACTATTGTATTTGGTAGGGACTTTCGACATATATTGTCGGTCATTCCAAAAGGAACGAGGCAAGATATTGTCCAAGCGCCTTTAAATTCATCGTATTTGTGGTCATATTGTAGGGTGTTGAAACTAACAAGGAACATGAGGCTTGCACACGTGACCGGATCATCTAGCACAACTGACATAGACCGCTTTGCATATTGGATTTTGAAGATAGGCGATGGTATTCTGAGAGACAATGAGGATGGGGAATCAAAAGTCCACATACCTGCCAAATTTCTTGCTCCGATGACAGATGATCCCATTGAGTCTCTTGTAAACAGTATGTATCCAGATTTCTTGACTCATAGGGAAGACATTTCATATCTCAACTCTAGGTCCATTCTTGCACCTACGATTGATGAGCGAGACAAGATCAATGATTACATGTTGGGGCTAATTCCAGGCGAGGAAATGACATACTTAAGCTACGATTCAACATCTTCCTCTGACTAAGATAGCGAGTTCCTTCAAGACATTCATTCTCCGGAATTTCTTAATAGCATCAAATGTTCTGGTGTGCCAAGTCATGAACTAAAGCTTAAGGTGGGTGTGCCTATGATGCTTATGAGAAACATAAATCACACTGTTGGGTTATGCAATGACACGAGACTCATGGTAACTAAACTCGGGAATCATATTATTGAGATTCAGATGATGTCAGGATCAAATGCTGGTGAAAAATATCTTATTTCCAGACTTAGTTTAACTCATACGGACATGAAGCTCCCCTTCACGTTTCAGCGCAGACAATTTCCTCTTATGGTTAGTTATGTGATGACGATTAATAAGAGTCAAGGACAATCGATAGAAAGGGTTGGTGTATTCTTGCGGCGTCCGGTTTTTACTCACGGACAATTATACGTTACGGTGTCGAGAGTTACAAGTCCATCCGGGTAAAAATTTGTCATATGTGACAATGATGATCAACCAACCAATACTGCTCTAAATGTTGTTTATAAAAAAGTGTATAACAATTTATATTTTTTTCATATGTCATTTCTTATATGTTAAATTCTATCTTTCGAATGTTTAAATTATAGTTCTATTATCATTCAAATCCTTACATTCTCGTTGAAATGTTTGTTCTCGTGCGTTGCACAGGAGCTCCTTCAAGACATGAACTGAAGCTTAAGGTGGGTGTGTCTATGATGCTTATGAGAAACATAGATCACACAGTTGGGTTATGCAATGGCACGAGACTCATGGTAACTAAACTCGGGACTCATATTATTGAGACTCAGATGATGTCAGGATCAAATGCTGGTGAAAAATATCTTATTCCCATACTTAGTTTAACTCCTACTGACATGAAGCTCCCCTTCACATTTCTGCGCAGACAATTTCCTCTTATGGTTAGTTATGCGATGGCGATTAATAAGAGTCAAGGACAATCGTTAGAAAGGGTTGGTGTATTTTGCTGCGTCCCGTTTTTACTCACGGACAATTATAGGTTGCGGTGTCGAGAGTTACAAATCCATCCGGGGTTAAAATTTGTCATATGTGACGATGATGGTCAATCAAGCAATATTGCTCTAAATGTTGTTTATAAAGAAGTGTATAACAATTTATAGTTTTTTTCATGTCATTTCTTATATGTTAAATTCTATTCTTTGAATGTTTAAATTTTAGTTCTATTGTCATTCAAATCCTTACATTCTCGTTGAAATGTTTTCATGTGCAACGCACGGGTTAAAAACTACTGGTTTATACAAGTATTAAATGAGATAGAGATCTATTCGTTGGAATAAATATGAATGGAGGCTGTCCATATTTGTAGGAGAATAATAATAAGGCCAGGTGCTCAAAAAAAGGACTATGGTATGACATTCAACTTACCCCCAGTTGCCGCGCTGCCCATTACAAGACCCTATAAACATAACACTACCTTAGCAAAACACGAAGACGCCAATCTCCACAAAATGGAAAAAGCGCCTAAATTTAAGGTATGAACCTTGCCCTGCGAAACTGTATTATACCACTTACTATGATGAAGCCGTCGATGTTAGGGTTTTCAGCATTTCACTCCAATGAATTATCTAATCGGCGCATATGATATGATGATAAGTTCATTTAATTTGCTTTTCGCGCTATCTGGTTTTGAAAATGGCACTTCTTGGTTCAGCTAATTCTGGGTTCATCTTCCATATCTCGTCAAGCAATTTTAGCTGATATGGGCTATGAATTCACAACCATGGTAAGATGTTACATTCCGCTAACACAGTTTTATGTGAGGATTTCTGTTCTTCCTTTTCTAGATTGCTCTTTGATGCAGTCTGCAGATATAGATGAGAAAGGAATCCGGAAAGAAAAGCCGGAAGATTTAGTCATGGCTCTGGCTGAGGCAAAGGTTGGATATTCTACTACTCCAGAAGCTATAATTGCAGATTTTTTGTTTATCAGAAATGATCCGAGTGTGATGACTATCACATTTCAGCATGCAGTGTCATTGGCTTCACCTTATTAAGTATTTTGTGCTTTCTTCCCAGTTTTAGTTTCTCGCAATTGTAATGATCCTTCTTTTACTGCTTGGCTGAATATGGATTTGTTTTATTGGATTGCTCCTCAGGCAGATGCCATTATATCAAAACTTCAAAATGGTGAACTTCAAAAGTGTTATACCACCCCAACACTTCTAATTGCAGCTGATACAGTATGTTATTCACGTCCCACTTGTCTAGTTTTATAGGTGCATATATTATACGAGTGTGCATCTTCCTCTGTTGCACAGCTTATATTATATGTAAGCTGTATATTATATACACAGCTTCTTCTCTTGCTGTCATTTTTGTCTGACTCTAATATATGAAGTTCATGGTGATTAGTGATATTTATTACTGAGAGTGAATTTTCTTCACCTCTTTCACCTTTTCATGACCCTGTGTCTCTTCTCTGCTTGAAAATAGAATGTGTTTCTTCAAATTAGCTCACATGAATAAGTTTATTGCAAGAACATAGTCACAAATATTCCTTATTGCCTTGAGTATCTTTACTTTTAACACCACTTGATGAAATGAGATCTCTTTTGACACTGTCTTACGGCTAAATTTAAATTATTGGAGGTGGTGGTCTATGAAGGTATAGTGAGGGAGAAACCATCCTGCAAAGAAGAAGCAAGGCAGTTCATGAAAGGTCTGTTCATTTTCTGCCCCAATCCCTTCTCCAGTTATGTTCATAATATGGGCATTCTTAATATTACCTTTTGAGTTTGGCAGATTACTCAGACAGGAATGCTTCAACCGTGACCTCTGTTTTTGTCTCAAACTTGAAAACTGGAGTTAGAAGAGGAGAATGGGACAGAGTAGAGGTACAATATCCTTCCAAATGATTTGCTTTTAATTCATAATTATAGTAAAAGAAAAGTATGGCTTCTACATTTTAGCCCAGTCAAAACATATTTTGCATCATGTAAATGACTGTTAGCATTTATGCTTGTCAGTTTTATTATGCAAGGTAGGAGTCTTAATATAATTTCTGAATTGCAGATTTTTTTTCACGAAATACCAGAAGAAGCAATTGATAATCTGGTAATCGCTTTTGGACTTTTGGTTGTTACTTGTTAGTATAGAATATGGACACATTAAAAAACAAAAACAAAAGATTGTTCTCTTTGGTTTGATGTTTAAGTTATACTAGTAGGACATCAATATATGGACAATAGGCAGGTTAACGTTCCTTTTTTTCCTCTCTTTATCAGATTGATGAAGGAAGAGTGCTTAGTGTAGCTGGCGGCCTCATAATCGAGCATCCCTTGGTATCGCCTTGTGTAAAAGAAGTGGTAAATTTTCAGATGCTTTAATCTCCAGATTAGCACACAAATTCCTTAAGTAACACTAATACTTCCAATATATTAATTGTAGCTAAGAAAGAACCATCTTCCGTTTCATGTAGTACCCCCCAACAATGAGTATTTCAAAATCCAATTTCTCAAAAAAAAAATACTTTGTCCCCAAAAAAAGTGTCATAAACATGCATGTAAAATTTAGTCAAACACTAAACTAGTAAATAAGTTTAAAATATAGCTAGCTTTGATTATAGAATGTAAAAATAAAGTATTTTTTGTTATAATTGTGTATTTGAACAAGAGTAGCTAATATGCATTATGTTTAATGGTTTGTTTCCCCCCCAAAAGGGAAAAATTGATTGTAATAATTCCAACTATTGGCGGTCCGCTCATAATAATCCCAACTATCGATTATTTCAAAATAATCCCAACTTTAGGGCCCTTCCGCCAATAATGGTCTGAGGTGACTGATTATAAATAAATTCTTATAGTTTCTAAAGAGATATAATAGATAATCCCTATAAATAATCCTGGATTTCAATTTTTACGCTTAATTTCTATTAAAAAATCACTTGTTAGAGCAGGTAATATGCGGTCATGGGCCATTATTGGCGGACGGTCCATATAGTTGGGGGATTATACAATAATAATCAATAGTTGGGATTATTGTTAGCGGACCGGCAATAGTTGAGATTATTATTTTCAATATTTCCCCCAAAAAAGTGTCTTAAACATGCATGTAAAATTTAGTCAAACCCTAAACTAGTAAATAAGTTTAAAATATAGCTAGCTTTGATTATAGTAATGGTAACTTACTGTTCCGTATAATTAAGAAGTCGTGCCTTGGTCAAAGTTCTTTTTTGTTTGCGAAAGATCCAAGAAAATAGCAACTAGTGAACTATCTGAAAGATGTCTTTTTTTAGGAATAACCTAGAAGATGGCAACTACATGTTGAAAGATAAGTAGGTTGAGTAATTAAATGTCTCCCCTCTTTGAGTATCATTCTTGAGAAAAACGTTCTCCATCCTTGACTAACAATTTTGCAGTAGTATACAACCCTCTCTATCCTACTACCGTTTTCGACGATGATATTAGCTTAACATTCTTTCATTAAGCAGGTTGGAACAACTGATAGTGTTATGGGACTACCAAAAGCTCTTACTGAGAAACTGATGAATGAGGTTCTCTAGATAGACTTGAATTTGTTCACCCTAGCCCGATCAATCAATCAAATTCTTGATCAAGTGTGACGCCAATTTCATCTTTTTATATTCTTAGTACTTAGTAGAAGTGTAGAACATGTTTTTTAATATAAAACTCTATGTTGAACGTTTATGTTCAATGAACCATCAGATATCACCATTGTTCATTGATGTGCTGCACTGCACGTCTGCACGTACCCATTTTTTAGTATCAAAAGCAAACTTGGAAAGTATGCTAGCCAGCCAATTTAATTTATAATATTGATTGTCTTGGCAAATGTATCACTTAAAGAAGAATAAACACTGAATAAGTGAAGCTCAACTATTCAATATGAATAGTTTTTTTTATTGATGTTACGCACATTTATCCAGACCATTTGACCATATGACTGATTGCCTTTTGACCAAGCACATGATAGGTTAAACATATGTTAGCAAGATAAACCATATTTGGTGTTAATTGGACGTTAAACATTTATTATGTTTTTTAATGATTTCTGAGGTAAATAATTTCTTAGCATCGTAAAACTTCTACGTAGTGCTCCATTCACCTATAAAACTTGGCAGATTTAACTTCATATATGGTTGGACTCAGGTCGGGCCACCTGGCCCGTGGACAGGCCCGGCCCAGTTCTCGGGTCCGGGTCTGGGACGGGCCTAGGCCCGGGGGGTAGGGTGGGTCCGGGCTCGGGTCTCAAATTTGGTGAACCGGCCTAGCCGGGTCGGGCCCGGGCCCGGGCCAAATTGATTTTTTTATTATTTTTTTTTTCATTTTTGGGGTTCCACCCGGGTTGGGCTTGATGGGTAGGATGGGTTTGGGGGGGTTTGGGAGGGTGGGGGGTGAGGGGGGGGTTAGGAAAGCAAAAAAAAAATCCAAACCGGAGGCCCGGCCCGGACTGGACCCGGTGGCTACCCGGGCCGGTCCCGGGTCCACCATTCCTGAACCGCCAGCCCGCCCGGGCCTAGGCCCGACCCAGACCCAGCCCGGACCCGAGTCCACCCCTAACGTCATATGGGTTGAAGCTGCTGACTTTACCCAATACAATATTTTGTATAATTAAATACAGAGTAGAGCATATTATAAAATAATCTTTATTTAACATACACTTAAAAAGAACATAGTTTTCAATCTTTGTTATACTTAGCAACTAGTGTGCGGCACTGCGGCTGTAGACTGTAGTCTAGGGTTCTCCTAGTCGAGTTTTTCCGGTGGAGATTTGATTCTTCTTGTCTGGCGGTTATTCTTGCCACAAACATGAGCTTGATTAGTTGGAATTGTAGGGGTTGGGCACCCAACAACGATTCCAGGGGTGATGGATATTGTACAAAGACATTGACCCTCCATCGTTTTCGTGGTGGAAACGAAAGTCCGGTGTCAGAGAGCCAATGAGGTGCTCCATTCGCAAGGATATTATCACAGTTGCGGCGTGGATAGTGAAGGCTAGTTTGGAGGACTAGCTCCTGGATGGAATGACGATTCAGAAATCATGGTGAATGATGTGCACAACATGTACATTGATTGTACAATAAGGTTGATGGCGAACAACAATCCCTGGAGACTAACGTGCTTCTACGGATTTCCAGAGATGAGGAGACGAAGGGAAGTGTGAGCTCTACTTCGTGGACCGGCAGATCATAGCCTGGGGCCATGGATGGTCATCGGAGATTTCAACGACATCCTCAATGAATCAGAAAAGAAAGGGTGTATTCCCCACCCGAATCGGAGGTTATGAGGATTTCGGGATTGTGTCATGGCAAGTGGATTACGGGACTTTTCGTTCATGGGATACCAATGGACATGGGAACGTGGGTAAGGAACGATGCATTGAGTTGAGGAGACACTTGACCGTATTTTGGTCAATGATGAGTGGTGGAAAGGTTCATGGCTGCCAAGCAACTTCAGTGGAAGCCCTTGTGAGCGGCCATATGGCCCTATGGATTAAAATCATGCCTACGGTTCAGAGTTGGAGGAAGAAGAATTTTAAAATAATTGGTTATTGGCTACAAGAAGAAGAATGTAGAACAATTGTGTCGAGCAGTTGGGGAGCGGGTATCCATCTCTCGGTGGCTGAGAAGATTTATTTTTATGGTAGGGAACTGTTACGCTGGGATGCATGCAAGAAGAGAGGCTTTCATCGTCAGACTCAGTCGTGCAAATGTAGACTTGCTTGGTTCAGAGGTAGAGATGATTGATAGAATACGTCTGAATTTCTTAGAGTTCGGGCAATCCTGTACATACTTATGGAGAAAGGAAACTTATACCCGAAACAATGGGAAAAGGAGTTTTGGCTCAAGGAAGGGGATATTAATTCCCGATTTTTCCATAATGCGGTCAAATAGAGGAGACACAACAAAATTATGGGGCTTAGATTGGAGACGGGGGAATGGGTGACTGACCGATGTCGGGTGGGGTCAATGGTACGAGAGTATTACTCTAATCTTTTTCAGAGGTAGGAAGAGGAGAAGATGATAGATGATTTTACATCTAGATCCTGGGTGACGGCTGACCAAAATATGATGTTGCTTCGTCCTATCAGTCCAGAAGAAGTTAAGGCGGTAGTTTTTGACATGCATCCGGAAAAACCACTTGGGTCAGACGGCATGAACCCGACCTTTTTCCAAGCTTTCTGGGACATTGTGGGTCCACAAGTATCACATCTATGCTCAGGTATTTTTGAGTCATGTTCTCTTTCGCGGGATTTAAATATTACTAATATTGTTTTAATTCCTAAGAAAGAGAAACCAGAGAATCTAGGAGACGAGAGACCGATAGCCTTATGTAATGTGGTGTATAATTTTTTTAAAAAGTGTTGGCTAATCCGTTGAAGGGTATTTTGAGTGGGTTGATTGGGGAAAATCAAAGTGCATTTATTCTTGGAAGATCTATTGTGGATAATGTGGTTGTTGCTTTTGAAACCCAACATTATTTGAAAAGGAAGTGTTACGGTAAAGAGGGTTATGTGGTTATGAAGTTGGATATGAGTAAAGCTTATGACCGTGTTAAATGGTCTTTTTAAGAATGCGTATGAATAGAATGGGGTTTGACACTAGGTGGGTGAATATGATTATGGAATGTGTGTTTCAGTCGGTTATTATATCTAATTTATCAAGGACTTTCTGGGCCCTATTTTTTCTTGAGAGAGGACTTCACCAGGGTGACCCGCTATCCCCTTATCTTTTTATTCTAGTGGCAGAAGGGCTTAGTACTTTGCTGAGAAGAGTGGAGGCCCGGGGGATATTCATGGTGTAACAGTTTGTAGGGGAGCTCCAAAAGTTTCATTTATTAGTTGCGGATGATAGCTTTTTATTTTATAAAACTAATAATACCAAGTGTAACTCGATAAAAAATAAATTGCATACATATGAGAAAACGTCCGGGCAGGCTATCAATTTCACAAAGTCTTCTCTATCGTTTAGTCAGAACATGGAGGAGTCTGCTAGAGAGACATGCTACCAATTTTTCAGAATGCCAAGTGAAGGAGGACAAAGCTGATATGTGGGTCTACCGACATTGGTGGGCCGGAATAAATCAGCCATTCTGGTTATCTGCGTGACAAAATTCTGAGCAGAATAAAGAATTGGAATAACAGGTTCCTTTCTCGTGCTGGACGGGCGGTCCTTATAGGAAATGTGGTACAAGTTCTTCCCACATATGCTATGAATGTTTTTTTATTAACCAAGGACTTGTGTGATGAAATTGAAAAACTCATGAATGAGTTTTGGTGGAAAGGAACCAAGTTTGATAAAAAAGGAATAAGGTGGCGCAGGTGGGAGGTCCTATGCAAACTGAAGAAGGAAGGTGGTCTGGGATTTAGAAGGCTACGAGAATTTGATTTGGCAATGTTGGCAGGGGTGCGGCAGCTGTCCTTTTTTATCAACAGCTGCAGCTATCTAAATTCTTGCTCTGGAGTATATGGAAGAATTTAGATAGCTGCAGCTGTTGTATATGGAGTATATACAACCGCGCAAATTTATATCCTTGCTCTGGAGTATATGGAAGAGGCGGAACACTTTGATATGGAAAAATGAGTGGATGGGTGCGGCAGGGGTGATTACTTGTGCTACAAGTGTGCTAACTAGCTTGAAGGAAGCGCAATTACTAGGAGTTAGGAAGCAGCAGCCGAGAATGGATAGAAGCAACATGTAGCTCATGCAGTCACGCTTTGGCAAGAGCATGTCTTAGTCTCAGATTGTAAGAGAGAGTATGATAGTGTTCCTGATTTTCTTGTAAGCCAGTTGTCAAACGACTTGATTAATTAATATAAGTGGCTAGTTGATGATCAACAAAAATACACTCAATAAGAACAAAACATATAATGTTTACTAAAATATATTGTTTTACACATGATCGGCCCATAGTCAAATGGGAATTGAAGGATAACGTTTTTTCTTTGATCACTCTTGTACTTTTCCTTCAAAAAATGTAAGAGGAAAAACATATGTATCCTTTGTAGTTTGCACTGTGTGGAATCTCCATTCAAAGGATACATCCATTAAATGATTTGGATGTTAAGTGTATGTGTAATTAATTGTTCTTTAAACAAATTGAATATATCCCGTAATTCTTTTAACATGACAGATGCATCAAACGGTGGTGTAATTAATTGGACGGAAAAGGTATTTTGTAAGTCCAAAGCAACTCATTCATTAAATAGCACATGGACCGAAGTGATGTTTAAACTTGTGGAGATTTCTTAAATGTAAATCACTGCATGCCCTATTTCTTAATTGTAAATTACTTGTGAAGCTTTAAACATGATATTTGTTTCCAAAAATGGCAGAATTACTCATATTTAGGGAATAAACATATGAAAGTCCTATTTTGGAATTTCAAAACGTTTTTATTCCTATTTAGTAAAAACTTCTATTTATGACAATTTCTATTTATCTTTTATTTGCTACATTGTGTGCCCAATTTTACTCCTCTTTTGTTAAGTTCCCCTTTTAATCTATTATTGATCTTAACTAGTCGTAGTTATTACCATTTTTTAAAAGAAGGGCACTAACTATTGGAGAAAGAAAGTCAACGAGAATCAAGAAAGAAAAGAAGCCGAGTCATTGGACAAAGGATAAAAGATAGATACACAGTTTTGTATAGCATATTGTAACAAACTTTGTTCTAGTAGCTTCTTTTGTTAGTTAGTTAGAATGTATAGATCAGTATAAATACATTTAGTACGATTCATCTTGTAAGTTAATGCAATACAACAGTTCATCATCATCCATATATTTTTCACTATTATAATTCTGAAATGGTATCAGAGCACTTCCGCAATAATCCATCATCTTCTTCGACATTTTGATTCACCATGGCTTCAGAAACAAATGATTCAAATCACAGCCATACAAGCAACGACGAAGATGAAGTGAATCCACTATTCCTTCATCATGCTGAGTCGCCGAGTCAATCATTGATCAATTTGAAGCTTGATGCTCAGAATTATCATCGATGGAGCAGACTGATGTATGTTGCACTATCAACAAAGAATAAATTGCCTTTCATTGATGGAATCTTACTGAGACCTGCAATCAATGATCCAAGTTATTTCAAATGGATGCGAGCCAATCACGTGGTGATTTCATGGATCTCAAACTGTCTATCACCAGACTTAGGTGATTTTGCCTTATATTCTAATTCTGCATCACAAGTTTGGAAAGAAGTGAACCGAAGATTTTCCAGGTCAAGTAATAATCACATTTACATGCTTGAACAGAATCTGATTAGCACTAAACAAGATAATTCACCAATCAATGTTTATTACTCTAAGCTCAAAACATTGTGGGATGAGATAAGCCAATATGAAGAATCTGCTATTTGTGAAGTTGATAACTGTCCTGTAACGATTGAAATGAACAGAAGGTTGGAAAGAAAGTATGTCATGTAGTTTCTTATGGGATTAAAAGAGTCCTTTACACAGCTTTGCAATCAAATATTATTGAAAGATCCTTTACCTCCTCTTGATGATATTTTCAATCTGGTTCTCCAAGAGGAAGCAAATCAAGAGTTAAATTCTTTAATGAATTATCATAACGATCCAACAACAGTGGCAATGGTAGCATAATCAAATCAGAATTACAATAGAAACAATAATATTGATAAATCAAGGTACAATACCTATGATAATAATGAACAACGAGGGAACAATACCGGAGGAAACCAAAGAATATGCACACATTGCAAGAAAATAAATCATTCAGTTGAAAATTGCTATGAACTTATTGGTTATCCACTTGGACATAATCTTGCACATTTTAAACCACAAATCAGTCAGAATTATGGAGGATGGCAAAACAAGACCAAAACTACTGTGAATGTTGTAATGCATGAGGAGAAAAATGATGAACCAGACAAAGGACATGTCAGTTTGACTCATCAGGAGTATTAGCAGTTCTGTTCTCTTATCAAAGGAGGTATTAATGTGGCTTCTTCAAATAATGTGGTCTCATCTGGAAATCTGGCAGACAATTCTTCTTTTCCCAAACAAGGTACCTATGGTATACATAACAACCATGTTTCAGTTTCTTCTGCCATTAAACTTCATCCCCATATCTGGCTTCTAGATTCAGGTGCAACAGATCACATTACCAGTGATATATCTCTATTCACACACTATACACTTTGTTCACCACTTTCTATTCACCTAACAAATGGGGGTCACACTGTTTGCTACACATATAGGATCAATTCAGTTGAATACTGATATCACTCTTAAAAAGGTTATACGTGTTCCTTCAAAAACTGGTTGTCATATACAGGAATCCAATAACTTTCAGCTCATTTTTTGTGGCAATCTTATATTTGTGGCAAAGTTAGTTTCTGACAACAACTTTCAGCTCATTTTTTTAAAAACTGGTTGTCATATACAGGAATCCAACACCTTGAAAGTGATTGGGACAATTGAACGTGTTCAAGGTTTATATTACATAGTCAGGAAGCATCTTAATAACCTTTTTGCTGTTGTAAATAATGCTTCCACATCTACCAACACATTTGTAACACCTCACCTTTGGCACAATCGATCAAGACACCCTTCCCTTGATAGAATGAATTTGTTTCATGATGTGTACAATGATATTTCTAATGCAAAGTTTACTGAGGTGTGTGAAGCTTTTCATTTTGGCAAACAACATAAACTGTCTTTTCCCATAAACCCTCATAAATCTCAAAAAACATTTGATCTAGTTCACCTTGACATCTGGGGTCCCATGAAAACCCCTTCTTTGAATGGTTCATACTATTTTCTTACTGTTGTTGATGATTACAGTAGATATACCTGGGTTTTCCTCATGCAAATCAAATCAGAAACAAGAACTTATATTAGACACTTCCTACCTTATGTTTCAACACAGTTTGATACCAAAATCAAAGCCTTTAGAACCGATCAAGGTAAAGAATTTCAAATGAATACAGAATTTGCTGAAATGGGAATCATTCATCAACAAAGTTGTATATATACTCCCCAACAAAATTATGTTGTTGAATGAAAGCATAGACACCTACTTAATGTAGCTTGTTCACTACGCTTTCAAGCACATTTACGTTTACAATTTTGGGGTGAATGTGTCAGCACATCAGCCTATCTTATCAATCGTACTCATACACCAAATCTTGACAATCATTCCCCTTTTCAACTTCTTCATTCCAAATTGCCTTCTTATCATCATCTCAAAGTTTTTGGTTGTCTGTGTTACTCTTCTACTCTATCTCTTCACAGATCAAAATTTGATCCTAGAACAAACAAATGCATCTTTCTTGGTTATCCTGCAAACATTAAGGGCTACATTGTATATAATATTTCCAAGAAAACCAAAGAAATCTCAAGAGATGTTTATTTCTTTGAGGATCAGTTTCCATTTGCATTAACATCTTCTGATCCTCTACCAGATACACAAATCTTTCCTAAAATTCTACCCACAGTAATTAATCTTCCATCTTCTCAATCTTCCAGTCAATCATCTTCTACATCCAATTCATCCATGCCATCTAATCACAATGCTGACACTCTTCCCACTCCTTCTTCTCAACATTTCAGCCAATCATCTTCTACATCCACTTCATTTATGCCATCTAATCCCAATACTCACACTCCTCCCACTTCACCTGAACAAAAATTTACTTGTCCACCTGAATTTCCACCTCATTTACCATCCATACACAGAACTACCAGAAATCATCATCCACCAAATTATCTCAAAGACTATCAACGTAACCCTGCACATCAATCAGCAGTCCCCTTCACAAGCAAAGGTAACAAATCTGTCACTTTTCCATTATTTAATTCACTCTCATTCCATAGACTTTATGGGTCATACTTGAAATTTGTTCTAGTTGTTGCACAAGAGTTTGAACGTCATTCTTATGAGGAGACTTCATTAATACCTCACTGGCAAGAAGCAATGAGAATTGAGGTTACTGCTCTTGAGGGTAATAAAACATGGACTGTGCAACCTTTACCTCCGGGAAAGAGAGCAATAGGATGTAAATGGGTTTACAAGATCAAATATAGGTCTAGTGGATCTATTGAGAGGTATAAGGCCAGATTGGTGGCTAAAGGATACACTCAAAAATCTGATCTTGATTATTCTGAAACATTCTCAGTAGCTAAGATCACTACAGTTCGTTGTCTTCTCAGTATTGTTGTAGCTCAGTCTTGGAATATCTTCCAACTTGATGTCAACAATGCTTTCTTATATGGGGAATTAAATGAGGAGGTCTACATGCAACTTCCTAAAGGTTTCTCTAGACAGGGGGAGAATGTGGTATGTAAGCTAGAGATCAGAAATCCTTATATGGGTTAAAACAGGCATCCAGACAATGGAATCACAAATTTTGTACTACCATTACTCAATATGGATGTGTACACTCAAAGAATGATCATTCTTTATTTGTAAAGCAAGTGGGAAATTCTGTTACACTACTATTGGTGTATGTAGATGATATCATCATCACTGGGAATGATGATAATATGGTTGATGATCTGAAGAGATATCTAAAGCAACATTTTAAGCTGAAAGATCTGGGACAATTGAGATTCTTCTTGGGAATAGAAGTGGCAAGAAATGACAAGGAAATATGCTCACTTTGCTCTGTTGATAGTACTGGCACCTTGATCTGGGATGAAGAATTAACTGCTCAGTTCACTTTTAAATCAGCATATGAAGAAGCTAGACCTAAACAGAATAGTACATTCACTTACAAGCATGTTTGGCATCCTCAACAAGAGCTTAAGGTGAAACTGATTCAGTGGAAGATTAATAAAGGCCTGATTCCAACATCTGATAAGCTAAGGAGGTTTAATATGGTTGTGGATCCTTCTATATGTGTGTTGTGCAAAAAACATTCTGATAGTCTGGAACATCTCTTCTATCAATGTGATACTGTTAAACCGCTTTGGCACTATTTTATGAAGATTTTTGGAATTCCCATACCCCAGAGTGATAATATTTGCCAAACTTTTAAAAATTGGTGGTTGCAAGCTGGTGAGAAAAGTGTGATGGATATCTTCAAGCATACTATGCCTGGTATTATATGTTGGCACGTGTGGAAAACCTATGCAAATCTGGTTTGGGGAAAGCATTCTAACAGTAGTGAGATTTCAGCACACAATCTCATTTCTCAAACTAAAGCTTATACTCGCATTTGGGCTTGGTCTTTTCCCAAACTTAAGAATAATACCGTTAGTAATATCTTGAGGGAAGAAGAGATTGTCACATCTAATTTCAAAGCAAAGGGAAATAATATTCAAATTATTCGTTGGAGAAAACCGAATGGAAAGCTGAAACTGAACATGGATGCTAGATACTCACCTGATGGTGCTTCAGGAGGCGGTATTCTTTGCAACTCTGAGGGGGAGATGCTTTGGGCCATCAGCTTTCCGCTTTCAGTGTCGTCGCTGGAAGCTGAATTCAAGGCTTTGGTAGAGGTTGTGCGATGTGTCGTTGATGATGGTTTTTCCGGTTTTCAGTTGGAATCAGATTCGACCATGGCCTTGGCTATACTGAATGAATACGATGTTAGATGTTGCTTAGATCTACTTCAGGAAACCAGGCTTATCGCGAAGAGGAAAGGTCTAAACTTCGGACATGTTATGCGTGAAGGAAACTGGGTGGCCCATTTTCTGGCGGTTGATCACTTGGGCCTTACAAAATGTTATGCTATCCCATCAACACTTCCTATTCGGGCTAGGAGGGCTTTTTATATGGATATTTTTGACATCCCTTCTATTAGGTACTAATTTTTTCTTGTTTTTTGCATTTTCAATTGGGTCAGGTCGAGCCCCCCCATTGATGTTATTTTTTCTTTTGATGCACCTTTTGTATTTTGGAGGAATGTCTCCTGGAAAGGTTTTGGTCTAATCCCCCTTTCCGATGTACTTATTTTTAATTTCTAATAAAATCCAGTAGATGTTCCCCGGCATCTACCCCACTGATTTTGGTGGATTGCCTTCCGGGTTAAAAAAAAGACAAAAAAATATGCATAAATCAAAGACAATATGCTCTTGACATCATTAATGAGTGTGGTTTATTGGATGCAAAACCATCTTTATTTCCCATTGATCAAAATGTCAGCTTCATGCAAGATTCTGGGACAATATTGGAAGATTCAAGTGAATACAGAAGAATCATTGGAAAATTGTTGTACTTAATTGTAACTCGTTCTGATAATCTGATATATCATAAGCAGTGAACACTCTCAGTCAATTCGTTGCCAAACCAACATATATACATTTAGGAGCAACAATGAGAGTTGTACGAGAATGAATTTCCATGTTTTCCATTAAAGAACGAAGCACATTGAAATAGATTGCCATGTTGTAAGAAAACAATATGCAAAGGACTTTTCAAAATGATTCATGTGAGATCATATTTGCAATTAGCAGATTTATTTACAAAAGGTCTTTCAACCAAGAGAATGAATTTCTTATTAAACAAGATGTGTATGCAGAATATATATGCACATCTTGAAGGGGAGTATCGGAGAAAGAAAGTCAATGAGAATCAAGAAAGAAAAGAAGCTGAGTCATTGTACAAAGGATAAAAGATAGATACACAGTTTTGTACTTTTGTATAGCATATTGAAACAAACTTTGTTCTAGTCGCTTCTTTTGTTAGTTAGTTAGAATGTATAGATCAGTATAAATACATTCAGTACGATTCATCTTGTAAGTTAATGCAATACAACAGTTCATCATCCTCCATATATTTTCACTATTATAATTCTGAAACTAACTACTATTCGTATATTATACATCCTCCGTAGTACTGGTATATATATAGTAGGTTCAAGTGTCTGACCTGCCCCAAACTATAAGGAATGGCAATCCGCTCCTTACTAATATTTCAGCAAGATTAAAAGTAAAGTTGTATACTTGTACCAGAATCGGCTGGTTCAAGCGCGCTTTTGATAACGGAACCGCACTAGAAAATACCAGATTACGTACTGAAACTGCTAGATAAAAGGGGAAAGATTCCACTAAACACCACGTTTCTATTTGAAAGATGTCCAGGCACTTATATCCACACCAATAGTTGAGAACCACAAAAGAAAAAAGAAAAACATGTAGCCAATTTGAGTTTCTTGCTTATGTATGTCTCGAGAAGAAGAAACAAATAACAGTCAATCAAGTTCACAAATGAAACCTAAAGGTCCTTCCCTCAGCTGGATAGAAGCCACATCCAAATTTTACAATTCAGCTTCTCTTTTAAATGCCTGTCAGGTGGCATCATTTACTCTGAGAGGATATCAAACTCATGGGGCATAAAATCTTCACTGGTTCTATAGTATTTATCCGGAGAATAGAGGCTCAAATTTGTGACCTGGCTGGTATACAAACACGCAAACCTCTCAACCTGAAAGCAAAGCATAACAAGTATTTTACGAACAACCCCATATATTCAAAAGCTATCTTTCACCAACAATAATTCATCGGAATATTCTGACCTGATGGGCAAAGCGAGAGTTCTGATAGCCAGCCTTCATTAGTTGTCCCCAGATATGATGGAACTGAAACAATATGTAAAAGCTATTGATAAGCTAAGTTGATTGATTGAATTATTTATTTATGAGAAATTGTGCTTATGACTACCTCCTGATGATATTCACGTTGTTCCTCTTGATGAGCATGCCTAACTTCATCTCTCTCAGACTACAAAGTAGATTGAATAAATAAATCTAAGTGAGTTTTGAGGAATAACCATCACAAAGGCCAATTATCTTTAGCAAGAAAAAAGATTTCAAACTAGTTCTTGACCAAGTACCTTTTGTCTTATTAGCCATCTGTGAAAAGTGGATTAATTTTATCTGAATCATCAAAGATGAATAGTACATAGGAAGACTTAGATATACTGACCTCCAGTTGACGAAGCTCTTCAGTACGCTGCTCACCTTGAGACCTGAACATGTAAATCTTATTATGTTTATTAACGAGTCGGAGAAGAGACTAAGGTTGAAATAGAGGAAGTGATAGAAGATAAAAAATATGAATGAGACTAAACAAATACAAGAAATTATGTTTAGCATCAAATTGATTAAAGCAAAAGATTCATTATTTTTTGGCTTGAGATTATGATGGAATAAAGCAAAATGGCTCACTAAACTGTCTGCGCTTCTTTGTTATGAAGCAGCAGTCAGTCCATGCAATTTTGGACGGGATTTTCACTATGGGTCATCCGGAAACAGTCTCTCTGTGCTTTAGTACAGGGGTAAGGCTGCGTACATCTGACCCCCCCTTACCCCACCGTAGGTGGGAGCCTTTGCGGCACTGGGGTAAATGAAAATGATGAAAATGATCAAATTGATTAAAGAAACTTTTCATAAGCATAGATCATTGATAAAATGGAAATTACTTGAGAGACCACTCGAGATGGTGTATTTTATCTTCAATGCGATCACGCTCGCTCCTCAGAGACAAAAGTTTCTGCATTGACAAAGTAATCATTCAGAATTACAAATTAGGTAAAATAGGGATCATTAGTAGACCTTAAAGAACAATTTCCATAGATGCAGTAATATTTGCTTCTATAAAAGTAATAATGGCAGTTCTCATTATTAGCATTTAATAGAGGAAATTGCTCATTGTATTTGTTTCTGCTTGAGTAAATCTCCCTATTTAAGACGCCCAATTGATAGATAAAACAATTTATACATATCCATAAATGGGACACGGAAGCCAACCATAGATGTCGCCAGAGATTGATTTCCCATTGTCTTAGATTTATTGAATTATCTAATCTTAAACTTGTTAATATACCTTCCTTCTATCCGTATGTTTCCAAAGAAGTTCAATCTCCCTTTCAAGCTCTGGAACAACTAGCATGGTTCTCCAACCTACCAGATCAAACAGAAAAATCTCAAACTGGATTCAAGACCCCGTTACATGATATACTAATGGATGCTAATTGAGAGAGAAACATATCGTGATGGAAAGCATACCTAAAACTTTTTTACTGCGCAAAATATCACCATAAATGTGATCCCCAACATAAAGAACCTATAGTGACAGAGCAAGCCAAATGTAATACATAACTGAAAGAACAAGTAATTGAATCGAAAAAACAAATTTGAGAATGGAAATGGCAACCAAAGAATTCCATTAGTTAATAAAAAGGATGATGTGCCCTTATTGTTACTTCTTGATCACATGTAAGTTCAAATTATATGTGCAAATAGTAAATTAGCACAAAAATCTCCATGCAAATGTACAGATCATCGCAGCCATTTTCCTTACAAGTGGGAAGACCCTACAACTTGTTTGGAATTTCATCTCACAATTCCGTCACAAAAATACAATGACATGAAAAACTCCCAGTATAAATCTATGCCATTATTCTATTTATATATCTTTCAATTACTTTTATGCAATTCAAGCCACTACTTGCAAAATTGATGGGATTAAGTTGATGATGAGATGTTTACCTGTGAACTAGACTCAACGTTGAGTAATTTGTGCAAATGACCAACATTTCCTCCCTGTGAAGTGCACAGAAAAATAACAACCATACTTGGCGATACTTGTAGAAGGGTCTCATATATTTTTAATTTTGAGAAGGCACAAAACCACAATCATGCTACAAAACTTTTACCTGATAAATTTTATTTTTTCCCGTGGAGCTCTTTGTTGGCACTCTTATCGGACTCCCATCCACCTAATTGATCAATGTGAAAGCAAAGTAAAAACTTGAAATTAACAAAAGACACCAGATGCAGAAAAATAAATTCAACTGACCAGAGCCATAGGTGTGCCATTATCAGTATTCATCAGCATCCCAGATTTAGGTTCCACCTCATAAATGCTAGCACGTCTTTCATCATGGAAAAAACCTGGTTTCGCGCTGTAGATGCGAAAAAAAGGGAACTTCATTGTGACCTACCCCCATGAGATTCATGCATATCAAGAGTGCAAATGTTTTTTTTTGGAAAAAGTGTGCTTTCACCCACTTGGAAATGAAGCATACAGTATTCAATTATGAAGTAAAGAAAGTTGACCTGCCAGTGATGACAACATCAAAGTGATCAAGCCATTCAGATGTCTCAGCAGCACAAGCATCTGATGCTTTGGGTCCACAGAGAAAGTTCATCACAGCATTTGTATAGTCCCACAGACTGCATAGGTTTAATTACATCAATAAGAATAAACTTAGAAAATATGTAAACTTTCAATAACATTTAGTTCAAGGTTTCAATTAAACATCGGTGTAGAGAAGCCTGAACTCTACAAGACAACAAAGAACTTTAATGTCCAGATTCTTTCAGCTTTTCTAGCAGAAAGGAAACATTACCTGTTAGTCACCAAAAAAACAGCACGCCCAGATTTTCTCAGCATTTCTAGCATAGGAACAATTTTAATGTCCTCTATGATATATCTGGTGGTCAATGAGAAAGCGCATCAGATATTATCTCTCTCTCTCTCTCTTATATATATATATATATATATATATATCAACTAAAAACATGGCATTGAATACTAAGGAATTAGTTGATTGTAATATTACGTTTAATATGTGTGTGTAATATACATATGACCATTCATATAAGGTGCACCTGACGGGATTCCCATCAGGCACGCTTCATTGCCTTTGGTTCCCACAATCCCACCACAACACTGAACACCTTTTCAAATTGATATACTCCGTATAAGCTAACTGTAAGGAATAAGGAAGTAATGACTACTACAAAAAGGTGATTATATAACTTAAACATAGATAATTTAGTAATTTACAAATTAAAGGAATATAGCTACCTAGTAATTGGGTTGTGGTCGAGGGTGACTTACTATTCATTCAAATAGAATTTCTTCAAATGCACAGGAGAAATTCTATAAATGGCTTGGGATGGTTAGTTTTTTTGTTAAAAAACAATTTTGGCAATCAAATCGGAGATGGTGCAAATCTTGAAATTTATGAAAATTTATTAATTTAGAAATAAAAACTTTCAAAATGGAGTATCTTGAAAAAAAGTGCTAATGCAATTATCTTGTTCCTTAGTGGAATATTGCTATAATCATCAGGAACCACAACTGATCAATAAACCCTTCATGTCACATTTTCAATGAAATATAGATCTACGTAGCTTTATTTGTTCGATCAAAACTGACAAACATTTTCCAAACTTGTTGAAGTGTAAAAACACCTAAGATATATCATAAATGTGACAATCAAACATTCCTAAAACACATAATCTCGCATGAAGAAACACGCTATTCATAATCAGTTAGTGCTGCCATAAGCTTGTAGTCAATAAACATGTATTAATGTAAAACATTATAATGTAGTACAACTCAAAAGAGGGTTGTGTTTGACAGAATTACAGAGAAAAACTACCCCCGGCTAGAAGTCAACCATCCCGCACATCAATTTATTGCAACATCAATTTCACTTGTAAGTTCTCCGGTTTCCACTTGCCCTAAGCAAGCACATATATTCTCACTATACCACAGGAAGTTTCATTTTCATAGTCACAGCTCCTGCTCAATATTGTTTTTCATTTGCAGAAAATGAATCATACCTCTTAGGATCTTGTGCTACTGTCTGTTTCAAGGTCCCATCACGGTGGCACATATCTACTGCCGCACGAACATCCTTGTATATCCGAGAATAGCTGAAAGCATGAATTAGCAAGTGAGGATACACAACGAAAAAGAGTATGTGGTGGAAAGTGAAAACAGACCCACATAACAGAGACCATATGTGTACACATGATAGAATCCTCCAGAATTCCCAGCAAATATCAAAGAGAAAGTAAGGAAATAGTATCAAGAACTCCAGAATCTTTATTAACGGTAAAACAATATACTGGCCGAAGCCCCCAAAAGCCGAAGCTCCCAAAGAAAGAGATTATTAGTCTCAGTCTTCCCAAGTCCCAATACAAAGAGTCCAAAAGCCTCCTCACCCATTCCAGCTAGCTACTATTTATAGAAAGTAAGTAACTAATACAACCGAAGACAGTTATTAGCTAACAATGCCTTTAACTAATAACTAACTCTACTTTCTTCTAGAATATACTTTGCCAAAATATCTATCTTCTATTTCCGAATTAGTAGAGTCTCTAACATTACTCCCCCCTAAACATCCACCTTGCCCTCAAGGTGGGTGATAGGAAACAGCCACAATCTTCTGCTTCTTCTTCTTCCTCCTTGCTCCTCTTCCTTCCCAATACATGACTGTAGGTTGGTCAAGGAGTTTCCATTCTTGAATCTTCATCCTCACTTCTAGTAAAAACAGCACTAGATCCTCTCCCTTCAAAGCATCCATACTATTCAGGTTGTTCTGTTCCTGCTGGTACTGATCTTTATTCATCACCTGCTGCTCAATATTCCATCTGCTAGTAGCTCTTGCTTCAGAGTATAATGCAAGTCCTCGGTTTTCAGTTGCTTCACTCCTTGGGATTTTAGCTTCTGATATGTATACCCTGTAACATGTCATGAGTGACATTTTTTCCAGAATTGAAACTCTTGACATACCTTGATCATTGCCCACCATCACATAGCAATATCTATCATCATGGTCTGTATTCTTACTCCTCCAACCACCTGGGTAATAAGAAATAACCTCTCCTTTCCGACAATAGGACCATGAACTCCAACCATAATACAGAGTCCTTGGGTTCTGTTTCAAGACATCATAGGTAAAATTATCCACCAAGTCATCCTTAGAAAGTATTGTCCACACAAGTGGTTCCGGTTGGATGACCAACGAGTAGCAACTCGTGTTTTCAGCGCCAGATTCCCATACCCAAGTGGTTGACTGAACTTCAAAAAGAATCTCTCTTCCAATAGTCAACATATTGAAAGAACCAGGAACATTCAATTTCTGTTGTTGATGCTGGAAGATGGAAGAGTCAAGATAAGAGCCGACAAAGTCCTGGTAAATGCCATTCACGAGTACAATGGACATAGAAGATGGGCTTCTAGCCACAGAATAAGAATTTGCCACAGCAGAATCATCAAACCGATAGTCTAAGCCTACACCTCCTATAATGGCCTCAGGGAAACGACCAGGATTGAGATCTTTAACAAACATCAGATACATGACAACTCCAATACCAGAAACATATCCCTCATTATCTGTAATATTCCCAGAAAATTCTCCTTCCCACCCATTTTGATTATCTATCATCGAAGTAACACCCTCACATCCGAATCTATCAAACTTGTTCAATGACTTCAACCCTTCCAAAGCAATGTGTAATATATCACAGTCCATCATTACAGATTTTAAAACATTAAGCCAGTTCCTCTCCTGTACAAACCCAAAAGTCAATGCAGATTTGACCACACAAACATCACTATCACATACCTGCAGAATGTCAGCTTCGCTATTTTCTGGAACTGTTGGTGCCACTTGCTTCAATTCATTATGAATTTCCGAAATTATAGTCCCTGTTAATCCTTTTCCTGATGTGACTATGGTTATAGATTCTGAAACAGATGATTCATGTGGGCAGGTTGACACTCGCACACTAGGATTTATGGCTTGCAATGTCATCTGCGAATCACGAGACCAGTCTGGCGCAAGGCAAGAATCTACTTGCGATAACGATAGAAGATGCTCAGTTAGCAAGGGCGAACTGAGAGAAACAGTTCGTGACTGCGAACAAGGGAATTCTTGTGACTGATATGGAGCTTTGCTTTTTGAATTCACGCAGCGACGTACCTTCCTCGATCTTCCTTGCCGGTGATGTTGTTTGCTATTCTCACGCTTCTCCTTATCCCGACTGTAGCGTTTCTCTTTCTCAGGTTTAGAACTCTTCTCTTTCTCCAGGCTTGAGCGTTTCTCTTTCTCCGGTTTAGAACTCTTCTCCTTCTCCAGATTTGAGCGTTTCTCCTTCTCCAGTTTTGGGCGTTTTTCTCTCTCCGATTTTAAGCTCTTCTCCTTCTCCATATTTCTGCGCTCCATCGTTTCCGCGAGTTTCCCCAATTTTCCACGCGGATCCTTTAGCGAGTGCGAAACAATTCGCGACTCTTTCTGCAACTCCTGCGAGTGCGAATTAGTTCGCGACTCTTGCTGCGAGTGCCGATTGTTTCTTTGCGGGCTTATTTTGCGTATCCTTTCGCACAAACGCCTGGTATCTTCGCGCATTTTTTCCCAAAACAGCCCCCAATCTTCCATCGTTCCTGTACAGGACTACAGGTAACAAGATCGTTTTCTCTGATACCAATGATAGAATCCTCCAGAATTCCCAGCAAATATCAAAGAGAAAGTAAGGAAATAGTATCAAGAAAGAGATTATTAGTCTCAGTCTTCCCAAGTCCCAATACAAAGAGTCCAAAAGCCTCCTCACCCATTCCAGCTAGCTACTATTTATAGAAAGTAAGTAACTAATACAACCGAAGACAGTTATTAGCTAACAATGCCTTTAACTAATAACTAACTTTACTTTCTTCTAGAATATACTTTGCCAAAAATCTATCTTCTATTTCCGAATTAGTAGAGTCTCTAACAACACATTGAAACTCTTAGTTATAAATAAACTCACCAAACAATAGAGTTATATGAATTGATGAAAAGATTGGGGAAAAAATTGCAGGGGTAATTCAAATATACCAATTTGGTTGCTTCTCACAATTAATGATAAGAGTTCCTAGATAATGATTCAATGTGAGCTCTCAGTTAGGAAGTGCAAACAATCTGCCAATTAATGATTTTCAAAGTGTTTTTTATTAGATTGAGTTAACAATTAACATTAAAGTTAATTGCAACAAAAGTCCCAATCAAATTATATTAAGTTTTACTTTCTGTTTGATTAAGCCTCCGAAGCAATATATGGATCATTAAAGCAAATCTTTCCCAATTGGTCCTCGTGGATTATCCTTCTTTTCCTCTAAGCTACTCCAAATCAAAAGTAAGTCTTAACGAGCCCATGTAAATTCAAGTGCCTGACTTTATTTCCGCATTTGGTAGTGTGGGTAAATTCAAGTGTGCCCACACAAGCTCCATAGAATGTTGCACCAATGGTTGATAATGATATTTCAATTTTAAATTTTGGTTAAATTATTCCAGAAACTTTTTTATCGCAACTAAACTAATGCTTAGTTAAACATCCTTCAATCAAGGTCCAGTGACTAAACGAGGTAGATGAGACTTTACTGCCAAATAATAGCTTTCACCCCCTGCCCCCTTCAGTTAATAAATAGATCTTCACCACGAAGATAAGAAATAAAGAATAAATATGAAAAACATGTCAATTCATAAAACAACATGAAAAAGAAGTTCAACGAAAGGGGATGCATGTCACATCAGCATATACTGCTTATACATAACTTCACCTAACACATAAAATACAAAAGGGCACAACTGCTTCACATGTTTATGAAACATTTTTTTGTTAATACAGTGTACTACACATAGCTGCATAAAAACTAGCAATTGTCATGTGAATAGATGATTGCACAGCAATGGACAGTTTATCCGAAGATAGCCATGTTATAAAATCACCAGCTACTGATGTTAATTATCAATGTTATTTTCTTATCACTATATATATTACTCTATATTTCCCAAAAAATGCGTAATCATTCTACTACCCTGGTTGACCATATGACTTAAGGGGGTCGTGACAAAAGAAACAGTTACTAATTGACATACCTATGCACTACTAAGATGTCTCCTCTCCCCTCTTCCCAGTCTATCACTTTAAACAGTCTTACAGTGTGAAAAGAATTGAACTGGGTTCTAGACATCATTTAGAAATTCCAGTGTGAGTTTCTCACTATTATGGAAAACCATCTGGAGCTTCCAAAAGGAAACTTCCAGATCTAAAGAGACAAATATCACCATTTTCCCTAAGTTAAGGGTTAGGAGGGGATACAGAGGAAGGAAAAATCAATCCTAAATGATCTGTTTTATGATTAAATAATAAAATATTGTCCAGTGGAGGCACTTCAATATTTTAACACAGTACAGGCTGGTGAAGAAACCCACTGTACGAACATAAGAGCATATATGTTCTACACAATGAGCAATATAAAATGAAAAACAGTTTGCTGCTGCTTTTTAACATAGCAATTACTATCTTACTCGCGGTCTTCAGGAATTTTTCCAGGGTTTTTGTCCTTGAAGTCCACTAGTTGAGAAAATAAGTATGCTTCAGCCAGGGAGAAGAGAGTATCAATAAGTGCATAATCAGGTTCATCAAATGGATCTTGAAGCAAAGTATTGCCATAAGTTGCAACTTTTTCCTTTTTTGACATTTCCCGAGATCCATGGTAAGCAACTTTGACATATTTGTGCCTGTCCATCTGTTATAGGAGAAGATATGCAGGAATAGAAATTCAGATCAAATTATATCTCAGAAACCTAATCATCACAACATAACTGATTAATACATACTTTCAATATATTCCCTCTTTTCTTGTCCAAAACTAATCCTCTGACCATGTAGCTCCAATTAAAGCCCCATTGCAACATCTTTGAAAAAACATAGGGAATTAATTATCACAGTAATTATCAATATACTAACACACCATTCAAATTACAAAATCATCCAATGATGAACTATAACACACTAAATGTATGTAAATATAATAGTGGAGAGGAAAGCTGCCGAAGTAGCAAATAAAGAAAGGCATGATGCACACAAATCACATGGTTCATGGTAGGACTACTCTTACTGACATAGCATACACTAACCTCTCGAGGATACCCCAAATCCTCGACCAGATTCTTTATGGTTCCTTCATATGCAAGAGTTTCGAACGTCTCCGCTTTGTACTGTGCTAAAGTATAATCCATGTCAAACCCAACAGCAACTATATTTTTCATGTTGAGAGATCTATTGCAAAATATCTGTTGTCCCTTGCCAATTTTGCTTCCTCGTGGAGATGCCCATATGGAAGAACTCTGATCATCATCAGCCGCATTTTCTCTTCCAACTGGTTTTTTCTGGTCCTTCAAGCCCACACCAGCCATAGCAAAACCTGAATGCATTGGCAAGTGTTATAATTAGAAATATTTTTTAGGATAGTATTGCCATAAATACAAATATGCAGCAGACCCCCCCCCCCCCCCCATCCAGACCTACCAAACAAGGTAATTGCAATGAGATTCACTAATTACCTAAAGAATAACACTTCACAAGCGATGACAAGCATTCAACACGCTTTTACCGTAATGTGTAAATGATAATTATCATTCCATTTATGTGAAAGTTCACAGTAGCTAAACATTGCATGCCTTTTGCTGTTTTGCATCCACATCACTCAAGACATTCAACAAAATTTTGCTACAGACACCAGACTTCTACAACCACAGCAACCTTAACTCTCTATATGTATTGTCAGTAGATAGTGGACAAGACCTCAAGCAACTAAAAACATAACTAATGCATAAGGATATTTAAAAAACCAGGTGATAACCAAAACAAATGGTAAAGTTTACATCAAGTGACTCTTTGCCAAGGTAAAAGATACAAGGGCCAGGTTATGTTTTGACTTGATAGCACACTCCATGATATGCTCCAAGGGAACACCTATATTTTGTCAGAATTATTTTCACCTAATAATCTCATGCACTAGGAGGACCTAGGAAATGCTCAGCAATAAGTCAATAAACCAACTATTCACTTTAAGAAGCACACGTTAAGCCAGAACTTTAGAACGAAAACACAAAAGTAGTTAGAAACAAGCAAAATAATAGAAATGACATTACAGAGAAGAATAATTCAGTTTGCCATATACAGCCAGCTCAAGCAAGAAGAAGAAGAACTGCTTCAAACTATATACATGCATCAAACGAGAGAAGAGAGAGTGAGAGTGATGCAGATCATGATTATTAGTTGTTCAAAAGATAATTCAATATTGAAACCTTCTTTAGAATAATAAAGTAAAAACTGTGCGGTAGAAATTTGTGCAAGATTTGTGCAGAGGAGAGAAAAATAAAAAGAGCCACAAATTGATTGATTAAAAGGGAAAATGTAAAAGTTTTTGGGACAACCAAAAAAGGAAAGGAGTATCAAATAGTTCCTGAACAGAGAGCGAAGGTTTGAGACAATTTGAAATCGGTGAGAAACACTAAAGTGAAAGTCAAATCAATTTCAAATGCAGATTCAAGTACAGACGTTCATTAGATAACACACTAATAATTTCATTTCAACCTTGAAATTGCTCAAAGATAAACAACCTATCAAGATAACAGAAATAACATTACAGAGAATCGAAGTAGCACTCAATTTGTCGCATGTATCCGACACAAGCAAGAAGACTAGGAATCAAGTCACAAGGAAACACAAGCGCAATCCACCCGCAACAGCAGAGCAAGACAAATCACGAAACAGAAGAATCATACTCTCCATTCATTCACGTACGGAAACTAACGCGCAGAACAACACACCTGGAGAACGAAGCGGCCTGCCTTTGTCGGCGAAATTGCAGCGGGAGTAGAAACGGAAGTTTCGAGAAAGAGGAGAGCTGGAGTAGAGAGGAGGGGAGAAGATGGAAAGGCAAAACGAAAATGAACGCTTGGGAACTCGCATTTCGTCGCTTATATACAGGCAGGTGTTGATTTTTAGTAAAACTGCTCAGCATGGCCAGTCTGTTTACGGTTACAAGGAAAGAGAAGCTCGAACCGGCTTTTGAGCGAATAATCCGTGAAAACGCCAAATGCAGTTAGATTGTCCGTATTTATAAGGAGACGATTCCGCTGGTGTGGCAGGAAAATGGTAGATGCGAATCTGACAAGAAGGTTGAAGGAAGCTTAAGAAAAGAATGGATTGAATTTCCGATTAATGCCACATTTTCTATCAGGAAAATTTAAAGCATATTTGGCATTATCTCCACTTTTACTTTTCCTATATCATCGCCGGGTCAGTACCTTGTACAACTCAGCATATGTAATAAATCCCAGTAGCTACCGGTACGAATCATAAATAATACCACTGAGTTCCAAACAAATCGCAACTTTGACTATAATTATATTTATTTACGTATTAGTAAACATTAAAAAAATTTAATATATTGGAAATTTACATTAATACAAATTTATTAATATTTTATACATAATATTTTTTAATATATATTATTAGAAAATCGTAGTCAAAGTAAAGTGTTTGAATAGTGCAGAAATTCTAATGCTGCAACTTTTATAGAACGGAGGAAGTACTACGTAGGAAAAATCTAAAGCTACCCCATTTTATATATTTTGGTCCAAAAGGTGGAATCTCCGACCCTTGGAGTCTCCATCTCGACCCGACAGGATGTTGGGGGAGTTAATCAAGGTGACTCAGTCAGCAAAGCGGCGGTAGGTTTTATACACGTACGCACTAGAGGTCCAGCCCTATTTCAGGTTATGTAACCTCCACACGTTCGCTGCGGGTTTCGAACCTTGGTCACTTGGTTCAATTTTCCCACCACTCGACCAACTGAGATACCCGTGCGGGTACCCCATTTTTGTGATTCACAAAAGCAATGAGTTAAAGTAGAGCAAATATTTTGTTGGGTTGAGATTTTGTGAGCCACTCAATGAGTGAGGTACAAACGGGGTATCCAAAATGGGGTATCTCTAGCATTTCTCTAAATAATACTGAGTCTATTTAAATATGTAGTACTCCCTCCTCCGGCTAATATTGTCCAATTTTATCTTTTTGGAAATCTCATATCATTAAAATTGTCTATTTTCAATTGTGATAAAGTTTGTGTGACTCTAAATCATTTTTACTTTATTTTTACTTTATTCATTAATATCAATCATATAAACTCACGTAAATCCACTTTTCTTAATTATCTTTCACCCCTTCCGTCCCAATGTTTATTTCATTATTACTCCATAACTTTGTCTAAGTTTGCCATTTTTATTTTTAATTAAACTCCGTATGTCATTTGCATATAATTGATGTCAAAAAAATATCAACCCTTGTTTACACTAGAGTTGAACTAGTTTAGATAATTAGATGACGGTTAAACTCCATTTACACTAGAATCAAATTATATTTAAATTTTAACAGAATGTAATTTAACCCTAATTAAAACAAATTTCAATTACACTTGTACAAAACTTTATTTACATTTCAACTAAACTCCATTGACATTATAAAACGAAAATTTCATCCTCATCACAATCACATTGTTGTTGTTGTTACTGCTGTTGTTTATTGAGTGTACTAGCGATTACTCGCGCAACTCAAGAGTATTTGCCCAATATTAAAATAATTGTTAGATGTTGTCTTTTGTAAAAAGGTGTTATATGCAAAATTGTTAGGAGATTTTTGTAAACAGTTGATGAAATTTTACATATCATATGCCACATATATTTTAAAAATTGTCCGAATAATTTTATTCCATGTCAACCGATTATAGTGTGGAAAATGTGATTATGTGATTCATCCTTAATCAACATTTCAGAAATACATTAAGAATATTGATGTAAATATCATCGAAATGCATATAGTTGTGCACAAACCAGTTTTTTTAGCAATAAATATTTCACATTCCTGACAAAGTTCTAGTCATATGTGTTTGAAGTAATAAAAGATTAGAGTTTTTGCCACTTTTAGTTCCCCGAGTATTGTGTTAGTGACACTTTTGGTACACGACTTTAGATTTTTCCATTTTTAGTCCTCAACTATTGTGTGAGAGACACTTTTAGTCCTCTACTTTAAAGTTTTCCACATTTAGTCCTTTGAGTATTATCAAATTGATACTATTAGTCTTTCTACTATGATTTTGACACAATAAGTGGAGGACTAAAAATGTCTCTATTGCAATAGTTGAAGGACTAAAAGTGTCACTTTTACAAAAGTCGAAGGACTAAATATGGAAATTTTCAAAGACGGATACCAAAAGTGTCTCTCGCACTATAGTCGAGGACTAAAAATGGAAAAATTATAAGTCAAGTACCAAAAGTGTCACTGACACAATAGTCGGAGACTAAAAGTGGCAAAAATTCTAAAAGATTACATCTAAGTCACGCGTATTTAGCTATGTAGCATTAGAGGTGGGCATGATTGGTTAACCGCACTTTGGTTAACCAATTTTCGGTTAACCGTGATGTTGGTTAATATATTGTTAATGTCATTATCTGTACCGTAACATTGGTTAACCGATACTCGGTTAACCAAAATATCGGTTAACCACTAATTAGTTAACCAAAAACCATGAAAAGGAAAAGAATAAAGTCATCAAACTTTTCCGTATTAAACATTTGATTTGTTAAAAAATACATAAGCTATTCAAGATTAAATTAGAAATTTTATATAGCAGAAACTTTTCCAAAAAAAACTCCCCGGCTCCGAAACTTTAGTTAGCCCGTATACACCGTATTATCTTTCCATGTGTACTACTACTTTTCCATATTATATGTTCCTATATCTATGTATTTATACGGTTATTAGGTTAATTATATTATATATATACGTATAACACTAAAGAAAATGTATACATTTCAATAGCTTATGTACGGAGTAATTGATTGTAAAGTGTGTATATTATTCCACTATGCATGCCTGAACGTGAATATACATACACCAAAATTCCAAAAATGATACAAAGTGTTCACTTTCCCCGTCCCCATACCTTTGTCGAAATTTATTGTCCGTATGTAGTGTTTGCGTATGATCCTACGGTTACTGGTTAACCGGTGAGATAATTTCCAAAACCGTAACCGTACCGCTAACCATTTTTCCCTCCCGGTTGGTTAACCGTACCGTGAGTTTTAAAAATTCCGGTACGGTTAACCGAAAAAGACACCGATTTTCCGATTTTTCGATACGGTTAAACGGTTACGATTTTTTGTGCCCACCCCTATGTAGCATCGACCTTTGATAGAAAATTTGTGTATGTTGGTTCGCATGTAAAACATTTCTTATATTAAACATATAATCCTTAATTGTAACAATATATTTTTTCCAAATAATGAATTTTGAGTACAAGAAAAAACAAGAAAGTACAATAACTGTGAAACCGTAAAAGATTTTGGACAGGGGGTATGAACTCAAAAGTGAATGAGAATTACATCGTTACTCCTCAATGGCAGCATATAGACGTTGGGCATTTATGTACATGGAGCAAATTAAAGTAGGAACGTACCGGAAGAACAAAAATTAACGTTATCTTTAGAAGATAGATTTTCGGACGGCATTCGTGAGTGCAGGTCGCCCGCACACGCAAGTCGCGATTTTTGTTCTTCGATTTCGGGATTTGATTCGCACCCCCCCCCCTACGCGCGTGAGAGAGCTTTCCCTTTAGGAATCTTAAGTCCTTAGGGGGGGGGTTCCCTTTATAAAGGGTTCAAATTCCCTTGTGATTTTCAGTGTGGGAAAGAACCCACACTAAAACCCACATTTTCCTAGTTTTCTCCATTCCAACGGGTAAACTTCGAAAAACAATTTCTCATTCACCCGTTATCCGTTTCGAGTGTACCATATATCGAATTGTCCCGATATAATTGGACAATCCGAAACCACTTTGACCCGACCCAAATCGGAAGTGAACCCCACTCAAATAATTGTCCCAAAATGACCATTTAATACACTTTTAACACACTTTTTCCAACAACATATCCAACTTTTATCAGATTTAATTTTTCTTGATCAGGCTTTGTAGCGATTTTAATGTAATTTCTGAATATGTAAATTTTATTTACCAAAAATAATTCTACTAATGACATGGATCAGTTAACTTTATGATCAGTCAAACGTCGTAAACCGTGTGGAAACATTTAAATGAGACGGGGGGAGTAACAAGTTCACATTTAAAAAGGGGGAAAGAAGAATAATAGAAGAAATAAAATAAAATGAAGAGGAGCAGCAAAAAAAATGGAATAAGTATAGCTACATCATGTTAGATGAGATCGATAGATGGGATATATAGAAAACTAAAATTGTTCTTTTGTCATTTAATGAAATAGACAATGCGGGATCCCTTAATTTTATGTGCTATCGATCAGAATTGTATTTAATGAAGTAGATGTGTGAGGCTTAAGATTGTGTTAACGGAAGTCACAAACTTACAGGACCGTAAGGGTAAAGCAGCCAATGGAAAAAATAGGGTCCCACCTTCATATGTACAATATCATACTCCGTATGTACTAAGTGTGTAGTCATCAACCGCACATTACCCCAAATTATATCGTAGGATCATCCCACGGTGAGCATCGTGCTCCAAGCCCAAAAACGGTGTCGTTTAGTTAAAAAAAGGAACAGATTTGTCTTTCCCTACAGAGACGGAGCTCTGCACGCAGCCGGTGAGCACGAAATAAAATCCGGATCTATGGAGTGCACTCCCGTTGCCGGCGAGTCGCAGAATCCGAAGCCACCGAGCTACGTCGCCGCCACGTCACTGGAAATCAACACCGTCGAAGATCACTCCTCGAACTCCTCGCTCTAAAAGCATCAATATCTTCATTGTTACCATTCACGATCAATTTAGTCACATTGTATACACTGTGAGCATAAAAAGGACCTGCAAACATCCAAAATATAAGTATACATGAAATTCCACAAACTGAAAGTAAAAATTGATAAATTTAAAACTTGATGCGAACCTTCATATTTCTTAGAAGACACATTTGAAGGATCAAGATTATCTCATCAAATTGTTTCTCATGCTCCGAATAATAATCAATCAAATCTCCCCACAGTGTAGCAGTAATACTATTGTGACTGCAAGAAAACATCAAATTTAGGATTATCTGAATCCACAGTTTTTACTAAACAACGTATATTAACACCAACCCTAAAAATATAACAAAAAACTTACATCTCATCATACAATGGAATTTCCATCAACCTCCTCCCACCTTTGTACTTGATAACTCCTTTACCTTTTACCTTCCCAATCACATCTAATAAAAAAAGATTAAGACATCAGAAATCTATAACAGAACAATTAATGAGAAAACATTAATTCTACATACCAAAAGCAATATTTTGATCAAGAACTTCTTGTCCTTGAAGAAACACAAAGGTAGAGAAATCATAGATCCTAACAGGGAATAAATCCTTAGGAATTTCAAATACCGCAGTCTTGAAAAAGAACTTCCACTAGAAAGGGTTAGGCGTGGTCTTGAATGCCATGTAATTTTTCTGGACCTAAAATTTTTTTATCGCAAAGTAATGGGTTTCATCAAACAGATACTCAAACTTCGGAATTAAACTCTTTTCAATATGGACATGCTTCCTTGTACCCTAGAAAATCAAAACATAAAACTATATTAATAAATCTTCATGATAATCACAAACTTCAAACTAAACAAAGCATTCATACAAAAATACATATACTTTACCTCCTCATCCTGAAAGATGCACTCCATAGACTCTCTATACCTATAATTGATCGGTACCTTATACACACGAATTACACGAACCTTCACTGCCCTTGTTGATTTACTTGGGTTGACCTCATTTATCAAACTCCACATTCACACCACTCTTTATTTCTTTCAAAACGATATGAAAGCAAGCGCGATTCACTGAGAACAAATGGTGGAGCACCTCTGTGACACCGCACCCGAATGTACTTGAATTTGAAATTCGATATGTATTTGAATTTCCTAGCGAATAAAAAATCGTGTAATAAATTGGTATATTTAATTAATGCGTGATTAATTAAATTATTTATCGGGTCCATTATACTGAGAATGTGCTACCAAATAATTAGTTGGATCATCATAATAATTTTAGAAGCCCAAATAAGATGCTAAATAAGGTTGAAGAAAAGGTTTGGACAATCCAAGTGCTATTTTGACCCAACATGTCAGAATTAGCAGGAATAATTGGGAGGGACTTCTTACACCGAATTGAGATTTTTCCCATATGTGTTGTAGACTTCAAATAGTGTAAATGAGACACCACAACATGGGAGGGGCGGACATATGTTTAAGGGAGTGATCGGAGACAAAACCCACACCCCTCATTTGTCTTACTCTTGCAAATATCTATCAAATGGATTGAGAAGAGATATCCCTCCTTAATTTTCAACCATTCGACCAAGGCAAAGGGTGAGAGGCTCCAGAGAAGCTCTTCACATAGTTCTAGCTTTGAAGAAGCAAGAGGAAAGGAATCCAAGAAGCTCTTCACATACTCACCACCTCGATCACTCCTAACCGTTTTAATCCGTCGATTAAGTTGGTTTTCCACTTCATTCTTATAAAGAATAAATTTATCGATTGCTTCGTGTTTATTTTTTAATAAATAAACATAGCTATAGCGAGTGCTATCATCGATAAAAGTAATAAAATATTTATTACCGCCACGTGTTTGTATTGATTTAAAATCACAAATGTCACTATGAATTAATTCTAGTGGTTCCATTTTTCTTTCAACCGATTTGAAAGACGTTTTCGCTAGTTTTGCCTCTATACAAACTCCTCCACATTTGTGATTCACATCAATTGTGAATTTAGGAATGTGTTTCATGTTAATTAATCTACGTATAGAATTAAAATTAACATGTCCTAGTCTACCATGCCACACATTGGAAGACTCAAGCAAGTAAGCAGAAGAGATTTTATTATTATTATTAATAATAGTCATTACATTGAGCTTAAACAGCCCATCAACTGCATACCCCTTCCCCACATACATTCCCGATTTGGACAAAACTAGTTTGTCCGACTCAAAGACCATGCGGAACCCATGCTTGTTCAACAAAGAGCCCTAGATCAAGTTTTTACGTATCTCCGGGACGTACAACACATTGTTGAGAGTCAGCTCCTTGCCCGAAGTCATCTTCAGGACCACCTTGCCCATGCCTTCAACCTCAGAATGAGCAGAATTCCCCATCCACACCTTCTCACTGTTTGATGGCTCAAAGGTTGTGAATAGCTCCCGGTTAGAGCAAATGTGTCGGGTTGCACCGGTGTCCACGAACCACTCCTTGGAATTGGATCCAACGAGGTTGACTTCGGTAACCACAGCCGCTAGGATGATGTCTTCATCCTTTTGCCCACCTTGCACCAAGTTGAGTTGGAAGTCTTTCTTCTTCCGTGGTGCCTTGCAATCCGAGGACTTGTGTCCATTCTTGTTGCAATTGAAGCATTTTCCATTAAATTTGGGTTTGGAAACGCCTCCCTTGGGACCGAGCTTGCTCTTCCCATTATTTTTATTTTTGGAGCCTTTTGCATGCTCCACCACATTGGCCTTGGCGCCGCTAACGATTGGGAGTCTCCCATCGTTCTTCCGATTATCCTCTTCAATCCGCAGATGGAGGATCAATTGTTCCAAGTTCATTTCCTTTCGCTTATGCTTAAGGTAGTTCTTGAAATCTTTCCAAGTCGGCGGCAATAAATGGATAATTGACGCCACTTGGAAAGACTCGCTAACTATCATTCCTTCATCTCAAATTTCGTTGAAGATCATTTGCATTTCTTCAACTTGACTCAAGACCGTCTTCGAATCCACCATTTTAAACTCAAGGAATCGACCGACAACAAATTTCTTTGCACCGACATCCTCGCTCTTATATTTGTGGTCCAAAGCATTCCATAGCTCCTTAGCCGTAGCTAATTTACTATACACGTCGTACAGAGCATCATGCAGCCCGTTCAACACGTAGTTTCGGCAAAGGAAGTCAGAATGCTTCCAAGCCTCAACCGCGTTGAAAGATTGCGCATCCACCTCACCCCCGGTTACTACCGGCGCATCCTCGATCAAGAAACGTGCAAGACCGAGAGTAGTGAGATAGAAGAGCATCTTTTGCTGCCACCTCTTGAAGTTTAACCCATTAAATTTTTCGGGTTTCTCCACAGAGTTGCTCGGCACGGTCACCATAGGGATAGCCCTTTGGTTAACCAAAGCAGATGCACCGCGTTGTGAACTATTGTTCACCGGTCCTCCGCTTTCAGAGTGATTATCGTTCAAACCGTTCAAAGCATTCTGCCCAACAACATTTTCATTTTCTTGAGAAGTCATTTTTCGTTTCTTACGTTATTCGAAAGCACAAAAAAATAAGTTTTAAGATTTTTTACCGTAGTAGAACAATCACCGAATACGTTTTAAGATTGTTGGGTGTGTTTCGAAAAACAAAGAAAATTAATTAATAAAGATTAATTAAATAAAATGACTTAAAGAAAAACAAGAAATGAGATGAAGCAGAATAAGCCAAAGCTCGTGCTACGCACGATTTCCTTAAAACGTATTCGTTGCCTCCCGGGGTGCTTGGAGCGTTGCAACGATCGTTTCCCAGGATACGATGACTTCGAACAATAGTTTAGCACTCAAACTAAAGTTCCAACGAACGTGAACAAAAGCAGAACACCGAAGGAGTTTGTATGGAGTGCTAGAGGTGCTGTTTTAGCTATGAAAATACGTGAACGAAGTGTATGAAAGTTGTTTCTTTGCAAAGCACCTACTAGCCTTCTATAGGGGTGGATTAAGGTGTGTTAATGGCTGTTTAAGGGTTATGATCGTTGGACATCAATGTCCTAAACGTTGGGCATTGATTCTAGTCCTTAAACAACCCAAAACGTTCATATGAACGTTGGGACATCAATGGCAGCATATAGACGTTGGGCATTTATGTGCATGGAGCAAAAATTAAAGTAGGAACGTACCGGAAGAACAAAAATTAACGTTATCTTTAGAAGATAGATTTTCGGACGGCATTCGTGTGTGCAAGTCGCCCGCACACGCAAGTCGCGATTTTTGTTCTTCGGTTTCGGGATTTGATTCGCACCCCCCCTGCGCGCGTGAGAGAGCCTTTCCCTTTAAGAATCTTAACTCCTTAGGGGGGGTTTTCCCTTTATAAAGGGTTCAAATTCCCTTGTGATTTTCGGTGTGGGAAAGAACCCACACTAAAACCCACATTTTCCTAGTTTTCTCCATTCCAACGGGTAAACTTCGAAAAACAATTTCTCATTCACCTGTTATCCGTTTTGAGTGTACCATATATCGAATTGTAGCCCTTAGTAAGGACAATCCGAAACCACTTTGACCCGACCCAAATCGGAAGTGGACCCCACTCAAATAATTTCCCCAAAAGGACCATTTAATGCAATTTTTAACACATTTTTCCAACACACCGTACTAGCTTTAAAGAAAAGTAAGCTATCATCGGCAAACAGTAGGTGTGAAATAGCCAACGCAGCCCGAAAAACCTTCAAAGCCTTAAGTGCCCCCTCCTCTTGATATTTCCTCAATAAGTTTGATAATCCATCAACAACAAGCAAAAATAAATAAGGACTCAGTGGATCTCCTTGGTGAAGCCCACATGTTGGCAAAAAAGGTTCTGATAAAACTCCATTAAAACGAACACTATACCGAACACTGGTTACACAAGACATGATCCACCGAACACTGGTTACACAAGACATGATCCACCGAACCCAAGTACGTTGAAAGCCCATACGTGTCAGAACACCTTCTAAGAACGACCAATTTACCCGGTCGTATGCTTTCGATAAGTCTAACTTCAAAGCACAGAAGTCATTATTCTCCCTCTTGCACTTTTGTATGGAATGAATACATTCAAAGGCAATAAGCGCATTGTCCGTTATTAGGCGGCCCGGAACAAAAGCACTTTGTTCCTCTGAAATTAGCCCTTGAAGTAACGGTCTCAATCTATTGACAAGGCATTTTGATACTACTTTATACACGACGTTGCAAATACTTATCGGTCTAAAGTCCTTCATATCCTCCGGGGAGCTCTTTTTGGGAATAATTACGATCGTCGTGTCATTTACCCCTTGCTGCATTTGCATGTCTTCAAAAAGGCTCATTAACGCCTTAATTATATCATATTTTAGCACGGCCAAGTTCCGCTGGAAAAATTGCGCCGGAAACCCATCTGGACCAAGGGTTTTTTGCGGCCCAATATGAAATAATGCATCTAAAATTTCCTTCTCAGAAAATGGCTTGCATAGTTCTTTATTCATTTCCGGTGTCACCTTTTCCTCGACGAGATCCAGTAGCGGTTTTGGATCAACATTACCATCCCTTTCATATAAATCCCTGGAAAAACTCTCAGCTGCTTTCCTCATTCTACCCTCATCCGCTGTAAAAGACCCATCCTGCACTCTGAGCCTCCAGATCTTGTTTTTCTTATTCCTCCACGAAGCCTTATGATGAAAGTATCTAGTGTTTCTGTCTCCTTCCTTTAGCGATGTCACCCGAGAGCATTGTCTCCACATGATTTCCTCCCGAATTAGTAGCTCGTCTAGTGTTCTTCGAGTCTCCAAGACTCTAGGATCAAAATCAAGGAGGCCCTCTTGCCGAAAGTTCCCTAATTTCTTACATAATCCAGCCAGTTCCTTTTTAACATTGCTGAAGTGTTGTAAGCACCCAAGCGTGTAACCCAGTCATCATGTCATTCAGTTTTTTGTTCACATCTCCAAGGCACTCAACCTCCATAGTATCCTGCCATGCATTCAGTATAACATCAGGTAGAGTCGCAGCTCTTTCCCACATTGCCTCGTACCATCTTAAGCGAGGCTTAGATGTCATTCCGGCTGGCTCCACTAATTCCAGCAATAGAGGCGTATGGTCCGAGCAGGATGTCACGAGATGAGTGATTCTTGCATGAGGTAACCGCTCAGACCATCTTTGATCAGCCACAGCATGATCAAGCCGTACACGAACATTCTGAAGTCCAACATGCTTGTTGTCATAAGTCCATGGGGTCCCCTAGAACCCAAGGTCATGGACATCACATTCAGATAACACATCTCGAAAATCCCTCATTTGTCGTTCGCTTCTCCTAGAATGTGAGAAGTGTTCTGTCTGCCACATCGCCTCATTGAAATCGCCCATGATCAGCCATGGTTCATTTGAATTTGGCTTAATTCGACGCAACAACGTCCACATTTCATGTATGTCCTGTACCTTAGGCTCACCATACACAAAGGTACCACGCCACTTATCTCCTTCTGATGTCTCCCTAATAAGCACGTCGATGTGATGCTTATTGAAAGACATCAGATTCACCTTGACTCCTTCGTCCCAGAAGAGTGCTATACCCCCTCCCTTGCCATCACCATTCACCGCAAAACAATTCCGCAGTCCTAAGCGCCACCGAAGATCCCTGACTCTCTTCTTGTCTTGACGGGTTTCAGACAAGAAGACCAATTTGGGGCGATATGTCTGCACCATGCAGACAAGGTCTTGAACTATCCGAGGCTGCCCCAGTCCCCGACATTTCCAGCTGATGGTACACATTAGGCCCGGTGGAGCTTCTCAGAGGAGCCCGCCGATGTTGCCAATTCGTCAGTGTTTGAGTTGTTGTTCCCCTCTTTCTTTTGTCGTTTGGTTTCCCTGCTCGAGGATTCTGCTGTGACAATTATCTGCATATCATCATCTGTTTCTCGTTCTCTCTCCAGCATGCCCACTTTCTCAGACGAATCTACTGCCACAGTAGTTATGATATCCACCTGGCCCTCCTCTACCTCATGTACTCCATCCTCTAACATTAGTCTTTTCTTCGCATATACGTTTGAATTATTCTGTATGTTTTTTAGTTTGGACGGGCTAGTGGTCGTGCTCTTTAGGTCATCATCCTCATCTCTAGAATATGGTGTCTCAGTATTAAACTAGCTCGAATCACGACCTCCCCTCCCTGCACGACCGCCTCTCCTGCCCCGTCCAGCATTGCCATTCCATCTCCATCGGTCCCCCTCTTTGAAACTCTGGGGCTATTAATGTGTCTAGATAAACTATTGCCTCCGGTGGGTGAACTCCATCTCCATGTTCTTTGGTAACATGCCCACTAGACCGCAGACACCACAAAACACCGGCATCTTTTCATACATCAATCTGAAATACCTCTTCTTCTTGTTTATGGTAGTACTTGCCACTCGCGTCAAAGGTTTACGAACATCAAGAATCACCCTCACACGCACTCCATCACCGTTTCCCTTAATAGAAGCCACATCAATTTTGATAAAGTCTCACGCCTTACGAGCAAGTTGGGAAGCAATACTTCCCGTTCTCATCTTCTCCCGTAGATCGTGAACTTGAACCCATGCAGGGTAGGTTTGGATTTCTATCGTATCAATGGCAGACAAGCCATCATACTGGACTAGCAACATTGGGCATCCGCGGAAAATCCATGGTCCCTCCATCATCACCCGTTCCCAATCCGCCAGACAGTGAAATTATATCGAGAACAGGTTCTCCTTAATCGCCTTAAAGTCCACCTCCTTTGCACAGTTCCATGCAGAGCGCATATTACCAAAAAACCACGGTGGTTGAATGACTTATCAGAATGAACCCTAGCTAGGGCTAACCATCTGGCATCAGCTTTTAATTCCTTCAAATCTTCCTCCAAGATTACCTCCTCTTCCTCATCGTCGCGAAGGTTGAGTCCGTTCAATAACACTTCAATTCCCTCTATCTTCTCTCCTTTGAGTCCTGACGTAGGTCTCGTTGACTTTGATTCATCGCTTGCCATGATATCACGTGGAAGGTTGCTGATCAACACATGAGTGATCCAGTCACGATCAGTACGTATGGGAAACTCCGAGGCGCAGCCAAGGAGGAGAAGAAACCCTAATTGGGTATTAAAACTTATTTAAATTCTCTACTATGCTCAAATTTTCATTTGTGTATGCTCATATCAGTAAAGCTACATATATCTTAGGTGGTTAGGTTCCTCACAACCTACGGCAAACAAGAGATCAAACTCATCAAACCTGCATAAGAAAAAGAGAAAAAGGAAAAGAGTGGAAAGAAAGAGGGATGAGAGGTAACTAGCAACAGAGTATACACCCGACGGAACTGTCGTCTCTGCGCAAGACGAGACGGAGGTCAATGTGTTGCATTCGTGTTGGAGGAGAACCGATAATTGCGAGTGCCGAGTTGTCCAACTGAGTATGGTGGTGAGCGAAGCAACGAGCAGCGAGTGACGAGTCTGGTGCGAATGACAATCGGAGCGCGGAACGAAAAGCACTAGAAAAATCGTCACAAAATACTAGAAGAAGTAGTTGACAGCTAAAATGACTTCTGTATAACTGATTCATTGGTGAAAACTTTTTAGAATTTATTAAAAAGTACTGGTAATATTTTTTCAAATAAACATTATTTTGTTACATTAAAGTAGCCATTTTGATGAGTGATACATTAATCGAAGTACGTATAAACTAAAATTAGGAATGGTTACATATTTGGTATAAGAATGTCTTTTATTGGGACTGAAATTTTTTTATCTCGTCTGCTTATGTATGATCTGAACTGATTTGGTCAAGGGTGATAAGCGTCTGGTCCATTTTTATTTTATAACTATCAGAATCTGGTCTAGTCAAATCTGATATGATCTGATCTGTTTGAGTTGAGTCTGATCTGTTCTGCGACTAAAATAAGTACAAGTAAAACCATTGTAACTTTAAAATAACAAGCCGTCTAAAATCTAAATCTGACACAAATAAATATAAACTAACTTTCAAGCCCGTGCGATGCACGGGCAGTATGTAATTTAGCTAATTTGAAATTTAATTTCTATCAGATCATATATAATGTAATTTAAAAGAAAACTAAAAACTTAGTCTGATATAAAGTCTGTTTGATAATACTAAAGTAAATAGAATTAACTTATTTTGCTGAAATTGTTTGAATTCTGGTTAAATAGGTGGAATCTTCTAAATCATGAAAAATATATGTGAAATATATTCCATTTGTGAAACAAAGAAAAAAATTCTATATGAAGAAAAAGTTAAATTGGTCTTCTACATAAGCATCTCAACTAAACATAATTGTTATGAACCCAATAATAAAAAAATCTATATTTCTTAATTCTTAGATCTTACAGTTTACTCATTAATAAGAACATTTTCTATCGAATTAAAATTTCGGGTTTGATTTGGTATGAATTAATATGGTCTATTAGATGTCTGTTTTTTATGTGACTTATTGTTATAACTATTAAAGTTTGATCTGATCTGATCTGATTTAATCTGGAACTGAAATCAATCCAATTAAAAACATTCTATTAAAATAAAAGTAGGAATTCGTAAACCTATAAAGATTTTCTAATTTGTATTAGGAATCTATTTCAAAAGTGAAGGCATATTTCAAAAAAATATTTCACAAGTATACATATTTACTTGTGAAAATATATATACTTTATGTTGGTTATAATTTTTAATTTCATTTTTAATTATTTACTTATTTGAAGCTTACTAATTTATTAATAGGTGTCAAATTAATAAGTAAACTAATTTGCATATTTGTTTCTATTTAATTCGGTGTAGTAAACTAATATAAATTAGTTTCCATATCAATAAACGTTATTAGAATTTCACTTTGATAACAAAAATTATTTTACTTATTTGAAGCTTACCAAATTAATTAAGGTGGATTTATAAGGATTTTTGTTTCCATATCAATATGCAATCAAAAATAGAATCTAATAAAAACAAAAGGTATAAAAAGAAGTAAATAATTGTTATATATAATGACATGGCAGAATTATATGGCGCTTTGTATATTCTTAAAAAGTTCCTCTTTATATATATATGGATTTATTATTTGTAAAATGGTGTAAAAATATACATTTTGGAGCCTAAATTTATTTGCAAAATTATACGTAGTAATGGTAGTATGATACTCCGTATTAGACCAGAATAAAAAGCTTTCAAGCTACGCTTTTTTCTAGTTTTCACCTAACGAGTATGGGCCATCAGGGCCGACAATGATAGGGCCGTGAAACATGACCATACCCATCTTCAAGTCGGGGAATGGAGGCTTAGTTGATTGCTCGTATAGTCTCACGTTAGAGCAATAACATTCTTTTTAAGAATAGATTGGCCTACTTGGGTATTACAAACCAAAAGGGGATGTAGCTCAAATGGTAGAGCGCTCGCTTTGCATGCGAGAGGCACGGGGTTCGATCCCCCGCATCTCCATTTCGTTTTACCTACCTATATTAGGTGTCTCTTTAATTCGGCTAACGCCTTGCATTTTTCACTGCAAGTTAGTTTTGTTTTTAGTTAAGAAAACTAAAAAGAACTTTTATGCAATTAGTTAGTTTTGTTTTTAGTTAAGAAAACTAAAAAGAACTTTTATGCAATTAAAAGTGTTAGAACCATTTATAATAACCTAGCATTTCCGTTTGCAGAAGACTCATAGAATGGTTGTTATTGTTAATACACCAAAGACCATTAATTTAACATAAAATAGAAATAATAACCACTCTTACAAAAGTTCTATAATCAGATTTTGATTCAGTCACACACAATGACACAAATGAGATACAAAAGTCGTTTATCGTGTAAATGATAAAAATAAGTTTAATTTGATAGTGTCTATCTTTATGCTTCTAATATGATATGAAGTGTTAGAACCACATATGTCTATCTAGCTTTTCCTTTTACACAAGACTCATGTATGGTTGTTTTGTTAACTTAGAAATTTAAAAAATCGCTGTTTTTTTAAATATTGGAATTAATAAACCAAAGATCAATTTATAAAATCAAAACAATATCAACTCCTCTCAAAAGTTCAATAATCAGACCACACACAAAATGACTTGTAAAAGTCACTAAGCGTGTAAAAGATAACGTCTTGCCCGATTTCATAGGACTTGAAAATATGCTAGTTTGACAACACATCAATGACTCTTACTCAGATCTGAAACGCACCAGACTGATAAAAATGTCGAACACCCTCCCAATCAATGGTGGTGGTTCAGAGTGAAATAAGCCACTCATACTACCATAGGCAACCTAAGGAAAAAGATGATCTCAGAGAAAAGCAGATATAGGATTGAAAGAGTGCCTTTAATAGCAAATAAATAACAATAGTATAGCATAAGCCATGTGTAGCACTTCGAGTCGCTAGTTTGTACAGAAAACTTTCATAAAATGACTTTGAAAATGACACGAGTATAAATTACTCTAGAATAAATTATTAACCTAAAAATATAATTAGTTTAAAAATATATTTTCAAAATGACATGAGCTTATATTTTTAACCTTATTGATTTTA